>OU342950.1:10000000-11250000 GCA_910592335.1 Adalia bipunctata | reverse complement strand
GTATAAAATATATCAGTTTCAGAGCGAGAATGTTCGCAAAATGAACTATTACACTAGATATGTTGTTGTTACATCGAAAAAGTCTGAAATATACCCAGAATTTATACTGGGTGATCCATTATTATAGAAACTATTCTCGAGGAAGGTTAAATGGACACCCTGTATTTATGGGTTGATTCAAGGTGTTTGTTTAATTTTTTTAGAACATATCATCATGGACTTCAGAGAATACAGGGTGATTCAGTCATCAAATGAACTTCGAACCTCACGAAAATACCCAAAAACCACCTTTTTTTCATCATCCTCTATTTCAAGATTAAATCCGATGAGGTGGGAGTTTTCTTTCACCATTGTACTTGATATAAAAACATCAATACGGCTGAGAGTTTTTATCCACTTCCTATGACCAGATTTTTAGCTGGAATAAGAATAGAATAACATAAATAAATAATTTTCATATTACATGAAAAAAAATCTGGTCATAGGAAGTGGATAAAAACTCTCAGCCGTATTGATGTTTTTATATCAAGTAAAATCGTGAAAGAAAACTCCCACCTTATCGAATTTAATCTTGAAATAGAGGGTGATGAAAAAAAAAGTGGTTTATGGGTATTTTCGTGGGGTTCAAAGTTCATTTCATGATTGAATCACCTTGTATTCTTTGAAGTCCATGAATGTATGTTCTAAAAAAATTAAAACAAACACCTGGAATCAACCCATAAATACAGGGTGTCCATTTAACCTTCCTTGAGAATAGTTTCTATAATAATGGATCACCCAGTATAAATTCTGGGTATTTCAGATTTTTTCGATGTAACAACAACATATCTAGTGTAATAGCTCATTTTACGAACGTTCTCGCTCTGAAACTGATATATTTTATACTTTCAGAATCGGGCATGCATTCAATTATGGATAACCCTGTATTCGTAACGATTTTCGGTCATATTCCTCTATATGCTCGCCCCTTGGGGATGTAATGAAATGTTTCTTGAGAAAAATTGAAGTTCATTAGATTCTGTTCCGAGATACGGGAGTAGTAAAAGTGGGGTATTCTCAACTTCAACGCCCTGTATCTCAAAAACTAGTCATAGGATTGAGTTGGGGCCATGGACACTTTTGATCAGTATGTCGAGTACTACATTATACCAAAATTTTAGAAAATTTGACGGAACGCCATTTCCCATAGAAAAACTGCGGGGTCCTTTCATCTCTTGTGGTATTATAATAATTTCAAGTTGCATTCGACGCTAAATCATTCGAATGAATACGTTGATTTCGATGAAGGATTATGATCACATACAACTGATTTCCATGGGACTTTTAGTTTAACGCTTCCAACCGCATTGCTAAGCTCCCCAGATCTGTTCTTCCCGATTCATCATTCATCATAAATTCGAAATAACCATCCATCCTCGGATATCTCCCCCAGTTACATTTTTCAGTTTTTCCTCATCCCCAGGCGATTTACTCTCTCTTCCCTGATTTGTGAGTCCTGTCGGGGTTGTATAGTTCACGGAATTTATTATACAACATAGAACGCCGACTTTGTTGTTTTTAGCATGTGTAGGGCTGCACATGATACCCCTTTAATTAAGAACGAAAAGTCTCATTCACTTCACAGCCAAATAAGCTGGTAGGAATGGGAATGCTCTCCGAACCCACCGAAGATATACGGTTGGATGTTTACAGTTCGATTGGAAACATTTTGTTTCTGAAATTAAGAGGTTTCGAGAATCTGTGACGCCAATTCGTTCTGTGGGTCATTCAGGGTCCTATCAACTGACGATACCGAGGAAGCTCATGAAAAATCTATCTGATAGTTTCTGGAGTCCTACAAGTTTAAGGCCGAATCAGGCTTTACGTCTCGGCATATGGGCAAAATCGATTTAATAATGTAGACGCTAAGCAGCATCCAAACTATTCCGATACAGCCATTTTGTCTCGACTTTTTGACTGAATTGAATGAATGTTGACTTTGAAAACGGGTGATTCGATAGGTTGCTACCCAGTCGAATTACACACAACCAAACTTATAATGGAATCACCCTGTTATTTGGAAAAAACTAATTTTAATTAAAAAAAAGTCGCTGAAAAGTGAAGAGCAGTTTTCCCAAAACAAGTTTATTACAAAAATAATATAAATTATTAAAAGATTATTTTTATAATAGAACAGAAAATTTAAAGTGTTAATTTCTCTAAAAATAATTTTTATGTAACTGAGAATTGAACAACAAATAAAACGATTTTAACAAATCAATAATCAGTATTACCACCCCTGGCATTGATACAAGCTTGAATTCGACGAGGCATGCTTTCTTTTAAGTTGTTAATTTCTTCTTCTGTAACATTTGCCCATTCCTCTAAAGCCGCTTGTAAGTTGCTCTGCGTTACCAGGATTATTTTGACGAGCTCTAATTTTTCTTTTGATCCTATCCCACAAGTGCTCGATAGGATTAAAGTCCGGTGAACACAGAACAAGAAGGCCACTCTAAAACAGAAACACCTTCTGTTTCGAAAAAAATTTTTGCAACTCTGCTGGTATGTGGAGGTGCATTATCCTGCATAAATAGGAAATAATCTCCAAAAGCACCTCGCCAGAGCCTCACTACAGGTTGTAGCACTAGTTCAACATACCTAGGCCCTGTCAGAGATTGTCTAATGGGAATTAAAGGAGTTTTCTCACCAAACATAATTCCGCCCCAAAACATTACAGTACCTCCTTTGTATTTAGGGATCGGTCTTGCAGCTTGGAGCCTAGCTTGCCTCCCTCTACCTCTTAAAATGCGAACACGCCGGTCGTCTGATCGTAGGCCAATTCTGGTCTCATCCGAAAATAAGACATTTTTCCAATCTTCAATAGTCCAATTTCCATGCTCTAAACACCAATTAAAACGGTCAACTTCATTTTGCCTTGATAGTTCTGGAACTCTTAACGCTCTTCTCTTGAATAATTCCCGAGCGCGAAGTCTTTTTCTGATAGTTTCGACAGAAACACTAACACCTGTAGCTTGCAAAAATTGCCTTTGAAGCTCTGAATGAGATACTGCGGGATTTCTTCTTGATGTTTGCGCTAAAAAGCGATCCTGCCTTTCTGTAGTTACTCTTCCACGACTTCTTCTCGGCCTATTGTTTAGGGTTCCTAACTCCTGAAACCTTCCATAGGTTTTTGAAAAAACCCCTTGTGTAACCCCCACCGTTCTTGCAATCTGTCTTTGTGACATACCTTGTTCTGCCATAGTAATAATTCTTCCTCTCTGGACTTCCGATAACCCCACATAAGGCATTTTTTTTAAAACTTCGCAAAAAAACAAAATATAAATTCACTGCGACGTTCGAACGAAATGGTAAAATCGACACTGCAAAGCCAAATCTTATCAAGTGCTTATGAACCTAACTGTTTTTGTGAGTAAACACATGCACTTTTTATTTGCTTCTAACGAAAAAGATATCAAAATAATATTTCATCTTAATACTGGGTGATTCCATATAAGTTTGGTTGTGTCTTGTGTGTACTTCTGGTATTATTCCAAGATTGCGTTGCCAACTGAGAATTGCATATTTTTGAACAATCTCTAAATCTAGAAGTAATCTGCCAATGCGGAAACCACTGAAAACTTCTTCGTCGTCATCATCCAGATAAGAAACCACAAATTCATTGAATCGATCCGTTATTATCACTTCATCATTCGAAATAGCATTTGACTCATCCATATTTAAATGTTATGGCGATTAATGATTAACGTAAAATTCGCAGTAGTTTGAAGCGATGAAATAACTGTTCCGATCAGGAATTCATTAAATGCTCTATTGTATTGACCTTGACAAATCACTACTCCGTATTACGCATAGGAAATACCCGAAAGCATTTTGTTTTGGTTTCTTCTGAGGAGAATATTGAATGTACCGTTCTTCGAGGCAATTTCAATATGTGATATTAAAATCGGAATGAATAGGATTCAGCAAAAATGCTGAACTTACGGAGTTACGGACCAACATTAATGAAGGTTCATCGTGAGGATAAAGCTTTGGAATATACTGGGTGATTCCGAAGGAGACCGTCAGATTTAAGGGATTTACTGGAGTTCATCGGAGCCGTGGAGCTAGACATCGGAGCCGTGGAGCTAGACGTCGAGCTGTGGATAACACAGTTGCGGAAACAGCTCTGCTGAGAGGCACTATAAACCTGAAGGTCGCAGTAGAAAGTCACCCCCTAACCAAACTGAACTAGACTAACCATGTATGAATATGAAATGAATGAAATACTTATCATATAATGCACAGTTTGCATAAACTCATTTTGCACTCGGACGAACCCCGTAGATATTCCAAGAATTCAAATCAGGTTTCCCATGAACATCGAGCCGAAAAACTCCGGCGGCATTGCTTCCATAAGGAAAGCTCTAAATAACGAATAGTGAGAAATTTACGTGTAGAATTTCAAGTCAAACGTTCGCCAAGGATGATGTTCTTTCTTTGCAAATAAAATGACGTTGTTAAAGTTGCCGGATATCCGCAGATTCGGATTACCGCAGAGCGGGACGCCACAGAACGCATACGTAAACAGGAATGTTCTTGATTCCGTAATATGCCATTCTTATGGAAATTCCATCATCCCAAAAAGAACGTTATGTGGTACAAAACAAAATCAGGATAATCCGGTACCCGCAACGCTGATCCGGAGAAAGGAGGCGGCGACAGGTACGCGGGTTGTCCGAAAAGTCCGAAATATGGAGTGATGACGGGTTTTTTTTTCTAATAGGAATGATACTATTCGAAATGGTTATAATGGCAACACTCTATTGTTTTTCGACATTTCTTGTCTCATTTATACTCAGTTGGTTATGCTTTTTGATCATAGAAAGATATGAGCGATAAGATTTTGGTTTTGCTTTTGAAGGACTGGAAAAGAATGAACAAATCAAATGGAATAATTTTATTCGGTGATGAGGCTCATTTTGCTTTAGTTTCGTGAACACACACAATTGCAGAATAGTGATGAAAATCCACACGAAATTTTTCATCCAGATAAAGTCACTAGTCACTGCCTTGTATACTCCATTCACCTTTATTTAATCACATAGGAGGTCATGGTTTCGTTTTCAGGAGTTGGTGCACCTGATGAAAAATCTCTGTGCGTCCATAAAATGTCTTTAATGGCAAAACGACGATGCCAGTTTTTTTGTTTACATCAAAGTAAAAGTATCAAAGATTTTCCACATTTTGTTAGTTCGAATCGGCGATTTTGGGGCGAAATATCGATAGGAAATCGCCTATTTTTCCGTTCTTCGTCGTCCAGAAGAAGTTTCGTGCAAGTGTCATTTTTTCTTTCACGAGTTTTGGCGTGAGTACGAACGGCAAATTTGAATTGGACCAAAAATCGATTTATAAGCATAAATAAAGCGAAAGTAAGCACTAATCTACCTTTTCACACTTGATAACGAAGTTTTTTTAGGTATCTGGCCGTTTTGAAAGATTTCAAACGAAATTCCGGTCCCCCAGAAGTTTGGTTAGTTTCGGTATCGTTTTTGGTGTTCAAAATTTATTTGGAATGTGTAAATGAACAAAAAAAGTTTATACGATCTTCTAACGAAAGCGACCGGAAAATATGGTTCAGGTAGGATTTTCGAGGAATTATGAGGAAAGAACTTGCAGAATGAAATTGCACGATTTTCGTAAGTAAACGGGTTCTGGATGGCCATCATCGGTCTCTAAATGATTATTGTTGATCGTTTCACGTTTCAGAAAAAAAACAGGTCGAAAAAGCTGAAAAAAAGAAGAAATACGACTATATTGCATTCAACGGATTCAGATTCCGATGCATTGAAATGTGTCACTGGAGCTTTCATTCCTTTGCTGAAAGTAGAAATAGGCTATATTGAACCAGAATACATCGGTTTTTTTCTATATTGCAGGAGTTTGTGTCTTATTTTAGAACAGGTGAATGATAAATGTGAAGCATATGTTTGACCTATTCCATTTTATTTGTACAAACCTACTGTGGTTGTAATGTATGAATATTTTTTCAAGTCTTGAACTTTCAGCTCAAGAGGATAATAAACATTAAATCTTCACAAGCATGCATAGGAAAATTATGTGAAAGCAATGCAATTTTTTTCCATGGCTAAAAATAATATATTTCAACAGTGATCTCTTGTACTTTTCATGCAAATAACTAGAAAAGGAACCCTTTCATCAATTCATATGAACGTTAATTATTTTCGTCCATCAATTCATTCACATTCTGAGAAATCCGCTAAGAATGTAGAAAGGGCAACATAGTGTTGACTTGGAACATAAAAATATTTTGAAAAACGTCATGACTTCGATACAAAGTGGAATGTGTCAAATTTCCAAGGCCGGAGTTGTGATTTTATAATTGTGAATGGAGTATAGTGAAATAACGATATCGTTCATCTTTAAAAACATTTTCTAGGAAAACTGGAAGTGTGCCAAAAAAAATAAAAACGCTCCAGTAATGTGAACTTATGGTAGAATCTAAAGCAGGTAGCGAATTTTTTTAAAACGAATGTACATGGTTTTTTTTTCAACCTGCAAATTCAATCTGAACTTCTCATAATTCTCACCCTGTATTTTGAAAAAGTGTTGGACATGTTGAAAGTAAGCAATCATATTGTTCTACTCTGAAAATATCATCAATATTGATCAAGCCATACCAAAGTTATGAATAAAAGAAAAATCGGTCGAATCGGACAAATCACCCTGTAGACTCTCAGTGTTTCGAAACTGCCTTGACGCCCTTGAATAGTGTGAACTTCCCCTTAAATCTGACGGTCTCCTCCGGAATCACCCTGTATAAGGCTTCTGAAATCGGTTGAACAGAGGATACCTAATTGTTTTAAAGTGATCGACACTATCCCCTATTGATTCTTGAAGTCTGTTTTTGGCCTTTCTCTATTAAGATTGGATCTGTAACTCTCTTCATTTATGAATTAACTAGCTGGCCCGGCGAACTTTGTTTCGCCCAAATGATACCTACTTACCTTCACGACTACGCTAGAGTGTCTAGATAAGAGCCATTAACCGTAGCGACACCTAGTGGCCTTATTCAAAATGAGGAAAAGCATTTCCTACATAAACGAATTTTCATCGAATTTTTCAGAGTTTTAATGTATTTTATGATAACCAGGCCGTAGACGAATCCATAAATGAAGTTTCATAACAAACAGTCCATCCGATCACGAGTTATAAATGGTGTAACCAACAACTTTTTTTATATATAGAGATTTGGAGCTCATTCAAATAAAATAAAATTCAAAATGTTTAAGAATTTCCGACAGACATCCTGTATCTCACCTCTCGAATAATTTCTCCATCACTTCAATTTGAGCAAACACAGAAAGACGTTCCAACCTAAAACTCACTCCCCACAATAAAATTGATTCCCATTTTTCTCTCCCATTGTTTCTGGAAGGGAGATGAATCAACATTTGAGAAAAATTGCGACTTCATTATTAGCGAAGGATAAAAATTGGATCACTCATGAAGAGCTGCCTCCATCCAATAAACTTGGGGGTGATTGATAATACCGCTTATAAACAGGTAGGTGTTTTCAGCCTCCTTCCATTTCTTTCTTTTCCAATTTGTTTCCATTTCTTACAACGCCTGGGGGATGTTTGCATTCAGAAAGCTTTTATGGGCGGTGGATGAATACGTTCAGCCATTATAGGTAAAAGAGAAGAATTGTTAGAATCGATTGAGAACAGGATGGAGTTATGGAATAATTGGCGTTCTTGATGAACTGTATTTTCTTTGTTGCATTTGGCAATTCAATTCATTCTTCGGAGCTCTTTTATTATTTCGGTGTTACATTATAGCATCAATGTCTAATCTAGGTATTCAAAAAAACGGATAAGTTCCCAATATAACCTCAAAGAGGGAGTTCTAATACTTGGAATAAATCGAATTTGGAGAAATTTTCATATGTCGGTCATGGAAATGGCACTATGTTATGAAAATGCTGTATGATGTGTATGAACGACACTTTATCAAGCTCCTTATTATACAGTGATCGTCAAAATTATGGAACAAATTAATTTTTTCAGAAGAAACTTAATTGGCAACAAAATCCTGAAACAGGTCAATTTTTGATTCACTTTTACCAGTTTTGAAAGATTTTTGTTGTACCCTGTGCCATCCGCATCAAACCTCTAATTTTTTTGAATAAGGAAAGTGGGTAATGTAGTACTTTTCTGGCAAGGTCTTTGTATCTCCTTTACAGGCGTGCAGAAATTTTCAAGAAAAATTTTTTTTTTAATTGGTTAGTTCAAAGAGGTTTTCAGTATAATTTTCATAATAATGAATAAGTTGGTTCCTGAAGAAAATATTCCTTGAAAATTCCAATTGATTCAAGATGATGGTTCGAAAGTTATGACGGATTGAAAATTGAAATCTTGTTTCATTTATTATTTATTTATTTCATATTTAAAAATTATCTTGGAACAAAGTAATATAGGTACAGGGTAATCCAAATTGCTTGATTTTTTCTTTTAGGTACTTCTAGGCTACATAGGTGAAAATGTTGAAAAGAGTCCTGGGCTCGATTTTCGTGAAAACTCCATAACTGAAAGCCGTTTCACGATATCTTCATTTGTTTTGAAGATATAACCAAATTTTGATATTTTGGCGATTAAGAAAATGTGCCATAACTTCTTCATTTTTTAAAATATCTTGAAACGGCAAAAGCTTTCTACAGGCACTTTTTCATTTTACGACACCGTATTCAGTATAACCCTTGTATAAAGGGTGGAAAAAAGAACAACTTTCTTATTTTAAGTACGGATGGTATATTTTTTTGATCCTATATCTTAAGCAAAATAAATCAGCTCTTCGAAAATATATATCTGTCGATATATTATTTTTTTTTGTATTTTTTTGAATGGGGATATGTATGTCAAAAATAAAATTTTTAATATGGCAATTTCACTAAAATGCTGATTTTGCCTCAAATATGGAGATAATATATCGACATATATATTTATATTTTCGAAGAGCTGATTTTTTTTCCATAACATAGGATCACAAAAAGATACCATTCCTATTTGAAATGAGAAACTTGTTTTTTTTTCCACCCTTTATACAAGAAATAAAAAAAACTGAATATGGTGGTTTTTCCGTTTTCAGATATTTTAGAAAATGGAGTTATGGCACATTTTCGAAATCACCAAAATATCAAAATTTCGTTATATCTTCAAAACAAATGGAGATATCGTGAAACGGCTTCCAGTTATGGAGTTTTCACGAAAATCTTGCCTAGTAGTAGCAGAAACAGCCAAAATCAAGCAATTTGGGTTACCCTGTACGTACAGCAAATAGTTGGATTAACCATAATGGTTAGAAAAACTGGAATTTATATGTCAGAAAAGAAGGCACACGAAAGATGAAATAAAAAATGAATTGGGTCTTCCAATTTCGTTCGTAGGTTCTCCTGATGCAGCCCGAAGATAGTCCGTCAACTGTCTCTAGGGAAAAACCTCCAAGATTAATTTCTCGGCCATTTCTTGTTGTTTTTGCAGTGCCGCAATTGGAAGATTGATAGTCACAGAGATCAACAAAGACGAATGCATCTCAGTAATTAATCTTACGGCTGAAAAATCGGAAAGGGAAGAGTAATTCCTCACAGTTTCCCGAAGAAAGTCGCAGCAGCGTTCGATGTTTTTTCTTCTCTTGAGCGATCCCTTCGGATTTTTCACATAACTTCTGGCAGCGACATTTCTGGAAAACAATAAACATTCCGATCCACCCGCAGATAAATCCCATTTTCAGCTTAATTACATTCCCTCCATGTTTTCCGGAGTTCCCGAAAGATACAGGAGGAATGCGCGTTGGAAATTTGCCGAAGGTGAAACATTCGAGGCAACTTTTCGGGAGTTGCGGGGACTAAAACGTTTACCGAACCGAAAAAGTCCGTTTCAGGACGGGAGATAAACATGAAAATTAGATGTCAAGTTCACGATGGAATTTGAATGGGACGGGGAGGCCGTTAAATAATTTCGTGAGATCTACATAGAGTGTTTTGGGAACGGGAATGGAAAATAATTCGATAACTTACACGCGGGTTGCTTCAGGGCATTCGGCCTCACAAAGAGTAACGAAAGTGGGTTGAAATAAGTTGCTCTGATGCTGGAGAATGGCGAAATGTTGCTGATTCTGCAGCCGTCAGCGGCAGTCCTTGGTTGTACCCATGTTTCCATTTCTTTGAGTCGGAATTGTATTGGAGTATAAATAAAATCGTGCAGTTCTATGAAAGATATCACTACTAAATTAACAAACGCTGAGGCTAATAGGGCTCTCGGAATGCTACAGGGTGGCCTAACTCAGGTTGAGGTAGCGGAAAGGCTCCAAGTCAGCCAAAGTGTGATATCTCGACTTTGGAATCGGTTCAGGGAGACAGGTTCCGTGTTGGAAAGACCAAGGCTTGGTGGGCGACGAAAAACAACACCTGCTCAGGATCGTTTCATCACCGTTTCGGCGAGAAGAAACCCTACATCTACGTGTAGAATGCTACGGAATACTCTTCAAAATGCAGATGGGGTCCAAGTTTCCATCGAAACCATCAGACGACGTTTGGGAGAGGTGAATCTCGGTTCTAGACGTCCATTAAGAGGAGTTTCATTAACACGTGACCATAAACGTCAAAGACTGGAATGGGCAAAGCAATATATCAATTGGAACGATCAATGGCGTAGTGTCCTTTTAACTGATGAATCCAGATATGGACGATTTTGAGGTTCTCGAAGAATAAGGGTATGGGCAATCCCACGCATACCCCGTAATCGTCGCTATGTCCAAGAAGACAATCCATTCCGAGGGGGTAGAAGATTAGATAATCATCAACCTACCCCAGAACCCTTAAATGATCTGAAAGAGCTTCTGCCCCGTTTATGGAACCAAATTCCTCAAGAAATGTTCAACAACCTCGTGTGTAGTATGCAAAGAAGATGTCAAGCTGTTATTGATGCCCGTGGAGGCCATACATTGTATTGATAGTCTTAAAATGCTTGAATTCTCTGGGAATAAAGTTTCGTATAAGCTGCAGACCTACAGGCTAAAATCAATTTGCAACTTGAAATCATATCAATATGAATTTTCATTACAAAAATCTCATTTCAACTATTTTTTTTTGCAATTTAAGTCAATATCCCTAACTCATGTGGAGCAGTTTATTAGGATGATGAAAATGTCGAAGATCTCCAGGAAATTTCATAAATCTAGTACTAGAATTGCGATTTTTCTAGTTGATATGTGCATCTTCTAATTTCCCTGGGATCAAAAAACTTGTCGCCCATCATGCACGCTAGACCATTTTTGAGCATTCATTAACTGGACTATAAGATGATAATTCCAATAATGCACCCTTCATTTTTTCACAAAGTTCAATGCAGCTATGGTTCGAATACACATTTTAAAAAGTCATAGAAAACTTTAGGGAGACGAGAAAACCAAAAGTCCCTATTCATCATTTTCCTCACACCTTCCTCTCGTTCTATCTTCCCGATAATCCAGCACCAGATAGAGTCGATATTCCTCTGAATTCGGAGTAGATTTATTTTCAATTATTAAGCGCCATCTGTGAGATCTCGGAATGAAATAAAGGAAAGACAGGAAACACTCAATCGGGCAATTCTTCAAGAGCAGGATGTCAGGATGGAAATTCCTTCGCATGTGAGATCCTCCAGGGAATTGCCGGAATATCTAGACTCCTTATTGAAAATCAGCTCCAAATGTAAAATGTCATTGACAGATTTCTCAGAATGGAATTGCATCTACTCGTATTTTCTATTCTCTGCCTACTTGCTTATTCATAGAAGGGGGAACGTTTTTTTTTTTCTGTCGTGGCCTGCAGCATATTTCGGGAAATATGCAGCGTTTTATTTCAGGTTGTTTATCTCCAACTGGCTTGTCAGATTTCAGCCAGGATTTATATTACGCGGACCTACTGGAAACTTGAAAAATCAACAATTTTAATCTGCTTACTATGTTGAACACCAGCTCTTCGGATGTCTCATTTGGAATGTTCTGAAAACTTGAAAACGAAGTGGCAGAATTTGTATGCAAGAAATTTTTGTTGACTCAACAATTATTTCAGCATTTTCCGAATTGTTCCTTCTTTCCTTTCAAGGCTATGAAATACAAATAATGAAAATCAAGAAGAGTGTCTTCATTTCTAAAAGTTGTCATTTTCAACCACATCAGAATAGTTTTTTAGTTGAAACTTGGCTGAGGCCCATTTGTAAGTTCGGTCAAACTTGGGTTGACTGAATAGATTCATTCTTTGAAACTGCCCATAGTTTTATCTGCCACTGGGATCATCCCTTGAAGTATTCACGGAGGCCTTGACTATTTGGGAAACAAGAGGAATGTTTTCATGCTTTTTCTTTCTCAACACCACAGAATTGTGCGAAATTTTGAGTTAATACATAGGAAAATGCTTAGCTTGCAACCATTTGCACCCATTTGGCTTAAAATGACTAGAAACAACATGAAAGAAAAAAAATCAACATAAAAAATGCATAACTACATTCTTAAGTATTCCAACATCAAGAGTCTAATATACTAATGTACATAAATTGTTGAAATTCTGAGGTACTGGGAGAAAAAGAATTTCTTGTGAGTATTTTTTTCAATATAAGAAGAACTCTAGCCATGAATGCTAAAAACTTTAGTTTTGGGGTATGATTCTAAGAAAAATATGAATCTCCCATAATGATAAACAAATCCTTGAGCTATGCAAGCAAGAGTTCCTGAATTTTGGTGCTGGAAGCTCGCATAAGTTTAACAACTGAGTAACTTCTTGAATACCTCACAAGATTTGCGCTCGTTCGAACTATGTTCTTCGATATAACTATTACCTACAACTTACTATGTTGTAGAGTAAATTCCTCATACTCGTATTTCATAAGAACGCAGTACTAAACTATGGAATTCACATCAGTGCACGTTAATTGCAAATTTCCAAGTTAGTTTGTTAACCGCTTCATGCAATTTACCAACTATCGATTTCACTTGGTCGGATTTTGACTGAAATTATCAACTTGAGGTTTAGATATCTCTGAAGGATGTCAATGAACATGTCCTAATTTTTGTTATTTTTTTCAATGCCTGACAAAATTTGATATTGAACGAAAGCCCTGAACATTCTTTCAGTTGATGATCAATTATTATTATCAAAGTTACTCCATAATGTTGAAAGTCTCCGAAAATTAAGCCGGAAAATGAAGATTTCACAACAAATTCGGACATACATTCACTATTTTGCACTATTCCTTCAATGACTTCTTGTCTGAGGTCCAGTGTGCATATATTAGCTGAGACATCAACATATTCAATAAGCTAAATGATTCCTATCCATGCCAGCATTCTATGAAAAAAGATAAGTCGCAAAACTGCAATAGTCAGGAATTTCATTTACTCTCTGGATAATCCCAGCATGTAAACAAACTAATTTTCAAAACCGATCACCTTCCAAGGGTCAAAATTCCGATAAACAAGTAACCGACTATCATTAAGTGAATAGGAACACGAAATATAAATTCAGATACACACGGTGTCCCATAACTTATCGGCTACAGTGGAACAACTGTTACTTGAGATCAAATTGAGAAGATTGATTCCATAAATGTAGAGGCAAAAATCAAAGGCTGCATGTTTCAAAGTCATCCTCTATAATGAACTTTAATTCTTCCTTGACATTATGAATGTCTCTATACAAGAAGATAAATAGCAGCATTTGAAACATCAAACTGTCTTGATTGCTTGCTCATAATGTTGAACAAGAAATTCATCTGTTTCCACATTTAATGATATTTTAGATGTACTTCGAGTATACATAATTAACTTTATGAGGAACTTGATGAAGGTCAGTAAAGGATTATTTTCTCATTTCAATCACGTAATGTAAACATAAATTAAAATGACACCGAGTTAATGCGCAATCTACTCTTTCAAATCGAGAATATTCGAAATTGTTTTCTACGTTATTAGCAATTTTCATTATTATTTGAGAATTATTTTTTTTCGTAGCCTTTATTCAATGGCGTTTTGTCGAATCCTAGAAACGAACAGATACCTTTCTCTGAATTGAATGGAGAAAAAATATGCGGAGGCTTTATAATTAGTAATTCAGGGTGAAAAATATAAAATGATTCTCATAAATACTCAATTGTAAGAACGATAGTGAAGTTCCTTTTGGTTCAAATCAGTTAAACTTAAGTTCAAATGGGAATTTCCATCGACAACTTGAAGGCAATGAAGAAAACGAGGTTAGGTGCTTTATTATGAAGCTCATAAAATTTGGTTTGAACAATTTTGTTCATTGCCACTTCCATCCTAGGCCCATAACAATTTTCGGTGTGGAAATTTATTAAGAAAGTCTGGTGGTGAGCAGAAAGCGACCGCATAATAAAGTAATAAATAGTAAATAACAATAAAGAAGCGAACGATGTGAGAAGAGGAAGTAATAAAGGGAAGAACGCAAAAGTTGGACTTGAAAGTCATAAACTGAATAAGGGATCTCCTTCGCGATTTATTCGTTCTTCCAATTTTTTTCGCAGGCCTCTTCGTTGCTATCTGGTGTTGATGTAGAATGTTTTTACACTACTTCCCTGGCCATCTGTTCATAATTTGTTGGAAAAAAACAATTTCATATTTGAGGTTCTAACCCGTCGATTGATTGCTCTGAGTTGACCACGTCACTGGATCGAGCACTGTATTTATCCCCTCTGCTTCGGGAGGGTTTAGTTCTAAATATTGTAGATGGTAGGCAACCATGCTGTATGAACAATGGGACTAGTTTCTATAGATACCAGCCCGAAAAAGTGAACCAATTTGGTTTTTAGCACTCTAGCCGATTTTCAGGCTCGCACTCCGCTTTCATTGTGGATGGTCCGTTTTCTATAAGCCATGGCCCCCTGGACATTGAAATTGACAAAAATCCTCTTATAGTAGTTCAATCGATCCCTAATATTTTCAATAAAAAAATTTCCAACGGCGCAATTTTTGTCTCCAGTGTTTTTCCAAGCGCTTTATACAGGGTGTCTCAAGTTCGAGTGCCTATTAGACGTTTCTGGAGAACTAGACATATTTGAACTCTGAAAATTGGGATTAAGATATTGTTCGAAATTCTCTACAGAGCTAAAATATTTTCGAAGCCCAAAAACTTCCGGTTATACAGGGAGTGAAAATAAATTCAACGAAAAAATTTTTTTTCAAGTTTTCCATTCCTGGTATGATCGAGTATTCAATAGTGAATACATTTCTGTTAAAATCATTGTATTAAATCGAATAGTTTTCAAAATATCCAAAAAAAACTGGAAAAAATGTCAAATATTCAGAGTCAGTATTATGTTCATTATTCTTATTTTAAATATCCTGAGCGTAAACCGTTTTTACAACACCGAAGAGGAAGGATGTGAAAAGGTCATGCATCTTTTGGATTTCAAAAATATCATCACAGGGTGTTTCAAATTTTGTGTTGAAAATTGTGATCTTAAATATGCCATAACTTCTGTTTTTCAAATTAGAACCCTATTTTTTTATAATTGTGTTGGATTCTGCGGTCCAAAATAATGATAGTTTTCTCACATGATTATGCCCCTAAATTCAATAGTTTCTGAGTTATTTGAGATTTTCTGGATTTATGTAGTACGTAGAGTCAAATTGATTGCATCCAAAGAAATTCAATGAATATTCTTTCGAAACCATGGGAACACTCTGTACCCATAGAAGATAAATTACATATCTGTTAATAATTCACAAGTGTCAGGTGTTATTGTTATTCGTTATCTTCATTTCTCGATCTAACAAAATGAACCGTAATTCTAATTACGAATTTCTGGATCTATTTTATATACATGGTGAATGTGACAGAATTATTAGTAGAACCTGCCGGGCCTTCAACGAGAAGTATCCCCATTTACCTCCCATAACGGAGAAGATCTTCAGAAAATATGTTTCAAACTTTCAAAGTTTTGGTGTGTAAGAGCCCCTAAAGAATACAAAAGAAGGGTAGTTGATGATGAGGAAAATGAAATTAGTGTTTTGACTTATTTCGAAGCGCATAAAAATGCATCTATTCGAAGTGCAGCTCATGAAATCGATTTAGACAGAAATTCAGTGCACCGAATTTTGAAAAAACACAACATGCATGACTACAAATATGAGAAAGTTCATACATTAGAACCAGGTGACTACATAAAAAGGTTAAATTTTTGTAGAGGAATATTGGAAAAACTTGAAAATGATGAAATTTTTTTGAAAAAGATCATTTGGACAGACGAAGCAAAATTCAATAATGAAGGACTAATTAATAGAGAGAATTGCCACATTTGGAGAAGTGAAAATCCTCATAGAAAAAGACAAAGAAACCCCCAGAACAAATTTAGTTTTAATGTGTTTGCTCTTTTGATGAACAATAAAGTGCGGTACTATTATTTATGAAGAAAATTTAAATACAGAAAAATTTTTGGAGATCCTGAGAAATTTTATTTCTGAGTTTTTGGATGAACTGCCGTTGAGTATGTCGACTACCGCATATTATCAATTGGATGGGGCTCCGGCACATAGTTCGCACGAGGTGTCTGAAGAACTGAATGCAATGTTTGGTAATCGGTGGATCGGACGCCGTTCTTCACTGTTTTGGCCCCCACGATCTCCCGATCTTACTCCCTTAGATTTTTATTTATGGGGTAGAATAAAAAACATAGTCTATGAATCTCCTATTGAAAGCAAATAAGATTTGAAACGGCGTGTGGAGCATGCTTTCCACTCACTAAAGGGGGAGGAAATTGAGCGAGCGACTAACCGAGGTGTTTCAAGACGTATTCGAAAGTGTGTGGAACAAAATGGTTACCATATTGAAACTCTTACCTGATCATTTATTCTGTTAATTTGAGTTTTGAAACGTATTTTTATTATCATAATTTATTTATAATCATAATTCGGTGTACTGAGAGAGCGAATCTATTTAATGTGTTTCCTATTGAAGAGATGAATTCTCATTCGCTTCGAAATAAGTCGAAATACTAATTTCATCAACTGCCCTTTTTTTGTATTCTTTAGGGGCTCTTACATTCCAATATTTGGAAAGTTTGAAACATCTTTTCAGAAATTGTAAAAAAAAACGGGGATACTTCTCATTGGATACCCAACATTTTGTCATCCACCATGGATTTGAAATGAACAATATCATTAAGTGCATTTGAATGTGTATTGCGTATACAATTGAAAAAATACAATATAAGAAATAAATCCAAAATCTCATTATTAGAATAGCAACGAATCATTTTGTGAAATGAAAAAATTTCATAACGACTTACAATAAGACCTGTCTGACACTTGTGAATTATGAATGGGATGATTTATCTTCTATGCTCACAGAATATCCTTATGAATCAGATTCGAAGAATTTGACTCTACGTACTACATAAATCCAGAAAATCTCAAATAACTCAGAAATTATTGAATTTAGGAGCATAATCATGTGAGGAAACTATCATTATTTTTGACCGCAGAATCCAACACAATTATAAAAAAATAGGGTTCTAATTTGAAAAACAGAAGTTATGGTCAATTTAAGATCACAATTTTCAACACAAAATTTGAAACACCCTGTGATGATATTTTTGAAATCCAAAAGATGCATGACCTTTTCACATCCTTCCTCTTCGGTGTTGTAAAAACGGTTTACGCTCAGGATATTCAAAATAAGAATAAGGAACATAATACTGACTGTGAATATTTGACATGTTTTCCAGTTTTTTTTTATATTTTGAAAACTATTCGATTTAATACAATGGTTTTAACAGAAATGTATTCACTATTGAATACTCAATCATAGCAGGAATGGAAAACTTGAAAAAAAAATTTTTCGTCGAATTTATTTTCACTCCCTGTATAACCGGAAGTTTTTGGGCTTCGAAAATATTTTAGCTCTGTAGAGAATTTCGAACAATATCATAATCCCAATTTCCAGATTTCAAATATGCCTAGTTCTCCAGAAACGTCTAATAGGCACTCGAACTTGAGACACCCTGTATATTGATCTCAAACTGGTCCATGGCTTGAATACAAATGATAAATTTACTTGATATGTAAAAGAGACTAGAGACTTTAATCGATATATTATATGTATATGTATTTTGTATTTTAATATAATTAATAATAATTCAAATATAAATAATAATAATTCTATTTTATTTCTTCAAAAAAGTTTGTAATTTCATTATTTTTATGAATTATATTTTATTTTTCTGTTCTAATAGACTCATCATTATAAATTAGTTTGTTTTAACTGAGCTATACCTAGACATTGAATATACATATAACTAGATACTGAATAATACTATTTTCAGGAAGCTGACATCACAGCAATACCATAAATTCAGCAAAATTTACTGGATGCAGTTCTTCCATAAGTCAGTTGTCTGCCCCTTTGTATTTTTAACAATTCCACTGATAAATAGTTTATAATTTTTATAAATTAAATGAAATATTCTGAATGGAGCAAAATGTATACTATCGCGAATATTATTTAGATAATAGTTGAATAATATAGTATAAATATTACATTCTAACAATATAATAAAACCCTCTATCAGAACGAAAAAATAACTATTGTTGAAAAAGTATGAATTCGTATATTTTACAAAAAGCAGTGTTATTGAAATCACTATATTATACTATTTCGATGAGCCTAACAGTATATTTTTATTAACGTAAAAGAATATATTATGGATGTTAAAATTAAATATTGTTATGAATATCTATACAGAGTGTAACAGCCAAATGCAATAAATTCGATAACGAATAAATGAGGGCGTGTTGGGAAAAACGCTCGGACACGTCGATTTGTAATTTTAAATGCGCATATTTTTCAAGAAAATAATATTATATAGGGTGTTCCATGTGACCGTGGCCAATACCAACTTTCTTATTTCAAATGCAATCCCCTGTATATTATTTATTTTTTGGATTCTTCAGAGAATTCTAGACACAATTCATGCACAATGTCCTATACCTATCTTTAACTATTTCGGAAGTATTAAGTGTTTTCAGATTTATTGCAAAAATCAACGTTTTGAATAAAAATTATTTTATTTCACAAATTCGGTACATTACACTTAAAACCTAATAACCTAATACTGATTATTTCTTAATTATTAAAAAAAACAAAAAAACATTAATGTCAATGTAGGAAATGTTCAAAATGCTCGCCGCGAACGTCTTGGCAACATGCTAATCTGGTGTAGAATTGTCTTCTAACGTTACTCAACATTTCAGGCGTGACTGATCTAATCGCAAGCGTGATTCGGTTTTTTAGGTCGTCTTAGTTTAAGATTTCGTTTCGTATACAATACTTTCGACATATCCCCACAAAAGAAATCTAATGTAAAATTGTAAAAATTCCGAAAAAGTTGAAGATAGGTATAGGACATTGTACATGAATTATGTCTAGAGTTTTCTGAAGAATCCAAAAAATAAATAATATACGGGGGGTTACATTTGAAATAAGAAAGTTGGTATTGGCCACGGTCGCATGGAACACCCTATATAATTTTATTTTCTTGAAAAAAATGCGCATTTAAAGTTAGAAATCGACGTGTCCCAGCATTTTTCCTAACACCCCCTCATTTATTCGTTATCGAATTTATTCCATTTGGCTGTTACCTACACTCTGTCTGTTAAACCTGACAACTGCAATATTAGCGGAAGAACTATTTTATTATAATGGTAACAGAAAATTCTTTATCTATAACAAGTTTGCATTCAATGAGGCAGCTAACAAAAGTGCTTCTGTTAATATAATAGAATTTTGGATTGACTAAATAGGGATCTTCATTTTGTTATCTTAACATACAGTTTTCGACTTTTCGTTGTATTTACTAGAGTAATTTTCTGAGTATAGGGAGCAGTTGGACAAAAGTTATAGAAACGGGTGGATTGGACTGAAATAGTTCAGATTTCATTCTATAGTCACTGGATTTTTATGTCAATTTTGATTTTTTCGATAGAATCGTTCACAATTTTTTTCTCGAAATCGGTAGCAGTTACGACAAAACTACAAGAGAGCATAAAGTTTAGTATAAGAAAAATGCTTCTTTTAACAATTTTTCGAACTAACAGTGGATAGCCAAAAAAAAAAGTTCTGGAAGAAAACAAGGGACAGTGTTCCAGAAAAATATCATCCTGTAGATTTGCAATCGAAATTGGAATGTCACATGGTGAGGACTCTAAATTTTAATTCGTATACCTAACTCCAGTTGAATTGTCAAATGCAGATACTATGAGAAAAAAATTTAAAAATTTCAAACTTTAAGTCATGGCTTGGACATCGAAATGGACAACTTTCATTAGTAGTCCTATAACGTTGGTAAAAAAAATTTATTTATTGATGGCCCCCCTGAAAAAATGCATGGCCCCCTCCTGAAAAATTGTCTGGATACGCCAATCATTCGGTTCTAATTATTCTATTAACTGCAGTTCATCGAAAAACTTAGCGTTGATTTTTTTCCAGTGAAAATAGGTTAAACCGGACAGAATTGTCCACTTGGGGAGGATGTTTTCAATAAGAAAAAGTTAACCACAAAACACAGAGCAATTTTCTGTTGGGAAAACGGGATCTCTTCATATCGATCAATGTTCCCTTTTTCTAATTCACCTTAATCTGAGAGGAATCAAATTCTTGGTCGAACAAATTTCCTGGGGCAATTCTCGAGTGTATAAAGAAAACATTAATTTCATACCAACGCAGTTTCAACTCCTGAGATCGACGTCAAGCACCATCGACGGAACTCCCAACTTTCTCAACCTCGGGAGGGCCATTCGGCGAAAATCCCCTCAATCCGGCATAAGTTCAAGACTGTAGATTGTTCCTAATCGGAAACGAGCTTTTTTAATCATTTTCTCACGTCTCTCATGGATTCAATTAAGAAGGTAATTAAGATTCCTTCACAGTTCGGCTTAAACGTGATATCTTGTCTAATACCCGGCCGGCATCCTGTTACCACTGAAACGTCTGAAATGCACTCGCATATCTCAATATCAGCGTAATATAACTTATCGTTCCATCTTTATGCCCCCTTTATGGCAGTTATGGCAGGAATTCAGAGAGGGACTGAATGTTCGGAATTGGGGGAAATGAGAGCCAGAATGGCCTTATTCAAAGTTGGGGAAAGTATCTACAAAGTTGTGTTGCGCGTTATAATTCCATGGTATTTCCGCAGTCAAAGGAGATCTCGGATGACGCGCTAGGGATACAGGGTTCGATCGAAAAGTCTGCAGAAATTATCGCTCTTTTTATTAAAAAGTATACTATAATTTTTTCTTCAGAGATTTTAAGACTTACGATTCGCGCTATAGTTAAGCGTTTTCCAATAAGAGTGTTATTTTGAATAGCCCGCTTTTTCTGCAGATGTCACTTTTGAATCTGTCATTTTTTGACATTGGACAAGTAGGTACTACGCCATTATAAAAATGGAACTATAAACGCTTCAACAACGTATTGAAATTATTAAAATTCACTATAAAAATGGTGAAAATTTGGCAGGGACGGTTCGTAAAACTCGAACATTTTTGGGTCGTCGTGAAGCACTTTGTCGAACCGCAATACAAAAATTGGTGGAACAATTTGAGCTGTTGGGACAAGTTTGTGATGTAAAGAATAAATCCCGTGAACGTCGCTCAAGAACAGCCGAGAATATTGCTGCTGCAGCCGCAAGTGTTGAAGAAAACACAGGTTTATCCATTCCTCGTTGTTTTTTGGAATTAGGCATTCCACAAACGTCATTACACCGTATTTTGCATAAAGATTTGGGTCTCAAGGCTTATAAAGTTCAGATAACACAACAACTCAAGCCGGCCGATCATCAACAACGTCATGTCTTTGCTGATTGGGTCCTTGGAATACATGAAAATGATCCGGAATTCCATCTTGAGTGATAAGGCCCAATTCCACCTCGGTGTTGCACCCCGGGCTCGGAAATCCCAAAAGTTTTTGTTGAGAAGCCTCTCTATCCAGGGGCGGATTAGCCATTAGGCAGAGTAGGCGACTGCCTAGGGGCCCCGCATCAGCTAGGGGCCCCGCGTGCCCTGCGTGCCCCGTACACGAAAAAAATTGAATTGAAAAGGGGCCCCATAAATTGCACCGCCTAGGGGCCTCCCACATGGTTAATCCGCCCCTGTCTCTATTCTCAACGTGTGACTGTTCGGTGAAGTTTATAGTCCAGCGAGATCATTGGACCTTACTTTTTCGAGAATGAGGATGGAGCAACAGTTACGGTGAATGGATTGCGCTATTGAGAGATGATTTATGTTTTTTCATGGCCGGAATTGGATGATATCGATCTGGACAACGTTTACTTACACGGGAAAAGTTTTCGTGTTATCTATCTCGAAGAGGTGATCACAATTGGCCACCGAGATCTTGTGATTCAACACCTTGCGACTTCTTTCTTTGGGGTCATGGAATTCGTGAGGCTATCGAAGACATAGGGCAGCCACTTTGCGATTTGGTTATGGAAAATTTCATGAAAAGGATACGGCATTCTCGCAAAATACCCCACTGAAGTTGCGTGTCTCAAGCATGTTTTATAGGTGAGTTTAATTTTTCAACGGGGTTGAACTCATCAAACTGATCCTTTTCACCGAGATCACAACAGTATCAAGATGAAGAAGATGAAAAAATCATCGATTAAGTATAGTCTAAAATTTGCGGATATGATCCTGAACCCTCGCATCAACCAGAACGCCTTATCTCGAAAGAGCGCGCTGTGCTTTCCATGAAAAGATCAGGTCCGTAATTTCGATTTCACGGAATAGACTTAATCGATTTCATGGGCTATAACTTCGCCATTTTGAAAGTATTATGCAGGATTTTTAATAGTGTATAAAACAAACTGATTATAGATGGTCGGTACTAATGAAATTAAGAACAAATTAGTTTTTTGCTAATATTTTCGTTTTTTTGTTTCATATTTAGAATTCCTCCGAAATAGAGTGTCGTGTATTCGATGAAAATGGAACCAAATCAATTTTCTCGAGAAACAATGGTTTCATTTGAATTCAGCAAATCTCCAATTTGTATACCTCTACTTTTTCGAACAAATCAGAATCATGTTTTTCTATGAAGCAGGTTTAGAAATGTCCAAATTGTTAATGGTAACAACAGATTGTATTCCTAATGAGGAATGAAATACGCGGTTTTTCTTTCAAGTTACAAATATACTGCTCCACAAGAGTTAGGGATATAATATTCAATCGTTTTTAAAAGTATGTTATCTTCGAGAAAATCGCTGTAAAATCATTTAAAACTCAATAACAACTTGAATCGATCCAATAGAAATCAGTATGAGACATTTCATTTCTGAAGTTTGGTTCTTTGCATATGCTTCAGAATGTTCTTATTTTGAAATGAAGGCAGTTTATCAACGGCTTCGATTTGAAACTAGTTTTCTGAAAATGCCAAGACGTAAATTAACAAACGCTGAGGCTAATAGGGCTATCGGAATGCTACAGGGTGGCCTAACTCAGGTTGTTGTAGCGGAAAGGCTCCAAGTCAGCCAAAGTGTGATATCTCGACTTTGGAATAGGTTCAGACTTCAGAGAGACAGGTTCCGTGTAGGAGAGACCAAGGCAGATGGGGTCCAAGTTTCCATCGAAACCATCAGACGATGTTTGAGAGAGGTGAATCTATGTTCCAGACGTCCATCATTAAGAGGAGTTCCATTAACACGTGACCATAAGCGTCAAAGACTGGAATGGGCAAGGCACCATATCAATTGGAACGATCAATGGCGTAGTGTCCTTTTCACTGATGAATCCAGATATGGACGATTTTCAGATTCTCGACGAATAAGGGTATGGACAATCCCACGCATACCCCGTAATCTTCGCTATTTCCAAGAAGTCCATCCATTCCGAGGGGGTAGTGTTATGGTATGGGCCGGGATATTTCAACGGACGCACAGATCTACACATTTGTCCTGGGAATATGACCGCCTTACACTATAGGGAGCATGTCATTGACAATGTAGTGCCAAATTTTCACGCTGCTATTGGTGAAACTTTTCAATTTCTAGACGATAACGCTAGACCGCACCGTGCAGCCATAGTTGAGCTTGGTATTCCATATATACCAATATCTCCGCACTCACCAGATTTGAATTGCATAGAACATGCATGGAATATGCTCCAAAGAAGATTAGATAATCATCATCCTACCCCAGAATCCTTAAATGATCTGAGAGAGCTTCTGCCCCGTTTATGGAACCAAATTCCTCAAGAAATGTTCAACAACCTCGTGTGTAGTATGCAAAGAAGATGTCAAGCTGTTATTGATGCCTTTGGAGGCCATACAATGTATTGATAGTCTCAAAATGCTTGAATTCTCTGGGAATAAAATTTCGTTATTTTACTCGATTTTTCTTAAGCACCCTGTATACGCTGCAGACCCACAAGCTAAAATTAATTTGCAACTTGAAATCATATTAATATGAATTTTCATCACAAAAATCTTATTTTAACTATATTTTTTTGCAATTTGAGTGAATATCCCTAACTCATGTGGAGCAGTTTATTTCGTTACTTGTGTATCTAAAGACAATGCACAGTACCCAGTTCGTGGAATACTATTCCAATTGTTCAAGATGAACAATCAAATTATTTTTCACAACACTCTGGGGCAATTTTCTTCCACGTTATTTAATAATTCTCCATTGTTGAGATATGAAAGATTTATATTAAAGAATAAAAAATTCGAACTCGTTAAAGTCTCGTGAAGCTGACGAATCAGAACGGGTACCAGCAGCATTCAAACACCCCAAAACTTTCGAACAGCTTATAGGCATCGATGTACTCAAACAAAAGGATATTCAGGGGGTTCGATTATGTATAAGGTGGCCGTTAGTGACGAGTTCCGCTTCCGGCTTCTCGCGAAACTCTCGGCCGTAAAATTTAAGTTTTCGCTCCGTTACCCTTATATTAAAACTTAATACGTATTCATTTCAATAACTCCCCTATTAATCTTTCTTCCCGATATTATGGATGGTCTCTCCGTGATATCCGACTTGAGAAAAGACCGAATCGTGAGTGCAACTTGCTGCGATTTGGAATTTAACGTTCGATAGTTGGGGATTTTCCTGGGAAATTGACGATTCCTGAATATTAAATTGGGATATAAGGCTACTTTTCTATTCTATGATTCCTAGGAAAACCTTCGAAGTCATGTGTGTGAATTTCCCTGAGCTTTTCATTTTTCGAATTTTTGTGTGTTGAATTCTGCTAGGTTTTGCTACTATTTGGGGTGGAAAACTGTTTTTAATTCATACGATAGCCCCGATTGTCATCATACTCAATATGTGAATATCGAGTGTAGAATATAAATTGAACACAACATTAACTATAATTATAAAGAAATCGCAGTAAGGAGCCTTAGACTTGGCACGACTTTGTCTAGATTTCATTACTTTTTAGAGATAAACAAGCAGCTCCATCGAGACTTGACTAGTTTTTTACAGAATGGTTTTGGTGGGATAATTACTTTCTGCTTCATACTAATGAATAAGGATGTAGATCAGCCCCAAAGCTGCCTCACAAACCAGTTGATGAAAAAGGCCTTCGTAACCGAGTAAAGTTCATTCAAGATAAGAGTAATATCATTAAGTTCCTGTTCCGATGGCAGTGAAGAGTTGGTCACGTCGCCATGCATCTTGGTAGTTTCAATTAAGGGGAAAATTAAGATTCCACTTCGGTTCGACTGCGACGTGATAACGTGCCTCTGCCATGGGAGCGGAATCCTCTATTGCCGACTACAAAGGTGTAAAGCCATTCATTCCATGCTCTGCAACGGTGTCGTGTACTCGGAACTGAGCACCTAGAGTTTGATTCCAGAAAAGCAAAGTCTTATTCTCCATTCAAAATAAATTCCATAAATTATCGGTGAAATTACGGCAGGTATCGGACTTATTTAGAATTCAGTGCAGAGACTGTGGATCGATTTCTTGTTTGCCTGGAAATGGGAGAGATTGGTTTAGTAGGTGTATGGAGGTCTTGGCATTTGATTTAAGATAGGCATAAATGGGTAATTCTCATGAAATTCCAAAATTATTCAGGAATGAATTCTCAAAAAATTTTTCACTAAATTTAAATTTTTTTTGTGGCAGTTTTGTAATACATATGATACTAGATTTCACTGATATAGTGGTCCCCAGATTTAAGTCAATTGATGCGACTCACAGGAATGAATTATAAATGTAAAGTGAGGGAATGATGACGAATGTGAGGGAATGATATTAACATGCAATTCATGAACCTTTATCAATTAAAAATGATTAATGTTTCATGGAATATATTGTTATTTATTTTCATAATGTTTCTATAACTAATCTGAAGAATATTTAATCAGAAAACTATGAAGTACTACTTATAATTGCAGTAGATTTCATTTCTTCTCGGCGTTTCTTATCGTACTCTTTTTTTTTTAATTTTGCCTCTGTATCTGACAATTTCTTTATTCTTGCCATTATTTGCTCCTTAAACGAGAAAAAACGATAAACTCACGTACCACATGACAAAAGAAATAAAAATCTGAGTTATCTTAGTTTAAAAGTCATTCCTTCATAAATCATCATTCCCTCATTTCAAACTGAAGTGAGGGAATGACGGTGAGGGAATGACGAAATAACACGAAAACTAAGATAACATAGATACATAGCCCTGACCAGATGAAAACATTTTGAACTATGAATACTACCCCCCAAAACGCATCCAAATATAAAGTAACTTTTACTCATACTCACCTTATTTTTTGATAATGTCTAATGGGGGAATGATGTGAGGAAAAGTAATATAGTAATAATTGTAACTGAATACACTATTGCACAAAACTGAGTTTAAGTTTAATCAGAATCACCATGTAGTAACATAATTCGCGAATTCACAGGCTAGAAAAACTCAAGCTACTTTCATAGAATTCGCTCAATATGACCATAGATCGAGTATTTGTAACAAGGTGAGGGAATGATTTTATCCAAAGGGACATACATTGAAATCCCATAGTTATTCAATAAGTATTTGTCGTGGCTTGGATTGATGTTTAAATATAACGAAAATCACCATTACAATATTTGACTAAAATTTGATTTACAAAAAATTACTGAATAGGATGAAAATATTGAGTTTCAGCAGGAAACTGGGATAGTGGGACAACGTGAGGGAATGATTTTTATGATGTAAAATTAGTAATAACTTTTTCATTGCATTTAATGATATCTCGTTTTTCGGGGTGATGGAAGAAAAGGTACCTAGCGTCAAAATAAAAACCTAACATCGATAATAATTACATGGGTATCTGTATCAATAGCGGTGGACTTAAATTTTGGAATTCGATGAGAATTACCCAAATACACTACGTGATTTAGGGAGAGCATTGAAGTGGAATGTGTAATCGATCAAAATTTGGGGATATTTGGATAAATTGCACCAAGTTATAGTTTATCGGGCATACGTCCATCATCTGCGAAAGCAGGACCTTCTGGCATGAATTGAAGCTAGTAAGCAATGGATAGAAACAGAAATATGTGTGGCAGACACTGAGAACGACTTAGGAGTAGTGAAATACGAAGATATATTGAGAAATTCTTAGCGTACTATAGAACCAAACAAAATTTCAATGTCAAAATATTTTATTTCTCAACATATTCTGCCGTGTTAATTGAAAGGGGCGTATCTACAATAACAGCCAATTTGAGTTATTTGCCTCTAGAAAATCTTCGCAATGAGTTCTATCATCTTTTAAATTCTAGAGGCGTATCTCATCATTTAAAGGGCTGTATAATCAAAAATAAAAACGGCGCGTCTAACAAAATTGCACAAATGACAGTCTTTAAGTCGAATATCTCAAAAGTGCTTTTTTGCAGATACGCCCTTTTCAATTAACACGGCAGTAATTCTCCTCTTAATTGGATACATTTATTACAACGTCTCTGGACCTTTCAAAAAAAATGTTTTACGACCTTTTAAACTTTTTTTCAGTTGAGGAAAGAGATAATAGTCGGACGGAGCCAAATCTGGTGAATAAGGGGGGGTGTTCTAGTAATTCTAACCCTAAATCACGAATTTTTTGCATGGCAACATGAGATTTGTATACTGGGGCGTTGTCCTGTAAAACAAAACACCTTTGGATACCTTTTCGCGTCTTTTCTCTTTAATTTTTTCCCGTAGAGTGGTCAGTAATGTCGAATAGTAATCTCCCGTTATTGTTCTACCCTTATCCAAAAAATCAATCATGATTACTCTATGGCAATCCCAAAAAACTGAAGCAAGAACTTTTCCAGCAGATTTTTGGACACGAAACTTCTTAAGTCATGGAGAACCATAGTGTCGCCATTCCATCGTTTGTCGCTTTGTTTCTGGATCGTAGAAATGTACCCAAGTCTCATCCATAGTAACAATTCGGTTTAAGAAGTCTACATCGTTTTCAAATCGAGCACAGATCGAACGCGATGCTTCTACCCTTGCACGCTTTTGGTCAACTTTCAAACATTTGGGATTCCATTTTGCAGAAATTTTTTTCATGTCCAAATTGACGTGAACTATATGATGAACGCGTTCGTATGAAATCTTCAGTGCTTCAGATGTCCGTTTTAGCCCAATTCGACGGTCTGATAAAATCATGTCATCAACTGCATCGATATTTTCGGGGACTGACACAGAAACTGGCCTTCCCGATCGGTCATCATCTTCAATGGAAAATTTACCTCTTTTGAAGCTTGCAGTCCAATTTTTCACGGTCGCATACGAAGGACATTGATCATCAAGGGTATGAAGCATATCTTCGTAAATCTGCTTACCTCTTAACCCTTTTAAATACAGGTTCTTGATGATGACACGATTGTACTCCAATTTTTCGATTTTCACAATTTCGGTGGACATCTTTTTTTTTAATTTACTGCGTAACTCTGGTTTACTTTTTTGACGTCGAACTCTACAATGATACTTCTAATAAGTTATTGTTCGTTGATATGGTATCGCAATATTTTGTTTATGCATGGAACTGGTCTATAGGCTAACTAGATATCAATACATCCTCGTATGTCTGAAATATATTGATGAAGGCTTTCATTGTAAAATTCCTATTCAACCACGGCTAGAAAACCTGGAATAATCTAAAAATTATATGTAAAATACCTTCGTTCCTCTCAGTTTAAGTGTATGCATTATAAAAACAATCTCACTAGCATCATATTACATCCCACATTTCTAGGAGCATTAAAAAGGAAATTCGCCTAAGGTCATTTTTCACATGTGTTCCTGAGTTATGTGGACCCAAATCCATTCTGAAGCACCTCAAACTTATCTGAAATTCAATCCACCCCCGGAGGCGGTTCTGACCCTGAGTTACGCCCGTGGCCTCGTGCTTAAACGGGTAGGTTGTCGCAGAAATTCACTTAAAGAGTTTCCAGAAAACAATTTATGATTCGGAAGCAATCCCGAAACCTCGTAAGGGATTAACAAAGGTGGATTGCTCTGGCCTTTTATCTGACACTGCTTGTTTATTAGCGAAACAGACTCAAAAAGTCGTTCTGATTGAGTTTACTCGCTTTTTGCTACGTATACAATGGAACGGCGCTACCTTTGTTCTATTGGACGTGCTGGAAAACTCATTGTTTTTGGCCAACTTGAAAGCACTCTTCTCCGGTTGTGTGAGATAGACAAGATTTTGCCATATCCAGTAAATGAAATTGGTAGATGCAGGCTCTGCGAGGAAAATTGTTCTTTGAGACTGAACAAAGTTATGTTGGAGATAGTAGAGACAAGTACAATGGCGTATGAGTCATGTGATGCCATATTTTTTGTAGCTATACTCCATTCACAATTATAAAATCACAACTCTGGCCTTGGAAATTTGACACATTCCACTCTGTATCGAAGTTATGACGTTTTTCAAAATATTTCTATGTTCCAAGTCAACACTATGTTGCCCTTTCTACATTCTTAGCGTATTTCTCAGAATGTGAATGAATTGGAAAAGATGTGATGGACGAAAATAATTAACGTTTATATGAATTGATAGAAAGGATTCCTTTTCTAGTTATTTGCATGAAAAGTACAAGAGATCACTGTTGGGATATATTATTTTTCACCATGGAAAAAAATTGCATTGCTTTCACATAATTTTCATATGCATGCTTGCGAAGATTTAATGTTTATTATCCTCTTGAACTGTCAGTTCAAGACTTGACGACATTTCATTTATTTGATCTTATGAACAAGGAGTAAAATATTCTGACTGTAAACTAATTTATTAGTTCAAAAAATATTCATACATTACTACCACAGTAGGTTTGTACAAATAAAAAGGAATAGGTCAAACATATGCTTCACATTTATCATTCACCTGTTCTAAAATAAGACACAAACTCCTGGAATATGGAAAAAACCGATGTATTCTGATTCAATATAGCCTATTTCTACTTTCGGCGAAGGAATTAAAGCTCCAGTGACACATTTCAATTCATCGGAATCTGAATTCACCTTTCGTTGAATGCAGTATAGTCATATTTCTTGTTTTTTTTATCTTTTTCGACGTGTTTTTTTCTGAAAAGTGAAAACGATCAACAATATTCATTTGGAGACCGATGATGGCCATCCAGAACCCGTTTACTTACGAAAATCGTGCAATTTCATTCTGCAAGTTCTTTCCTCATAATTCCTCGAAAATCCTACCTGAACCATATTTTCCGGTCGCTTTCGTTAGAAGATCGTAGAAGGAAGCCTTTTTTGTCCATTCACACATTACAAATAAATTTTGAGCACCAAAAACGATACCGAAACTAACCAAACTTCTGGGGGACCGGAATTTCGTTTGAAATCTTTCTAAACGGCCAGATACCTTAAAAACTTCGTTATCAAGTGTGAAAAGGGCGATTAGTACTTAATTTCGCTTTATTTATGCTTGTAAATAGATTTTTGGTCCAATTCAAATTTGCCGTTCGTATTCACGCCAAAAGTCGTGAAAGGAAAAAATGACACTTGCACGAAATTTCTCATATCGACGGGAAACTTCTTCTGGACGACGAAGAACGGGAAAATAGGCGATTTCGTATCGATATTTCGCCCCAAAATCGCCGATCGATTCGAACTAACAAAATGTGGAATATCTTCGATACTTTTACTTTGATATAAACAAAGGAACTGGCTACGTCGTTTTGTCATCAACGATATTTTCTGTACGCGCACAGACTTTTCATCAGATGCACCAACTCCTGAAAACGAAACCATGACCTCCATGTGATTAAATAAAAGTGAATGCATGGAGTATTGATTCTAGGCAGTATTGTCCAACATTCGAATGTTAGTAGCACATTTATCTCTCTTGCGGTTGTGTATGGTTGAAAATTATAGAAATTTCCATACTCATTTTTCAATGTCATCCTCGATTCCAATCTTCGGAATTAGTTATCTGTCAGCCGAACGGCCCATGTCATTTCCTCCACACTGTCCGAAATATTTATCCAGAACAGAACTGGAAAAGCGTACACTAATTTGACTAATGAAACCAAAGGACATGACAATCCCATCAACACAGCAATTCGGAAAACCACGAGCTTTCAAATTACTGGAGATTTTCGTGCCGATGTGAGCATTTAATCATGCATTTGTCTAATGGTTTTAGGTGATTATTCAACAGAATATCGTTCATTCACCCACCAACGTCCTAATATGTAACGCGTTCAATTTTCCTAATCGAGATTCCCAAATGAAAACATGCCTTGGATATGTATGAATTTAATGTTGGGAAATTTGTGTAAATGTGTCATTATCTGTTCGAATCTTCCAAAATTCTATAACAGGTGGAATTAATGGAAGCAGTGTTGGACGAATTCAATGCCCTTTAGGACTATCGCGCTAGCTACGAATTAACAAGTTCGGAAAGCTCCTGAACTCAGGTTATCACTCACTTACATGAGAAATTGTATACAGGGTGACAATTTAAAAACTTGCCAGGCCAATTATGTCGCGACAAGGATGTTTTCATAGAAATGCCGGAACAGGTCAATTTTTATTTGGAAGGGTACAAATTTTGAGCAGAATTGTAAGCCGAAATCTCCTCAGCCCTAGGTGAAGGAGCTATCACCCCTGAATTCTCAAAAGGGAATAGAGGGTGAGATTCACCTCAATTCAAAGATCACTTGTCCTATGGTTCGCAAATTTTTATTGATTCCTTGAAGTATTTACAGGAGGTGACAATTTGAAAACTTGCCAGGCCAATTATGTCTCGACAAGGATGTTTTCAAAATATTGCGATACCATATCAACGAACAATAACTCATTAGAAGTGTCAGTGTAGAGTTCGACGTCGAAAAAGTAAACCAGAGTTACGCAATAAACTAAAAAAAAAGATGTCCACCGAAATTGTAAAAATCGAAAAATTGGAGTATCGAGTCATCAACAAGTACCTGGATTTAAAAGGGTTAAGAGGTAAGCAGATTTACGAAGATATGGTTCATACCCTTGGTGACCAATGTCCTTCGTATGCGTACGTGAAAAATTGGACTGCAAGCTTCAAAAGAGGTGCATTTTCTATTTAAGATGATGACCGATCGGGAAGGCCAGTTTCTGTGTCAGTCCCCGAAAATATCGATGCAGTTCATGACATGTTTTTATCACACCGTCGAATTGGGCTGAAACGGATATCTGAAGCACTGAAGATTTCATACGAACGCGTTCATCATATAGTTCACGTCAATTTGGACAAGAGAAAAATTTCTTCAAAATGGATCCGCGAATGTTTGAATGTTGACCAAAAGCGTGCAAGGGTAGAAGCATCGCGTTCGATCTGTGCTCGATTTGAAAACGATGTAGACTTCTTAAACCGAATAGTTACTATGGATGAGACTTGGATACATGTCTACGATCCAGAAACAAAGCAACAATCGATGGAATGGCTTCACTCTGGTTCTCCAAGACCTAAGAAGTTTCGTGTTCAAAAATCTGCTGGAAAAGTTCTTGCTTCAGTTTTTTGGGATTGCCATGCAGTAATCATGATTGATTTTCTGGATGAGGGTAGAACAATAACTGGAGATTACTATTCGACATTACTGATCACTCTACGGGAAAAAATTAAAGAGAAAAGACGCGGAAAGCTTTCCAAAGTTGTTTTGTTTTTACAGGACAACGCCCCAGTACACAAATCCCTTGTTTTCATGCAAAAATTCGTGATTTAGGGTTAGAATTACTAGAACACCCCCCTCATTCACCAGATTTGGCTCCGTCCGACTATCATCTCTCTCCTCAACTGAAAAAAATTATAAAAGGTCGTAAATTTTCTTCCAACGAGTAAGTAATAAAAGCTGTGGAGGACTGGTTTGCAGAGCAAGAAGAAACATTTTTTTTGAAAGGTCTAGAGACGTTGCAGGTTCGCTGTAATAAATGTACTCAATTATGAGGAGAATATATTGAGTATTAAAATGAAATTTTGTTTGGTTCTATAGTAGGCTAAGAATTTCTCAATATATCCTCGTGATTGAAAATTCATATACCTATGCGAAAAACACCCCATTTTTCTAAAACAATGATAGATATCGATAAGTCTATTTCACCATTGAGTTTGTCATAAAAATGGGGCTTTCTATTCAAATTTGGCCCACTCTGTGCCAGCAGGGATACAACTCGTTTCAGCCTCGGTACGATCCTGGTGCGGTTCAATGAATTCACTTGCCGGTTTCGAGAGTGAATAATTATAATTGGAATCGAATTTCGATAGCGAAATTAATAATGCTCTAACCACCCTCACCTTCTGGACCACTGTGAGAGCCTTTATAACTTTGTTTACACAAGAAAATTACTTCCGAAGCTGCAGTTGCACAATTCAAAATTACATTCAATTTTCATCAAACATTGCTGAATCGGAACCGACTGGCTTCATTGAAAAGCCATTCCGATGTTTAACATCGGTGCATAACAGAAAATTTTCTCATTAAACTGAATAATTTCCCAGATTTCTGTCAGTTTACGATCTTCGACGGAGTTCTCCGTCTATAGTTATATGTGAAAAGTATGGAGTTGGAAGAAGTTCATAATTTTCATTAAAATAGATCGAGAAAACTGCCTGAAGTCAGGAAAATATCCGTTACAAGTTGGTGCTTCCTTCTTTGATTGTTTCACTTTTGTAAATTTGCTTTCTGATGAGTTTCCCGGAGTTACGGGAAGATTCTTGCAAGATTCGAAAGTTAGAATGTAGGTTCTTTGTTACAAATTCGATGTTCTTCTTTCTTTAGGAGGAGCTCTTGAATCATCGCACATAAATTACAGTTTTTCGTATGATTGGCCATCAAGGCCATCACCAAACTTACTTCTAGGAAAAGTACATGAACTATTCGATGATATTTGATTATTATATTCATTGCTACAAATCTCGATGGCAATAGCAGCGCTTCAATTTTTTTGAAAAGAAAATGAAGAATGTTACTCGAAAAATTCTCTTGCTAACTTGGGAATTCTTGCAGAGTCTGTTTTGTTCTCCCGAAGCGAATTTGAGCCTAAGTATTATTACAATGATTACCCCAACTTTTGTTGGTTGACCAATGACCGATAAAATACTGAACGGAGTTTGATGATTTACTGGAGCTTGAAACCTGCATTCATCTTCTCAAAAACTAATAAAAGAGAGTATCAAAAGACCCAAAGTACCTACCAGGGTCCATATAAAGAAGGTTAATGACTTCTGTAAGATATATAGTCTTCCCAGCAACTCAATCGCTCCGTCAGCTTCTAAATTACTTTTTGATTCGTTTGTGACGTTCGAATTCTTACATGGAAACTTGTTCCTTGCCTTCGAATAATCTGGAAAGCCATAAATCCACCAAACGAGGTTTTCGATTCTATATCATACCAAGAGAAGTATGAGAATTAATCAAACATCAATTTACCAGGAAGGTCGTTCATTGAATTCTGGTAATCTAGGTCCCTTTGAACAAACCCATAAAAGTATATTTCATTTTTTTTTCAGTAGTTCTCCATGAGTTGCTAATTATCAAATCTATAGAGCCTAACTTCAAGAACAATCAGCAGCAGCACATTCATAACGAATTGTTATTCACGATTTTAATTATGTTATTTGGGTAAGCCTTTTCTTTCTGAAGAGCCTGTTTCATTGTTATTGTTTCTGCTTTTTCCATTTTGCCTTAGAACCCCTACGTTATATGTTTCTGAGGTATTTTTTGGTTATGAACAACGAAGGACAATGAAGATGTTGGAAAGAATAACATATAACTGATAAACTTCAGGTCAATAGGAATGAAAAATTGGTGTCTACTCAGCCTCACGAACACCCTATATCTATTTATCGACTTTCTCCAGATCCAATTCAATTTAAAACGGGACAAAGAGGAGAAATCTCGGACCATCTCCCCCAGCCGACATAAAACATACCGAAGGAGACAAAGATTGCGATCTTTTTACTAATAAAATCTTAAGGCGAGTCCGGGTCGCCTTGTTTCAATCTATGGGACGTCATTCAGGCTTCTCCCTCAGGATTAATTATCTTAATTTTCGGGTAATCTCTCCCGGCATCGGGCGGATCATAGGGTTGATGTGCCGCACAGAATCCAGTCTGTAGATTGATGACGGATAAGGGAGATTGAACAAAGCGGCAAAGGACTTGAGGTGTCAGACTTCACGAGGGTTGAGGGCACGATTATCAAGATTTGGGTCAAAACAGTTTGGGGGAAAAGTTCCAATATGACACTTGTATGAATGAACACACAAAGATTCATTCAGAAGTTTTACATCGCCCAATATCCCAAAGTATTTAATTGATTGGTTTCAAGTGGAAAAAAATGATGTGTCTGAAATTTCAATATGAATATTCAAGGGTTTTGTGGAGAAATGACAAAATCTATGCACTGGAATATAATTAAGCTGACCCACTATAAGTCTACTTTTACACCCAAATTTCGAAGAGTCAAAGAAAGTAGACCCATGAAAAAACTTCATGACTCAGATGCAAGAAGTAGCTATAGTCCGTCCAAATATAAGAAGGAGCTTCGTAAACAAACAGAATCAACTGGTTTGCGCACAATAAAGCTCCTATTGGTCAAACGGTGATAACAACGCTCTCTGCGACCGCCCTAAGAGACTGCCAGGATCGTACTCGGTCTGTGGATGGTACTGGATAGAAATGATTCAATAATTTGAGTCAGCAATTCCCAAATTAGAACTTTTTTCCTCAGAAACTCTAGTGCAAAATTTCTGTTATGATTTACAACTGTTAGAAACATTTTATATCCGACGTACCCTATTTTTTTATTTTGTTTTGTTTTTGTATTATTATCTACTAAATAATTTCTTTTTCGGATGCTCCAGATTGCGGCAAGATAATTCCAGGAAACACCAGAGTTTTAGAGATTTGGGTCGGAATCTTGCAAAATTCCGACAAAGTAATTCAGGGAAACACCAGATTTGGGTCCTTTTCCCTAATGGGTGAAAGCCATCCTGATTTGCATAAATATCTAAGTTTTCAATTGACAAGAGACAAGACTCGAAAAAGATCTCTGTTCAAATTTATAATGGTCATTTACTTGTAATATCCGAAATATATTTAGTTTCGGTCCATAATTTTATATTATTTTGTACGAAACTCTTTGTCGGCTGCTCAAGATTCCGACAAGGTAATTCCGGGAAACACCAGGTTTGGGTCCTTTCCCTGGATTAAAGCCATCTTGATTGGCATAAATAACGAAGTTTTCAATTGACAAGACCAGTTAAAATACCTAGAGCTACTGTGAAGGTCTAGCTGTTCAAAGTTTTTATAGATTTTGTTGTGAAAAGTGTATTGTGTTGGAAAATCTTTTGACAAAGTGTATATAGTGTTTATAGAACAATGTCGAATTCGGAAACGGATACTGCATCTCAGGGTGATATGTTGGGACCACCACGAAAAAGGTCCAAAAGGTCGCATTTCTCTGCTGAAGAGAAAGAGATAATTTTGAACATTTTTCGAAAAGAATTGGAAAAACATCCTGATTTATTGAAAAGAGACTTAGTAGGAATTGTTTCAAAATCCTCTGGGGTGAGTGATTCAGCTGTATTCAGAATTCTCAGAGAACATGAAGAGAATAAAACATTGACGCCACCTAAGAGGAGAGCCCAGTCGTTAAAAATAATCGATTCGGTTGACGATTTCGATATGAACCTTATCAGAAGAATTGTCCACGGTTTTTTTTTTCGGAATGAAATCCCAACGATTTCTTAAGTTCTAGAAATCGTGAATGATGACGACAGTTTGCCAAATTTCAAAAGAACAATGTTCTATAAATTATTGAAAAAAATGGAATTCAAGTTCAGTTAAAACTGAACGATTGTTTGAAATCTCCTCGATTCGACTCTGGACGGAAAGAAACTTTACGAAGGCCCTCCTACCGCTGCGCCAAACATGTTATTATTGCTCCTTCTTACATTTCAACAGAGCAGAGTCTTGAATATATGATTTCATATACCTATTCGAATAGCAAACTGTGGTAGCATAAATTCTGAGTAATAAACGTGGAAATAAACCGTTTTCGTGGCTCCTACCTCAATCTTCGAGAATGGTCGAGAAGGAACTGTTAAAATTTAACTAGTCCGTAAAACTATACCTATTACAATATATGATATGCATAATAGGTAGATTTCAGGGGCCGATGGTGCCGAAATCCGGGCTGTGGCTCATTCTGGGCGTGAAATTCGCCGGATTTTTACGTCCGACCGTAAAATTCGACAATAATACCGGATTTTATAGATTTGCATCAGCAGATCATTAATTTTTCCGGCAACTTGTTACGGCAAGAGCTTTCGGAAAACTGCGACCTTTATTACTCATCCTATTTACTATTCTTTTTATCCCCTAACACAATCCGGTATTCAAATCGGGTTCATTTGATCCCTTCTTTTCTGTTCTGAATCTTTCACAAGTCTCTTCAGTCTTTCCTTCAGCAAATTAATTTGCAATGCGAGGCTTTATTATGGTTTATTTGAATAATTTATATTTCGTTTCGCTTTGACTTCGATCCTTCGTAGTGGGGTGAAAAAGAGGAGCGAAGTTTTGGTTGGAAACAGGGTTTTTTACAGACAGTTGATTCCTGTTAATGAGCTCCTTTTTCGATGTTTGCAGAGCATTCCGAATGTTTTACACATATGTTAGCTGGGAAAGGATTTAGCGAAACTGTGTGCTCATAAAATCGTAACGAGTAATGAATAGGTAGTTATGTGTTCGCATTCGGGAGTCTGTTGGAATGAAAAGATCAAGGAGTCTGGCTTGCACGAAGGCATTTTGTATTCTAACAATCCTTTCTCTAGAACATACATACTGGGTCCCGCAACAGTATCTCTATTTAGGAAATTGAAAGGCATTAAGCTAGAGATCGAAAAATGAAAAACCATTGTTTATTAGACTATACGTCGGCCTAATTCGTTAACCTTCTAAGTCCATTTCTACTAAGTTTTCAGGAGGAGCAAAAAACTGAATTAGAACTTTTCTATTTTGCATATCGAAAAATTGAAAATCCCGTTGGTTCCATCATTGATTCTAGATATTTTGTGCGTTGTTAGAGTAGAGTATCTTAGGCATAGTTGAGAAAAAAAGGACAATGAGTAGGTACTTAGCAGCTTTTCGTTTGGGATTTCAAATTTGATTGAGGACATGACAGTTTTCACACATAAATTTGCAGGAAATGACGGGATATTCAGTAAAGGTTTATAATAATAATAGTCAGTTTAGGCCGTTTATATCAAAATAGTTATTTTTGTATCTAGTGCGCGAAATGATACTTTGGTGATCGAGAACTGATTTTTTTTTAACGAGGCGCAGCCGAGTTAAAAAAAATAGTCGAGATCACCAAAGTATTTCGCGCATGAGATGCAAACAAAATTTTTTCTACAAACGACAAAAATATTGTTCTAAAATAAGTAACATGCTTAGCTTAATATGAAAAATAGAATTGAACTGGCTCAAACTGTTTTTCCAAATCAAGTAATTACTGAACTATGCCATGGAAATAAAATGGCATTTGTTGACAATCATTTCAATGTGACAGTTCTTGATAATTATTTTGGAGTGACTTTTTATTCGCCTCAATTTCGTGCGTGATATAAAATGTAAAATGATGTAAAATAATGGAAATTTCGAGCGACGAAGAAGTAAGCAGTACCCCACCTAACTTGACAGATGCGGCCAATTCAGTAATTTCGAATCTTTTACCGGAGAAATCGAGGCGTCAGTATGAAAATGCATATAAGCAATTCAAAGAGTGGTGTGAAGCAAATAAAGCCAGAAAAATATCCGAAAATGTGCTGTTGGCATATTTTGCAGAGAAGTCTAAGATGCTGAAGTCTTCCACGTTATGGGCAATATATTCTATGTTGAAAGCAACACTCAATGTTAAAGAAAACGTGGATTTTAATAAATTCACCAAGTTGGTTTCATATTTGAAAAAATTGTCAGTTGGAAACCATCCTAAGAAATCTAAGGAATTGACCAGAGAGGAAGTTGAACAATTCCTAAGAGAGGCAGATGATGAAACCTATTTGTTGGTTAAGGTAGATTTTTGATGATTGTTTAATGTGTTTTTTAAACTACTGATTTCCTTTTAGGTTGTTTCAATACTGGGTATTTCGGGTGCTTGCCGCCGTGCGGAACTCACTAAAATGACGGTCGATGACATAGAAGATAAAAATTCCATTTTGATTGTTAAAGTACCCGATTCAAAAACGAATATCCAACGAATTTTTACAGTTTCAAATTTAGATTACATTGACATTTACCGAAAATATGCGGCTCTTCGTCCAAGTTATGCTACCAGTCGCCGATTGTTTTTGAAGTATCAAAATAAGAGATGTTTTAACCAAGTTGTTGGAATAAATAGTAGGTATTGGAAAGATGCCTAGCTTAATAGCAAAACACCTAAAGTTACCAAATCCTGATGCCTACACGGGCCATTGTTTTCGGAGAACATCAGCCACACTCCTTGCTAATACGGGGGCCGATATTTATGTGTTTTGAAGCGCCATGGAGGATGGAAATCTTCGACTGTGGCCGAAGGATACGTGGAAGATTCTATCAACAATAAAATTCAAATATCAAATAAAATTTTAGACTGTGAAATTTCAGGATCAAGTGCTGATATGCAAGCAACTGCCGTAGTTGCTTGCAAATCAAAAACGGATAGTCTTCCAACTCCCAAAACTACGATATCACGAGCTGAATCTGAGTTATCTGGTTTAGGAATAAATATTGGTTCGTGCACTGGCTGCACCATTAATGTTAACATTGTAAATAATAAATAAAATTAGGTAGTGTTAAATTTCCTCACAATTTGAAAGCCTTAATTATTGTTATACATTAATAAATAAATGATTTTTGCTTGATTGAGGAACATAAAGGTCAAAATATAAAAATCCCATATAGTTTACATGCAGTGCGCGAAGTAAGTATTTCGCACACTACTTCGCGCACGGTGTCATGGTAACGAAGGAAAATGAAAAAAAGGGTCACTTCGCATATTGTTGTCAATGCGCGAACCTTGTCATTTTTTGACGTTTGTAGAAAAAATTTATTATTAAAATCAAACATTACAATCTTTGAAAAAGGAACAGCAGTTCAGAGTATTTCATCAACAATATTTTATTAAACCAATACATATTTCAATTGTTGAAAGATTGGAATAATTCAGTGGTAACGTGATATGCTATCTAAAATTCTGAAAAAAAAATATAATTTTTAACCAAAAACAATTTCTAAAGAGACTAAATTTAAAACCATGATAAATAAGTAACAAAAACTACTTATGAAGTAGATCACCGAATGGCAACATAAAGCGGAAAAAGACAAAGAGAGACTTACCTTTTTTATAATTTTGTCTTTCACCATCACTATACAACAAAATATTCGATTTAAATTTGGCAAAATTAGCGGCGAAGCAAAATGCACGTTCGTGGTCAGTACAAAACTGAGGCTCCGGAAGGATTTAGCAGGTTTTCGTTGTCTAGATTTGCTACTGGGTACATCTTAAATCAACCTATGTTATACAGAATATAAAAAACAGCTCGTCTTATATTGTAAAAAAAATTGCAGAATCTTCCTCATTTCAAATAAAACAATCAGTTTTTCATTAATCCACATGTGTCAAGAAAAGCTCTACAAATTTTGTCTAATATTCCCTACTCGAGTTCACTCATTTCCTAAAACAGCTCTTGTTTTCGAAAAATGTCAATTGTTCATCACCATTCACTTTTATAAACTATCCCGGTTTGCCATGACATTCCGACACATTTCACCCTGTATATTTCGAAAATGTTAGGTTATAGTTATTTTCCCGTCAGATACATACGCAACGTTTTCGTTTCTACATAGAGATCGTAGTAATTACGTATTTATCAAAATGTTCATTTATCTTTTCCCATAGAATAATACATCCATTATTCAACTGATTTTGAGCTGTACCTAACAGTATCTGTAAACCGGTAGCATGAGTTATAATAACTCACCTCACGCCTATAACTCACTCTAATAAATATTTCGTACGAGAAGCACTCACTCTAATAGGTACAAATAGAAAAAATGAAATTGCTCACGAAATGAATAAAAAAAGTAGGATAGATCGGGAACTCTATTTCAGAAATCAAGGTAACGTTCCTGCCATGCATTTTTACATTTCCTCTGGTCTGAATATCCAAAAATTGCATTTGGAAAACGTGAATTTTTGACGTATTCTACGCGATTCGATTCTCGACGACCACAGAGATCAAAACCAGTGTCACATTGGCAACGTCTCTGAAATTATTTTGACTTTCAGAAGTGCCAACCTGCGTCAGTTTTAAGTGAAAAAACTTGATAAACCTAAATCTTGGCCAACTTTCTATAATTTCGATTAAAGGCTCTTTCAAGCTGATTACCACAATCCCATTGAATGATGTTTTTACCTAAGGTAGGTATAGGTACTTCTCTCTACTAAATAAATAAATGAATAAATATATTTTGTTGATATTATATGCGGAAGACTCCTTTATAGATATTCAACGTGAGATATCACGACATCACTGAAGCAAAACACAGTACTCCTTATCTCCTGCAGTCTCCAATGATATATCATCCATGAATAACCCGATATAGAAGCCAGCAAATCTCTGCGGACTCCCCAGACACCTCAAGACCGATGTAAATCAGAAGATTCACGGACCGAGCGACAACATCAACATCCGCCGTTTGAATCTCAAAGGTTAAACATGCATCACAGTGCCAGCTGATCGCCTTGAGGCATCAATTAGCACTTTCCTTGGAGATTCCGGCACTCCATGTGGCAGATTCAGATCGAGAGACGGCGATGATTGATGGCAGAATGGAGATGCCAGACAATGAGTTCGCAACTGTGCCCCGAGCCCGACCGATCTGTTCTTTCTTCGAGGCTTATTAATGATCCGAGATGGAGGCTGCCTCGACCGTTTTCGTGTCATGCTGATGTTGAACAGAGGCAGTGATTCTGATATCATTAAGAAATGAAGTGGTTTATAATGAATGGATGCTATAACGTAATTCTTTGAGGATCTGAGATTATTCTTTCTCTGACTCCCAGGACTAATCTGTTGAGTTACTATGCAGTTTAATTATGGAATAAGCAGATAGAGGCAAGTCACCAAATATGGAATACCGTTTTGTTTTGGGATATAAAGAAAAAACTTCATATTAATTAAATCAGTTTAAATTTTATACAAATCAGTCATACATTCATATGTAGTAATTAACAGCCTATAATCAAATATATTAGTTATCTAATTAAAATCTAACACAAAAAACAAAATCACAAATGAGCAACCAAATATGGAAGAGGAACCCATATATGGAATATAAGCTTAAATCAACATAACAATAACAAAAATGGACATAAATATCTTTGAGATCAATTAAATTAATATAACATATTGTGATAAATGAAAGAAGTTACATAATTACTTGCAAAAGTCACAGATCCAAGTATCAAACTCTGGACCAGCACAATCATAATGTGCCCAGAGCCCACACATCAAGCATATTCCATAATTAGACACCGACGACTGTCCATATTTGGATTTTTATACTAGTTCAAACTCTTCTGAATATTTTTTCAAGTCACAATATTTTAATGACAAAAGATCACAAAATGGTGAAATAAACATAATACCGATATACTCAATAGTATAACACTTATGTATACAAACATAACAGCTGGTAATACTCATTTACTCCTCACCTTTTAAAATTTTCTTCACGACAACAAAACAAAACACGCCTGCCACACGTTAAGCGTTTGCGCAACTGACTCGATGGTGTGAGTGCGATAGTTAGTAGACCGAATGAAACAGAAGATGGTCGAATATTCCGTTTATTACTTATAGTCTTGGAGAAATGGAGGTTTTCCATATTAGGATACTATGTATTTCATATTTGGTGACTTTCCTCTATTATAGATATATTCCATCACTTTCACAAAGTATCACGGTTGGTCAAGATTTAGGTTCATCAAGTTTTTTCACTCAAAACTAACGCAGGTTGGCACTCGTGAAATATCGGCAATGTCAAAATAATTCTCAAAGACGTTATCAATGCTAATTTCTATTTACTTTTTAAATGGTGGAGTTTTTCAATTTGAGCAAGGAGGTTTTTAAATGTCTTCTCTAGTTTTAATTCTTGATAATTTTGAAAAGTGGGGAATTTCATAGGTCCGTCTGTTCGTTTAGAAGTTTTTCTGTCAGGTTGTTCGAAAACTTTTATTATTTTTTCGAATGAACTATCACAAAGTAACGGACTTTCTGTCCATTATTTTTCAGTAAGACTTCAACACTCGATTCTTGACTTCCGTACAAGAAAATAGCATAACTGAATCTTCCAACCATGTTTGTATACATGAAATATCTCTATTATTAACAAAGAAACAAGTTTCTTCGGCATTCGCCAGGTCTTTGGAATTATTGAATTCATATAATATTTTCTCAAATTCATTATTTTTCCAAAGTAAATAAACATTTGGATAAATACGTAATTACTACGACTTCTATGTAGAAAGGACACCGTTGCTTATTCATATGACAGGAAAATTACTATAAGCTAACATTTTCAAAATATACACGGTGAAATGTGTCAGAATGTCATGGCCAACAGGGATATCTACTTTATAAAAGTGAATGGAGTATACTTCATATTCCAATAGGAATAAAAAGTGACTTTATATTTATATATCTATCTATCTATCTATCTATCTATCTATCTATCTATCTATCTATCTATCTATCTATCAAATATTGATATCTGAAATATCCACGATAATAAAATCTCCAAAGGATATGGGAAAGTGTTTCTGTAAAAAGCACCCCTTTTGAGATTCAACGGAAGAGTGGCTTTCCACCAATCAGGGGTGTTATCACTTAAAGAAAAAAAAATTTTAATTTTGAAGATCTTTCTCCGTGTGGCCTTGCATGCAGCTTTCTACCAATACTCAAACAAGCTAAGCATACACAAAAAAATACCTGACCTTTCTCCTCGTGCAGGTAATCCTAAGGATGATGAAAATATCCTGAAAAACAAAAGAAACACAAAAACACGTCACTAATTCGCTGTTCGCAGATTAATCTCAATCCCGTTCTACCGACAAGACGCAATCTAAAAATTCTGAGTAATTTCAAAAACCTTTTACTTTCGACTTAACACTTTTCTGTCTCCCTTTGGGACCGTACTTCCAAAAGAACCAGAAATGAGTTACCCTAACACCGTTCTCAAGTCAACTGGAAACCTTCTCGTTTAAGGCTTCTCCAGTTATTGCCTTTTTCGTCTCCAAATCGAATTGAAGATTTCCTTCTTCGTTTTTCAAAAACCAATCAAATTGAAGATTTTCCTTCTTCGTTTTTAAAAAACAATCAAATTAATGATTTTCCTTCTTCGTTTTTACAAACCAATCAAATTAAAGATTTTTCTTCTTCCCACCTCCCGTGGGTGGGTTCTGAAAGGATGACGCAGTTCCCCATGAAACTTTCGGGTACTGCCACGTTGCAAATCCCACGATTTTAGCCTCGAATTTTTCTGCTATCGTACGCATTCAGTGCAACCGATTTCGTGGAACGATTTTCTGATATCGTCGGAGTCCCATCGGAAACTTGAACCGAAAATTAATAATTTCAATCGTTATCGTCTCGCCACATCCTGTACCATACGTGAAACGTTACAAGAAAGAAAAGCCATCAAATCCCAATTTTCAAGATATATCCGTTTTATCATGACAAAATACACACAACCAAACTTATATGGAATCACCCTGTTATTTGGAAAAAACGAGTTTTAATTTAAAAAAAGTCGCTGAAAAGTGAAGAGCAGTTTTCCCAAAACAAGTTTATTACAAAAATAATATAAATTATTAAAAGATTATTTTTATAATAGAACAGAAAATTAAAAGTGTAAATTTCTCTAAAAATAATTTTTATGTAACTGAGAATTGAACAACAAATAAAACGATTTTAACAAATCAATAATCAGTATTACCACCCCTTGCATTGATACAAGCTTAAATTCGACGAGGCATGCTTTCTATTAAGTTGTTAATTTCTTCTTCTGTAACATTTGCCCATTCCTCTAAAGACGCTTGTATAAGTTGCTCTGCGTTACCAGGATTATTTTGACGTGCTCTAATTTTTCTTTTGATCCTATCCCACAAGTGCTCGATAGGATTAAGGTCCGGTGAACAAGAAGGCCACTCTAAAACAGTCACACCTTCTGTTTCGAAAAAAATTTTTGCAACTCTGCTGGTATGTGGAGGTGCATCATCCTGCATAAATAGGAAATAATCTCCAAAAGCACCTCGCCAGAGCCTCACTACAGGTTGTAGCACTAGATCTACATACCTAGGCCCTGTCAGAGATTGTCTAATGGGAATTAAAGGAGTATTCTCACCAAACATAATTCCGCCCCAAAACATTACATTGTACTCCTTTGTATTTAGGGATCGGTCTTGCAGCTTGGAGCCTAGCTTGCCTCCCTCTACCTCTTAAAATGCGGACACGCCGGTCGTCTGATCGTAGGCCAATTCTGGTCTCATCCGAAAATAAGACATTTTTCCAATCTTCAATAGTCCAATTTTCATGCTCTAAACACCAATTAAAATGGTCAACTTTATTTTGCCTTGATAGTTCTGGAACTCTTAACGCTCTTCTCTTGAATAATTCCCGAGCGCGAAGTCTTTTTCTGATAGTTTCGACAGAAACACTAACACCTGTAGCTTGCAAAAATTGCCTTTGAAGCTCTTAATGAGATACTGCGGGATTTCTTCTTGCTGTTTGGGCTAAAAAGCGATCCTACCTTTCTGTAGTTACTCTTCCACGACTTCTTCTCGGCCTATTCTTTAGGGTTCCTAACTCCAGAAACCTTGCATAGGTTTTTGAAAAAACCCCTTGTGTAACCCCCACCGTTCTTGCAATCTGTCTTTGTGACATACCTTGTTCTGACTTCTGCCATAGTAATAATTATTCCTCTCTGGACTTCCGATAACCCCACATAAGGCATTTTTTTTTAAACTTCGCAAAAAAAAAAATATAAATTCACTGCGATGTTCGAACGAAATGGTAAAATCGACACTGCAAAGCCAAATCTTATCAAGTGCTTATGAACCTAACTGTTTTTGTGAGTAAACACATGCACTTTTTATTTGCTTCTAACGAAAAAGATATCGAAATAATATTTCATCTCAATACTGGGTGATTCCATATAAGTTTGATTGTGTGTTTTTCGATTTATTACATTTCATGAAAGCATCCCTTGTGGATCGAATCATGGACCTAGATTCCTGGCCAGATTGATTTCTTCGTCAAAGAACCAATCAGAATTTTCCTTTCCAAACAATCCCAGTTAAGTAAGATGTACCTACTCATCCTTGCATGAAAGAATCGCGGAGAATAAAGAACTTCTAAATCTTCCCGAATATTCCCCATTAATGGAGTTTTGTTTCCGCTTTTTCCCGGCTTGCTCCGATTTTTCGATTCTGAAGTCCCCAGACTGTGGCACGGAAGTAATTCGTTCTGCGACTCAAAGTAACGACCTCGCATTTTGTCGACTGACACTTTTTCACGCTTGTGCGAAAATTATGCATAACTCTCACGGAGATAATATAGAGCGGTTAGAAAACTGCGTCGAGATTTAACTGGATTTTCAATTCCATCTGCTCAGTTCACATTTAAAAATTTAAATTCATCAAATCATTTATGCGAAACAATATCATTTGTCTCAAACATCGGGTCCTAAATAATTTATCGCAATAAACACTGCGCAAAAACATTAAAGCACATTCTGAAAATCTCAATTTTAATTAAAGTTAACTCTACATTGACTTTATAACTTATTTTTTATGTTCTCTCGGGAAGGTTTTGAACGAAACAAGACACATTAAATGGAAGAAAAATTCAGGATTTCACCTAATCTTATGTGAAAGAAGAGAAATGAACAATTTTCAAAATACTGAAATGCTGATAAGTGATTTAATACGTGGTATTTTCACCCCTTGCGTTAATTACAGCTCGGCAACGACGGTTCATACTCAAAATGAGTGATCTTAAAATGTTCTGATCTAATCCTTCCCAGATTTCTTCGAGTTGGATTCCTAAGTCATTAAGACTAGCTGGATGATTTTCTGAACTTCTCAGCCGTCTATTGAGGTTGTCCCAAACCTGCTCAATCGGATTGAGATCTGGACTTCTTGCTAGCCATTCCATTCGAGAGACTTCAACCTCTTCAAGGTACTCCTGAACGATGCGCGCACGATGGAGTCTGGCATTATCGTCCATAGAAATGAAATTTTCACCAATGTATTGGGCAAATGGCACTACATGCTCTTCAAGAATGTTCCTTATATACTTATCAGCATTCATAGCTCCATTATCAACGACCACTAGGTCTGTGCGAGCAGTCAAAGATATTCCACCCCATACCATAATCGATCCTCCTCCGAAACCAGTAGTATTCAGGAAATTGCACTGAGCATATCTTTCATGTGGACGTCTGTATACAAGGGAACGTCGATCACAATGGTAGAGGCAGAATCTAGACTCATCTGTGAAGAGAACTCTTTTCCAATCGGCCTCTTCCCAATGGATATGCTATCTCGCAAAATCCAAACGCGCCCTTCGATGGGCTGGGGTAAGAGCTGGGCCTCTTGCCGCGACACGAGGCCTTAAATCATATTCTCTGAGGCGATTTCTTATTGTCTGAGTGCTAATTCGCACCTCATAAGTTTGCTCATGCTGATTTTGAAGAAAGCGAGCGGTTGCAAACCGTTGTCTCAACGAAGAAACTCTCAAGTAACGTTCTTGAATGGCAGTTGTTACCCGTGGTCTACCCTGTCCTGGTCTTCGGACATTCATACCTGTCTCCCTGAATCGCTGCAATATTCTGGACACACTTGTATGGGAAACTCCAAACCTTTCTGCAATTCTTGTGTATGTGCTTCCTTCTTCTCGCAAAACTACCGCTTGTGCACATTCCTCTTGGGTCAAATTGCGTGTTTCGCGTTGCATAGCGATCGAGTGTAGAAAATCAAACGAAAGAAAACTATTGATCACTAGAATTGATCGAGAACAACTGATTTTAGAATGGAGCCAATCATGGGCGTAGATAGGGGGGGGCCTGGGGGGGCACGGCCCCCCCCAGAATCCACGGTGCCCCCCCCTTACTGAAAAACACATTTGTTTTACCTTGCTCGTTTTCCACTGTGCCCCCTCAGGCCCCCCCCAGGAAAAAAGGCTAGCTACGCCCATGGAGCCAATACATTCAAAATCTGATAATATCATCTTTTTTTATTCCTGCTTGGAGAAAACATCTGTATTGAAGAAAAACGTTGAAAGTGGATAACATTTGCATGCATAATTCTGATAAAAATAATTATCATTGAGAACACCTTCAGTTGTAGAATAAATTTGAGATTTCCATAATGTGCGTTAGTTTTTTTGCGCAGTGTATTATAAGCAATATTGTATCTTATTTATATAAAGCTGTCAGCAACCTCTCAAAGAAGTAACTAAACTCTAAAGGCGTCTCAATTCCCTAAAAATAAGTCACAGGGCAATCTTTGGGATTTCCAATTATAAACCATCTCAAAATCTCTCAAATGATATAATAACGCCTGAACTCTTGAAAGCTATGAGTCCAGATCATCTAATTTGTTTTATTTCTTCCAGATGATCCTTTCACGATCTTCGCCCCTCAAAACGCAGCAACCAAACGTCTGGAGCCCGTCTTGCAGAGGCCGGACGGCGTGAAGGCGATACTGCTGGATCACGTGGTCATCGGGTCCTGTTTGGATTTGGAAAACGTAACAGAGGAGTTAACGTTCCAAACGGCAGGAGGCAAGAATGTCCATGTGAGGCCAGTAAAAGACGGTAAACTGCAAGCTAACGATGCAGTTATCGTAAAGCGAAAAATAGTGGTCCCGAACGGCATCCTGGTTGTTCTGGATAATTACCTATTCCAGGAGACCGAGATCGTCAAACAGAATGCCACAATACCTGTAGTGAAGCTGGCGGATATATCTGCGTTGCCTCTGGTGCATAAGGAGGATGCTGATTATCATTACAATATGACTTTCGTCGAGAATATTCTGGAGGTGCTATCTTTTCTGAAGAGTGGAGTTAGGGTGTTTCAACATTTTCTCTCGAGGTCGAATGTTTCCAGGCTACTGAAAGATGGTGAGTATTTTGATATTTTCGTCGGTTTCTTCAACTGCAAATTTGCACATTTAGTGTTGGTTCGGAATTATACTGCTCCACAAGAGTTAGGGATATCGTATTCAATCGTTTTTAAAAGTATGTAATCTTCGAGAAAATCGCTGTAAAATCATTTAAAACTCAATAACAACTTGAATCGATCCAATAAAAATCAGTATGAGACATTTCGTCAATCTGGTCGCCTTTTTTCTGAATTTTGGTTCTTTGCATATGCTTCATGAATGTTCTTATTTTGAAATGAAGTCAGTTTATCAACGGCTTCGATTCGAAACGAGTTTTCTGAAAATGCCAAGACGTAATTTAAAAAAGCCTGAGGCTAATAGGGCTATCGGAATGCTACAGGGTGGCCTAACTCAGGTTGTTGTCAGCCAAAGTGTGATATCTCGACTTTGGAATAGGTTCAGGGAGACAGGTTCCGTGTTGGAAACACCATGGCTTGGTGGGCGACGAAAAACAACACCTGCTCATGATCGTTTCATCACCGTTTCGCCGAGAAGAAACCCTACATCTATGTGTAGAATGCTACGGAATATTCTTCAAAATGCAGAAGGGGTCCAAGTTTCCATCGAAACCATCAGACGACGTCCAAGAGAGGTGAATCTAGGTTCTAGATGTCCATTAAGAAGAGTTCCATTAACACGTGACTATAAACGTCAAAAACTGGAATGGGCAAGGCAACATATCAATTGGAACGATCAATGGCGTAGTGTCCTTTTCACTGAAGAATCTAGATATGGACGATTTTCAGATTCTCGAAGAATGAGGGTATGGACAATCCCACGCATACCCCGTAATTGTCGCTATGTCCAAGAAGTCCATCCATTCCGAGGGGGTAGTGTTATGGTATGGGTCGGGATATGTTTCAACGGGCGCACAGATCTACACATTTGTCCTGGGAATATGACTGCCTTACACTATAGGGAGCATGTCATTGACAATGTTGTGCCAAATTTTCACGCTGCTATTTGTGAAACTTTCCAATTTCTAGACGATAACGCTAGAACGCACCGTGCAGCCAGGCACGTAGCGAGGGGGGGAGCCCGGGGGCCCGGGCCCCCCCCCGAAATATCAAAAAAATCAGAAAATGCCTGTATATTTGACAAAATTTGCAATGTTTACTTATTGTGGGCCCCCCCGAAAGTTGTGGGCCCCCCCCGAAACAAAATCCTGGCTACGTGCCTGCGTGCAGCCATAGTTGAGAATGCGCCCGAGGAGCTTGGTATTCCACATTTACCGATACCTCCGCACTCTCCAGATTTGAATTGCATAGAACATGCATGGGATATGCTCCAAAGAAGATTAGATAATCATCAACCTACCCCAGAATCCTTAAATGATCTGAGAGAGATTCTGCCCCGTTTATGGAACCAAATTCCTCAAGAAATGTTCAACAACCTCGTGTGTAGTATGCAAAGAAGATGTCAAGCTGTTATTGACGCCCGTGGAGGCCATACATTGTATTGATAGTCTTAAAATGCTTGAATTCTCTGGGAATAAACTTTCGTTATTTTACTCGATTTTTCTTAACCACCCTGTATACGCTGCAGACCTACACGCTAAAATTAATTTGCAACTTGAAATCATATTAATATGAAGTTTCATCACAAAAGTCTTATTTTAACTATATTTTTTTGCAATTTAAGTCAATATCCCTAACTGATGTGGAGTAGTTTATTTTAGCTACCTATCAAGCTTTTTCTTCTTCTCATAAGCAAAGTAGCTGTTTTTCACTGCTTAATTTAATCATGATAACATTCTGGTCGAAAGATATTAACAAAAGGTTGAATGTTATCTTAGATACCAATTTTTATACAGTTTGTACCTTTATTTTTGCATTTAGATCGTGAATTGCTGGTTAACCATTTGGACATTTCTGATGGTGTATTCTTTTGAAGTTTAGTAAATTTCGTTCTGCTTTCCTCGAAACAATATGAGTAATCAATGATTTTATTGAATAAATCCCGAAACCACCAACATTACCATTCTCAAAGGCAAATAAAATCGTTTATTATCGTTGTGGTTATTGTTTCGTTATATTCAGGTTAACATTAAGGTACCTTCATATCCATTACAAACAAAATTAGATCACTGGTAGTTTCCCACAAATTTGGTCACATGTAAAGAGGGACCCAACAATGCGGGGTTAATTAAATTTCGTTTTGTGTGCATTGATAATCGCTAATAATCTGCTAGCAATAACGCTACATTATTACACAAAGCTGGAAAACTTTCTCTTCTAGTCAAGCACCTCCCGCTACATGTAGTGCTGCATAATTACATTTCATGTCCTTTCTGCGGTTAATCATGTGTTGTACGCGCAAAGCAAGCGGAATAATGATAGCTTTTGGTATGCTGGCATTGCCCTGTCAAAGGACTCTTGCACAGAAAACTGTTTCACGTAAATTGGAATTATTTTGTGTTGTGGGTTTTCACGAATTTCATTGATTGTGTTGGTCTCAACATAATTACTATTACGTACATTCAAATATGTGTAGGCAAGGGCGTGGCCAGGGGGGCGGTTTTGGGGGTTCAACGTTGGTTGCCCTTTATAATACCGGCCCTAAATAAACTTGCTTTACCATAATATACTTCTTGCACATATGCTGCATACAACATATATACTAATATTATAAAGAGGAAAAATTTGTATTTTTGTGTGTTTAATACGACTAGGCTGTCATGGAAAAAGTCATCAACTTCGAGCTCATGAAACATCTGGAACACTCAGGAATTATCAACGATAGACAATATGGTTTCCGTCATCAGAGATCCACTGGTGACTTGCTCGCTTACGTCTCACATATATGGCAAATATCTATCGAGAAATATGGTGAAACCATAGCCGTAGCACTGGATATCTCCAAGGCATTCGATCGAGTCTGGCATCAGGGACTCCTCGCCAAGCTTCCATCTTATGGCGTGCCCCCAAAGCTATGTCCTCTGCTAGCTAGTTTTCTCTCTAACAGATCTCTCCATGTAGTGGTCGATGGAGTTTCGTCTGACTCTCTACCCATAAATGCTGGTGTTCCGCAGGGATGAGTTCTGGCTCCAACGCTGTTTCTGCTTCACATGAACGATTTGCTGGAAGCAACTTCGTGTCCAGTGCACAGCTTCGCGGATGATAGTACCCTCCATACCGCCTTTTCTTCTAGGGCTCCAATACCAGCCCGCCAAATCAAAAACGAACGAGGAAGAATTGTTAACAACATGAATATGGACTTGGCAACAATTCTTGAATGGGGATCTAATAACTTGGTAGAATTCAAGGCAAACAAAACACAAGCATGTCTTTTCTCTAGAAAAGCCGATCTTACTGTGCCCAGCATAAAATTGTCGGGAGTGACCATACCATTGAAGTCATCCATTTCGATGCTTGGCATTACTGTCGGCAGTAACCTTTCCTGGGAGAATCACGTGAGATCCATTGCTAAAAGTGCATCCCAAAAACTTGGTTTTCTGTTTCGTGCCAGGAGCTATTTCACCTTAGGTCAGCTGCTTATGATCTATAAGGCACAGATTCGACCTGTCCTGGAATACTGTTCCCATATTTGGAGTGCTGCACCTAAACACACCCTAAAACTCTTGGATTCCGTACAAAAAAGGGCAATTCGTCTCGTCGGTGATGCATCGCTTACAAGCTCGCTCACTTCTCTGGAACACCGTAGAAAAGTGGGCGATCTGCCTCTATTTTATAGATATTTCCATGGGCGATGCTCTTCTGAATTATCAGCAATCGTTCCCCCTCTGGCAGTCTCTTCCAGACTAACCCGTCAAGTTAAGTCTTCACACCCCTTCGTGGAGACCTGCAGAACATCTCTCTTCAAAGACTCGTTCATCCAACGAACAGCGAGGATTTGGAACACATTGCCTAGGGAGGTGTTCCCCAAGGCATATAACCTCCAGAAATTCAAGAAGAACACCAAGTCCTACCTGCTTGCCCTTGGTTCTCACGATGTTCTCTGAACATTACAGGATATTCCTTTTCGTGAAAATCACAACATTAAAAAAAAAAACTACTGGACCGATTTCAGAAATTCTTTCACCCTTAGAAAGCTACATTATCCGTGAGTGACATAGGCTATACTCTTCACCCGAAAAAATTAAGGATACCTACTATAACTTCAATAATTACAAAAAAAAAATCAGCCCTAATCAGCTATTTTCACGTGCGCTGCAAAAACCGTAACACGTGGATACAATGTATGACGGAAATGCGTATATCTATCTCTCAAGAATCAAGATTGACTTGCTATTACCTGTTTATGGTAATCAGATGTTTTCCAAAATTATGCACTATTTGGGAGTGTGTTTTAATGAATTGGGTATTGATCCTCATCCAACCTAATAAGTTATTCATCCCCGGTATTTAATTTAGAACGAAATTGCCCTTCACATCATACAATTACAACGAGTATATCAAAAGATATGGAAGGTTGAAGTGTTGAAGATGAAACCGCCGCGTGAAACAAATTTCTACCTGGGCGAAGCTGTCTTAACCAGAGGAATTATGATCAATCTGATCCTCCGATTAATCATAAGTTTCCTCATTTTTACATATCGTTCATTTGAATTTCATTAAAAAGAGAGAGTTAAATTCTAAAAAATTGCAGCGAGGTATTCATCATGTACCTATGGAACACAAATGCATGTTGAATTCAAAATGAGTAACCAAACCAATGAAATTATTCATAATCGCCTAGAAAATACTTCATTTCCATTCTCATCTCGCCAAGCCGGAGTGCGACCAGTGGAACAAGCTAAATTTTCCAGCCGATATCCATCCCTACATTCGAAGTAATGACGGCAATAAGGGGAAAACAATTTCCTCTATTGCTGATCCCGTGAATACGGCTCGTTTAAACGATCTCCAGAGCCAGTTATTACCCACTTCCCAGATCCGCACCAACCATCGACCAATCTGCGAATGGCCGACGAAAATTCAGACCAAGAATTATGCCCACTTCATTACTTCCATAATTGCGATCGAAAACGGATGTCTTTCGCCCATAAGTAATTGTCTGATTTTGGGAGCCAGCAACTGGGAAATCTGCCTCATTTTAACGAAGCCAATTATTTCTTCTTTGTTTCGTGGACGAGAGACTGCTGAATTTCACGCTCAAAATCTTGAAGGGATAAGGAAAAAGTGAAACTACGAATTTTTATATCTCCGGCTATTCTGGACCCAATCTTCTTCTTCTTCTTCTTATAGGGCGCCCTTGGTCGGCCGAAATTAGGCCTCATGGCCCATCGTTCATTCCGCATAGATGTGATACTAGATAGACTCAGACCCGAAGGCACGCTGGCAAGAATGCCGCGTGCCGACAGTGAGGAGTCCCCCTCACCATAGAGATGGAAGGTGTAGGGTTCCCTAGATGTGTTAACCTTTTTTTTATGTTTTGGTTTTCACGAAAAGGAATATCCTGTAATGTTCAGAGAACATCGTGAGAACCAAGGGCAAGCAGGTAGGAATTGATGTTCTTGAATTTCTGGAAGTTATATGCCTCGGGTAACACCTCCCTAGGCAATGTGTTCCAAAGCATCGCTGTTCGTTGGATGAACGAACCAAAGTTACCACGAAGGGGTGTGAAGACTTAACTTGTCGGGTTAGTCTGGAAGAGACTGCCAGAGGGGGAACGATTGCTGATAATTCAGAAGAGCATCGCCCATGGAAATATCTATAAAATAGAGACAGATCGCACACTTTTCTACGGTGTTCCAGAGAAGTGAGTGAGCTTGTAAGCGAGGCATCACCGACGAGACGAATTGCCCCTTTTTTGTACGGAATCCAAGGGTTTTAGGGTGTGTTTAGGTGCAGCACTCCAAATATGGGAACAGTATTCCAGGACAGGTCGAATCTGTACCTTATAGATCATAAGCAGCTTACCTGAGGTGAAATAGCTCCTGGCACGAAACAGAAAATCAAGTTTTTGGGATGCACTTTTAGCAATGGATCTCACGTGATTTTCCAAGGAAAGGTTACTGCCGACGACAGTAATGCCAAGCATCGAAATGGATGACTTCAATTGTATGGTCACTCCCGACAATTTTATGCTGGGCAAAGTAAGATCGGCTTTTCTAGAGAAAAGACATGCTTGTGTTTTGTTTGCGTTGAATTCTACCAAGTTATTAGATCCTCATTCAAGAATTGTTGCCAAGTCCATATTTATGTTGTTAACATTTCTTCCTCGTTCGTTTTTGATTTGGCGGGCTGGTATTGGAGCCCTAGAAGAAAAGGTATGGAGGGTACTATCATCCGCAAAGCTGTGCACTGAACACGAAGTTGCTTCCATCAAATCGTTGATGTGAAGCAGAAACAGCGTTGGAGCCAGAACTGATCCCTGCGGAACACCAGCATTTATGGGTAGAGAGTCAGACGAAACTCCATCGACCACTACATGGAGAGATCTGTTTGAGAGAAAACTAGCTAGCAGAGAACATAGCTTTGGGGGCACGCCATAAGATGGAACCTTGGCGAGGAGTCCCTGATGCAAGACTCGATCGAATGCCTTGGAGATATCCAGTGCTACGGCTAGGGTGTCACCATATTTCTGGGTAGATAGCTGCCATATATGTGAGACATAAGCGAGCAAGTCACCAGTGGATCTCTGATGACGAAAACCATATTGTCTATCGTTGATAATTCCTGAGTGTTCCAGATGTTTCATGAGCTCGAAGTTGATGGCTTTTTCCATGACCTTTGAAATAATAGATAACAGAGCGATAGGTCTGTAGTTGCTAGGTAGGGTCTTTTTGCCTTTTTTAGGTAGTGGTTGTACTCTTGCGGTTTTCCAGTTGGATGGAAAAACACCCAATTTGTAAGAGTGGTTGAACAATTTGCAGAGGACAGGTGTTAGTTCGGGGGCACATTTTTTGAGAACAATCGGTGGGATTCCGTCGGATCCACTCTGGCTTTGTTGGTGTTGAGACCCAACAGAAACTTTCTGATAAAATCAAATATATCTAGATAGATCAAAATTCTTTCAATTGTAAGTGCATATGGTAGGATTCTAATAATATTTCAATATTTTAGGTTTGTTGGAGGTCATGAAGGAAATTCATTGAATTTTCGGTTCCAGCACTGTCCAATTTTGACTCTATTCCAATTACACAGCGGGGTATAGAAAAGGAGATAGTAAAACATAATGAACGAAAATGCATCCATGAAACTTGCGCCCTCGAACAAAAAACCTTTTTGCGCCTCGTTCAAACATTCGCATACGTACCCAATTTTTCAATTAGTGCCCTTCTATTAGTAAAAACGTCAGTTTATATAACCTGAAAATGGCAAAGTGTACAACTTACATTTCCCTATTCGCATCCGACCCGTAATTACTTTTGAACGCGATGAAATTTGGTAATCCTCCAGTATCGTGTTCATAATGGCATGGCAGGACAAGCCAAGGGACCATTTAAATTTTAATTTCCTGGGAATGGTTTCCGTTGTACCGTCTGAATATTTAACGTGGTATTCTTGGGCCAACCTCAATATCGGTTATTTACGCATTGTATTACCTGTGTGGCACTTCTGAATTCTGTCAAGGAATAGGCTTTCAATCGGAATTATGTAAATGCTTTCTGGCTCTAGACCCGGAATTCTGCGAACGATTTGTCTAGTCATGAAACCAGGGTCGTTCACATTGCATGTATACAGTATGGTGGAAAAGAAAGAAAAATGCATTATCTCGTAATAAGGTCGCCTTAAAGTAAAATCTATATTTTCATTCGTTTCAACGGGATTTTATTCTGATGTAGTAGGATTCTGAGATAATTTTTTTTACTCATAAATAAAAAGGGGCTCAGTATTGAAAAGAGAAAATGTTTCAACAAGAAGTACAAGAACCAAGAAGGATTCAGTTTTCGAGATAAAAACTGTACCTTTTCTATCGATCAATTCTGGACTTTTCTGTTTGACTGAATCATTCGATATTTCCAGCAAACTTGAGAATTTATCATGGTATTGTCCGATAGGAGTGGTTTGAGCTGGTTCATTGTTTTCACTACATAATATCTTCCGCTTAGCATTATTGTAAATACACTGCGCAAAGAAATTAACGCACATTCTGAAAATCTCAATTTTAATGAAAGTTAACTCTACATTGACTTTATAACTTATTTCTTATGATCTCTCGGGAAGGTTTTGAACGAAACAAGACACATTAAATGGAAGAAAAATTCAGGATTTCACCGAATCTTATGTGAAAGAAGAGAAATGAAACATTTTCAAAATACTGAAATGCTGATAAGTGATTTAATATTTCCACCCCTTGCGTTAATTACAGCTCGGCAACGACGGTTCATACTCAAAATGAGTAATCTTAAAATGTTCTGATCTAATCCTTCCCAGATTTCTCCGAGTTGGATTCCTAAGTCATTAAGAGTAGCTGGCTGATTTTCTGAACTTCTCAGCCTTCTATTGAGGTTGTCCCAAACCTGCTCAATAGGATTGAGATCTGGACTTCTTGCTGGCCATTCCATTCGAGAGACTTCAACCTCTTCAAGGTACTCCTGAACGATGCGCGCGCAATGGAGTCTGGCATTATCGTCCATGAAAATGAAATTTTCACCAATGTATGGGGCAAATGGCACAACATGCTCTTCAAGAATGTTCCTTATATACTTATCAGCATTCATAGCTCCATTATAAACGACAACTAGGTCTGTGCGAGCAGTCAACGATATTCCACCCCATACCATAATCGATCCTCCCCCGAAACCAGTAGTATTCAGGAAATTGCACTGAGCATATCTTTCATGTGGACGTCTGTATACAAGGGAACGTCGATCACAATGGTAGAGGCAGAATCTAGACTCATCTGTGAAGAGAACTCTTTCCCAATCGGCCTCTTCCCAATGGATATGCTCTCTCGCAAAATCCAAACGCGCCCTTCGATGGGCTGGGGTAAGAGCTTGGCATCTTGCCGCGACACGAGGCCTTAAATCATATTCTCTGAATCGATTTCTTATTGTCTGAGTGCTAATTTGCACCTCATGAGTTTGCTCAGGCTGATTTTGAAGGAGGCGAGAGGTTGCAAACCGTTGTCTCAAAGAAGAAACTCTCAAGTAACGTTCTTGAATGGCAGTTGTTACCCGTGGTCTACACTGTCCTGGTCTTCGGACATTCATACCTGTCTCCCTGAATCGCTGCAACATTCTGGACTCATTTGTATGGGAAACTCCAAACCTTTCTGCAATTCGTGTGTATGTCCACCCTTCTTCTCGCGAAACTACCGCTTGGGCACATTCCTCTTGGGTCAAATTGCGTGTTTCACGTTGCATAGCGATCGAGTGTAGAAGATCAAACGAAAGAAAAACTATTGATCACTAGAATTGATCTTGAACAACTGATTTTAGAATGGAGCCAATACATTCAAAGTCTGATAGTATCATCTTTTTTTATTCCTGCTGGGAGAAAGCATCTGTATCGAAGAAAAACGTTGAAAGTGGATAACATATATGCATGCATAATTCTGATAAAAATGATTATCATTGAGAACACCTTCAGTTGTAGAATAAATTTGAGATTTCCATAATGTGCGTTAATTTTTTTGCGCAGTTCTGGACTTTCTAGCCGAGGTCCAATAATAATTTCATCTAACGTTTCGCCTCCAACTGCGGTAGGCATCTTCAGAGGTGTCTCGGTCAGGGATAATGTTAATTCGTTCCAAACATTATTTCAGGGGAAGAGTACACCGTTTTCGTACCAACAGACCACGCTTTTCAACGCTGGCACCCTATAGACTGGGGATTCTACCCCTTCAGCGTCCCTGAATTCACAGAAAGCGTGATCACCAACCATTTCGTAAGAGGAAGACTCAAGCAGGACAGCATACAAGATGGCCAGATAGTCATGACATTAGGGGGCAAAGAAATCATCTTCAAAAAGTCCCGTAAGTATTCTCAACCTTCTTTGATATTGATTTAACTGTTGATTTGAAGAAAATACAGTGTGTTTCATTTTAAGTGGCGACATTTCATTATTTTATGACGGGCAGCATGAAAATCAGGTATACCTACTGGGTGTTACAACGGTGATAACAATAAATTATATTCCTTCTGATATATACAACATAATCTTCTCCATGGATTTTGATCAAAATTTTCTTCTTTATTTTGACGTGCTCCATTTATTAAATCAAGAAAATGAATGATTCTACGATTTCTACGACATTTCTTTCGATATGTACAAGGATATATTGAAAAATTCTCAGCCTACTATAGAAGCAAACAAAATTTCAATGTCAACATATGCTCCTCTTAATTGAATAGGTACATTCATTACAGCGAACCTGCAACGTCTCTAGACCTTTCAAAAAAATGTTTCTTCTTGCTCTACAAACCAGTCCTCCACAGCTTTTATTACCTCCTCGTTGGAAGAATCTGGTGAATGAGGGGGGTAATTCTGACCCTAAATCACGAATTTTTTGCATGGCAACTGTACTGTACTGGGGCGTTATCCTGTAAAAACAAAACACCTTTGGATAGCTTTCCGCGTCTTTTCTCTTTGATTTTTTCCCGTAGAGTGGTCAGTAATGTCGAATAGTAACCTCCAGTTATTGTTCTACCCTTATCCAAAAAATCAATCATGATTACTCCATAGCAATCCCAAAAAACTGAAGCAAGAACTTTTCCAGAAGATTTTAGGACACGAAACTTCTTAAGTCTTGGACTCTTGGAGAACCAGAGTGTCGCCATTCCATCGATTGTTGCTTTGTGGATCGTAGAAATGTACCCAAGTCTCATCCATAGTAACAATTCGGTCATCGTTTTCAAATCGAGCACAGATCGAACGCGATGCTTCTACCCTTGCACGCTTTTGGTCAACATTCAAACATTTGGGGATCCATTTTGCAGAAATTTTTCCCATGTCCAAATTGACGTTCGTATGAAATCTTCAGTGCTTCAGATATCCGTTTTAGCCCAATTCGACGGTCTGATAAAATCATGTCATGAACTGCATCGATATTTTCGGGGACTGACAAAGAAACTGGCCTTCCCGATCGGTCATCATCTTCAATAGAAAATTTACCTCTTTTGAAGCTTGCAGTCCAATTTTTCACGGTCGCATACGGAGGACATTGATCACCAAAGGTATTAAGCATATCTTCGTAAATCTGCTCACCTCTTAACCCTTTAAAATACTGATGGTACTTGATGATGGCTCGATACTCCAATTTTTCGATTTTTACAATTTCGGTGGACATCTTTTTTTTAATTTATTGCGTAACTCTGGTTTACTTTTTTGACGTCGAACTCTACACTGACACTTCCAATAAGTTATTGTTCGTTGATATGGTATTGCTATATTTTGTTTATGCATGGAACGATGGAACTGGTCTAGGCTAGATATCAATACATCCTCGTATATGAAATATGTAACTCTGTAAGCTTCCCCTGTAACAATGATATTACCAACAATATCCTACTAATAACAGGAATATATTTTCAGCCTTATTAACAGTTAATGGTGCAACAGTTGTTAAGGGAGATACTCCAGTGGCCAAAGGCAACATCATGTTTATTGGTGAGGTTCTTTTCGTCAGCGAGTCCATTGTTTCAAAACTACACCAACAACACAGGGATAAGGAAACTCCACCTCTACTCGCCTTCCCTTGGTTCGGGGCCCAGTTTTTATCACATGCATTTCTGGCCTTGGAAAGAGATCGACGTTTTTCACATATTACCAGGTTCTTGAATCTGGCCGATTTGGCTCCTCACGTTTCTGGAACGGGGTACACATTTTTTGTGCCGACAGATACGGCCTTTGAAGAATTGGGTCTAGATAAGATGCCTGACAACTATTTATCGAATGGGCAAGGTTTGGAGATTCTGTTGAACCATTTTGTGAAGGGGAGATTATACAATAAGGACCTCTCTGATGGAGTTAAATTAACAACATTGGGCAACAAAACGATCACAGTCAGGAGGAAAGGTAAAATCTTGAATGTATATTATATGCCTATATGGTTTAAAAAATACGACCGCCAAACAGAATTTTTTTAAATTTATGATTCCAAAACCTTCAAAATTATGCATTATTCGATCGGCCCATTCGAGGCCATGTGAAATTATTTTGGCTTCTTCTACCATTCATATAGGATTTGATTCTTACCAAAGTTACCTACATTCCGAAATTGTATGTGATTTTTATCCTTATGTTTACAGATAAAGTGAAAGTAAATGAAGCTACCATAGTAGAAAGTGAGGTATTCGTCTACAACCTAGGAACAATGTTTTATATAGACAAGGTTCTTTTTGTCACTTTGAATGAATTACCATCGACCATACAGTCTACGACCACAGCAAAATCGACGCAAAAACCAATTGTAACCACTACAAAATCTGACATAGAAGGAATTCCTGATGAAATAGCCGAGAAGACAGGTCAACTCCCAGACATTTTGGTATCTGATGATGCTTCCACAAATGAAACACAAACAGAAGAGCCATAAGTTACCACAAAAAGTGAAACAATCAAATAAATATATCTGAAAAATCGATAGAGATGGACACAGCAATAAAGGGAAGTTTGATAATTTTTCATATTATCGTCATCATTTTTGTAAAATGGGGATGTCGAAGGAATTTCGATATTTTAATTATGTAAAAACTAAAAATTGAGCGCTATATCATTTATTTGTGTCTCTTAATATTTAATGTGGATCGACTTTGGTCTATAAAAATGTACATTTGTTCATTAAAATAATTGTAAGTAATTCGTAAGCTGTAAAATACCCAAATATTTTTCTAGGAAATTTTCGTACAGTCCAAAATGAGTTTTTCGGAAAAAAACTTGTATCAGTATCGAAGTCGAAATGGAAACATCTGACAATTGTTATTGTATCGAAACCGCAATTCTTAAAATCAACAAGTTCACAATATCAATAGATATTTTTCTGTATATTATCAAAACAGAAAATAATATACTTATCTTAAAGTATCGCTGATCAAGCAATGTAACCAATTTGAAAGCACAAAAAGTTTCATCACCCAATCTGTTCCAAAAATATTCAATATCCAACACACAAAATATATATTCTTCAGGTAAATTTTCAACTAGCTGTATCCCATATCGAACAAAAACCTACTGGGATCAGATTTATTGTTCATATCATTGCTTCAATGGGCTCATAGCTTGATGTATGCTTTTGAAACATTTTTTGTTAATAAAGAACTGTAAATAGTAATTCACTGAACTAATTGATCGACTACAGTAGTCTGGTTTAGAATAAAATGACTGATAAACTTTAAAGTAATAACAATATATTGTGAATTGAAATATATTTATATGAAAAAATTAACTAAAGTCTCTGTTCATGATGATTATGACTAATAAATGGAAGATGTTGTATTAGAAGCTTTATTACAATCAATGTTTAGAATAGAATTCGCATTATTTCCTAAACACATGACGTTTATTTATTTACAAAAATAAATTGTTATTTTAATACAAGCTCTTATTGTTAATAAATGTGGATTTTGTCCTCGAAAACTTTTTTCTTTTTATTTTTACCTAAAATTTTCTTCAACAAAGTTGTGAGCATAAGAAAAGTGTGTGTGTGTTACAATTCCGCCCTATGCTCATTAACAATTTGAATTTCAACATATCAATACTGCTCTCTTTCATAAGAATATATGTATATAAAACTGCCTTGAAAGGATTAAGAGATCATAAACTTTTATTAGGGTTGCTCCTGGTGGTAATAAAAACAAGGATAAGAATTAAAATTTATTATGAATCATTATCTAGTACACATCAATTTTAATAATTATTTATTGCTGTGAATTTAAAAATACTCAAAACAACAATTAAGTGAAAACATAGAGAGGATTAGTTTGAAAACTAATTCAGTTATTATTTGGTGAAGCCTTCATTCAAAAAAATAAATAATTAATCATTAACAAAAAATTTTACATGACTGGAAAGTTTACTGAGATTATATCACATCCGATCAGTTATTGAACAGCATGACCAGAGATTTCATCCAACTGGTTTTTATGATCAGATATGTTAGGTGCAGATTCGTAATTGCAGATTGTCACTCCATGATGATGAGATGTGAAGAATTCCCCTCGTAAACCTATATAATAGATTTTTGTTTTGTCTCCTCCGAAGTTACTAGGAAAATGTAGACTTAAATGATGTACATTATTGAAAGTCACTACCCTGAAAATATAAGACTTGATAATAGGTCAATACTTCATAGATTCATTAACTCACTTTGTTGCATATTCTAGAGTGCCCTGTGTGTCTTTGTGCAGTACAAATTCCTGATCTGGTGGTATTGAAACATCATCAAACGTCATTGATTGTCTATTCTTAAAACTGAAAAATATTAGAGTGAATCAATATCGAATCTCAATACATTAGATACCAAGTAATATATGTCAGGGAGTTTAAAGCAGTTAACGATAATAAGTATATAACACATCCATAAATAATGATGGATCTTCAATGAATATTAAAATTAAAACTCACATCCGCATTCTAGAAGGGTGACTTTCGTTGTCCTCACCCACAACAATAATACCTTTCAGTTTAATATTACCAGTAAAGGGGATGTTGAATAACAATTCTGCATCAGCGTCTGACTCGACAACCTGGATTTAAAATAGATTTAGATTGCAATTAAGAATATTGGGGGAAAACATACTGTATCGAAATTGAGCCTATCTTCCCAGGGTTTGAAAATGGTTTTTCCAGAACCTTCACATTCTTCATTCAAACATTCCAAATTGTCTTTATTGATTTTGGTATAAAGACTATATTCAACACCCATTTCTTGAGTCTCATTTTTATGACTGTCGCCCTCACAGCAGGTGCCACCATGGGGTGGCATTTTCAAATATTGTGAATTTTCGATTTCAGAAACTGAGAATAGGAGATTTGATTTGTTTTTAATAGAAGTTAACCTAAAAATGCCACAATGACATTTATTCTATCCATAGATTCTTGTACCTCTTTGAAAACGGAAGCACCTGAAAGCACAGACCACAGTTGGTCTGTGCTGAAAGCTGCAGTTGGCAACACTCAGCCTAAGATGCCTAGAATACTGGTGTAAGCACTCGTCAAATTTTGAATGGAATGACGTTAGACCAAATTGAGAATATCGGCAAGATTTCGTTTTTTCCACTTCAGGTGGCGCTCTTCACTAATTATGTCATACAACGTCATTACGGTCCTTTTTCCCTTGATCGATTTGATTGATTAATCAACAGCTGATCTGCCAAAGTCAGTTATGACTTGACCATAGAATGACATTTTTATGTGGTGAAAGTCTTATACTTTACCTCCATACTGATATGAATTAAAATATCAAGAATATATTCCCAAATTATTGCTTGACAAAATTATCGGCTATTTACACAACATGTTCACCAGAATATATTCGAATATTTGGAATAACTAATAAAAATCAGTCATAATTAGTGAAAAGCGCCACCTGAAGTGGAAAAAACGAAATCTTGCCGATATTCTCAATTTGATCGAAACAAAATCTAATCAGTGCAATCACCATGTGTTCAGTCATCGAAACTCAGCCCTAACCGTCTTTTTCTATGAACCTAACAACCTAACCTAACAACTTTAATTAACTAACCTCTTTCGACAACAGCTACAGCGTTGATTCCTTTTCAAGTTTTCAATCTTGTTCAGCCGAAGACACTTTGGTTCTGCTCTTGCTATTCGAACTTCGAAGTACTTCTGTAGTTTCCAACTACTTAAAAGTAAGGTATTCATTTTATTTTTTATCTAGTCTCGAAAATACAATTTCGAAAGGCGGTTCTGATTTCGCGCCCCTTTCTTGGTGAAACACTTGGCAAGAATTATTTTTCTGCTTAAACCCTAGCTTACTTCCCTGTTCCCTTCAATTCTTTTTACTTTTGTCTTCAGAGCTGTGAGTACCTCATATTTTTTAGTTTTAATTTGAAATGGCATGTACAGGATGTCTTCTCTCTCATACAGATTTTAATGATTTGTTGAGGGATGAAGACCGTTTGAAAGATTTTTTGAGAGAGCATGGTGTGATAGATTTGACGAATGAGATGAGTTGTCCAAAATGCAACACACCTTGCACATATTATCCTGCATTTTCCAAATTTATGTGCAATAATACAATCTCCGTTCCGAATAGACGGAAAAGGCAGAAATGTGGGTTCGTGAAATATGTAAAAAAGAATTCATTTTTTTCTGGCACTCCTAAATCGATTGAGGAAATATGTAGGTTTATTTCATATTGGCTTATTGACACGAAGCAGGAAGATTTAGAAGCAGAAATGGATTGGTCATCTGGTACAGTAGTAGATTGGACAATGTTTTGTCGCGAGGTTTGTTTGGTGTATTACACACAAAATAATGAGCAATTAGGGGGGCCGGGCAAAATTGTTGTAATTGATGAAGCTAAATTTGGCAAAAGGAAATATAATGGAGGCCGGATTATTGACGGGCAATGGATTTTCGGAGGAATTGAGAAGGACACCAAGAAAGTATTCATGATTCCGGTTGCAAATCGGAGTCCGGAAACTTTATTGGAGTTGATCCTAGAATGGATCTTACCTGGTACGATCATTCACTCTGACTGTCTAAACCATGAAGGCTACCAGCACCTCATAGAGAACCACTCCATAAACTTCGTCGACCCTAACACCGGGCCTCACGTCCAGAATGTGGAGCGTTTTTGGAGGGAAATCCAGCATCACATCCCGATCTACGGTAGAAGATCAGAAAATTTTCCGTTTTATTTGGCCGAGTTTAAATTTAGAAAAATGTTCAAAAGAAAAGATAGATTTCACCATTTCTTCAAATACATAGCTTATGCATATCCAATGAACGCTTCAACTTCTGGAGATGATTGAGCCGTCAATTTTCGCGACCTCTATTTTATTCGTGTTCAAGCAGTTTATTAATTTTATTCGATTTTTTTAATGTATTTATTTCATGTATTATTGGAATTATTCTGTTTCTAATTCTTCCTCTCTGTCCTGCTTTTTAGAAGAATTCATTTCCGTTAATTTATTTTCCATTTCACAAAGAATTTCTATTAAGTTTGGTTATTGTTCATGCAATAGCTTCCTTATTTTCCACTTTATCTCATTTGCCTTTCTGTCCTTTGAATCTCCAAAAATCCCTTCCTGGCGAAGTCGGCCCAAACCTCCTCGTGGTCTTTGCTGGATTGCTTTTCCAATATGTCATTATTTGAATTTTAAAAACGAACAGGTTTTTATAGAATATGCCGTTTCACCGGTCTTTGAAATATTTTGCCGAACTCACGTAATCTGTCTTCGTATGATATCTTGAGACATTTTTAAGGATATAATTTTTGAAAAGAAGGTAATTGTTTCTCACATCTCAATGCGAAACATTTTGAAAACAAATGAAAAGGAATAAACTGCATATTAACCATATACCTAATAGTTGCTGCTATTTCCATTAATTTATATTTCATTTTGGAAATATTGGAAAAGTAAACAAAATGGGCTCTTCCTTAGACAAAGGTCTGAGGGCTCTTCCAATCCCAACCTCTAATAATTTGAAAGTTACTGGTCATTTGGTTCGAGACATGTTGCATAATTCGCAACGGTTGACAGTTTCTAAACGAAATCTTTGGGATTTTTTTTCGTAATCTGGGACCCAAACTTGGTAAGTAAAAATTTTTTCATTTTTCCAACACGATTCTTTTAGTTCTAAATATGTAATTACCTTAAGACCAAGACCGTTACCGAGAAGTCCACGTGGTGTAACTCCCTCTTGAAATAAAGTTATCTCAACACTTCAATCTATTGGACAATCAATATTGAATATTAGATGCTTAATTTTGGGAACATTATAATATGATTTTTTATAAGTATTCAGGTCTTGTCTGTATAACTTATTATATTCATTTTTTCAGATGTTTTACATGGCTGCTCACCCTGTCGCCTCTTTCAGAGATGAAGCTACCCCAAATGCTCTTGATTTGAAAAAGTCTTAATCTCAAGCTGTTTCGAATGTAACTAAGATAACATTGGGAGAATTATTGATTTGTTCAATGGCAGGTCCATTTGAGAATTAGTCACCAAGGGTATGTTTTATTTTCACTTTGAATCTTTTTTTTTACTAGTTTTCAAATGATGATTCAAATTTACACCATCTTTCGTTTGAAATCATGTGATGCAAAAAATTATCTCTGAAGTTTTTATCTCATACCTGTATAAATAGTTTGTGAATGTTAGACAATATCTTAATATTTTTTTTATGTTTGCAGGAAGGGAAAAATTTGAAAAAGTCTTAATCTCAAGCTGTTTCAAATGTAACCAAGATAACATTGGGAGAATTATTGATTTGTTCAATGGCAGGTCCATTTGAGAATTAGTCACCAAGGGTATGTTTTATTTTCACTTTGAATCGTTTTTTTTTACTAGTTTTTAAATGATGATTCAAATTTACACCATCTTTCGTTTGAAATCATGTGATGCAAAAAATTATGTCTGAAGTTTTTATCTCAGGCCTGTATAAATAGTTTGTGAATGTTAGACAATATCTTAATATTTTTTCATGTTTGCAGGGAGGGAAAAATTTGAAAAAGTCTTAATCTCAAGCTGTTTCAAATGTAACCAAGATAACATTGGGAGAATTATTGATTTGTTCAATGGCAGGTCCATTTGGGAATTAGTCACCAAGGGTATGTTTTATTTTCACTTTGAATTCTTTTTTTTTACTAGTTTTTGAATGATGATTCAAATTTACACCATCTTTCGTTTGAAATCATGTGATGCAAAAAATTATCTCTGAAGTTTTTATTTCGTGCCTGTATAAATAGTTTATGAATGTTAGACAATATCTTAATATTTTTTTATATTTGCAGGAAGGGAAAAATTTGAAAAGTCTTAATCTCAAGCTGTTTCAATGTAACCAAGATAACATTGGGAGAATTATTGATTTGTTCAATGGCAGGTCCATTTGAGAATTAGTCACCAAGGGTATGTTTTATTTTCACTTTGAATCTTTTTTTTTTACTAGTTTTTAAATGATGATTCAAATTTACACCATCTTTCGTTTGAAATCATGTGATGCAAAAAATTATCTCTGAAGTTTTTATCTCATGCCTGTATAAATAGTTTGTGAATGTTATACAATATCTTAATATTTTTTTTATGTTTGCAGGAAGAGAAAAATTAGCAAATGTAGTGGAGCACATGTTGCTCCCACCATTCTGGTATTAGGTGCTGAGCAAAAGAAAGGTACATATATAATTCTTCTAATCCAATTATTTAGTTGTATTATCTTTGGCTTGAAAATCCAATATTGTTGTGGTGTAACAATATCTGTTCTTATTTGCCTGGAATCACAAATTTAAAAATGTCTCGATTTGTTCATCAATTATATTGTATTATTTTTACAGAAGAGATGGAAAAGAGTCCAGCTGAGTCTGATGGCATAGGTTTTAATCCCATTGACTAACCTTTGAAACTTCAATGCAATAATATTATAAATTATAAATAAAAATTGTAGGAAGGACTATTATTTGGAAATAAATTATTATTACGAACCAACATCTTGTTTAATTATTTACCATGAAACAACAATTCATATTCACAAGATTTTCTCAGATTTCCCTTGAATTACTAGAGTAAAATTGACTTCCAAATTGATCAAACATCAATCTATATAGGCAAGCAAGTTTTTTTTAAGATATTTTGGATCAAGGAATGTATTTAGCTAATCGATCAGATTTGTGAAAACAAAATTGAAAAGTTTAGATTTAAAATCACTTCAACTCATGGGCGTCGCCAGGGGGGCAGCTGCCCCCACTAGAGCTCAAAAATCCCTTGAAAACTCAAGAAACAATAGCAAGATATGCGAAAATCAGTTCATTATTTCTATTCTATTTTTTTTGCCCTCTCCCCCCCTAGCTCAAAGGCTGACGACGCCCTTGCAGTTCAACCACCAATTTTCGGACGAATTCCATGGGTCGAACTTGTGCGGACTGAGTGGAAGAATCCAAGAACAATATGAATTCGGTGCAATAAATGTTGCTCAAGTTTTTCCAATAAAATTCGCTATAAAAATATGGGATTTACATCCACAAAAGTGACACTTATGAATGCTCCCCATGCAGCTGTACAATCAATGGCAATTTTTTGACCAGAGTCATAAATCAAGGACGAATGTCCAGTTTTCAGATGAGCATTGGCTCTACGTCCAGTCGTACTTTCACTTTGTAATTATTGAAGGGGTTGTTGAACTCTTGTTCTAATATTCGGGGGTGCAGTTTAACCCCTACCCTAAACACGCGTCAGCTGTGGGGTAACAGTGACGTCGGTATAAATTAGGCTCATCAGTCATCGCCATTCTAACTATTTCCAATATCCATGTATGCAGTATGAGTATGGTCATTGTTTAAAGAATGGTATATGATACAAACTACCAGAACTCATTCTATTTCTTTTCAATTTCTTCAGTAGTAGTACTATGTTACAATCGTTTATAGTCTGTACATATTAAGTAACGCAATTTTCAAATACCTATTATTATTCTTTTAAAAATACAACCTACATTTTTGCATATAAAAAATCTTCTTATAATAAGTAAAACTTGGTCACTCAAAGCAATGACGTGAAAACATGAGCTTTTGAGTGAATATTTGAATTCTGAATGGAAAGAAAGAATTAAATCGAATACAAAAAAATTAGACGAGCATTTATAAAAAATTATTCATTTATTGTAGCACAAGGTTTTCATTTTGTAAGGAAAAATATACCGATATGAAAATATTCTTGTGAATCTGTTACGAAAAAAAGTCAACAATCTGAATGTTTTATTATTTTTCAGTAAGCAGGATATAAATAAAAATCCTGTCTTTTTCAGGAGCTTTTATTATTCCTTTTCAAGTTAATGATTGCAATTATTAGCTCGCTCTTGTAATTGATTGTTATTTTCATATGAAATATGTAGTAATGTCAATTCTATTAGTAGAAAGGAATCAGTGAAAGTTATGGATGAGCTTATTAATATCGAAATTAAAAACGACATTGTTTCGCCCAATAAAGATTCAATTTGTTCAATACCAAAAGCTCATTATTGAAATAAATCTCAAAGTAATAACTATACGTATATAATAAACCACAACGGATTCTAGATTTTTTCTTAATTAAGTTGTTGTTTTGGATGAGTTTATTAGGCCACTAAAATGTCTGTATAAATTCAAGCGTTCCTTTATGATCGGAATGAATTAAGTAAGGTACGATTCACGCACTACACGCAGCCGGTCGAATGCTTAAAGTCAATCATAGGAAAAATTCTACCTGAACTGAACTCTTCGCTTTTATCCCATTTTAAAGCTAGCCCCCCCGGACGTGCGTTCGTCCGAAGCTTTTCAACTAGTGAGTAGTGATTCTAGTAATAGTAACATTTCTGTTCTCAAGCGTGAAACATCAGTGCGGAGTTATTAAGCTTGAAAAAATTAAACGAGAAAATCGACGCCTCTGGTGTGTATAGGGAAGGCGAGTTTAGATAGAATCGTGGTTACGTCACTGGCCGTGCAGTGTGGTCTAAGCGCCGCGACGGAAAGCGTCCAATTTCAAGATGTACTATTTTCTTCTGGGAGCGGAAAATAATCAAACCTGCAGTGATAGATCAAGAGCTGATCCAAATACAATCATAACAAGTTACAGGAATCCGGATCAAGCTGTCGTCACGTAAGTACAAAAAAAAATAGTTTTCTTAAGGACCTGTCGGTCTGTCAGTGTGTTGAATTTTCCGTGTTATCAGCGCCAATCGATATCGCAGCTCTGTTGCCTTGGTATCACTTCGGCTATGAAGCACCATTAGTTCTTATCGCCTAGCTAGAATTTTATAGCCTGGTGTACCTATTGTCAATTGAAAACATTCCTAATGCTCGTTTCAGAAGATAGGCACAGGTATGCATTTTAATCTCATCATTAGAAGGAGTAATATTCATAGTTGCATGTTAGCATTTCAACATTTTCCTAGCTTTAATCTACTCGAGGAATGTTTCCAGGTCATTTTGTACGTTCCATTTTTCTATTATTTTGATATTTTAGTTGGACTGTTACCTATAATGCAAAACCATTCTCTTGGAAATTAGTGCCAATAGCAATAAATAAATTTATTCGATGAAGGGATGATTTCTTGAATGAGCTATATCTACGCATTTCAAAATTAGTCCCTTATTACGTTAGTTTGTTGATGATCTCATTTTCTACCGGTAATTAGGTAATTTTTTTCTATAATTTCGATTAAAACACTACTGTTCCCAGTTTGGCGTAAATTTCATTACATTGATTATAAGTTACAAATTCGGTTTCATCAAAACTAAAAATACTGGTTAAAAACTATTTACAGTCTTTGATATGAGTTTATGATCTTACTACTCTTAAACATCTATTTTCTTCAAATATTTCCAAAATTTTAGATTAAATCATAAATATTATTCAGCACTTTCCTTTTGTTCTTGTTTCATTCTCAATCTTCATTTAGAAGAAAAATTATTTTTCATTACACCGCACTGAAAACCCTATCATGACATGTAGATTTAGAACATCGAAAATGACTCTTTTCCGTGCGGCCACACCGCAAAAAGTTTTACGGTGCGCTGAGGCATAGATGCATCCTATGATTCCTATGCTGAGCAACGATTGCGTGACAGTAGATGTCAGTGTTTTGAATAATTATTGATACACAATATCAAAATGCTTTCTGCTGAAAATTTTTCCCGTGTTATTGTTTTCAGAGAGGTGTAATGAAAAATATTGTTCATTACACGTCCAGAAAGGCTTTTTCCGTGCTTGCACGAGTTCCCGTGTTCGGCTCCGCCTCACACGGGAACACATCGCGCGCGCACGGAAAAAGCTTACTTTCTGGACTAGTAATGAAATATACTATATTTGCTTGGAACTTGTCAGAAGAATCGTATTCTGTAAAATACCGAGAAACCAATTATGAATTGTAGTATTCTGTTTCAAAATGAGCAAATAAAAACTTCATAATATTTCTAATAAATTCCGTATCTTATTGCAGATGTCCACTTCTCTTCATATATTAAGTTTCTATTTATTGTTCCACTTAATTTTCCGCTAATTAACTGCCAAATTCAATTGAATTAAATCGAACAATCTCATAACATATTTTTTGTTTTTTTTTCTTCATTACCCGATGTATGCTGTCAAATCGTCGTCTAGTCAGATGTTGGATAAGTTGGGGTAATCCCCTCATATATTTACCCTCATTTCTAGAACTAGAGTCTAGACACGCTCTTTGTATTAAGGAGGGTAGATTGTTGATTTTTCTGAAGGGATTTAATTTATGATTCGCCATTTTTATGATTTTATCGATCCCCCGTTGGTCGTTAGGAAAGAATGAGAAATGACTCACACATTGAATGTGATGGTGGATAAGAATCCAACACTGTTAAACATTGTCCAATTACGAAGTAGATCACGCTGTATATCTGTTTCGAAACCTACGTATACCGGCATACATCACAGAACATATATAATAGGTAAAAATACTGTAGATGACTACCTAGTGGATCAGATATGTATTTTTAATCTGTACCACTTTCATGCTTACAATATTGTGTTTCAATGTGAAGCTCAAGACTGTACTTAAAGGATGATACCTTATAGAAAAGTACATGTGAATAAAAGTTATAAGGCCTTTCAAAAAGTGCGGAACAGTGAATAAGCCCATAATATGCATTTTGGTCGAATTAAAAATGAAAATGCTGCCTATGAATATTTTTTAATTTTGTTTGATCATTTAATGGGGAGAAACATGCAACTCTTATTCTATTTAAATTTCCAAACTCAAAACTATGTGTCGAAAAAAAAACTATTCATTGCAAATATCATTTAACTCTTGTGTTGAGCACGTAGAAGCAATAGTTTCCAAATAAGAAGATAAAATACGACATTTTGCATGAACGGATCTTCTGTAAATCAGAGCAGGTGACTGACTTTTTTTCCACAAATTACGAGCTCAATCGTGGTACGCTTCATTTCTCATTTTTTTAAAGTGTGTAACGTTCCAAAGAAAGAATTAATAGCTTTTGTTTACGTAGAGACCCCCATCAATTTTTGTCAAGGAATCACGACCTAAAAATTTTCACATTTATTTTGTAACACCCTTTTGAAATAATATTTACATAACTCATAACTTCATTATTTCATTGGAAGATTGGGTAAGCTTTTCACATGCTTCAGGTGCAAAATAAAATTCCTATCTAGTCTGAAGTAAAGAAGTTGAATATGGAAAATATATCTATTGGAATTACATATGCAGATATCGCTTCTTAGCCAATATTTTTATTTTTCAGATTAGCCGATGGTACAGTAGTGGATTATTCATTGCCACAATAGCAATTAGTGGATCCTCCAGAGGAGGATCCACCTGATATGAACGCAGAAGAAAACATACCACCCTTGAGATATGGTGCAAAAGATAACTGGACGTGGAGCAGACGAGAAAGATCCCCAGAAGTCAGACTTTATGGTATCAACTACCAAACTTGTCTTTTCCATCCTAACTGGAGCAGTGGAACTGCTGGCGTTAGAGGAACTAGAATGCTCAACAATGGGAAATTTTTCTGGGAACTCCACCTCTCCAAACGTATTTTTGGAACAAGCATGATGTTTGGAATAGGAACAAAAAAGGCGCGATTACATGCCGATTCCTTCACGAATCTGATTGGAGAAGATGCCAACAGCTGGGGGTTATCTCATAAAGGTTTATTATGGCATGATGGTACAAGAACCAACTACACAAAACCTTTCAGAGAAAACGTCCACACAGTTATTGGAATGTACTTCGATGGGGTCGCTGGTACTTTAACATACTTCAAAGATCAAAGATGTCTTGGTGTTGCATTTAGAAATTTAAATGAGATCAAAGAGCCATTATTTCCTATAATCTGTTCAACTGCAGCTAAAACAGAAATGGTTCTGACTACCATGAGGAGAGACTATGTAAGTCTGCAAGATAGATGCAGGGCGATAATCCTGAAGCTCATTAAGAAGAAACAAGATTTGGAAGAACTTGGTCTGCCATTCAGAATAGGATATTATTTACTTGATGACTACGTAGAAAATACTACACCTGTTTCGCTACTCTATATGTAAATCGGAATAATCGGATGAAAAAATCCAAACTGACTGATTTTAAATGCCCATTTAATCGTTCATAAATCTAATAATTTTTCAAAGAAAAACTTGTACCTAATATCACACTTTTTTTCTTTCCTTCAGACAGGAAATCATAATCATATAGTAATCGTTTTTTTATGTACCGTTTTTAAATCATGAATTTCTATCATTTGAGAGTGAAATTGATTCAGTAATACTACAAGTATTCAAGATACATAATTTAAATTCAAGATCATGCATTTTTAGCAGATATTATTGCCTTTTTAATCTGAAAAAAATGAAAAATGAGATTCGTATATCCGCATCGTTATTTATAATTGAAGTGGAAAAAACGAAATTTTATACTTGAGAAATTTTATTGAAGGATCTCGACATTAGCCTGAATGCGTCAGCAAATATCAGCATTTTTGATATATTGCTGAATAGTTATAGTTTTTTGGAATTCTTTGAGCTTGAGCTCAAAAACTGTATCATAATATGTGTGTGATATTTTCCATTGTATATTTTTCGTAACTAAAATAAGTGAAGAATTCTTTCGAAAAGAGCCAGTGGTGAAGAGTTACCAAAATGTAGTTAAATAACAATGTTTGTACCTAAAATGAAATTTGTCTTGACATATTTGAACAGTTTTTTTTGAGATTTATCATTTTGGTGTACCTATGCCTCGGCTCTATAATGTAGGTATGTGGAATAGATAAAAAATTGAGATAGTTGTATGAAGGCAGTCAGAAAAGTGATTACCTCCTTATATAATTGATGGTATCGGTCAAGGAACAAAAATGAAGAATACTATTCCTTCAGCAACGTTTCGGCTCCTTTATTGGGCCTTCTTCAGGCTAAAATAGAGAAAAAACTCATAAACACTAATACAATATATAATCGACGATTTTCTTCAACGGAAAGATTCAATCTTTTAATTTTTTAGTTTTTTCTTGTATTCCGATGGTAAGTTTTGTGAATTGCCATTTTTCAGTGTTCTATTCATGATTGTATTTATTTGCTCACATTCTGTTGTCGAGTCATATAGGTCTATCTGTGATTGTTCTTGCCGACCTGTTATTATATTTCATTATATTTTATTTTGTTCATTTATTTGGATTCTTCCTTGCTTATGACTTATATCATTGTAATTTTTTATTTGTATATTGTATTAGTGTTTATGAGTTTTTTCTCTATTTTAGCCTGAAGAAGGCCCAATAAAGGAGCCGAAACGTTGCTGAAGGAATAGTATTCTTCATTTTTGTTCCTTGACCGATACCATCAATTATATATTAAGTTTGGAACGATACTGAAAGTAATTACCTCCTTATGTTTTTGTGCAATGGACTATTCTTGTGTAACTATATACTTGGAGAAGCAACTGTAGTGGACCTCTACTTAGAAGTAAAAAATGAATTGGACAATGATCTTGAGAAATCTCATGATATCTCGGGAATAACTACATAACTAGTCTTTGGTATTGTGATACTGTCAAGAGTGGGCATAAGTTTATTGAATGCGTAAATTATTTCCGTGAAAATATGCACAAATATTGTGGATTTCGGCCTGTTTGTGCAATAAACTGTATATATTAAATGAACTGAGGAAAAAGTGTTTTAATTTTTTTTAGTTTAACAAGAATAATGTATATGTTATTCGCAATAGCCGAAATCGGGCACTGTCCGAAATTTTTGCCCACAACGCGTTATGGGTATCCAAATTTACCCACGATGCGAATAGATGTTCTTTTTTCGAGCACTGAGTAAACCAGAATACTCAGAACGCGTTGATGGGTAAATTAGATAATCCACAATGCGAATCCAATTTTAGCGCGCTTTCATTCTGCGTTGTGGACAATTCATTTTACCCACAACGGGTTGTGGGTATCGCACTACACCCAGAAAGCGATGAACCAGAATTTGTCGTCGAAGTCAGTGTGCTGTAGCTTGAGTACTGGCAAGTACGAGAAGCCATTGTCATGAGTATCTAACGTGAATAGATTACGCACCTTGTGAATTCTCAAGTTTGATTGAAGGGCCTGTTTTCGAAATTATATCAATATGAAAACCTAATTTGAACAAAAACTAAGTGAACGTATGCTAGAAAAAAAAGACAGGTCGTTGTTATTGTTATTATCGGACGAACGTTATTTGGAGTTAGTAAATGAAATCAAAGTGGCACTACGAAGAAAACAGGATGGGCTTCAATTATCATCCAAAAAATATCGAAGATTGAAAAGATATGATTTATTAACAGTTGGCCAAAAAAAAACTTGTTAACAAGGAACGTTCAGGAAACCAATCTGGCTTTATAAAATGCAATTGTTTGAAAGGATGTCAAACTGAGGCGTGTGCATGTGTGAAATTGAATATAAAATATAATTCAAGATTTCATAAAAGTAGGTACCTACTTGTGACAATGAATAATACCTATTTGTTTCTAGTTCTAATAAGTTGTTGATATATCGTTTTGTTTCACCTTTATGAACTTTCAATATAAGTAAGAAGAGAAATAACGGCATGCAGACAATTGAATATTTTTTGAAAATTATTTCTCTTCTTAATTATATTCAAAGACGTTAAACTTATTCTACTTTCAATATAAGGTTTTTTGTAATCATTGTTTTACTTGAAACGTATTTTGGGTAAAGCGAAATGGACAGATAGCTTTTTCTCTTTTGTGTCCAATTTTTCAATGAGTTATCAGTATTACATCATACATTTCATTTGCTGCACATTAAAAATCTAGGCCAGATTGGTTTGCTAAACGCCCTATGTTAACAAGTTTATCCTTCTCTCCACCAATTAATACCTGTCAGTACACAACCTACAGCTTACAGCAGGCTGACTTCGATGACAAATTCTGGTTCATCGCTTTCTGGGAAAAGTGCAATGCCCAGAACGCGACGTGGGTAAAATGAATTGTCCACAACGCAGAATGAAAGCGCGCTGAAATTGGATTCGCATTGTGGATTATCTAATTTACCCACAACGCGTTCTGGGTATTCTGGTTTACTCAGTGCTCGAAAAAAGAACATCTATTCGCATCGTGGGTAAATTTGGATACCCATAACGCGTTGTGGGCAAAAATTTCGGACAGTGGTCGATTTCGGCTATTGCGAATAACATATACATGTTTGTACTTGACTTAATTGAATTAAATTTCATCATAATGATCTATTATTTTGAGGCTTGCCGAATATATACCCTCATTTCTCAAGATCTGAGACTACTGCTTTACTTTTAAGGGTTATTTGAATTTGGAACTCATCTGGAGATTGGTGAGACCCATTGACATATCTATTTTTCCTGTCTTAACATGTCACTACATCTAGATGTAGAATTTCATTTAGATCAAATGTGTAGTTTTGGACTTATCCTGGAGGATAAAATTTCGAACGGTTATTTTCACTAACGCCTGGTCGAATTTTGCCAATTATCGAACTCAGCCTCAACATTCAGATTCCGAACCTTCACTGAAAATTTTGAGTCTCTCTAGGTTTATTTATTCGAGATTTATCTTTTTAACTGATTGATGTTTACTGCCGATAATTCAAGAATATAATAAAAATAATGCAATTTTTGTATAATTTATTCAGCTTATTGTTCATTCTGATCATTATAAACTTTTCTCATAAATCATATTTTATAACGAGAACTTACTCCCACTTAATATTTAAAAGTCCAAGAGAAAAATTGCATGCAATAGAATGCTGATGAATTGAAACTAAAAAATATTTTTCGATAAACTTTATTGAGTTAGGAGTCACTAATCTAATAAAATTCAAGGGTTCTTGTTTGCTTCTTTAGCATTTTGCAAGGCTTGCGTAATATACAGTTTAGCCAATGATTGAGAGCAAAATTGTGAAATAGCTTGACTATGTGTATTGATTTGCCCTGCAATGATCATTGGATTAAGGCGACCTGGAACAGGAAGTGGCTTGTACATCTTATTGATATCATCATCGGGTAGTGGAGGCTCATCTTTAGCCAAGCGAGCAGCATTTTCTTGAGCTCTTTTCTGTAGAAGCTTATGTTTCTCCAATTGTTGACGGCTGGCTGTCTGTTGGTACCTATTGAATTTAATAGCTTCCTGATTGAGTTCATCTACTCTATCCATCATACATCTCAATTGTCCTTCCAACACTGAAGCTGTTCCTAAATCCAAGAATTTGGAACCTTCCTCCTCTGGTACCAATTCACTCAGTTCAGTCATCATGATATTAGTCAATGCCGAATTCTTAATAACAAATGGAACTTCAGTAAATAAATTTTCAAATCCAATCTTGAGTTTCAATAAAGCTTCAGGAGTGAATTCATTTTCCTTATACATTTCAATAGCTTGAGGTGTTAATCTATAAGCTTTCAATGTTATGAAGCCCCTGGCAGATTTCTGAGTGTCATATATAACAACTACGGATTCCTCAATAGATGTTTGATAATGAAATTGAGATTCCAAAAGAGGTATACTCAAAAAGTTACCAACATCAGAGCTCTGATACCAGCCCACATGAAAGTGATCAACATTGACACGTCTTAATCGTCTCATCATGGCCAACTGATATTCATCTTCGTCCATGGTGTCATCAGATTGTTTGGGGAATGGAAAGCAGTTGGTTATTTCCAAACGGTTATCAACAACAAGACCAAGAAGAGCTCCTTGGGCAATATCCATATTTGTGGTAGCTTCTTCATGACAATGTTTCACAATTTTCATAACAGCCTGTAGAATTAGGGGTAATTGTATTACATTTTGATGAAATGAGTAGAACAATAACCTAACATAATGCGAAAACTCACCAAACCATCCGCTTGCACATATGCTATGGTAGAATCATTTTCAGGAACCTTTCTGGCAGCTGCATTTCTGGAAGCCATTGTATATATTCTCGTAAACGAATTCCAACAAATAAAATGGGTATTTTAATGGCGTATATAATTCAAATTCATGAAAAACTTGAAGGATTTTATAACCACAATTTACAGCAATTTCCAATTATCATAGAATGTGGGAACAGAACTGTCAACACTCAACACATATGACACCATTGACACCGCTTCGGCAAATTTTCGGCGTACTTCTAATCTGTGGTCATGAAAATACAGGGAGAGCCATTAAGCGCGTTCGGCATAAGCATCCGAGAGCGGACGGATTTTTTAGTCACGTGATCACAGATTGTACAGATTTGTCAGATTTTTCTGTAATAAACGAACGGTACGGAGCTTTCAGATCGTTTTTTCTGTTTGTCAGATATTAAATTAGTGATTAAAGGTCTATTCGGCCGTAGAGGTAGTCTGGATTCTATTTCAATTCTTTCGTTATAGCTCTCAACACTTCTACCCCTTGGTTGAAATGATTCAATATTTTGAATCATTATTTTTTTATCAAACGACATTTTGTATTTATTACTACACAACAAATAACATAAGACACGAAATTTTAACAGACCGTTCAAGAATATTCGAAGCAGGAAACTCATAAATGCAATTAAAATCCATTGACAAATGCAGAAAAGTAATTTCTGTTTCTGTTCTGTTGAAAAAATCCGTTTGCTCCGTCGAAATACAGCGAGCAAAAAGATCTACATCCGATTGATCAGATTTTTTTGCCGAACGGTCCAGATGTGTACTCCCCTCAATCTGGATGTAATAAACGAACGGTTCAGATCAATCCGACCAGTCGGATGTCATTGCCGAACGCGCTTATTTAAGCAATGTCATTTTTATAGTTTTCGTAACTTTTTCTTGAAAACCATAGGACAAGCATTCTGTTAGTTTGTCATATATACAGCAAATAGTAGAAATTATATCTTTTCAGCACTAAAACTCCATTACTTTTATTCATCACAATCAAACCAATGAATATAATGCATTTTTCCTTCTCCATTTGAATTTAAAAAGTAAAGCTAATAAAGTTACTGTTAGATTTAGATCTTGTTCATTGAAAGTGCGTTGTTCCACAAGAATTCTTCATTCTCTATGCAGGAAGAGTTGAAAATATCGCAAAAATAAATCGAACTGCAGAAGTGGTTCAAGAGCAGGAGAATGAAGTATAAAATTTTTCACCTTCCCTTAGAAATAAAAAAAAAATTCTGTAGAAATTATATGGCTAAAAGCTATGCCAATATTCAGTAGTATTCTACATGTGACATCAACAAAGATTGTTGATTCAAAAAGCACAACAGACGTTCCTATTAAAATGGGAATACTTAGGTTCCTATCATGCCAAAACAATGAATCAAAAACTATATCAGTAAAAGATTTATATTATTTGAATAATTCGAGGTAACAATCCATTTAAATTATATATAAACTGCAAATAGTAAATAACAAGTTGTCAACAATCTCAACAGAAAAACAAAGCAAAATTTAATTTTAACAGTTTCTTCTCATGTAATAAAATGTCATACAATAACTATGAAAAACTTAAAAATTGTTGAATGCAAAGAAAAATTAAATATCCAGTAGCGCTGGTTTAGTATCTTTAGCACATTTGATTATTGATTGCATCAATTTGATAAATCCTGTATCCTTAGGTTTTTCTAACCCCCGTAAAAGTCTGTTTTTCATTACAGATATAAATTCTTTATTACTCAATTGTCCATCCTCTGAAAAAAATTCGATATTCAGCAAAAATTTAATATCAAAGGAGAGAAAGACCCTGATTTAAAGCTGCATCAAATACAATTGGAAGAATGAGGCTAATGTTAATATGTAGTACAAAATTAAAATACCATCAGCATTCACTTACGATTTTCATCGAAGATAGTGAAGACTACATCTATGACATGATTGCTTAAATTGACGTGGGCCACAGTTTTAGCAACATGTTTCAAAGTAGCTTGATCAATAGAAGCTCCAGCTATATGATAAAAGGTTAAAGCAACATCCACATCATTTATATTGTTCAGAAAATGGAAGAAGTTAACATAATCTTGTTTAGAGATTCCTTCCCCATGATCTCTAAAACTGGAATGAATAGGTAAAGCGTTTACAATAAATTTGCTAGGTAATTTGACTACTTCCCATAAGAAATCAATTTCATTGTTATGCACTATGGAAATAAATCTTACGTTTTCTTAACCCTCTTCAACATCCTTGCTTTCTTTTTATCTGGATATCCAGCATAAGCCAAAAGCAATTCTGTGAAGTCAGCCTCTGTGATTCTTCCATTTTCATCGGGGTATTTCCGTTGAAACTCCAGATTCAGAATTTCTTTCTGCAATTTCTCTTGGAAATCTAAGAATTTCTCAATAGTCAATTTCTGTTTCAAATTCGGTCCAAAAAAGTAGGTCGTTAACGCAGAATTGACGCCCTGGAAATTTAAGACTATCAAGTAATAACTCTGTAGTACTAGAAATAGATATCATCAAACACTTCATAATTAACCTACACTTACCTTGAAAGTATTGCCAGTTGCAGCATGATCTCTGTGTCTCGAACCAATACTAGTTTGCTGTCGAATCAAAGTGGCGACTTTTTCAAATTCCTCACAATCCACATCGCCATCTCCGTTCAAATCGAACATGCGAAATGCAATTTCAAAATGACGTCTCGATGCTGCAATTAATACTCTTAAAACCGAATGACTGCTAGACCAGCAGACTTACTTGACAACACAGTCAATAAGAATATATAATCAGAAAAAGTTATGAGTCCGGAGCTTCCCAGTTTATAAAATATGCTATCTTCGTCTAGTGTCAGTTCCAACTCGTGATGAACACTCTAATGAGGCAAAAGAGGCATTTAAACATTGAAAGCATAAACAAGTTGTTTCGCAATTTACTCTTGTTAGTATTTGGCATGCAGTGTTCAAATTCAAACTCCTATTTTCAAACCATTCAAAATCGGATATGGATAACATGCGTATAATTTCTATACCCCTTGTTAACATCCCAAGGAAAACTGTGCAATGAATCTTTGGTTCATAAAATTATTTTAATACTTCAATTTGAGTTTGAACACTTCTCATGGAACTCTGAATAAATCAAGGATTTCAGCTGTAGTAATGTTGCATGCAAAGATCATGAAGTTTTATTCAAAGTACATTCAGTCTTAAAGTCAGAGGATTTATAAATAAAAGCTGATAAAATAGCACATCTCAATACTTAAATGTGGGACTGAGAAGGTTATAAGAGTTATAATTTCATTTAATATTTGAATTGATTCAGCTGCTCTGTAAGTGTTCACAAAACACATCACGAGCAAGGTCCCTAAGAGAATTGCATCTAAAAATATTAATCAGATCTAGAAAAGACCTATTATATGACTAGATACAAAAATTATGAAGCTAATTTTTTAAGGTAAGTTTGGTTTTTGCATTTTCACGATTCAAAAAGTTCTAGAATATGATGATACCTATTTGAAAACATAATTTCAACAGACAGCAAAACAATATATACTAACATCTATAAAACAAACTCCATGATGCAAATCAACTAATCAAGCACTCTATATCGGTTCAACATCAACAAAAGGAACTTTAAAAGTCACCGAGGACGAAGATCCTATAATTTTCATGAGGGTACATTCACTTGTAGTAAATTTCATGACGATTTTATTTTTTGCTACGTTCGAAATTGTCCTTCATATATCTTTAATTCGCTTTATTTTATTTTTTCAATTGGATATATGTAATGCCATATTTATTTTTCATGTGCAAGCAGAGAAAGCAAGAATTCGAAGGTTGGTGAATGCACCCTTAAGGGATTGAATTCACAAAGTAAGTTAATTACAACTACAGCAAGTTTGAAAATTTGTCAAGAGCAGAAAGCTTTACCTGTAGAGGATGCTGAAAATGTAGGTAGAAAGATTAAGAGAAGGAAAAATTTGCATAAGTAAAAAAGAATCAGTGTTTATAGTACAAACTGTGAAAATAGAATATTTTTCGAAATTTCTGGTATTTCCGCTATTTTTCTATGTAATAGCTTATGGCAATTTGTTTCCACAAGTTATAGGATTGGTATTGTTAGTCAATGTCTCTTGTTAAACTTGTTTTTTCAAGTAGCAAAAGGCATTGTCAGAAGCTTTTTTTAGCTACTGAAGTGCTAACCACAAAAATTGAAAATATTCCAAGATTGATGCCATACTGAGCTGAAATTAAATGGACTACACCTGGAGAAAACTCTCTTCTATCTAGAAAACTCGAAAAATCCCAGAAATTACTTCAAAACTTGTTAAAGCGATAGTATGAATATATTCTGAAGAAAAATTATCAAGTGATATTTCTTGAAAGGGTTATTATTTCATTATTCAGAAAGTGTTAATGATGTTATAATGTGTTTGTGAAAGATGCTTACTCTTGGATCGTAACGTCGGTATTGATCCAGGCCAAAACCTGTAATTATAATAAAAATAAGACATTATAGAATAAGCGCCAAATAAATTTTGACTAGGCAAATAAAAATTATTTTATCTTCAATTTAGGCTTGGGAATTGCCATCATCCAAGTGTTTACACTGAATATAAATTATATGTTATGAAATTTAGCTTGTAGCATTAATTTTTGTTAGCCCAGATTAATGAAAGTAGAGTATTTTCCAACTAACCATCTGGCTGTTTGAGACCAGGAGTCATTGATCTCAAGAAATCATCAGGGGTCATGTAGATCTCATGTTGATCAACAGTTGGACCCTGCACCTGAAGAGTTGCGAAATACCGGAATACCTTATCTGGTGTGGAATACTGCCGTATGCGATTTTCATACTCAATGATCTGTTAGGTCATGCAATAGATGAGATAGATATAAGCATTAGTTTGAACAGATGTGATTTGAATAATTTTTGCAAGTTCAAATATTTGTTCACTACTATTTAAATCTTGCAAATAATCAAACCTAAATCCAAAATAATAACCAACCCAATAAAATGAATCGCATTAGAATAATGAAATGTTATTGAAAGATATCCTCATATTCATTCCTATAACAAAATTAATAGGCAGTTAATAATAAAAATGCTGCTTTATTTTTATGAATTAATATGAGAAGAAAATTACTTCTTTCATTAATAACCCTTGGTTAATTCACTTATCCATTCTGATGTAATAATCTTTTTGTTTTCATTATCACCACTTCAATTAGAAAATTTATTTACATTTCCTCATATAACTGAACTAATGGAATATAATTATTCAAGGAAAGCGCAAATAGACGTTATATGATGCCAGTATTTAGAGTATGTTATTAAAAGCTCCAGAACCAAGCTTAAGTAGTTCAAAACACTTCATATTCTTTACCATCGGGTTGTTTCATTCCAGGAGTAATAGCTCTCAAGAAGTCATCAGGGGTCATATAAATTTCAGTGCCATCAGTGGTTGAAAGTTTCACTGTGGCAAAATAACGAAATAGTTTGTCTGGAGTGGAATACGCTCTCATCCTATTCTCATATTCAATGATCTATAATAGGATGGACACATTGTCTTTTCAAAGAACTCAATTTAAATATCTAAACTTAGTTTTGAATCAGAAGAATCGATATTCTAACAATTATTTCCAAAAATGTGATGTGAAGTCATAATAGTTATTTGTGTAACCAGTGCGAAAAATTGAATATTTGTTAAATTCTCCATGGAGTTTGCAGCTTGAGTCAAAGTCAAGAGCTGAAATTTGACCATAATATACTTCTTGCACAAATGCTGCACACAACATATACGTCATATACCCGATACCCTTTTGGTACAAGTAGTAACTTTTTGAACATACATAGAGAACTATAATTTGTCCATTTGAAGTTTTAATTACAACCTCAAGCATAAAACTAAAAGCTGAAGGATAAGACATTCAGTCCTTTCTAATGAGACGAATCTGAAATTTTGATTTTCTAGGGATATTTTAAATACTCATCATCGAAACTTTAGGTTAAAAGAGAAAAAATTATCCTAAATGAAATTATATTTGAAACAGTGGAAACAAAATGATTTAACAATATTCAAGTCCTTGCATATCCTAAGATCAATTCAAGGGAATTGTTCTCTCATTTCACATCTGAAAATATAGAAAATTACTTATATCCTTCATTTCTTCTGATCTTTATCGATAAAATTGAACTAACCCAATATAATGGAGATACCCTTTGAATAATACAAAAACTTGGAAGTAAGGGATATGAGGTTCAACAAATCTGAATTATTTAGGAAAAAGGACTTGATTATGCCTCCTCCTACATTAATAATGGCCAGTATAATTTCATATCAAACAAGTGCTTACTTTGCGATCTCTAAATCCAATTTTCTTTTTTTGCTTCTTTTTTTTCTCGGACTCTTCATCATCATCGCTTTCAGTTAAACTTTCTGAATGTGTTTGTTCTTTAATATCTGCACTAAGAGCATCGACTTTTGGTAGGAGTTTTTTAAATTTATCTGAGAACCTATGAAGATAAATGTATAATTTGCAGGTAATGAGAAAATTTGTTCATCTCACCATTCATAATTCAAAGCTGGTACTACGACACCAATGGTACAAATTAAACAAACAATAATTGTGAATTTGGATTCAGGAGTTGGTTTATGAGCAAAATTTTTGTAAGTTCTTTTTTGAGTTTGCTGTTGACAGAAAGGACTATTTGTTGAACAAACTGCCAGATGTTCATTTTTGATCAGATGACTACATCTGAGTAAATTCTTCAATTGCAGTAATTTCAGTGCCATGGTTATTCCTGGAGGAAAATACAGGACTTTTACCTCATTCGGAAAAATATGGAAGAAACAAAATCATGTAATGTTATTATTACCTAATAAATTATGAATTAATTTATCTTTTCATAACAGAAATGGGTTGTATAATTTCAGTTTTTTTTTAATAGTTTAATGTAATCCTCAGAATTTGTTGTAAATTTGTCAATTTGACATTTAATTGAATGTAGGTTAATAATATCACAGATCTATTCTGACAGACGTCAGTTACAGCTAAAGCTCATTCTATATACATAATTCTATGAGCTTAAGCCCCTATTCCACATATTGGCGCACAGCCATCTTGATAACAAGCCATAATAAAACATTGTGGCGACGCCGCATATAGGCGGTGACGAAGTGTAAACCTAAACAACTATAATGAAGTGGAATTATTATAGTATATTACTATATTAGTTGCGAGATCATTATGCTATCACGCATCAAATCATTGGTCAATGCTTTGGAGAAAAACGTAGAGGTTGACCCGTTACTTTACTTACATTACTTACACTACATCGCCGCATTCGTGCCATTTGATTCGTTTCATACATTCCACCAATGGTGCTTTTGGTGTAAGAGGAACTCATTGCCAAAAAATCAAAAAAGAAATCATTCCGTTTGCGTGTAACACTTATTTTATGACACTGATAGAGATATCTGTGTATGACATTCCTGAAGTCCAAATAGTTTTTTTTTAAATCGGAAAAAGCATTTTGTATAATCTGAACATTAATTCATCATATATATACTCTACCAAACCATGGATAAAGTTCGGCTACTAAATTTATCGAGGAACTTATTCATATCTGCAAAATTAATCAAAAGCAATAAGTCAGATATTTCAATAAATTCTTCATCTCTTCAGTATGTAGAAGATTTATACATCGCATGGCTGAAAAATCCTAGCAGTGTCCATCCTGTAAGTAAAAAATAATCAGGATTAAAAAAAAGTCTTACTGGTCTTACTGGAGAATTTTCTTATGTTCGACTCATGTTTTACTTGCCCACCTGAGTGGTAAAATCCAAAATAAGAATGGGAATCGAATGAAGGTATAAATATGCTCGCAAAGGATAAAGTGCTTCAAAAATGCTACTTCATTTTACGATGTGATACATCATCTCGAAACCACTAAAATACCAAAATCTGAACAAACTTTATGACTAAAGTATCATTTTCCAAAATACCTCGGAGGCTCGGAGTCTATGAAAAATAAAAAAAATGTCATACATTCTCACATCAAAATTTCAGTGTCAAATCATCTGATATCATACAATGAATTCATATTCAATTATCTGCATAATGATTCTTGTGAATCTATTCAATTTAATTTGTGTACCATCTGCAGCTCTTCAAATTGTGCAAGATTTTCTAATAAGCTGTTTACTAACGATTTTCGTACATGCATGTATGTATTTACCAAGAAAACTTTAACAATGATTCGGTCTTCAATAAATTCTTCAGGAAACTCGATTTTTCGAACTGAAAAAAAAAGATTTTATACATGCTGCGTTTATGATAAAAAGGATCTTCAGTTAAATTATTCATCGAAGTAATATGAGCCTCATATTTTTCAGTCTTGGGCTTTATATTTCCAAAACTCAGCTGCAGAGGGTGCAGATTACACTCGGAAACACCAATCAGCTTATTTCGCTAAGAATGAGATGGCCCTCAGTGACTATCTAAAAAAATATGGACCATCTAAGGTTCATTCTCACTCAGGCTCTGCACAAACACAACATCTTGAAGCAGCTTCAACTCACGACGAAATCGAAGATTATTCTGCTGTCAAGTGTCTTGTGAGCAGCTTTCAGGTGAAATTGGACTTCATGCTTGATTCTGAGCCTTGAAATTCATAGCAATGAATGAGGTTCTTGAGAAGAATTTTGTTAATTTTCAGGATGCGGGCTATCTTGCGGCTGACTTGGATCCCCTTGGATTGACCACCAAAGATCGTAAAGACAAGATAGAAAAATGGAAGATGGATTCTGGGTTTTATAAACGGGGTCTTGGTAAGATTAGTAAATCAAATTCACCTCTCTATTTCAAACCAGGACACAGGATTTAGCACTAACGCTGAAGTTGGTGTTCTTCTTGATCTGATGAAACCATAACATTCTAGACAAACCTGAAAAGTTAACTAAAGAATTCAGGATACCACATAACTCGTTCTTGGGACCAGAGAAAATGGCACTGGGTGATATAATACGGAGGTGCGAAGAGGTGTATACGAATCATATTGGTGCTGAATTTCGTTATATTAATGACCATGACAAAATTAAATGGCTGAGACAACGGTTAGAACCTCCAGGTGCGGCTGTTTTGCCCAAAGAGAAGAAAATCAAGCTTTGGGAGCGTCTCGTTCGAACAACAGTGTGAGACAACAAGATTCTCGACAGAAATTCCTTCCAATCACTCTCAGTTACGCTTCATAAAGTCTTCATAGACGCCAGCAAATTGTGAAAATCAGGCTTTTTGAGAATTTACTTCAGTTTTAATCTTTTTCTAGATTCGAGGCATTTTTGGCTAAAAAGTGGTCTTCTGAAAAACGATTTGGTATCGAAGGATGCGAGGTGTTGATACCAGCGATGAAAGAGATGATTGACCAATCTACGTCCCATGGTGTAGAGAGTTACATCATTGGTATGTCCCATAGGGGAAGACTGAACACACTGGTGAATGTCTGCCGGAAACCTCTCTACCAACTTTTCGCACATTTCATCGGTCTTGAACCTGCAGATGTGGGAGCTGGAGATGTCAAGTATCATTTGGGTACTTTTGTCAAAGTGTAAATTTCATTTGAATTTGTTTCAACGAGTTAATTCAAACCGCGTTATTGAAAATCGATTTCAGAAATCTTAAATATTCAAAGATGCTTTTTAGAATCGATGAATAATCATCGGCCCAACTATAAATCAATAGAATGAATATTGAATAAGTACTTTGGAGCTTAATTGTTTGAAGATGTTCCATTTTCTTGAAAAAAAAAAACAGCTAATTTCTTCACATTTTATTTCAGGATGAACCGGGCCAACAACAAAGTCATAGATATTAGTCTTCTGGCAAACGCTTCTCATTTGGAACATATCAATCCGGTATGCTTAGGAAAATGCAGGGCTGAACAATTTTATTCAGGAGATAGAAGCGGAGACGTGGTAAGTTAACATAAGGCTACTTGGTTCTTGAAAAGTTCAGCACTAGGATGCTGTGTAGAAAAGACGAATGGGAAAGGAAGCCCACATAATCCCAGCTCCTGACTATCAGGTGGCTCCAAAACCACAAAAAGGACAGGCGCTGCAGTTTTTTTGATGAAGAAGGCAAGAGCAACAAAGTCTCTTTAACCTGGGATCCTGGTGTCTCAGGAATCAAAGGAAACGAAGAGGACAACACACTTGCTATAGACAAATGTCCCTATATACAGAATAGAATTCCAGGAGAAGGAAAAAACCGAAAGGGAAACACTCTGACAGAATCTTCATGGATTCGATAATTCCAAAAAGTTTCTTTCGAACTTTGATACTGCGAGATCTTAGAAGTATCTGGATCTTAGCAAGAATATGCTACATCTCCTCACTGGATTTCTGAAGGGACGGCTCAGAAAGCATCCAATGAGAATGCATCTGGCATAAAACGACATAATGTAGATTCTGTCTGAAAAAATCAAAAAGTTAAAATACACTGCACAAAAAAATTAACGCACATTATGGAAATCTCAAATTTATTCAACTGAAGGTGTTCTCAATGATAATTATTTTTATCAGAATTTTGCATGCATATGTTATCCACTTTCAACGTTTTTCTTCAATACAGATGTTTTCTTCCAGCAGAAATAAAAAAATATGATATTATCAGATTTTGAATGTATTGGCTCCATTCTAAAATCAGTTGTTCTCGATCAATTCTAGTGATCAATAGTTTTTCTTTCGTTTGATTTTCTACACTCGATCGCTATGCAACGCGAAACACGCAATTTGACCCAAGAGGAATGTGCCCAAGCGGTAGTTTTGCGAGAAGAAGGGTGGACATGACATACACAAGAATTGCAGAAAGGTTTGGAGTTTCCCATACAAGTGTGTCCAGAATGTTGCAGCGATTCAGGGAGACAGGTATGAATGTCCGAAGACCAGGACAGGGTAGACCACGGGTAACAACTGCCATTCAAGAAAGTTACTTGATAGTTTCTTCGTTGAGACAACGGTTTGCAACCGCTCGCCTCCTTCAAAATCAGCTTGAGCAAACTCATGAGGTACAAATTAGCACTCAGACAATTAGAAATCGCCTCAGAGAATATTATTTAAGGCCTCGTGTCGCGGCAAGAGGCCCAGCTCTTACCCCAGCCCATCGAAGGACGCGTTTGGATTTTGCGAGAGAGCATATCCATTGGGAAGAGGCCGATTGGGAAGGGAGTTCTCTTCACAGATGAGTCTAGATTCTGCCTCTACCATCGATCGATTATGGTATGGGGTGGAATATCTTTGACTGCTCGCACAGACCTAGTGGTCGTTGATAATGGAGCTATGAATGCTGATAAGTATATAAGGAATATTTTTGAAGAGCATGTAGTGCCATTTGCCCCATACATTGGTGAAAATTTCATTTTTATGGACGATAATACCAGATCTCATCGTGCGCGCATCGTTCAGGAGTACCTTGAGGAGGTTGAAGTCTCTCGAATGGAATGGCCAGCAAGAAGTCCAGATCTCAATCCGATTGAGCAGGTTTGGGACAACCTCAATAGAAGGCTGAAAAGTTCAGAAAATCATCCAGCTACTCTTAATGACTTAGGAATCCAACTCGGAGAAATCTGGGAAGCATTAGATCAGAACATTTTAAGATCACTCATTTTGAGTATGAACCGTCGTTGCCGAGCTGTAATTTACGCAAGGGGTGGAAATACCAAGTATTAAATCACTTATCAGCATTTCAGTATTTTGAAAATTGTTCATTTCTCTTCTTTCACATAAGATTCGGTGAAATCCTCAATTTTTCTTCCATTTAATGTGTCTTGTTTCGTTCAAAACCTTCCCGAGAGAACATAAAAAATAAGTTATAAAGTCAATGTAGAGTTAACTTTCATTAAAATTGAGATTTTCAGAATGTGCGTTAATTTTTTTGCGCAGTGTATATCATTGTTACGTGATTTTATCACCGAATAAAGAAGCCATCAATTTCAAACTGGCATCAGAAAATCATAAGCAATTCGAGCATTATTGTTTCTACCTTAGATTAGGCCTGGTCTGCCTGGCCACTTACCGAATTTTACAGGGAAACTTAATGAAATCATTACTTCGTACTGTCTGAGCAACGATCATATTGTCTAAAAAGGAATTATGAACGATTTCCTAACATCACAATTTTCCTTTCGAATTCAAGGTGATGCCTATCTTGATACATGGCGACTCGTCTTTTTGCGGTCAAGGTATCGTTTTCGAAGCCATCCAGTTGTCCGATTTGCCCCACTTCACCTGTCACGGAACGATGCATTTCGTTGTGAACAATCAAATAGGATTCACAACTGATCCCCGATTTTATAGGTCTTCGCCTATGTGTACAGGTAGGAGGTCGAATGATATAGAAAATTTTTAACCCTCTTCATATTATCGAAGTTTTAACGGTCCATAATGCATAATAAATATGAAATATGCTCCGACAGCTGTATTAAAAATTATATCGAGTAGCAAAATGGCGAATGCGACGGTTACGGGTCAAAAATTATTGTCACGTCACTTGCTTTTGAAGGGTACAGGAAATCAGGACCGTGGTCAAATTTAATTCTGTCAGTTCGGAGATCCGTTCGGCCGTAAACACGATAATCTAGCAAAGACCTATAGTCTTGTTTCAGGAAAAGTCCAAATGCCTCGGGGACACTCGGAAAATGAAATATCGAACATTCATTTTGATTCTAGATGTGGCACGTGTTATAAACGCTCCAATATTTCATGTCAACGCCGACGACCCAGAGGCTGTCTATATGGTCTGTAAACTCGCTGCGGACTGGAGGAAAACCTTCAAGAAATGCGTGGTTATAGATTTGGTGTGTTACAGAAGAAACGGTCACAACGAAATAGACGAACCCTCATTCACTCAGCCGATGATGTACAAGATTATCAGGTCCAAACCTCCGGTTTTGCATGATTATACCAAGAGACTCATAGCTGAAGGTATGATCCTTTCTTCAATTGAAGCTTAGATCGAAAGAACGGCTATTTAAAATCGTTTCAAGAAGATTGCTTTCGATTAGTTCGATGTTCGATTCTACAGATTTACATCTGATATCAAAATGACAGAATTCGCATGATGTCATGATATAAAAAAAATCAAACCACCAGAAATTAATGATTATTCCCTATTCCGTATTGTTTCTGTTAATGCGAAGCCTAATTTCAACATGATACCTTTAGGGAATGTTTTACAAATTCAGGTGTTCTCACTAAGGAAAGAGAAAAGGAGTACATGGCAGAATACGATAAAATTCTCGAAGAAGGCTTAGCAGCGTCCAGAAAAGAAACACACGTAAAGTTGAGCCATTGGTTGGACAGTCCTTGGCTCGGTTTCTTCAAGGGAAAAGACAAGTTCGAAGTGAAATCCACGGGAGTTAACGAGCAGATTCTAAATCACATCGCGAGGGTATTTTCATCACCACCCCTTCCTGAACTGAAATTCACAACACACAAAGGTATGTCGGCTATCTGTTCCACAGTTCAGATATTCGGGGCTATTCACTAAGCAAAGTTGTTATGGATAGCAACTGTAAATCGTCGTTATCCCATGCTTATTACATGGGATAACGACGATTTACAGTTGCTATCCATAACAACTTTGCTTACTGAATAGCCCCGATTACTCCATTTAAAAACGGCTTCAATTCCAAGAAACGAAAGAATTAAAAGGTTGCTGAAAACTCCTAGGAATCGATCGAATATTGAAGAATAGAATGGAAATGGTAGAGGGGCGAGTCACCGATTGGGCGCTAGGAGAAGCCTTAGCCATTGGATCTTTGTTAAAAGAGGGTATTCACGTTCAATTTACTGGTCAAGACGTGGAGAGGGGTACATTTTCCCATCGACATCACGTTTTGCATCATCAGGATATTGATAAAGTTACATACAAGTAAGTTGGTAACTTTATCTTTCATATCCTTCAAAGCTAGAGTGGAGTACGAATGCAAGTTGTAGGGGAAATACGTATAAAGTGACATAGAAATCAAAACTTGAGTTTGGAGGTATCAAATGCGGAAGTGTCTACCATATCAGTTATCACACGACCCGAGTGGCTTCTGTTAACCTCTGAAAACTCGCAAGCGCTACTCTTGTTCTTTCGGTCGTTATGAGTGATAACAGGAATCAATAGGTCACGAGTTGTTTTTTCATTGGGCAAAATTTTTAGAAGAAATGGTCAGTTTTCACCATTTTTTTCATTTATATTGCATTGATTTCATTCAAAGTTTACTTCTTTGTCATTGTATTCACGAAGCTTTTTCATTACTTATACTTTTTGTATTAATTCGATATATTTATATTTTTATAACGCTTTATCGACCAAATGTCATATGCAGTTAACCAGGCTCCATCAGCAAACAAAGAGCCAGGAATCGTCTCAACATATTCATAACAAAATATTCATCTGCGGCTAATAAAGGCAATGCATCTTGAACAACTCTCGCTGATCTTATGAGGAGGTTCCTCCAATCCCTAAAGGACGATTCATAAGTGGACAAGGCAAACGTGAGCCGAGGACTAGATAAACGTACTTATTTTCAACTTCTACACCTGATATGATTGCAATCAAATCAAAAAATGAGCCTATACCTCCTCCAAAGAAAAGGAGACGAGTCCCTAGGGCATTATTCAAAGAATACAATGAAGAAGAAAATGTTCCTAGCAACTTTCAAGATGATGAAGACGACTGTCCATCTGTCTATTGCAATGACCTTTTTCCCGATTTAGATAGGGGAAAAACCAGTCTTCTCCAGGATTAGCCCTGGAAAAGACTGGTTACGGTGCATGAATTGGGCTCACGCATCTTGTGTTGATGTTTCTAGGAGAACCAAGCGTTTCATGGGTGAACTTTGTCAGTAGTTTTGTAACTATAAGCAGAAAACTACAGTCGGTATCTCATTTCGTCCACTGGCCCAGAAGGAGAAGGAGAAAACCGAAAGGGAAAAACTCTGGCAGAATCTCCCACGAATGGATCACTCCGAAAAGTTCCTCCGGAACTTCGAAACTGCTAGATCCAAAAAATATCTGGATCTTATTAAAAACCAACTACAATTACTCACTGGCTTTCTCACAGGACATTGTCGCCTAAAGAAGCATCTGTTTATCGGACACTGACGAGTATAGATTTTTTGGGAGGAGAAAGAAACTCCTATTCACCTGGTTAGGGAATGCTATGCCATTGCAAGCCGCAGGAAAGATTGCTTTGGGCAAGAAACTTGTAGAAGTGGGAAATTATCCTTGTTGAAGCCGTCCCAGATACTGGATTTCATCAAATCTCTGGAACTGTATAGGAGACGCGATTACAACAGCTCTTTTAGGGGGCACAATAGACCTTAAGGTCGCAGTGGACTGTAACCCCTTTTCACTATAAACTATATAGCTGCTTGACTGTCATATTGGATCGCTATGTCACATTTTTTCCTAGGATCATCTCCACGCACCTTTCGATTAGTATTTCTGTCTCAAAAATGCTCAAGCACTAACCCACCGATAGTGAGCAGTTTGTGTCAAGCTCGAATACTGATGCACATTCTCCTGTTGTAGTTTCTGAACTACATATTCACCATTACTACCATTAAATGGTATTTATTTTGAAAATCTTGGTGGTGGGTTCCCTTTCCCTGTCTTCATTTCTGCTTAACACCCAAATGTGGCCTTTATCGATGCTTTTTTTCCTGGTCATTTCTTCACTAAAAAGTTATGGTGAAGAGGTGTATATGGATAGAGAAGACCAGACTCTCTTAAGCCCTGATATGCAACTTTATCTTCTGCATAATTGGTACAGTTTTCGTAATCCTATAGATCGAAAATATAGTTTTGCAAAAAATATCAAACCGAATTTCTTTTCAGTCCCCTCTGCAATTTATTCCCCGACCAAGCGAAATATACGATTTGCAACAGTTCCCTATCAGAAAATGCGGTACTGGGGTTTCAGCTTGGCTATTCCACGCACAACCCAAAATGTTTGGTGATTTGGGAAGCTCAGTTTGGAGATTTTGCTAACACTGCGCAAGCTGTCATAGACACTTTCATTACGTCCGGCCAAACCAAATGGTTTCGTCAATCCGGACTGCTCATGCTGCTTCCCCATGGATTCGAAGGTATAACTGCAGAAAGCATGATTAATTTAAAATTTTGAATTGTCTTCTGACCTCTCAAGATTTCAGATAAGACGAATTCGAGGCATATAGCCCTTCCAAACTGCAACCATTGCTGATCTTCCATCTTTCCAATTTTGCCTCATTTTGTCAGTATTCAACTTCCAGGAATGGGGCCGGAGCATTCTAGCGCTCGTATAGAACGATTTCTTGACCTCTGCGACGACGATCCCGAAACAGCTCCTCAAATGGAGGATCCTCAGTTTGGCATCAAACACCTGTACGGAACCAACGTCATCCTCGCCAACGTAACAACGCCAAGTAACTTATTCCACATCTGGAGACGGCAGATATACCTCAATTTCCGAAAACCCTGCGTCATTTTCACCCCTAAATTCCTCCTGAGGTATCCAGAGGCTAGAAGTAGCTTCGACGAGATGGTGGAGGGTACTGCTTTCCAGCCAATCTATCCCGATAAAGAAGTGGCATCTGGAGCAAAGCGGGTAATTTTTTGTTCTGGAAAGGTGTATTTTGAACTTAAGACGGAGAGAGCCAAGAGGAACTTGGTGAAGGATATCGCTTTGGTTAGAATAGAACAGGTGAGATACACTTTTCGTGAGGATTATTGTGAAGTTGACCAGGAAGTTTCTATTTTTTTCCTAAAAGTAAATGATTGTGATGAACAACTTGATGTTGATACAGTATGGTGTCTTTGATGGCTTTGGTTCTCCACATTTAGTCAAATAGAGGTATCCCATCACATTACAAAGGCTGCTTTTGCAATCATTTGAAACAATAAATACTGAAGATGCTCCAAGCCTCCAAGAGGAGTTCATTGGAGCTCTGGTGCTAGAGGGCGAGCTGTAGATAGCGCCGTTCCGCTAACAGCACAATATTCTTCGAGGTAGCAGTGGAACATAAACCTCTTACTTACGTCAAAATTTTATTTCTCAACATATCCTCCTCTTAATTGAATACATTTATCACAGCGAACATGCAACGTCTCTAGACCTTTCAAAAAAAAATGTTTCTTCTTGCTCTGCAAACCAGTCCTCCACAGCTTTTATTACCTCCTCGTCACGAATTTTTTGCATGGATTTACATGAGATTTGGATGGATTTACATGAGATTTGTGTACTGGGGCGTTGTCCTGTAAAAACAAAACTGAATAGCTTTAGCTTTCCGCGTCTTTTCTCTTTAATTTTTCATGTCGAATTATAATCTTCAGTTATTGTTCTACCCTTATCCAAAAAATCAATCATTATTACTCCATGGCAATCCCAAAAAAAACTGAAGCAAGAACATTTCCAGCAGATTTTTGGACACGAAACTTCTTAGGTCTTGGAGAACCAGAGTGTCGCCATTCAATCGATTGTTTCTTTGTTTCTGGATCGTAGAAATGTACCCAAGTCTCATCCATAGTAACAATTCGGTTTAAGAAGTCTACATCGTTTTCAAATCGAGCACAGATCGAACGCGATGCTTCTACCCTTGCACGCTTTTGGTCAACATTCAAACATTTGGTGATCCATTTTGCAGAAATTTTTCTCATGTCCAAATTGACTTGAACTATGTGATGAACGCGTTCGTATGAAATCTTCAGTGCTTCAGATATCCGTTTTAGCCCAATTCAACGGTCTGATAAAATCATGTCATGAACTGCATCGATATTTTCGGGGACTGACATAGAAACTGGCCTTCCCGATCGGTCATCATCTTCAATGGAAAATTTACCTCTTTTGAAGCTTGCAGTCCAATTTTTCACGGTCGCATACGAAGGGCATTGATCACCAAGGGTATTAAGCGTATCTTCGTAAATCTGCTTACCTCTTAACCCTTTTAAATACAGGTACTCGATGATGGCTCGATACTCCAATTTTTCGATTTTTACAATTTCGGTGGACATCTTTTTTTTAATTTATTGCGTAACTCTGGTTTACTCTTTTGACGTCGAACTCTATACTGACACTTCTAATAAGTTATTGTTCGTTGATATGGTATCGCAATATTTTGTTTTTGCATGTAACTGGTCTAGGTTAACTATATATCAATACATCCTCGTATATTTCCAATTCAATTTACATAACCAACCCACGGCAAGATACAAAAACATTCGTGATTTTTTTCCAGTATTGCCCTTTTCCCTATGACTTGGTCAAGAAAGAATTGGATAAATATCCTGATGCACAGATGGCCTGGGTACAGGAAGAACATAAAAATCAAGGAGCATGGACATATGTTGCGTACAGATTAAATCATTTGCTTGATAAACAGAAAGATATACAGTGAGTATTTTTTGATAATCAAATACACCAGATTATTTGGAAAATTACCCTCTTTTCTGTAAGGCATGTTTATGGTATAAAATTCCTCTATATACGATTTATCAACAAAGTACTCTTTGGTTTAACCATCACAGTCGTCTTTAGGCACTAGACTATATTTCGTTCTCATTTTGAAGGATGTCTATGGTATAGCTTAGATATGGTTTTTAGTAGAGGGAAAAAATTGAAGAACAGGTTCATTTGATGCTTCAACCTATATTTCTAGGGTTAAGTGGAACGTTAGAATTTTTTAAGCAAACTCAATAAGATTAACTAATACGACCATTAGGAGGAATATTCAATAAAAAAATTGTTTTCAATGAAATCCTTTCTCTGTTCCAGTTATTTTGGAAGGCCAGTTTCAGCTAGTACAGCGGCTGGAAACAAGAACCTGCACAACAAAGAATATGAAAATTTCATGGACGAAGCAATGAAAGTTTAATATTTGAATAGGAATATGATTTATGAATATGATTATTTCACATTATATAGCAAAATTTTTAAAAATGTTTTCATTTATTTGATTCGATAATCGATAGCTAACCAATATACTGTGGCTGGTCGCAGAATGACGACGATACAAGAAATATGAAACCACAAGATGTTTCAGAGTTGATTTGGGATAAAGAGGATTTTCCCCAACTAGAGGCAGTGGCGTAGCTGACTATCTAGTCAGGGGCCCTGGTGCCAGTGGCGTATATAGGGGGGGGGGCCCAGGGGGCCCTGCCCCCTCCCGAAATCTAATAATATTCATCTAACCTAATGTAACCATTGGATCATTTGATGGTGTAAGCATCTCGGGCCCCCCCCGAAAATATTTTCTATATACGCTACTGCCTGGTGCAAAAATCGGAGAAGGGCCCCTTAATGAATTGTTTGGTTTTTAAAAAGTCGAAATATAAATACTTCGAAAAAGCAGAGCAGAGAATCCTTTTCAACCTTTGATCAATCGCTGATATTCGATCAATTGGAATTCGGAAGTTTTCAGAGCTGGCTGTTTTAAAATAATTTATTTATTTCGTTCAATTATTTGAAAATCAATCGATAGTGAAAAATCACTATCACTATCTTCAAGTCCATTTTGAGTTTATTCGAAATAAAAAATATCCGAAACAGAAAGATTTCATTCTAATTATGAAACAGGTAAAATTAAGCGATACCATTATTTAACTACATCCTCATTGACGAGGTTGACGTTTATTGGGATCTTGAATATCACAGATCAACTCAACACTGGGCGAAAATATTTCCCTTGGTGAAATGCCCCTCTGGATCGCCTGGACTCCCCGCATTCCCCACTTGTTGACGAAGTATCTCGGTATGTTGGACTCGTTGTAGAGTCGAGAATGAGCCTCTTTGACCGCAGCCACAATTTTTTGCGCCATTGGATCGTCCTCGTAGTCCATGTTGTATTTGAGATATTTTATGTTGCACCTGAATATCTCTCGATTCCTCATTTCTATTGTTAATCGTTCCAAGTGCTTCGTTGGAATGATCTCAACGTGGAAACTGAGCCTACTCAGTTCACCTGGAAAGAGGCAGGATTTCAGACAATTGTCTTTACCTTCAAAGTTAACAAGGAAAATTTTTCCATTCCAAATTGAGGATGAACACTTATATCGAGTATGAACACTTAGATTTGAATCATAGGAGTTATCAAGCTTCAGAAGTCGCTTGAGGACAGAGGCAATGTTACAGCTTGGAGAAATTAGCCACTTCTTCCCATTTTCAAGCGCCAATTTAAGTAATTGATCGATTTTCCCAGGAGTTCTTCGAAATGAGTGACTGAGCAGGTAGAATTTTACGGAAAGCTAAGCTGCCTTAAAAACTTTAGAAGCTGACACAAGCAATTCATTTATATACTCCACTAGTTCAGAACATTGTATGGAAAATAGGTGGAAAGAAATAAACTTCAATTTATACAGGGTCCTGCAATAGTGCGAAAATCTTCGATAGCAGCCGAACCAGACATCTCAGAGATTTCGTTGGAAAGTAGACCTCTTGTGCCTTCATCTCTGCATCTCAGGAAATTATTTTCTGATAAACAGGGTGTCTCCGATTAATGTTATTCAACAAATGGAAACACGAATAATTCATTACTTATGAGGGCTACATGGGTGGTTTTGGTATCAAAATGTAGGTTTTCGAGGTCGTTCTATCCAATAAAAAATAATTCAAAGCCCTAACTATCGCCGTTTAGATTTTCAATTGTCAAATGGCATTTTTACGAAAAATCGGAAATTTCAAACTGTCATAACCTCCGTCCCTCTCATCGCCGCCAATAACTATTTATATTATGTTGATCAGCATAGCTCCAAGTATCTCTGTGCGAAATATGAGCGATTTGAAAAATCTTAAATTTTGGGTGAAAAATGCCAAAGGGGTATGACCCCCTAAAAACACCATATTTGTCAATAAAAAATATATTTGGGGAGGATCTAACATTGTTATTAAATTCGTAAATTGTACTTCCAATTCGAATCTTCAATAATAACAATTTTGCGGACCGACTGCGCCCTTGCCTTGATTTGTGTGAGCCCGAGAACAGAACTCGAAAATGAAAAACCGAAAAATGAAAACACGAATAATTCATTACTTATGAGGGCTACATGGGTGGTTTTGGTATCAAAATGTAGGTTTTCGAGGTCGTTCTATCCAATAAAAAATAATTCAAAGCTCTAACTATCACCGTTTAGGTTTTCAACTGTCAAATGGCATTTTTACGAAAAATCGGAAATTTCAAACTGTCATAACCTCCGTCCCTCTCATCGCCGCCAAGAACTATTTATATTATGTTGATCAACATAGCTCCAAGTATCTCTGTGCGACATATGAGCGATTTGAAAAATCTTAAATTTTGGGTGAAAAATGCCAAAGGGGTATGACCCCCTAAAAACACCATGTTTGTCAATAAAAAATATATTTGGGGAGGATCTAACATTGTTATTAAATTCGTAAATTGTACTTCCAATTCGAATCTTCAATAATAACAATTTTGCGGACCGACTGCGCCCTTGCCTTGATTTGTGTGAGCCCGAGAACAGAACTCGAAAATGAAAAACCGAAAAATGAAAACACGAATAATTCATTACTTATGAGGGCTACATGGGTGGTTTTGGTATCAAAATGTAGGCTTTCGAGGTCATTCTATCCAATAAAAAACAATTCAAAGCGCTAACTATCACCGTTTAGATTTTCAACGGTCAAATGGCATTTTTACGAAAAATCGGAAATTTCAAACTGTCATAACCTCCGTCCCTCTCATCGCCGCCAAGAACTATTTATATTATGTTGATCAGCATCGCTCCAAGTATCTCTGTGCGAAATATGAGCGATTTGAAAAATCTTAAATTTTGGGTGAAAAATGCCAAAGGGGTATGACCCCCTAAAAACACCATGTTTGTCAATAAAAAATATATTTGGGGAGGATCTAACATTGTTATTAAATTCGTAAATTGTACTTCCAATTCGAATCTTCAATAATAACAATTTTGCGGACCGACTGCGCCCTTGCCTTGATTTGTGTGAGCCCGAGAACAGAACTCGAAAATGAAAAACCGAAAAATGAAAACACGAATAATTCATTACTTATGAGGGCTACATGGGTGGTTTTGGTATCAAAATGTAGGTTTTCGAGGTCGTTCTATCCAATAAAAAATAATTCAAAGCTCTAACTATCACCGTTTAGATTTTCAGTTGTCAAATGGCATTTTTACGAAAAATCGGAAATTTCAAACTGTCATAACCTCCGTCCCTCTCATCGCCGCCAAGAACTATTTATATTATGTTGATCAACATAGCTCCAAGTATCTCTGTGCGACATATGAGCGATTTGAAAAATCCTAAATTTTGGGTGAAAAATGCCAAAGGGGTATGACCACCCAAAAACACCATAGATATTTGTCAATAAAAAATATATTTGGGGAGGATCTAACATTGTTATTAAATTCGTAAATTGTACTTCCAATTCGAATCTTCAATAATAGCAATTTTGCGGACCGACTGCGCTCTTGCCTTGATTTGTGTGAGCCCGAGAACAGAACTCGAAAATGAAACGAAAAATGAAAACACGAATAATTCATTACTTATGAGGACTACATGGGTGGTTTTGGTATCGAAATGTAGGTTTTCGAGGTCGTTCTATCTAATAAAAAATAATTCAAAGCCCTAACTATCACCGTTCAGATTTTCAACTGTCAAATGGCATTTTTACGAAAAATCGGAAATTTCAAACTGTCATAACCTCCGTCCCTCTCATCGCCGCCAAGAACTATTTATATAACAATGAATGATTTTATCGTCTGTGTATTGAATTTGAAGGAAAGATTATAGCGGCATGCAGACAATTTTTTGAAATTCCGGAAAAAGTTACACACTGTGCAGGAATTGAACCTGCGTCTCCTACTTTCCGGGTACGGTGCTCTTACCAACTGAGCTAACTGTGTGTATGATACTTTTCCCGGAATTCAATATCATGAGGTTCACCTCATATGTAGTGAGAGAGGGGGGTTCCTTGATGACGAATCAGTGCTCCCCACCAAGGAACCCCCCTCTCTCACTACATATGAGGTGAACCTCATGATATTGAATTCCGGGAAAAGTATCATACACACAGTTAGCTCAGTTGGTAAGAGCACCGTACCCGGAAAGTAGGAGACGCAGGTTCAATTCCTGCACGGTGTGTAACTTTTTCCGGAATTTCAAAAAATTGTCTGCATGCCGCTATAATATTTATATAACGTTGATCAGCATAGCTCCAAGTATCTCTGTGCGAAATATGAGCGATTTGAAAAATCTAAAATTTTGGGTGAAAAATGCCAAAGGGGTATGACCTCCTAAAAACACCATATTTGTCAATAAAAAATATATTTGGGGAGGATCTAACATTGTTATTAAATTCGTAAAGTGTACTTCCAATTCGAATCTTCAATAATAGCAATTTTGCGGACCGACTGCGCCCTTGCTTTGATTTGTGTGAGCCCGTGAACAGAACTCGAAAATGAAAAACCGAAAAATGAAAACACGTATAATTCATTACTTATGAGGGCTACATGGGTGGTTTTGGTATCAAAATGTAGGTTTTCGAGGTCGTTCTATCCAATAATAAATAATTCAAAGCCCTAACTATCACCGTTTAGATTTTCAACTGTCAAATGGCATTTTTACGAAAAATCGGAAATTTCAAACTGTCATAACCTCCGTCCCTCTCATCGCCGCCAAGAACTATTTATATTATGTTGATCAGCATAGCTCCAAGTATCTCTGTGCGAAATATGAGCGATATGAAAATTCTTAAATTTTGGGTGAAAAATGCCAAAGGGGTATGACCCACTAAAAACACCATATTTGTCAATAAAAAATATATTCGGGGAAGATCTAACGTTGTAATTGAATTTGGAAGTTTTACTTCCAATTCGAATCTTCAATAATAGCAATTTTGCGGAACGACTGCGCCCTTGCCTTGATTTGTGTGAGCCCGAGAACAGAACTCGAAAATGAAAAACCGAAAAATGAAAACACGAATAATTCATTACTTATGAGGACTACATGGGTGGTTTTGGTATCAAAATGTAGGTTTTCGAGGTCGTTCTATCCAATAAAAAATAATTCAAAGCCCTTTCTATCACCGTTTAGATTTTCAACTGTCAAATGGTATTTTTACGAAAAATCGGAAAGTTCAAACTGTCATAACCTCCGTCCCTCTCATCGCCGCCAAGAACTATTTATATCATGTTGATCAGCATAGCTCCAAGTATCTCTGTGCGAAATATGAGCGATTTGAAAAATCTTAAATTTTGGGTGAGAAATGCCAAAGGGGTATGACCTCCTAAAAACACCATATTTGTCAATTAAAAATATATTTGGGGAGGATCTAACATTGTTATTGAATTTGTAAATTGTACTTCCAATTCGAATCTTCAATGATAGCAATTTTGCGGATCGACTGCGCCCTTGCCTTGATTTGTGTGAGCCCGTGAACAGAACTCGAAAATGAAAAACCGAAAAATGAAAACACGAATAATTCATTACTTATGAGGGCTACATGGGTGGTTTTGCTATCAAAATGTAGGTTTTCGAGGTCGTTCTATCCAATAAAAAATAATTCAAAGCCCTAACTATCGCCGTTTAGATTTTCAACTGTCAAATGGCATTTTTACGAAAAATCGGAAATTTCAAACTGTCATAACCTCCGTCCCTCTCATCGCCGCCAAGAACTATTTATATTATGTTGATCAGCATAGCTCCAAGTATCTCTGTGCGAAATATGGGCGATTTGAAAAATCTTAAATTTTGAGTGAAAAATGCCAAAGGGGTATGACCCCCTAAAAACACCATATTTGTCAATAAAAAATATATTTGGGGAGGATCTAACATTGTTATTAAATTCGTAAATTGTACTTCCAATTCGAATCTTCAATAATAACAATTTTGCGGACCGACTGCGCCCTTGCCTTGATTTGTGTGAGCCCGAGAACAGAACTCGAAAATGAAAAACCGAAAATGAAAACACGAATAATTCATTATTATGAGGACTACATGGGTGGTTTTGGTAACAAAATGTAGGTTTTCGAGGTCGTTCTATCCAATAAAAAATAATCCAAAGCCCTAACTATCACCGTTTAGATTTTCAACTGTCAAATGGCATTTTTACGAAAAATCGGAAATTTCAAACTGTCATAACCTCCGTCCCTCTCATCGCCGCCAAGAACTATTTATATTATGTTGATCAGCATAGCTCCAAGTATCTCTGTGCGAAATATGAGCGATTTGAAAAATCTTAAATTTTGGGTGAAAAATGCCAAAGGGGTATGACCCCCTAAAAACACCATATTTGTCAATAAAAAATATATTTGGGGAGGATCTAACATTGTTATTAAATTCGTAAATTGTACTTCCAATTCGAATCTTCAATAATAACAATTTTGCGGACCGACTGTGCCCTTGCCTTGATTTGTGTGAGCCCGAGAACAGAACTCGAAAATGAAAAACCGAAAAATGAAAACACGAATAATTCATTACTTATGAGGGCTACATGGGTGGTTTTGGTATCAAAATGTAGGTTTTCGAGGTCGTTCTATCCAATAAAAAATAATTCAAAGCTCTAACTATCACCGATCAGATTTTCAACTGTCAAATGGCATTTTTACGAAAAATCGGAAATTTCAAACTGTCATAACCTCCGTCCCTCTCATCGCCGCCAAGAACTATTTATATTATGTTGATCAGCATAGCTCCAAGTATCTCTGTGCGAAATATGAGCGATTTGAAAAATCTTAAATTTTGGGTGAAAAATGCCAAAGGGGTATGACCCCCTAAACACACCATATTTGTCAATAAAAAATATATTTGGGGAGGATCTAACATTGTTATTAAATTCGTTAATTGTACTTCCAATTCGAATCTTCAATAATAACAATTTTGCGGACCGACTGTGCCCTTGCCTTGATTTGTGTGAGCCCGAGAACAGAACTCGAAAATGAAAAACCGAAAAATGAAAACACGAATAATTCATTACTTATGAGGGCTACATGGGTGGTTTTGGTATCAAAATGTAGGTTTTCGAGGTTGTTCTATCCAATAAAAAATAATTCAAAGCTCTAACTATCACCGTTTAGATTTTCAACTGTCAAATGGCATTTTTACGAAAAATCGGAAATTTCAAACTGTCATAACCTCCGTCCCTCTCATCGCCGCCAAGAACTATTTATATTATGTTGATCAGCATCGCTCCAAGTATCTCTGTGCGAAATATGAGCGATTTGAAAAATCTAAAATTTTGGGTGAAAAATGCCAAAGGGGTATGACCCCCTAAAAACACCATATTTGTCAATAAAAAATATATTTGGGGAGGATCTAACATTGTTATTAAATTCGTAAATTGTACTTCCAATTCGAATCTTCAATAATAACAATTTTGCGGACCGACTGTGCCCTTGCCTTGATTTGTGTGAGCCCGAGAACAGAACTCGAAAATGAAAAACCGAAAAATGAAAACACGAATAATTCATTACTTATGAGGGCTACATGGGTGGTTTTGGTATCAAAATGTAGGTTTTCGAGGTCGTTCTATTCAATAAAAAATAATTCAAAGCTCTAACTATCACCGTTTAGATTTTCAACTGTCCAATGGCATTTTTACGAAAAATCGGAAATTTCAAACTGTCATAACCTCCGTCCCTCTCATCGCCGCCAAGAACTATTTATATTATGTTGATCAGCATAGCTCCAAGTATCTCTGTGCGAAATATGAGCGATTTGAAAAATCTTAAATTTTGGGTGAAAAATGCCAAAGGGGTACGACCCCCTAAAAACACCATATTTGTCAATAAAAAATATATTTGGGGAGGATCTAACATTGTTATTAAATTCGTAAATTGTACTTCCAATTCGAATCTTCAATAATAACAATTTTGCGGACCGACTGCGCCCTTGCCTTGATTTGTGTGAGCCCGAGAACAGAACTCGAAAATGAAAAACCGAAAAATGAAAACACGAATAATTCATTACTTATGAGGGCTACATGGGTGGTTTTGGTATCAAAATGTAGGCTTTCGAGGTCATTCTATCCAATAAAAACAATTCAAAGCGCTAACTGTCACCGTTTAGATTTTCAACTGTCAAATGGCATTTTTACGAAAAATCGGAAATTTCAAACTGTCATAACCCCCGTCCCTCTCATCGCCGCCAAGAACTATTTATATTATGTTGATCAGCATAGCTCCAAGTATCTCTGTGCGAAATATGAGAGATATAAAAAATCTTAAATTTTGGGTGAAAAATGCCAAAGGGGTATGACCTCCTAAAAACACCATATTTGTCAATAAAAAATATATTTGGGGAAGATCTAACGTTGTTATTGAATTTGGAAGTTGTACTTCCAATTCGAATCTTCAATAATAACAATTTTGCGGACCGACTGTGCCCTTGCCTTGATTTGTGTGAGCCCGAGAACAGAACTCGAAAATGAAAAACCGAAAAATGAAAACACGAATAATTCATTACTTATGAGGGCTACATGGGTGGTTTTGGTATCAAAATGTAGGTTTTCGAGGTCGTTCTATCCAATAAAAAATAATTCAAAGCTCTAACTATCACCGTTCAGATTTTCAACTGTCAAATGGCATTTTTACGAAAAATCGGAAATTTCAAACTGTCATAACCTCCGTCCCTCTCATCGCCGCCAAGAACTATTTATATTATGTTGATCAGCATAGCTCCAAGTATCTCTGTGCGAAATATGAGCGATTTGAAAAATCTTAAATTTTGGGTGAAAAATGCCAAAGGGGTATGACCCCCTAAACACACCATATTTGTCAATAAAAAATATATTTGGGGAGGATCTAACATTGTTATTAAATTCGTTAATTGTACTTCCAATTCGAATCTTCAATAATAACAATTTTGCGGACCGACTGTGCCCTTGCCTTGATTTGTGTGAGCCCGAGAACAGAACTCGAAAATGAAAAACCGAAAAATGAAAACACGAATAATTCATTACTTATGAGGGCTACATGGGTGGTTTTGGTATCAAAATGTAGGTTTTCGAGGTTGTTCTATCCAATAAAAAATAATTCAAAGCTCTAACTATCACCGTTTAGATTTTCAACTGTCAAATGGAATTTTTACGAAAAATCGGAAATTTCAAACTGTCATAACCTCCGTCCCTCTCATCGCCGCCAAGAACTATTTATATTATGTTGATCAGCATCGCTCCAAGTATCTCTGTGCGAAATATGAGCGATTTGAAAAATCTAAAATTTTGGGTGAAAAATGCCAAAGGGGTATGACCCCCTAAAAACACCATATTTGTCAATAAAAAATATATTTGGGGAGGATCTAACATTGTTATTAAATTCGTAAATTGTACTTCCAATTCGAATCTTCAATAATAACAATTTTGCGGACCGACTGTGCCCTTGCCTTGATTTGTGTGAGCCCGAGAACAGAACTCGAAAATGAAAAACCGAAAAATGAAAACACGAATAATTCATTACTTATGAGGGCTACATGGGTGGTTTTGGTATCAAAATGTAGGTTTTCGAGGTCGTTCTATCCAATAAAAAATAATTCAAAGCTCTAACTATCACCGTTTAGATTTTCAACTGTCAAATGGCATTTTTACGAAAAATCGGAAATTTCAAACTGTCATAACCTCCGTCCCTCTCATCGCCGCCAAGAACTATTTATATTATGTTGATCAGCATAGCTCCAAGTATCTCTGTGCGAAATATGAGCGATTTGAAAAATCTTAAATTTTGGGTGAAAAATGCCAAAGGGGTATGACCCCCTAAAAACACCATATTTGTCAATAAAAAATATATTTGGGGAGGATCTAACATTGTTATTAAATTCGTAAATTGTACTTCCAATTCGAATCTTCAATAATAACAATTTTGCGGACCGACTGCGCCCTTGCCTTGATTTGTGTGAGCCCGAGAACAGAACTCGAAAATGAAAAACCGAAAAATGAAAACACGAATAATTCATTACTTATGAGGGCTACATGGGTGGTTTTGGTATCAAAATGTAGGCTTTCGGGGTCATTCTATCCAATAAAAAACAATTCAAAGCGCTAACTGTCACCGTTTAGATTTTCAACTGTCAAATGGCATTTTTACGAAAAATCGGAAATTTCAAACTGTCATAACCCCCGTCCCTCTCATCGCCGCCAAGAACTATTTATATTATGTTGATCAGCATAGCTCCAAGTATCTCTGTGCGAAATATGAGAGATATAAAAAATCTTAAATTTTGGGTGAAAAATGCCAAAGGGGTATGACCTCCTAAAAACACCATATTTGTCAATAAAAAATATATTTGGGGAAGATCTAACGTTGTTATTGAATTTGGAAGTTGTACTTCCAATTCGAATCTTCAATAATAGCAATTTTGCGGACCGATTGCGCCCTTGCCTTGATTTGTGTGAGCCCGTGAACAGAACTCGAAAATGAAAAACCGAAAAATGAAAACACGAATAATTCATTACTTATGAGGGCTACATGGGTGGTTTTGGTATCAAAATGTAGGTTATCGAGGTCGTTCTATTCAATTGAAAATAACTCAGAGCCCTAATTATCACCGTTTAGATTTTCAACTGTCAAATGGCATTTTTACGAAAAATCGGAAATTTCAAACTGTCATAACCTCCGTCCCTCTCATCGCCGCCAAGAACTATTTATATTATGTTGATCAGCATAGCTCCAAGTATCTCTGTGCGAAATATGAGCGATTTGAAAAATCTTAAATTTTGGGTGAGAAATGCCAAAGGGGTATGACCTCCTAAAAACACCATATTTGTCAATTAAAAATATATTTGGGGAGGATCTAACATTGTTATTGAATTTGTAAATTGTACTTCCAATTCGAATCTTCAATGATAGCAATTTTGCGGATCGACTGCGCCCTTGCCTTGATTTGTGTGAGCCCGTGAACAGAACTCGAAAATGAAAAACCGAAAAATGAAAACACGAATAATTCATTACTTATGAGGGCTACATGGGTGGTTTTGCTATCAAAATGTAGGTTTTCGAGGTCGTTCTATCCAATAATAAATAATTCAAAGCCCTAACTATCACCGTTTAGATTTTCAACTGTCAAATGGCATTTTTACGAAAAATCGGAAATTTCAAACTGTCATAACCTCCGTCCCTCTCATCGCCGCCAAGAACTATTTATATTATGTTGATCAGCATAGCTCCAAGTATCTCTGTGCGAAATATGAGCGATATGAAAATTCTTAAATTTTGGGTGAAAAATGCCAAAGGGGTATGACCTCCTAAAAACACCATATTTGTCAATAAAAAATATATTTGGGGAGGATCTAACGTTGTTATTAAATTTGTAAATTGTACTTCCAATTCGAATCTTCAATAATAGCAATTTTGCGGACCGACTGCGTTCGTCACTCAAAAGAATCATTCCTCGGAGTAGAATCAGGTTTGAAAGTCTGTATACTTGAGCAACTTATGAGGTTCTCAGTAAGTTATCACAAATTGATATCATTTTCATAATTGAAAGAATTGAACTAGAGGATGTAGATATTATGACAGGATAGTTGGCCACAAAAGGAATTATATTCGGGTTTTCTGTTTCATATTCCATGGGATCCTTAATAAATTTATAGCATATCGATATTTCCACATTAAACTGAATGAATCTTTACATTAAAGTGAATGAACTATATGTGGGGAATATGTACTCACTCACTAATGCATGCAACCGTTCATATTTATGTTTAATCAAACCATTGGTCTTGTAGGGGCCGAAATATATTACCAGAGACATTATGCATCCTGCAGTTCCTAATACGAATTTACAATGACAGAAATTGAAAAAAAACTTGTCAAGTGCATCTATATCATGTCACAAGCCTCTGTAGGACAAGGTATAGATGTTCTTTCCTATTTACATAAAGACGCTAAAAGCCTTCTAACTTGTAAAATACAGTGTAGGTAGATTCGCATTTCAGATTAGATGCAGGTGTTCCTCAGGGCTCAGTTTTGTCACCAGACGCAAATGTTGTTTACTGAAAAATCACGCCATTCTTCTAAGGACTGAACGAGTATAAATTCGCTATCACAGAAACGCCTATATCTCTTGAACCAATTGAGAAAAAATCAAAATTTGATCATAGTTAGCTTTGTTATGAACGTCAGAAACATGTGGAACATTTACTTCATATAGATATTCCAATTCTCTGTCGCAAAATGTCAAGCGAAGTGAAAACACGAGAATTTATAGTTAAACAAAAACGGAGCTTCAAAAGAATCGCAAAACAGGCTCGCGTTCGTCCGGAAACGGTATCAGGAGTTGTTAAGCGCTTCAACAAAGATCTTACAATTAACCGCAAGGAAGGAACCGGGAGGAAAAAGGGGTTTTATAGCCCAAAAAAAGTGAAGAAAGCCATCAGCCTTTTTCAGAAGAATCCTAACCTTTCAGGACGGAAAGTGGCCCAAATAGTGGGTTGTTCATAGTCAACCGTTCAAAAAATCAAGTCGAGTTGTGGGCTTAGAACATACAAAGTGCAGAAAGTGACAGACAGGAACGCTGTGAAGAATCAAGAAGCGAAATCAAGAGCAAAGAAATTAAAATATGATTTGTTGAAAAATTTTTCCTGTTGCGTGATGGAAGACTAAACCTATGTCTTGGCTGATTTCTCGCAACTTCCTGGTCAGGAATTTTATACTGCAGATTCTCGTGGAAATGTTGACGAACAATTTCGCGTGAAGAAACACGCAAAGTTTCCTAAAAAATTCCTGGTTTGGCAAGCAATTTGCACTTGTGGGAAAAGGAGCAAATTTTTCGTTGGCCAAAGGTCTGTTGACTCGAAGATATACATCGAGGATTGCTTGAAGAAGCGACTTTTAACATTTTTACGTGAGCACGATGTGTCAACAATCTTTTGGCCAGATTCAGCTTCATGCCACTACAGCAAGGCCATCAAGGAATGGTACGAAGCTAATGAGGTGGTTTTTGTCCCCAAAGAGGCCAATCCCCCAAATTGCCCAGAACTCAGGCAATATCGAAAGATTTTGGGCCCTGAGAATTGAAGAAGACTAAGAAACCAACAAAACATTAGCAGAATTCAAGCAAAAGTGGAAGACATCATCCCGGAAAGTGACTGAGAACACTATAAGAAGCATAATGGGAAGAATTCCAGAAAAAATCCATGAATTTTGTAAAAAATAGTTTTGGTTTTTTTATTGTAAAAACAGTTTTCATTAGAATTAGAAGATGATTCGAAAATGAGTTTGATTTTCGAAATCGGTCCAGTGGTTCAAAAGATATGAGCGTTTTTGTGATAGCGAATTTATTCTCGTTCAGTCCTTATCTATAACAACCACTAGCGCTCTCTATACTATTATATTCCTATTATAATGAAGAAAGAAAAATATTCCACAGCTCTTTTCGAAGTATCCTTACATAATCGAAAAGACCGAAGAATTTCGTTATAGTGTTACTGCCAAACAGCTGTTAGCGCGAAACAGCACAATAAAATCCTCCTAAATATAAAATGAGCGGCCTGGATTTCTCGACTCCCCCACCTCCAAAATATTCGCAATTATTTGAAATCTCTGGACTGACAGTGTATTATCGCGGTTTCAGTGCAATATTAGAGAAAAAAAATCATGTCCTACCAGCGTCCATCTTTCTGGCAATGGCGCCCGACTTCTCACAAGAAAAAAGTAAGTGGATATGATTTATAACGTTGGTATTTTCGATTGGTTTACGTAATTAGAATTAAGGTGGATCTGGCATCTCCTGACGTTAGTTACGAAGATGCTGGTATTAATAAACTGTTGTCAAGATAGACGTGTTTATGGATTACGGGATTTCGATTTTTTTTCAACAAATTATTTCTCGAATTTTACCAAGCAAATTAAATAGAGAATTTTTAATATTTGGTTCATGAATTCTCTATGGGCATAATCATAAAAAAATAAAATTGTCCACCCTAGGTATAGGGGCTTGGAATTCGTGATAATACTGATAATAATTCGAATCCGATACGGGAATCTCGATTATAAAAGATTTCTAACTTTGTCAGATAAGAACAAAGATACTTATGCAATTTTTTTAAATTTTATCTTCTTCGATCCATGAAGCGGTCTTCTTAATTATTCTTTTCAAAAACAGTTTCACATATCGCCTAATTATAAAGTGAAATGAAATTTGAGCATAAATAGAATATTGAAAATCTATTTAACACTCTTTAATTTATCTATTTCTCCATATATTTTTTTGAGAATTCCATTGACGAAAAGTTTCATGTGAGAGTTTTCCCAGCTTTGATTTCGAAGACCTTTAAAGCTAAATTTATATCTTTAAAAAAACTGTTTCTCGGGCGCCATCTTTAGGGGGCTGTAACTAAACAGGGAGCGTTCAAAAAAGAAAAGTTTCTATGAAAGACCCACTATATTCTTTGATCTGAATAGATAGAAGAAGTTTCTACAAAGTTTAGCTTAACTTATTTCGTCTAATTCTCTGATGTGTCCACTCGGACAAGCAACTCTGTTTAAAACAAGCTATAATAAAAAAATCATTTTTTAAGACAAGCTTTTATAATAACAACACTCATCCGCCATTTTGAAGCCGCCATCTTGAATTCCTCAATTTTGAAAAATCGTAATTTCCGACCCAGAAAACCCCCAGATACCAATTTTGAATAGAATCGGATCATAATCACAAAACTCGTCCGCCATATTGTAGCCGCCATATTGTAGCCGCCATCTTGAATTTTTCAATTTTGACGTAGGAATCATCATTGTCGAACCCAACAACCCCCAGATACTAATTTTGAATGGAATCGGATGATAATTACAAAACTCATCCGCCATTTTGGAACCGCCATTTTGTTTTTTTCTAGAAAAAATATTTCATGATGCATTGTCACCAGAATTATGGACACCTGCCAAATTTCAAATCAATCGGACGATTAGAAGTGGGTCATATTCAACTTGCAAGATTTGATTACAGACAGACACCGGGACAGGTGAAACTAAATAAAAGCTTTTAAAAAGATGTTGAGGTCACCCGCTAAGCACCTTCAAGTTTTCGGTCAGATCCTTTTAGGATGCTTTCTCTATGGTAGTTTATTGTTTTGTAAGCTACTGGTTAACACAGTCAACATAAGCCTGGTACAATAAGTTAACTGTAAGGATGTGTTGATTAAACGATTTTTTTTAAATTTCATTACCCGGTATCTTTGAAATTGAGCTTTCATGGTTATATGAAAACTTTTATAATATGATTATAATATAATATTTAATATCATTTGGAGAATCATAGTTATTGTCTTGTTTATTTCGAAGAGATAATTCGAAATTAATGCGGCAGATTGGGAGGGATAACAACTTTTCTAAAATTGAAGAGCCTCAATCGAAAATAGATATGTCGCCCATAAAAATCGGCCTGAAAGGTTTTTGAACTCCAATGTTTCCTGAACGAAATGAATAGGTGTCTGAAAATGAGCAGAAACCAATGAATCTTTCTGTTTCTATTCAGATCAGTAGGGTAATTTTTCATGAAACGTATTCGCCAATCGCCATTATTCCTTGATTTTGAGGCAAGTATTTCTCCGCACATATGTACTTGCTTCGTTAATTGTTCGTGTTTATTTGAACCTTAAATTATTTTTGGCAGCGTTTCCAGTTGAACCTCACCTTGATAGATATTTTAGGAAGGATATTTATCTTTTCCGAGTCTGATTGTTTGAATTACTATAGCTTTGTTCATATCGATAAAATAATATTGTCTATTATCCGAAGCTTAGGTAGGTAACCTGTAGGTACCTATTCTAGTTCGGAAATAATTCCAGCTTCCACGACTCAGGCGTATTATCTGTTGTTGATTATTTTTCCTCTCAAAATTCATGAACTTTATAAGACATTACGAAAGAACCTCTTTTATTAAGAACTAGCGACCCGCCCCGGCTTCGCACGGATGCAATGCTGATACTAAATAATATAACTACCTACTACAGAATGTCCTTATAAACAACGGTAGTGCCGGCGCCGCACCGCTATGTCCCTGCATTTTAAATCTGTAATATCTTCGGAAAATTTCATTTAAATTACATGCTGTAAAGGGCCATATTAATCTATATTGAATGGACCATGTATTTAAGGTACTTAATTGGATAAGGATTAATGCTGTATTGCTTAAAATAACTTCCTGAATAAGCCATTTTTTCCGTAAAATGTGAAGGATAAAAATGGTTATTGTGGGTTATCCTTAAGAGATAGATATATACCATCGGGGACTTTTTTGTTGACCTTTTTTAGGAGTACAATACCGAGTACATTATTTTGATTTATCTCGGGGAGTTCAGTCAGCGTTTGCAATGTAAGCGCAGAAAAATGTGTTTCTTTACGACATTAAATTAGAAACCGGTGAATTCATCAATGTTTCTCTACAAAAATATGCATGTATCATACATATAAACCTTCCTCTTGAATCAATTTATCTATTAAAAAAAAAGCGTTTCAAAATTCGTTGCGTAGTTTTGAAGATTTAAGCATACATATAGGGACAGACAGCGATAGCGACTTTGTTTTATACTATGTAATGATTAAGAAATATCCAGAATAAATTTTTTCATATATAATACCACTATAGAGATGAAATTCTGCCGGCAAAATTTCTCTATTGTAAAATGAAAGTTTGTTGCAGCTCGGCAACGACGGTTCATACTCAAAATGAGTGATCTTAAAATGTTCTGATCTAATCCTTCCCAGATTTCTCCGAGTTGGATTCCTAAGTCATTAAGAGTAGCTGGATGATTTTCTGAACTTCTCAGCCTTCTATTGAGGTTGTACCAAACCTGCTCAATCGGATTGAGATCTGGTCTTCTTGCTGGCCATTCCATTCGAGAGACTTCAACCTCTTCAAGGTATTCCTGAACGATGCGCGCACGATGAGGTCTGGCATTATCCTCCATAAAAATGAAATTTTCACCAATGTATGGGGCAAATGGCACTACATGCTCTTCAAGAATGTTCCTTATATACTTATCAGCATTCATAGCTCCATTATCAACGACCACTAGGTCTGTGCGAGCAGTCAAAGATATTCCACCCCATACCATAATCGATCCTCCCCCGAAACCAGTAGGATTCAGGAAATTGCCCTGAGCATATCTTTTATGTGGACATCTGTATACAAGGGTACGTCGATCACAATGGTAGAGGCAGAATCTAGACTCATCTGTGAAGAGAACTCTTTCTCAATCGGCCTCTTCCCAATGGATATGCTCTCTCGCAAAATCCGAACGCGCCCTTCGATGGGCTGGGGTAAGAGATGGGCCTCTTGCCGCGTCACGATGCCTTAAATCATATTCTCTGAGGTGATTTCTTATTGTCTGAGTGCTAATTTGCACCTCATGAGTTTGCTCAAGCTGATTTTGAAGGAGGCGAGCGGTTGCAAACCGTTGTCTCAACGAAGAAATTCTCAAGTAACGTTCATGAATGGCAGTTGTTACCCGTGGCAGAGACACCCGTGGTCTATCATGTCCTGGTCTTCGGACATTCATACCTGTCTCCCTGAATCGCTGCAACATTCTGGATACACTTGTATGGGAAACTCCAAACCTTTCTGCAATTCTTGTGTATGTCCACCCTTCTTCTCGCAAATCTACCGCTTGGGCCTCTTGCCGCGACACAAGGCCTTAAATCATATTCTCTGAGGCGATTTCTTATTGTCTGAGAGCTAATTTGCACCTCATGAGTTTGCTCAAGCTGATTTTGAAGGAGGCGAGCGGTTGCAAATCGTTGTCTCAACGAAGAAACTCTCAAGTAACGTTCTTGAATGGCAGTTGTTACCTGTGGTCTACCCTGTCCTGGTCTTCGGACATTCATACCTGTCTCCCTGAATCGGTGCAACATTCTGGACACACTTGTATGGGAAACTCCAAACCTTTCTGCAATTCTTTTGTATGTCCACCATTCTTCTCGCAAAACTACCGCTTGGGCACATTCCTCTTGGGTCAAATTGCGTGTTTCGCGTTGCATAGCGATCGAGTGTAGAAAATCAAACGAAAGAAGAACTATTGATCACTAGAATTGATCGAGAACAACTGATTTTAGAATGGAGCCAATACATTCAAAATCTGATAATATCATCTTTTTTTATTCCTGCTGGGAGAAAACATCTGTATTGAAGAAAAACATTGAAAGTGGATAACATATGCATGCATAATTCTGATAAAAATAATCATCATTGAGAACACCTTCAGTTGTAAAATAAATTTGAGATTTCCATAATGTGCGTTAATTTTTTTGCGCAGTGTATAATATGGAAAAGAGTTTCTAGCGAAACAAGGTTTAGGGGTGGCTTTTTCTATTTTGGACAAGGAATCACTCCCTTTCGCAACTATGCGTATACACCCTGTATAGGTTTGCAATTAATTGAATCAATTAACAATGAACATTTCAAGATATGTTTTCATCTTCAGTGGTCGTTTCCCAAGTCTAGATTTAATTAGTCTTGGGATAAAGTCAAGGCAATATACAACGAACCTCACTGTTACTCGAGCCAAAACTGAATGGTCCTGAATGCAATAATTGAGGGTGACTGCATTTGTGGCCCAGTTAGTCAGCTGTTTATTTCGAATAATTTTATCCTAGATCTACTTGCCTACTTTTATTCAGGACGACCTATAATCCTTACCTATTTATTTTCTTTATTGAGTTCAATATCACCCAAGGTCCTTTGAGGAATCAAATATCATGAAAAATCCTCCAGTTACAGTATTTTGTTGATTGGAGAATAAATGCATACATATTTTGTGACAATGTGCAAATTTATATTACCGATAAAAACCATTTACAACTTTGTACACGGTCCACGGTCTAAAAGAAAGTAAAGTCTCGTGGAATTCGAAATTCATCGTCATTGATAAAGAACGATATAGAACCGTATGAATTATTTATTATCAACTTCAAAGTTTGAAATTTGAGAGCAATTAGTACACTTGAAACAAAGGTACCAGAAGTTCTTGTATTGGTGAATCGTGAATGTGAGTAGAGATATAAATTTTCATTCGATATTATTTATTGATTTTGTCAGTGTCGATTGAAAAATGAGATCCTTTTCAATATCCTTTGATGAAATCCAGGATCTATTTATCATCAGGACTCCATTATTGAAAACTGCGATTCAAACGACATTCTCAACATGAAAAACTTTGTCTGGATTCAAAGTTAATCTGTCACTATCAATTGCTGTGCCAAAACTGTTTCGATGCAATTTTTTTTGTGCTGGTCTCGACATAAAATGAATTACTTGTTACGTGCTGTAAAGTCAATAAATCTGGAAGATTTGGCTGAGGCCAATTTACATTGAAACGAATGTTAACCGTGAAATAGTATTTGGCGAAATTTTCATGTCGTTACATTTTGTTCGAACAAATTTCCGGATTCAAGGAGTAGGTATTTAGTGACCAGATTTATATTTATTTGGTATCATAAAACTTTTACAGCACGAAGGAATTTATGTGTTATTATACTACTTGAAAAGTGTCGCAAAGAAAAATGAAAATTCATGAGGTAATGAGTTAAAATAAATTTATTCTTCAGTATCTCTGACATAAATTGATTTTTTTCCAATGATTTTCGAATTTATATAGCTCAGTCCTAAAAATACTCAATTTTATTTCTTGAACATCCTCTGGAAGGACTGTAGCCATTTGGCATTCGTGATTTTTAAGTGAATAAATGACGCGTGATTTTCATATTTCTTAAAACTGCATCTGCGATATAGGGAAATAAATAATCCAAAACTAGTTCAAAACTGAATATGAACTTAATTCGGATGTAACTATTGGCCGAAGATATAGTGAATCTGCAGATGTGATGCTATAACTACGATATTTAATCGTAAAAGATCTATTCTCGTTATTGGTTTGATGCAAATAATCCAAATAGTCTACAATCCTCAGTGAATGAATAGTTCAGATACCCATTATACAGGATAATATGGTACCATGTGGGTATAGAAGACTTTGCGGTGATTTAGAAAATTACGTTGTGACTTGTGAGATGTGAAATTTAATTTAATGAAACAATATTTCGATTTTTCATTTTATCTTGTTTCCTTTCATTTTTATGATAACATCAATATTTTTGAGTTGATTTTAAGGTATAAAGTGAATTTAAGTATGATGTCCTTCAATGCCATAATATACAGGATGTCACAATGCCCCTTTTTTTAAATTGATCGGACCTGTCAGTTTTATTCATGAGGGAGACATTTCTATACAGGGTGGGCCAAGAAATTGACGTCAAAAAGAAAAAAACAGGTCCCTCATGTCATGGGCTATTCGAATCACACCCATGTATGTTATGCGATTTTTCACAGTTTTCAAATTTTTTTATGAACTTCGAGAATTTTCGACTTGACCATCTTGAAGAAGATATTAAAAAAAAAGTACAAGACTTCTCTGTGAATTTCCTTTTGTAACTTAATCTCCATGAATTGTACTTGTATGCATAAAATAACCAGATTCGTAACTTTGATAAAAATTATGGAAATGTTGGTCTCAATTGAAAAAATTACGTGAATTGGATTATGATCTGAATTTTCGAATCAAAATTAAAAATGTAAAAAGGTTAATTCACGGTTTCTTAGTATGCTTAAAAACGGCGCTCAACAGTCAGCTTTTAGAATCATTGATAAAAAATGGTACTTAACACTCTACTTTTGCTAGAATTAGCCTTCAAAGTCATCAAGGTGGAAAAAAATCAAAGAACTAGACATTCAAACAAAATTATTTTAAGATTTTTCTGATCAAGTTATGATAGAAAATGCTGAAAATTAATGAAAATTAGCTTTAGATGTTGTTCAAAAAAATTCTAGATGAAAAAAAGAAGAAGGTATGGCAATAAATCACACAAAATCACCCGAACAGATGGATCGGACGCAGCGGACCAATCAAGTTGGCCCCCACGTTCACCTGACCTTAATCCCATCGATTTTTTCGTTTGGGGTCATTTCAAAGAAATTGTTTACGCCCGAGAATGTTCGAGTGAAGACGAGCTGCGACTGAAGATAAGAGAAGCCGAACGTGTCCTAAGAGAGAACAGGGCAGGTTTTATGCGATCAAAAGAAAATTTTCTAAGAAGGTGTAGAATGTGTATTGAGGCTGGACTGCTGGAGGTGGCCACTTTGAAAACCTACTGTAAATTTCATAAATAAATTTCTTTTTATTCACCTTATGATGTGTGATTTATTGCTATACCTTTTTTTTTACCTAGAACTTTTCTTGACCAACATCTAAAGCTAATTTTCATTAATTTTCAGCATTTTTTATCATAACTTGATCAGAAAAATCTTAAAATGGCAAAAAATAATTTTGTAGTAAATGTCTAGTTCTTTGATTTTTTCCACCTCGATGACTTTGAAGGCTAATTCTAGCAAAAGTAGAGTGTTGAGTACCATTTTTTATCAATGATTCTAAAAGCTGACTGTTGAGCGCAGTTTTTGAGCATACTAAGAAACCGTGAATTAGCCTTTTTACATTTCTAATTTTGATTCGAAAATTCAGATCATAATCCAATTCACGCAACTTTTTCACTTGAGACCAACATCTCCATAATTTTTATCAAAGTTACGAATCTGGTTATTTTATGTATAAAAGTACAATTCATGGAAGTTAAGTTACAAAAGAATTCCATAGAGAAGTCTTGTACTTTTTTTCAATATCTTCTTTAAGATGGTCAAGTCGAAAATTCTCAAAGTTCATAAAAAATTCATAACTCTAAAAACGTGAAAAATCGCATAACATACATGGGGGTGATTCGAATAGCCCATGACACGAGGGACCTGTTTTTTTCTTTTTGACGTCAATCTCTTGGCCACCCTGTATACATTTACCTAAAAACGATCACCATATTAATTTACCTAATAGTTGGATTTGAAAATGGAACATCTCTCAAATTATCATAAAATTATTACCAATGTCAATGGGACAAAGCAGAGGGATGAAATGATAACTAAGTATATAGGCTATAATATTTAGAATAACGAAGTTGTGGCCATTTCCATCGTAACTGGAAGTAGGTACCAGAAAACTGAAAATATCTTGAAATCCTTAAAAGATATCAATTTCTGTATGGAAATTTTCAGGAAACTGGTACCACAGTAGTCACGAAATACCCTGTATATTTAATCGATAATTTCCACACTTCTAATTTTAGCTGTATTGAAATGGAGAGGGTTAACTTAAACGGATTACCATGAGCAACATTCGATTAAAATTTATAGCTTAATCCAGAAATAGAAATCTTGCTTTCGACTAGAAATAGACAGGCATTTAGATTTCAACGAAACACGGAAGAACGGCTTAAGAGCCTGAAAACCAGTCAGTTCCACTCGAAAATTATCACAGTTTGTTTTTATTTCGGATACTTGGACTAACTTAGTTTTATCCGAGTGACAAAGCTTTGTTATAATAAAACGCAGTTGTGCCAAGCTATTTCTGTGTCTTGCCATTATGTTACCAGGAGAAAATTGGAGAGGGGTCCTGAAATCTATCTATCCGGGACTGTTCCTGCATCTGCTAGTGTGTTAGTGTGTTATTCGAAACCTGTTGACTACCCCTTCATCCGGTGTTCAAGGGAAGTTGCTTCCGGTTTTGGTGTTAGCCGTGGTTGTGGTATTTCGGATTCATGGGCAAAGTTCATGAATTTCTGGTGACTTTGAAAAGGAATTCGCCTACGGAACAGTGGGGATTTAGTCTCGTTGGGGGTGCGGATGTCAAAACTCCCCTTATCGTGACAAGGGTAAGATGAGAAATGTTTCATCCAAATATTCTGGGAAGGACCCCGCACTTTTCTTATGGCAAATGGCGTTCCGTCAAATGTTCTAATTTTTTGGTATAATGTAGTACTCGACCTACTGATCAAAAGTGTCCATGGCCCCAACTCAATCCTATGACCAGTTTTTGAGATACAGGGCGTTGAAGTTGAGAATTACCCACTTTTACTACGCGTGTATCTCGAAACAGAATCGAATGAACTTAATTTTTCTCAAGAAACATTTCTTTCCATCCCCAGGGAGCAACTATATAGAGAAATATGACCGAAAATCTTTGCGAATACAGGGTTATCCATAATTGAATGCTTGCCGGATTTCGCAATTATAAAATATGTCAGTTCCAGAGCGAGAACATTTGCAAAATGAACTTTTTTCATCACCCACTATTTCAAGATTTACTCCGTTGAGGTGGGAGTTTTCTTTCACCACTGTACTTGATATAAAAACATCAATACGACTGAGAGTTTTTATCCTCTTCCTATGACCAGATCTTTTGCTGGAATGAGAATAGAATAACATAAATAAATAATTTTCATATTACATAAAAAAAAAACTTCTGGTCATAAGAAGTGGATAAAAACTCTCAGTCGTATTGATGTTTTTATATCAAATACAGTGGTGAAAGAAAACTCCCACCTCAACGCAGTTGATCTTGAAATAGAGGGTGATGAAAAAAAAAAGGTGGTTTTTGGGTATTTTCGTGAGGTTCACAGTTTATTTCATGACTGAATCACCCTGTATTCTTTGAAGTCCATGATGATATGTTCTGAAAAAATTAAACAAACACCTTAAATCAACCCAAAAATGCAGGGTGTCCACTTAAACTTCATTGTGAATAGTTTCTATAATAATGGATCACCCAGTATGAATTCTGGGTATTTCAGGTTTTTTCGATATATCGGATATCTAGTGAAATAGTTCATTTTGCCAACGTTCTCGCTCTGGAACTGACATATTTTATAATTTCGAAATCGGGCAAGCATTCAATTATGGATAACCCTGTATTCGTAACGATTTTCGGTCATATCCCTCCAAATGGTTGCTCCCTGGGGATAAAATAATAGTATATTATATTATAAGGATTAAAAGTGCATATTTTTTTTACGAGCAATATTTGCAGTTGCGAGGCGGAGCGCAGCGCAGCCGAGCGAATGCAAAATTGCGAGTAAAAATAGGCAGTTTTAGTCCGTATGACATATACTATTTTTTCTCCAACCAAGTCAAATATCTGGTATTGTTGGTAAATATTGATTGTCAAGTAGACGTCAGTAGACTTCAAATTTCAATAAGAGAGCTCAAATGCAATTACTTTTAGTCCTAGGATTAGAAGTAGCGTTTTTAATCCTAGGATTAAAAGTGTTGCTAAGAAACGAGCAAATTTTTGTACGGTAAGGGAATTGATGACTTTTGCACCAGAAAATAGTATAAAAATTTCCACATTTTTTGATGGTTGGAGAAAAAATGTTTTTTGAGAAAAATTGAAGTTCATTCGATTCTGTTTCGAGATACGCGAGTAGTAAAAGTGGGTAATTCTCAATTTCAACGCCCTGTATCTCAGAAACTAGTCATAGGATTGAGTTGGCGCCATGGACACTTTTGATCAGTAGGCCGAGTACTACATTATTCCAAAAAATTAGAATATTTGAAAGTGCAGGGTCCTTTAAATGTTCTTGGCAATGACTGCAACAATGTCAACATATTCGTCCACTAAGCGAAGGAATATTATTCATTGCAATACTTTTTATTGGTGGAAATTGATAAGACGTCATTGTTCTAGACTTCATGGCGTAAGGTATTTGCAAACATATGGAATGGTGTAGTTTAGGATGTCTTCAGCATTATTCATCGCCTTTTCTTCAAAATCAATCAGAGATTGAGGAAAATTAATGCCTCGAAAGGCAATATAGACCTGTGAACCATAAATTTCACGAATGAAGTTTGGTGAATAGAAAACTGATTTTGAAAATAAATTTCAACAATTTGTAAACGTTGTTGCGGCGTGAGTCTGTCCATGATAATTTGTCAATGCTTACTGAACAGAAATGTCAAAACAACATGGCTTCTACTTTCTCTCAAATCACAGTTATCCCTATCGAAAAAATTTTCACTCGAAAAAAACACTCGATGCCTATAACATTTTAGAAAAATAGACTTTCTTTTGACGGATGGTAGAACTCATCAAAATAAGTCATTTTACCAAAAAATGTTTATATGAATTACGCCCCTATTTCGAGAAAATAAAGCTAGAATATTTTCTAGTTTCTAGGTGAATCTGAAAATTCCTCAGTCCGAACCTGCTTCCTCGTCTGCTCCTCAGTAGATATCAACATCTCTTGTTTTTGGTCTTATCTAACAAATTTGCAAAAAATTTTAGTGCGTAGAACAGATCATTTTGCCATATGCCGCTTTTTTACGAATTTTTTAAATTGAACACTTCATTGACTTCATATGAAATATTTTCGGTAGAATGACTTATTTGGATGAGCTATCACCTGTCAAAAGAAAAGCCCCACCTTAAAATACACCCTGTATGTGTTTTCTAAAAAGTCATATGGAATACCACGCCTCTGCATATTCCCGTTTTTCCTTCACAATTTTCATTGAAAACCATGGTTATGTCGAAATTCATTTGTTCCAGCATTAAGAAATCTAAATCTTTTTTTAATGCAATAGGGAACATGTGAAATTAACACTGAAGCGGCAGCAATGTATCCCCGACAGGAAATAGTTAAATATTTTTAGAAAAAGAGATTACTCCTGACCTGGTTTACTCGGCTTTGAAATTCATAGCAAATATTCAATGTTGCTTTAGCTCTTTTGAAATGTGTAGCGGTTAAATTCTCAAGTACCATATTATGAGACATTTCAAGTTGTAGTTAACATGAATATCATTTCTTATAGTTGGAATTGAAGACTTTATTGCTAACAATATCTATTTCTGTTCTTAACTTAATATGAATTCATGGCATATACACAGACCTAGGTTTTGTTCGCAAAAGGTCTTTGTAAGAGACACATCATTTTTGTGGCCAGTTCAATCGAGTTTAAAAAGATATCGATAAACATTCAAAACTGACGCATGGTTCAGAAGTATTGATAAAAAAACAAAACAAAAACTTTACGGCGTTTTTACCAATTCGTTGGTAGCATAACTTTTCGCTGTTGAAAATCTACAGAAGGTTGACCGTAAAGCTTCCTATACCCAATTGAAAAATGATACCTCACTACCTTCAATAAGTTTGAAACGACTTGAATCGATATTGTTCTATTTTTATATGAAAGTCATGCTGTTATGCACCTAGTTTTAATATTGATATTTATTCTTGCAGGTCGGATTTGGATCACCTGCTGATGGAGTTCTTCAGCGGGGCGACATCATCACAAAAGTGAGCAATTATGATGCCAGGGATATAAGACACCAGGATGCACAAAATCTGTTTAAGAATTCTGGAACTAATGTCCGAGTTGTTGTACAAAGGTAATACTATCTCATAATAATTCAATATTAATAAAATTCTCTAACGAGTTTGTTGTTCAATTATGACAGTCATCACCAATAACTGAAAGGCTATTTCAGATTTGTTCTATCTTCTATTTTTTTGATACCGCGAATGTTCTCAACTCAAAAGGAATCGAAATAACTATTTCCTTATTGGGGAAACAATTTCAATATCAAATAAATAAAAAAACTTGAGTAAATAAGGAACGACTTCAGAAATCTAGGGAAGCAATTCAGGTAAGAAGTGAGAATTACACAATTTTTTCATTTTTTATTTCAATTACTTTCTTGATTTTTCGAAGTCGATTCTTAAGTTTTCAACAATTTTGTATATTTTTACAACTTTTTGTAATGCTTTCGTTATGCATAAACAAGATGATTATGCCAATTAATATTTTGAATCCTCCTGAGAGTTCAAAAACATCGATGTTAGGTATTGTATTTCTTTTTTGGAACATCCTTTATTATGATTATTCATATACAGAGCACCCAATGAATCTTTCAATGAAAATAATGTTGAAAAAACATTAAACTCGGAACAATCACCAAAATTTGTTTTTCAGTATATTTTCCAATTGCATGAAGATTCTGAGTCAGAAAAGACAGTACATCATAATAACTTTCATTTCTTTTCAGAGATACATCTCTAAAACACCCCACAAGCACAGGATCTTCAAGGACCAGTTCACACAATTACAGTCCACTCTCCGTATCACCGCATTTATCTCCCAGAGGCACATCATCCACATACAGTCCAGGAGGCTCTGCACTAACTCCCTACTATTCCTCACCTCTACCCCCAATCGACGACAACTACTTTGACGTCTTAGACTACAACTCTGGATCACATAAAAGAACTGAAGATGGCGAGATACACGTAACGAAACAGGTGAGTTATACAATTATCATCTTGTGAATCGATTGGTTATTGGTGGTCGAAGAATGTTACGAATATGCCGATTGCCGTTCGCTTCTGGCGATCTACAGAATACCTTCGTTCATTAAACATAGCTATTGAACCTATCAATAGAAGGTTAACTGAACACGAAAGTAAGGACCGTGACCTCTACGTCAGGCGTATAACCTAAGCAATGCACAGAGGCAATCACTCAGTTGTGAGTGTTGTCACAAAAATAAAATCTAGACCTGGGTTGGAAACGGACTCCTCAATAAACTTTTGGCTGGTAGTTTCTGTTTACAGGAATGCCATATCATCGTTTTCAAAAAATCTGATCGACAGACAGATAATCAGTCTCAACATTGAGATGTATCAAAACGGGGGACGAAAACAAATAGATATATGTTCTGTACGAAGCTTACTACCAGCTATAATGTCAATATGATGTTATTTTCGTATTCGAGAAGGTTTCTGGCCAACCTCCAGATGTAAACGCCGTTCATGAAACATTGGATGATATTCATGAAAATTGAATAACCCCCTTTCTCAATGTCGAATTCCAGACCTCAAATTCCATTTAACTGATTCCATTGAGATCATTCTGTTCCACATAATGTTATCTGTGTATCTGAATAACACCGAAAAAATGAAGGTGGCGATTCTTCGAGGAAAATTAAAGTGGCTCTTTGGTATAAAATTTTTTGAAAACCTCCTCCCGAAGATCAACAAGAAAGGATGTTTTTCTTTTTATTTTCCCTGTATACTAAGCTAAGGACAGGAAACTTGATGATTATCATTTGTCAATGAAATTACACATGTTGGAATTTTTTCAACCCTCAAGTATGCTCAGAAAGTGTTGAAATATTAACCCTCTGAGATATTTTTTCTCACAACGTTTTTTCTGGTGAAAATTTTCCTTTAAAAAAAAACATGACTGAGCTCAGTTCATATACTAACTTTTTAATTTTTACAAGTTTTTTCGAAAACTCAAGCATTTGCGAGAAAAAAATAAATGTATTTGCAAGCTCATGTTAAATAGTATTTTATTGAACAACAGCCAACCAAATTATAATAATTCTACTTTTGAATGGAATGAATGAATTGAAATGAAAAAAATCCATCAAATACCTACAATACAATCGTAATAAATGTTGGAAATGCCCACCTTCAGCTTCAATACAAGCATTTACTCCTATCCTCATAGAAATAGAAATGCGTATGCGATGAAATATTCCTACTAGATAAGAAGGCAAAATACCCTCGCGTCAGCTCATATTTTGAAAACGCTTTGAATTTTTTCTCGTTAATCCTTAAGTTTTCGAAAAAACTTGTGTATTAGTTGGGCTCTTCAGCCATGATTTCTTAATAGGAAAATTTTCAACAAAAAAAGGGAAAATAAAAAAGAAGAACTATTTTTTTTGTTGATCTTCGGAGGGGTGTAACTTTTCCGGGAGGAGGTTTTTCGGTGTTATTCAGATACACCTATTTATTATTGAAAACGGGTCAAAAGTTAAAAATTTTTGTTTGAGAGCAAACGATTCAAAAGTCCAGCAATAAAAAAATCTACAACTTTTATGAACAAACGAATTATCAGTCTCAATGGGTGCTTCATTTTCTGTAGCACATCAGTGAGAATGAGTATTTATTTTAGACAGAGTATAGCAAACCTACATCTACGCAAATAACTGACTGGGATTGGCCGAAAGCTACACGACATCTTAGACTTTTAGCCTTTTAACCTCTGAGGATTCTAGCCTCGGCTCATTTTCAAACTCCTCAAATACTTTTACTATCTTTTATTTGACTTCAGTTGCCTATTAATCAGACCATCCAAAACAATGAAGGTAGCACATCAATTTCAGGTTTTTTTTTGTTGAGGAATTACCAAAACAAGTTTAATTCAAATCGCTCTTTGAACTAAACTATTCGGTAGATTGACTGGACATGGAATTATTGAAAGGTGGTGGTGAGAAGTAACCTAATGGGTAAATGGAAGTTTTGTTCTGTGTAATTTTCTTATACCAGTCTAATTCTCTGGAACTTTTCCAATAAATCACTTATGAATAATCTTAATTACCAGTCCCTTCAAAGGTAATTAGGCAGACGTGAAAATCTACTTATTACCATATCATCATTTTCGATATTCCTCCATCACTTCACGCCACTTTGCTACTTATTTATATTATTAAAAGAAAAATAATCTCAGCAATTATTTGGAGGCTTGCCAAAAAACGTATCAGGCAAATTCTAAATTTAAATAATCATTTATTTCGCATTACCACGTAAATAAGAATTATAACAAAAGCAAAAATAAACGCAATGCCGAAATATACACAAAGCGTTTTCGAATTGAGGTAGGCTCGTAAATCTGCCGACATACATGTGAGAAAAAAAAGTTTTCAAACATTAAAACGGTGTCAAGAAAGCTGCTGAATATTACGCCTAGTGGGGAGCATATTTTGGGTTTCGTCTTTAGTTACAGATTTGCGACCAAGTTGCACGGTACTCTTTCAGGATGGTTCGGTCGAATACATTTTCTAGAAATGAGTTCTATCTGAGTGAGAAGGATGAATCGGTTTCTATGTGGGTGAGAATCAATTTTTGAAAGCTTCATACAAAACCAGATGTGGTCTTTTGAAAAACTCAATTATTCCTGTATTAAAGTGACTACCATGCTCAGAATCCGAAATGCTATAAAAAACGAGTTGTCAAGTGCGAGTATAACTCGTCTGTAAAGGAGTTTAAAGATATATTCGTATCTTTCAGTTGTATTTTTATTATACGAATGTTTTTAAATTTTTCTCTGTAGTTCGCTTTTATTTTCGTGTTGACTATCGGTGGTCCTTTAATTTTTTTTTGAGGGGAAAGAAAAGTCCAATTTTCAAATATTATCATCTGCATCATATGCATCTCAAAAATAAAATAAATACTTTCTTTCCTCTCTATAAAATCTTTCATTCGAGGTGGAACATGATTGACCTTTTTTCCATTCACACATATTATTCTCAAAATCTCTCTCGAAACCAGAATTTATTTATTCCGAAAATATTACCTTCATTGGGTCACCAAACTTTATTGAGGGTCGGATCTGTGAAGTAATACGTCCATCAGATCAATGAGTTTCATTATCAAGTATTCATTATTATTTCAAATTAATTTTTCAAATGGAACTCATCTTCTTTCAGCTGGGCTGTTTTATGTGAACCACCCTGTTCATTCTTAATCTATCATGCCATACCTCTAAATTCAAATGCTTTGGGGACATTCTCTTTTCAATCGAAGTTTTTGAAATGAAGCGTTCGATTATTTTCTAATGCCGTTTTAGGATTTTTTTTATGATTTCGGAAGATTTAGTAAGCTTTGTACCTATATTGATGTATATGTTTATGATTTTTTGTTCTATTTGCTAATTCGCTAACATATTTTTCATTAAATTTCTGTGCTAACTATTGTTGTTGGAAAACCGTAAAAACCATGAAAAATAAGGACGACAAAATAAAATAAATGTCTATTTGAATGAATGTTTCTGTACGAATCATTTATCCATAATGTGCACAGCTATTTCGTTAACAGACCCTGTACATATTTGAAGCTTCATCTTATCTTGTTGGTTCGGAAAAAAATGCTGTAGCAATAACTGACCATAAGGATACGAAACCCTTATTACCAAATTGATTCATATACCTTATACATAGTGTATATTTTGAGAAATAATAAGTAACTTTCTCTCAATTTGAAAGTGATTGTTTTTCTCTACTCCTCATAAAATGCCAACCCATATGAAGTTTTAGCAAATTATTAAAAAAAAAATTCTGATATTTCTGAATTAACATATCCGAGATCAAGGATTCTATATCTATTGGATTCTTGAATGTGAATCTACCTACAAGGTGGATTTACTGACAAGATGAACAGCTCTTGACTCTACTTGAGATGAACCCTTTTGTCTTTTCCAACCAAACTTTCTTGATAAACCAGTTCTGAAATCAAATATTCTTATCATATGCTTCCTAAGGCTTCCTGGTTCTTACAGTTCCGAAATCCCGAAGGATTTTTTGGAATGTTCATTCCTGAAAGATTCCCCCAGAGTGCTTATCTTTCAACGTATTAGGTAATCAGGTGTTCAGGAGTAGAATCCTGCAGGATCAATATTTGAATTTTCTTTGTGTGTCTCAAGTCAGAAATTTTATTTAATCTTCATTTCAATATATTCTTTTAGGTTTGTCCCACAAAAAGACAAAAAGTGTTAAACATAGGTACTTTTGTGGTAATTCGTTGGTTTCTTCATTTTATAGCCAGATTAGAGAAATTTCGGTATTTTTAGTACATTATAATTCATACCATCGTTGAAAATCCTCATACTTCAAAAATAATTTCTCACATTATTCAGTTTCTTCCCAGGAATTATTTTCATGTGAATGTTTACCTACTCACGTTTATCGCTGTAAATTATGGAAAGAGCTGCCAATTTTTCGCCCACAATACCTAATATTATCCTTTCGCAAATTAAAAGATACTTTATTTCAATTCTCACAAACTGGATATTTCCACCAAAATAGCAATATTATTCGGATATCCTCAATGAAGTAGCGGCTCAACAAAATTGACCAATACTCTCAAATTATGCAACATTTTCATTTTGTATTTTTACCCCACATTTGAGCAAAGGACAACCTGTGTTTATTCATGAAGCATAAAATAAACTCGTCTCGTTTCTAAAAATAAAGCCGGATTTAAGAAACCGATCGAAAATAACCATCCATTTCAACAACAAATTTTAAATGATCTATCGTCGATTTCAAAGGGTGTTTGAAGAATATAACTTGAACTCTAATGGATGCTCAACAGATTCGCTAATTATACAGAGTGTAACAGCCAAATGGAATAAATTCGATAACGAATAAATGAGGGCGTGTTGGGAAAAACGCTCAGACAATTCGATTTGTAATTTTAAATGCGCATATTTTTCAAGAAAATAAAATTATATAGGGTGTTCCATGTGACCGCGGCCAAAACCAACTTTCTTATTTCAAATGCAACCCCCTGTATATTATTTATTTTTTGGATTCTTCAGAGAATTCTAGACACAATTCATGCACAATGTCCTATACCTATCTTCAACTATTTCGGAAGTATTAAGTGTTTTCAGATTTATTTCAAAAATCAACGTTTTAAATAAAAATTATTTTATTTCACAAATTCGGTACATTACACTTAAAACCTAATAAGTAATACTGATTATTTCTTAATTATTAAAAAAAAAAAAACAAAAAAACCTTAATGTCAATGTAAGAAATGTTCAAAATGCTCGCCGCGAACGTCTTGGCAACATGCTAATCTGGTGTAGAATTGTCTTCTAACGTTACTCAACATTTCTTCTCAGTAATGGTTTTTGCTTACTTTCTTCATATCGAGAGGAAAATGGGAAATAAGTATTGAGTGTAATGTATCGAATTTGTGAAATAAAATAATTTTCATTTAAAATGTTAATTTTTGTAAAAAATCTGAAAACACTTAATATTTCCGAAAAAGTTGAAGATAGGTATAGGACATTATACATGAATTATGTCTAGAATTTTCGGAAGAATCCAAAAAATAAATAATATACAGGGGGTTGCATTCGAAATAAGAAACACCCTATATAATTTTATTTTCTTGAAAAATATGCGCATTTAAAATTACAAATCGACGTGTCCGAGCGTTTCTCCTAACACCCCCTCATTTATTCGTTATCTAATTTATTCCATTTGACTGTTACACTCTGTATGTAAATATAAAATATATTTTTAATACACAGTGTCCTTAGGCAATGGCTCTGTGGAACAGATATGAATCTATTTTGCTATAAAGTTATCTTATCGCCGTAACCCGATGAAATTAAAGTATTTTCGGTCACACAGTGTCCATTTTTTTCTGCTAGGGCCCCGATTTTCAAATGTCATCGAGCCATAAAAATAAATACATAAAATAAAAAATGAATTCAAGAAACCTGAAAACTACGATATTTCATTGCATTTTCAGTTCACTGTGTAAATCCTTTCATTCTAACATGACTGTTTTCTCATTGTGATTGTTTTCTCTGTTATAGCCATATCGTACAACACCTTTAGTCCTTCCAGGTGCAAAAGTAAAGCGGGATGCAGGACCAACTGAGTGTTATTTGCGCCATCATCCTAATCCCTCTGTTAGAGCAGCACCTCATCATTTAGATGGTGATCTTTTGTTGAAACAGAAGGTACCATACACATTTCTTTGTGAAAATTTGAAGCATTCATTCAATTTCCAGCTATTCATTCTATTTTCAGAGTATCCATTGCGCCGAGTTGAAATTTTTTGCTTTGGCTTCCTTCAATACGAGTTCAATTGAAGATATTGATAGATGCTTGTATTTTTTAGGTAGCGAATTCAGTTTTGGATAGACTGTCGACAGGAGATCCAAATAAACAGGTAAAATCAAATTTTCAACTTTTCTGGATAGAAGATAAAACTACAAACGCTTTCTATAAAAATTATATCTTGTAGGTAACAAGATATAATTTTTTATAGAAAGCGTTAACGGCATGCAGACAATTTTTCTGAATTCCGGAAAAAGTCTGAATGCCATTAAGTAAGGGGACCTTTCAAAAATTGGGCTTTTTATTTACATGATATCTCAGTTCGTATGCGGCGTAGACCAACAATTTTTTTTTAAATTGAAGATTAATCATTTCTTTAGAATGTGTATTACTGGCCTTTCTGTTTTTCTTCATATATTAGGAAAAAACCTGGTGAGCTGTAATTTCATGAAAATCTGGACAAGCGATTTTATTTCCATATCTCCGTCAATTTTCGGGGTAAATGTATTAAATTTTCAGTATACCTGTGGAATAATATTTTGCAGAATGTGTGTTATTCGCTTTTCCGTTTTTCTGCGTATATTAGGAAAAAAACCTGGTTGAAAATATGACCAATAAAGTTTCTATTTTATATTCAATTTAAAAATTGAGGGGACCATAAACAAAAAAACTGATCAATACACATTCTGGAAAATATTATTTCGCATGTTAACTGATAATTTCATACATTTATCCCGAGAATTGACAGAGATATGGAAATAAAATCGTTTGTCCAGATTTTCATGAAATTACAGCTCACCAGGTTTTTTTCCTAATATACGAAGAAAAAAAGAAAAGCGAGTAATACACATTCTAGAGAAATGATTAAGCTTGAATTTAGAAAAAAAAATTGTTGGTCTACGCAGCATACGAACTGAGATATCATGGAAATAAAACGCCCAATTTATGAAGGGAGCTCGCGAGCTCGGACGTGTACCAGGTCCCCTTAACGCTTTCTATAATTATTTCACAGACGTTAAACCCATTTATAATAATTTTTTATGTTTGTTGATTTCCAGATTGTTCACAAGCAGTTCAATTCACCGTTACAACTTTATAGCGAACCAAATGTTGTTGATACGATCAGAAAACAAACTGGGGTTTCTCCGTGAGTTTTTCCTTTAATTTCAACATGTCACTCATCTCAATTGTGGTATATTTACAGGATTAAAAAATCGGTAAAGTTCAACCCTTCAGAAAGCGAAACTTACAAAGCGATACAAGAGGAGCAATCTGGACAGGAAGTTCACGAACTGAATCCTGCTCCAACGAAAGTTTACACTCCTCAAGCTAAGGTAAAGTCTCCAAAGCTGCGTTCGCCCCAGTAACAGCAATTCAACATGCTTTTTTGCAAAGTAAGGCAGTTGAACAAGGTGATGAGCTGTAATAACATGTTCAGTCATACTTCACGACTAATTCATTTCGTTGGCCTGTACATTCAAACTCTTCAGGCTTATTTATGTTCATACATAAGTTGGGACAGTCCTCTGCAGACAAGGTCGAAAGTGGATTAGAATAGTACTTCAACAAAACTTACAAAAATGACCTCATCTCAAACACCCTGTGCCTCGCTTAAGCTTTCAAAACAGGTCTCATCTATACGCTTGTCCAGTTTATGGTGATACACCATGTGTTTGAAAGTTTTTTTTCCAAATTCAAATAATTCTCATTCTATATGTGCAATTGAGGAACTTGGTACATATACATATTTTTTTTATTTTTCAGAAATCAAACAATGTAAACCAACATCCTGTATACACTAACTCTATTGGACAGGATGAGATCATCCATCAAAGTGGTTCTTTCAGAAGACTTATGATGAGCGTCTTACCCGAGACAAGCTACTGAAAATGATGGTGTACACACAAAAAATAATTAACTATTTTTCCAAGTATAACTAACTAAAAAGATCGAAACTTAAGAAAGTTGTGAAATCTAACAAATTCCAAATTTATGCGAGTCAACGGGTAAGAAGGATAATTTGAAAGATACTGGATGAATGTGTTGAAGAATTAATATTTAATTTATGTATTTTATAATTCTGTTCGGATTAAGCTGCGTAATGAGCCATTCAAACCAAATTTTCCGGTTGTTTACTTCAATTCAATATAATCCTGAATCAGCAAATTGACGATTATCCATATTTTTATGGATGAATAATAAGAATGTTATCAGCGCTTAGAATACTTCAGATTGAAATTTTTCTTTGGAATTTTTGGCTCATTTGAGGTTGTATAATTTTCGTTTTGGTTAATCCGATTCAATCGTTAATGTCGTGTTGTGAAATCAGCTTATTCGCTGAAGCAAATAATATGTGATTTCGCCTATAGCAATCTCTAGATCATAATTGTACATTTTCGTTATTTTAATTAATATTTTCCTCATTTCTGAAATTTTCGAATCGAGTGTCATCTAGTCAGATTGTTAGTTCTAGTTCATCACACAGTGTGATTATGTTAAGGGTTCTATTTCTGTTATTCTTCATAATTTTAAGTTATTTCACGAATCGAAAAAGGATTGTTGTTGATGTAAAACTATTTATTTATTTATTGAGGTAGAATAAATATCTATTTATGTAAATGTAATTTTTTATGTTCCCTTGTGTTGTCTTATGTGTTTAATACCATCGGTTTCGAAATAATGATCTCGAATCAAACGCAAATTGTCTTTTTCCACACAATATAACGAAACAATATTTCATTTTCATATTTTATTGAAACGACTATCATGAATATTCTGAATTTATACATCGTCCAATTAACATTCTTCTTATTTCGGAAGTACCTGCACCTATTTCATATAATTTAGCATCTCTCAGTAAACGTCCTGTTGGATAGTCGTTGATATAGCCATTACCACCTGGAAAAAATATTGTTAACGCACGATAAAATATAGTACAGTAAAGGGTGGAGATAAGCAATAGTATGATGTGTCGATAGTGAGAAAAGGATATGCAACTATATGATCGTCAGGGAGTTCAAGATGAAATGAAGAAAAGAATTCATGGTCCAGTACTGATGAGAGAATCAAAATTTGCTCACCTAATATTTGGATTGCCTCCAGTGCCATCTGAGTTGCCTTTTCTGCTGTATATAGAATAACACCAGCACAGTCTTTCCTATTCACTTTTTTGTTATCACATGCTTTTGCTACGTTGTACACATATGATCTACAGGCACTCAAAGTAGTGTACATATCTGCCATTTTACCCTGATAAATAAACATATCAAAACGTATTAGTTGGTATTTCAGATAATCGACTATTTCTACAATTCAATACATCAATTTCGTCTCACCTGAATCAGTTGGAACTCTCCAATTCTTGTATCGAATTGTGTTCTGATATGAGCATAAGAAAAAGCAATGTCACAGCAAGCTTGCATTATGCCAAGAGGTCCTCCCGCTAACACTAATCTCTCAAGGTCCAAACCACTCATGAGGACGTAAACGCCTTTGTTTTCTATCCCTAACAGATTCTTACGAGGAACTTTGCAGTCTTCAAAAATGAGTTCTGAAGTGTTAGATCCCCTACAGCCCAATTTATCCAGTTTTGGTCCTGTTGTGAATCCTGGCATTCCTTTTTCGATAATGAAGGCTGATATTCCGTGCTGAGCGTTTGTGGCGTTTGGGTTGGTTTTTGCATAGACCTTAAAATGAGTGTAATTTGAAGCAAACAATACTTCTGAACTTCCTTAACTTTTGTGAAGCAGTATATGTAATTGATTAATGCATTCAAGTTTTGTTGAAAAGCCCCAGAGGTTGAGGAAATTAATTGAGGCAAATGAGTGGGGAAATATCTAAAAGATCTACAAAGAAGATTGTACTGGTACATTTATGATAATTCATTCATGTGATATAAAGTTTGCGATTTATACTTTCGAAATAAGATGTTGTGAATTTCACATATAAGGTTGTTCTCGTAAAAAAATGTTCATTTCGTAGTTACCCATTTTTTCGACATACCACTAACACATCAGCATCAGGACCATTGGTTATCCAAAATTTGCTTCCATTTAAAACATAGTAATCACCACTTTTCTCAGCTCTCAACTTCATCGATACAACATCTGATCCTGAACCAGGTTCTGACATAGCTAACGCACCTATATGTTCTCCTGAACATAGCTAAAAACATGAAATAAAAAATATCAGTGGAGGGTAGATATTTATAAAATAGATTGACAAACTTCGCTTCATCGGTTCTGGGATGCAGGAAAATTGATCGAATCTACTGTAATTATTTCCGTTATAAAAAAGTACTAACTTTTGGTAAATATTTCTTTTTTTGTAAATCACTCCCGTTTCTGTGTATTTGGTTTACACATAAATTTGAATGGGCCCCGTAACTCAAGGCAATAGCTGGACAAGCTCTGGATAACTCTTCCATAATAACAACATGGTCTGTGTAGCTTCCACCAGTTCCCCCATATTCTGGATCGACAGTTATACCTTGAAAAGGATATAAAATTAACAACTAGTTACCTACCTTCAAACTGAGGTCAGAAAAGAATATCTATGCGGTCAATTTATATTTGCGGCCGTTGAGTTCATTAATGGGCAAAATTTACCATGGGTTCTGTTAATATAGTTGTTCGAAATGTTGTTTTGCTGATCATTTCAAAACGACGTTAGTACTTTCTCCAAAGCAAATTCAGAAGGCAGTAATGTATAAAAGGGGTAGTATGAAAATTATATGGAAAAGCCTATGAATTTTTTTAAGAGAACCAACTCCTCAGCTATTTCGCATCAATTGAAAAACACCCTGTGAAAACCTCCCAAAAAATTAACATAAAATCTTAATATGAAGATCATTTCAGAACAATCTAGAAACAACAACTTTTAAATACTTCATCATAAACTAATCAGCAAGTATGTGTATTGATTAGATGCGATATTATTAAATGACATAATGTCGGTCTTATCACAAAGATATTATTATTACAATAATTATTTTTGTGTATCGGAGTATTATTCTGTTAATCTGAAGCCATATAATCATGAGTTTGTATTCTTATCATGTTAAAGCAAATGGAAATCATAAATTCGTCACCTCTTACTTCATTTTCATATACTGGGTGTGTTCCGCTTTCTAGAAACATATTTCTGATGCTTCATAGAAAAAGTCGAAAATGAAAGAAAACATGAGGTAGGTATTCCGTATTCCTATAAAATAAAGTAGGAACGAATGCCTACCTTTTTTGTACACTTCCAAGAACGCCTATTAAATAAGTATCAATATTAGTTTATGGCCACAAGTAGATTACATCCAGAGTGCCTATGTATGATGGTATGCAAGGCAGGAATTTCTTTCAATTTCGAATTCCCTTATCAGTTATCGGAAACAAATGAGAAAGTGATAGTTAATATTATTATAGTTATCTATTTTAATGAATCATCAAGCGAGTAAATATTTTATTTATGTATTATGAAAATCAAAGGACGGATCCAGAAGGGGTCATGACCCCCCTGGGCTGGGAATAGTTTGAACAATGATAATATTTCTAATACAAATCTCTGATAAATATTTTGAATTTAAAATACTGCCATGATCATCCTCACTATTATGTGATCCATCGAAGATGAGGAATATCAAATTTTTATAATGTGGTTCTCTGGCTCTGGTATACTTGTGAGTTAACACTGCAGATTAAATTATTATTATTTAACTGAAGTAAGAACGTTTGCGATTTACGATACGGATGTACAGCTTTATTCACCTTCAAGTATCATGCGAAGAAATGAATTTATTTATCATTTTCCATTTTTTTTTTGGAAGGGCGGAAAGTCTCCATTTCAATTTTACTCTGATGATTATGATATAGATTTGGGACCAAATAGAGGGAGTAAGGAACACTGAATTTTCTGAATAAAAACAAATACAAATTTCATAAAATAACTCACCTAAAGTTCCAAGTTCTCCTAGTTTTCTCCAAAACGGCCTCAAATCATCGAATTTGTTCTTTTTGTCAATTTCATTAGCTTTTGAAGCTAATTCTTTTTGAGCGAAATTAAAAATACTTTCTCGCAACTAAAATATTCAAATACATACACCATTAACACTCATTAAAGTCAAAGCGGAAAGACATTCCATAAGTGAATCGCTCTCCTTACCTACCCAATATTTTGATTTATTCGCACTTACTTGTATTTGTTCAGTTGTTAGTCCAAAAATATATTCATCTATAGGATAAAACTGAGAAATATCTCTTTTACCAGTTTTATTTATCTTACACACGTTCCGTAGGAGATTCGACAACTTTAAAGCCATTTCAATACTTTACCATACACTAATTTATAATATGAAAACTGTGCGAAAAATACTTCTTTCATGGAATATCGTTTCGACACTACGATTCGATCCAACTGATTTAAATCAATTTGGGGTCTCAATCTTTCAAAGGTTGTTTGTACTGTATATTGACGCAATGATGATAATGACCTTAGTATGATAGAGAACAAGCAATCAACTTCAGCAGCATGAATATACAAAGGTCAGTCGAAAAGTTTAACGAATTCGAAGCGCATACAAGAATGAGAATAATTTCTCAAATTGAACCAGTAACGGCTGAGCTGAGCCTCCTCTGAAATTTACACTGCTGTAGTTCTGCTCTGAATAATTTTTGGCATAATTACATTTTTGCATTCGTTTAAATTCAGAGGGGTGGCCACTCTGCTTTTAGTTCCGGCCGTCCAATCCAAAGTTAATTCATTAATTGGCGTTGATTTGAAGTGGTACTATTTACTACAATCAACTCATGCTTTTATCACAGGCAAATATATACATATATATGGCTTACATGGCATATTATATTAACTCATACCGCTACCGCTAGTAATCTTTCATAGAAAAATTCAAAACCGACTTCCGTTGATCGCATTATAGCAACGACTTGGATAGAATTAAATTGGGATAGCCTTATTCGGTTGAAAACTTTTTCATCTCCTGTATTTTTCCCGTGAAATGTACCATTTTAAAATGAAAAAATAAAATGTAAATCATTATGTGTCGTTCTAAACCCTTTTCCGACACGTAATGATTTACATTTTTTTATTTCAAAACGGTACATTTTACGAGAAAAATACAAGAGATGGAAAAGTTTCTAACCAAACCAGGCTATCGCCGGATTCAATTCTATACAAGTCGTTGCGTAAGTTTCTCTTCAAATTGAGTTAACAATTAAAAATGATAGGAGTAGTCTACGTCAACCCCCTCCACTCATTCAAAAATATGAAAAAATATCCAAAAAGTGTGTTTTCATAATAGTAATTAATACTTCCATATAATATCATCATTCTATCGCTTTTCGTTTCCAAGATACAAAATAAAAACATCATTTTTCCGCCATCTTTGAACGGCGATATCAACCTAACGTACGACTTTTGACCCAACATGTATATAACAAACTACCCTTCATTTTGAACAACCCCTTTCATTTTTTCGGTGTTATTCAGATACACCCTGTATATTTCCGTAACTTGCCTCGTAATTGAGAAAGAATGAAACCATTTCATTTTGTTTCAATATGGAAATTGCACAAAACATATTATACAGCTTGAAAATTTGGAGTTCTGATGAAACTACACAAAATGGTAGCGAAAGCTTAGGCATTTTCAATAATGATCAAAAAACCAATTTAGGCCTTTTGAGCTTATTGTTGTTTACTAAATTATGCCTTTTTTATATCTCAAAGGAAAATTCCTTCAATTGTGCATTCGCTGTTGTAATAGATCGAGAAAACTATGACATGGTCATTGGTCGTCACTCTACCCACATTCGCTCAATTCACTTTAGAGGCGATTTCCTTTGAAATCACCGGGAATCCGAGGGAAAAAGGAAGAGAATAGCTCCTCAGGTCAGGATCTTTTGATTGAACGTTCATCCACCTTGTAGATAGATGTCAATGATCCAGGATATGCTACTTCGAAAGTTTAGAATTTTTCTCGTTCGATAGTTATCGTTCTTACAGACGAACAAAATTTAATTTGCCAAAAATTCGTCAAAATTGAGTCCAACCTTACCACTCGAGACCATTTCCGACTCTAAACTGATACATCTTGATTTTGCAAGAATATCTTCAATTTTTAAAAGTTTTTTCATTTTGTAAATCATAATACTCTGGTGCACACAAATTTTCACTGGATAAGTTTCAACTTTGCGACGAAATAGAAACAATAATGAGCCCCAATCCAGAAACTGGCAAACTCAAAATACTGAAGGAGTAGATTTGTTTTCCATAAAACGGCTCCTACCTTTTCCTATTTATGAGAATATGAATACAAGATAGGAAAAAATAAAATGAGAAATAAAGTATGTGAGTAAAATTTATTATCAGCCATAAATCATACATTCCTTTAATAAATAAATAACAAATGAAAATACTTTCAGTTCACCTGACCAGCTCACATAGAAGTTATTAGCATAAATATCAATACTTTAAGCACTTACAATCATACTTGAACTTTGACAGCCCTTTACTCCAACAATTTGGGCTAAGTAACAATCAAAATATAATACATAAAACAACAGTGCTATATACATACTTACATTATATTAACCTTAGTTTTGGTGCAGATTGAATAAAAGAATTACTAAAATAATCATCTCCTACATCAAATTCAAATATGTCCTCAATAGTTGAGTAGTGATTATTCTAGCATCTAATGAAGTCATTGGTCAATCATTTTCTTTAAAATTTAGTTGACGTCCATTGCTACCTCTAACAAATTTGAAAGTTCCTTGAGATGTTGAGCCTTGCTACCTGTTGCAGTGCTAGGAGCGGTGGCTCTACCAACATAGCTATAAAAAATGTTAGAAATAAGATGATATTCGTCTGCATGAATATCAGTATCACATTTAAAAATGTAACTACTTTATCAAATAAGATGAAATGAAAAAAAAAGAGGACAAAGCAGCAAATTTTCCTTTTTTCTCCCAGTACATTTTTAACGATTATTCGCGTATGAAACAGCACCACCTCACAAGGTTTTCACTGTGAACGAATTTCCAGCCATAACCTCAACAATCAAATTCTCCTAAAATGGATAGGGCCGATTTTTTTTTCTTTCCAAATCTCTAATTTACACTTTGAGACAATACAAGAGATGAAAGACAATTCGCGACGTTCGAAAAATGTGTCGGATTATTCGTTGACATATAAGTGCGTTATTTCTTATTTCGGAGGATTTTTTTTTTGGCGATACAATAAATTTTGACAAATGAAACATATTCTGACCGATTTCCGGTACGTTTTTTTATAGAAGCTATAGGTACTTTGTTGTCAGACAAATCACAAACTACTAAGTTTGATGAAATGTTGAAAACTTATTGAGGGACAAAGTGAACAGGACAACACAATAGATAAGCATTACAAAAGAAGCAGAAATTTACAAAACATCAGGCAAACTTTTTAGGTGCACTATTTTCACGTGAAGATATGACTATCGATTCTCACCTAATAGATCTTTTTCTTTCCTGAACTATTGGTTCTTCTTTTGGCTTACTGCTCCCAAACAAGCTAGATAGCCAACTTTTAGATTGTGTGGGACTAAAACATTCAGACAAAATTTTTTTACCAAAAATTATTCTTGTTTTATTCTATGAAACAAAAACAATTTACATCGTTGATTGAAAAAAATTTTATGTTCCGTTAGAAACATAACAATTTCAGAGGCATCGAATTTTGGCCACCCTGTATACATAGACGGAATATCGGTCAATGAAAATGTTGGTGGTCGTTCGTTTGCCAGGCGATTACGCGTCTGTATATGAATATGTACATGGTTGCAATTAACATGTCATGAATTTCAACCCAAAACCAAAATTATTCAGCGTTTCATTTGGATACAAATTTGTTATGTCCTTAAAAATCCTTCAATATGTTCTTGAAAAAAGGACCCCGCACTTTTCTTATGGCAAATGGCGTTCCGTCAAATGTTCTAATTTTTTGGTATAATGTAGTACTCGACCTACTGATCACAAGTGTCCATGGCGTCAACTCAATCCTTTGACTAGTTTATGAGATACAGGGCGTTGAAATTGAGAATTACCCACTTTTACCACGCGAGTATCTCGAAACAGAATCGAATGAACTTCAGTTTTTCTCAAGAAACATTTCATTCCATCTCCAGGGAGCAACCATATGGAGGAATTTGACCGAAAATTGTTACGAATTTCAAATTCAATTATCCATAATTGAATGCATGTCCGATTTTGAAAGTATAAAATATGTCAGTTCCAGAGCGAAAACGTTCGCAAAATGAACTATTACACTAGATATGTTGTTGTTACATCGAAAAAACCTGAAATACCCAGAATTCATACTGGGTGATCCATTATTATAGAAACTATTGACAATGAAGGTTAAGTGGACACCCTGTATTTTTGGGTTGATTTGTGGTGTTTGTTTGATTTTTCCAGAACATATCATCATGGACTTCAAAGAATACAGGGTGATTCAGTCATGAAATAAACTGTGAACCTCACGAAAATACCCAAAAACCACCTTTTTTTTCATCAACCTCTATTTCAAGATTAAATCCGTTGAGGTGGGAGTTTTCTTTCATCACTGTACTTGATATGAAAACATCAATACGACTGCGAGTTTTTATCCACTTCCTGTGACCAGATTTTTTTTATGTAATATAAAAATTATTTATTTATGTTATTCTATTCTTATTCCAACAAAAAATCTGGTCATAGAAAGAGGATAAAAACTCTCAGTCGTATTGATGTTTTTATATCAAGTACAATGGTGAAAGAAAACTCCCCCTCAACGGAGTTAATCTTGAAATAGTGGTGATGAAAAAAAAAGGTAGTTTTTGGGTATTTTCGTGAGGTTCACAGTTTATTTCATTACTGAATCACCCTGTATTCTTCGAAGTCCATGATGATATGTCCTGAAAAAATCAAACAAACACCTTAAATCAAGCCAAAAATACAGGGTGCCCACTTAACCTTCATTGTGAATAGTTTCTACTATAATAATGGATCACCCAGTATGAATTCTGGGTATTTCAGGTTTTTTCGATGTAACAACAACATATCTAGTGAAATAGTTCATTTTGCGAACGTTCTCGCTCTGGAACTGACATATTTTATACTTTCAAATTCGGGCAAGCATGGATAACCCTGTATTCGTTCCGATTTTTGGTCATATTTCTCTTATAGTTGCTCCCTGCGAATGGAATGAAATGTTTTTTGAGAAAAATTGAACTTCATTCGATTCTGTTTCGAGATACGCGCGTAGTAAAAGTGGGTAATTCTCAACTTCAACGCCCTGTATCTCAAAAACTAGTCATTGGATTGAGTTGGGGCCATGGACACTTGATCAGTAGGTCGAGTACCTACTACATTATACCAAAAAATTTGAACATTTGACGTAACGCCATTTGCCATAAGAAAAGTGCGGGGTCCTTTACCATTCCCAAGTATGAGGTAAGATTATTAAATTTTTCAGAGGGGGACCTAATCCGATTTTCTGGGGCGTTAATCATATCTTCACCTGTGCATAAAAAAATAAGACAATCCACCTACCTAACTTCCCGTGATCCAGTCAATGCAGTTTCAAATCTTGGCTGAACGTAAGTCCAATAGCCTTGATTTTTGTGTTCTTCTTGAGCCCAACACAGCTGAGCATTAGGATACTTGGAGCATTCTTGTCTGATCAAATCGAATGGGAACGGTGAGATCTAGAAAATTAAAATAAAAACATATTAGCTATAGAAACACAACAGAAAATTATAACAAAATAGATTGAACCAAATATCAGATTGTTGCACTGACGGTTAACCTCAAAAGTATATTACCTGTTCAACTCTAACCAAAGCAACATCGTTCGTCAAGTTCTTCTCTTCTCTTGCTTTCTTAAGATCGTAGTAAACTCTGCCGGTACAGAAGACCAGCTTTTTGGCACTGCCTCCAACTTTATCATCGGGGATGACTCGTTTGAACTCGGTTCCATCAACCATATCGTCGAAACTACTCTTAGCTTCCGGGTGTCTCAACAAACTCTTGGGTGTCAGTAGGATCAGGGGTTTACGGAAGGGTAGAGCGATCTGTCTTCTGAGGATGTGGAACAAGTTAGCGGGAGTGGTGCAGTTCGCCACAATCCAGTTGATGTCGTGAAGTTGACGGACGGCAAACTCGTCGCTTTCCGGTGGCATATAATCGGGGTCGTCCGAGCACATCTGAAGGAAACGTTCTGGGCGACAGCTCGAGTGTTCAGGGCCCATACCTGTAAAATTCAAATTATTTCGAATTCAAATAAAATAAAGATCTAAACTACACTGCGCAAAAAAATTAACGCACATTCTGAAAATCTCAATTTTAATGAAAGTTAACTCTACATTGACTTTATAACTTATTTTTTATGTTCTCTCGGGAAGGTTTTGAACGAAACAAGACACATTAAATGGAAGAAAAATTCAGGAATCAGAAATTAACAATTTTCAAAATACTGAAATGCTGATAAGTGATTTAATACTTGGTATTTCCACCCCTTGCGTTAATTACAGCTCGGCAACGACGGTTCATACTCAAAATGAGTGATCTTAAAATGTTCTGATCTAATCCTTCCCAGATTTCTCCGAGATGGATTCCTAAGTCATTAAGAGTAGCTGGATGATTTTCTGAACTTCTCAGCCTTCTATTGAGGTTGTCCCAAACCTGCTCAATCGGATTGAGATCTGGACTTCTTGCTGGCCATTCCATTCGAGAGACTTCAACCTCTTCAAGGTACTCCTGAACGATGCGCGCACGATGGGGTCTGGCATTATCGTCCATAAAAATGAAATTTTCAACAATGTATGGGGCAAATGGCATAACATGCTCTTCAAGAATGTTCCTTATAAACTTATCAGCATTCATAGCTCCATTATCAACGACCACTAGGTATGTGCGAGCAGTCAAAGATATTCCACCCCATACCATAATCGATCCTCCCCCGAAACCAGTAGTATTCAGGAAATTGCACTGAGCATATCTTTCATGTGGACGTCTGTATACAAGGGAACGTCGATCACAATGGTAGAGGCAGAATCTAGACTCATCTGTGGAAGAGATCTCTTTCCCAATCGGCCTCTTCCCAATGGATATGCTCTCTCGCAAAATCCAAACGCGCCCTTCGATGGGCTGGGGTAGGAGCTGGGCCTCTTGCCGCGACACGAGGCCTTAAATCATATTCTCTGAGGCGATTTCTTATTGTCTGAGTGCTAATTTGCACCTCATGAGTTTGCTGAAACTGATTTTGAAGGAGGCGAGCGGTTGCAAACCGTTGTCTCAACGAAGAAACTCTCAAGTAACGTTCTTGAATGGCAGTTGTTACCCATGGTCTACCCTGTCCTGGTCTTCGGACATTCATACCTGTCTCCCTGAATCGCTGCAACATTCTGGACACACTTGTATGGGAAACTCCAAACCTTTCTGCAATTCTTGTGTATGTCCACCCTTCTTCTCGCAAAACTACCGCTTGGGCACATTCCTCTTGGGTCAAATTGCGTGTTTCGCGTTGCATAGCGATCGAGTGTAGAAAATCAAACGAAAGAAAAACTATTGATCACTAGAATTGATCGAGAACAACTGATTTTAGAATGGAGCCAATACATTCAAAATCTGATAATATCATCTTTTTTTATTCCTGCTGGGAAAAAACATCTGTATTGAAGAAAAACGTTGAAAGTGGATAACATATGCATGCATAATTCTGATAAAAATAATTATTATGAGAACACCTTCAGTTGTAGAATAAATTTGAGATTTCCATAATGTGCGTTAATTTTTTTGCGCAGTGTATTTTGGAACTGTCGTATAATTATTCTAGCTTTCAGCAATGAATAAAATTAATGTTTAAAAGATGACTGACCTTCGTATCCATGGGGCAGAAGCATGACCAATCCACTCTGTCTCACCCATTTGGCTTGACCAGAAGAAATGAACTGGTCGATTATACACTGAGCTGTGTTACAGAAATCTCCAAATTGAGCCTCCCAAATTACCAATGCATTTGGGTTGGTCATAGAGTAACCCAATTCGAAACCGAGTACGCCAAACTCTGAAAGCGAACTGTTGCACACTGTGTAAGGCGCCTGATCTGGATACAAGTTGCATAATGGTCTGAAAAAAGCCAAATCAATAATCTTTCACATAGGAGAATTAGCGGATTTACTTGTAAGTGGCCTTATCAACAGCCTGATGATGCAAGACATGATGACGATGGGAGAAGGTGCCCCTTTCAACATCTTGACCAGAAAGACGAACATGAATTCCCTCCTTCAGCAGTGATCCAAAAGCCATGGCTTCACCAAGAGCCCAGTCTGTCATACGTTCCTCAACCATCTGCATTCTGGATTTGAGTATACGTTCAATACCTGGAATAAACCATTCGGTAACATTGGTACCATTGAACAATGGCGTTACTTACCTTTGTGAATGACAAATTCAGCTGCGTTTGGTGGAGGAGAGGAGAATCTCTTTCCAATATGAACCAGAGTATCTTCCTTGACACCAGTAGCGCCCACTTTCAATGGATCTTTGCCCTCAAAGAAACCAGACCATGGGCTGTCCAACCAATCCTTGTATTTGATGTGAGTCTCCTTCCTTGCCTGTTCAAGGGCATCTTCACAGATCTTCTCGTATTTTGCTTTGACATCTTTCACTTCATCGGCAGTTACAACGCCTTCCGTGATGAGCTGTTCGGAGTATTTTTCCAACACGGGTTTGGTATTTCTGATTTTGCGGTACATCAGAGGCTGGGTGAACATGGGTTCGTCGATTTCGTTGTGGCCGTTTCTACGGTAGCAAACCAGGTCGATGACTACGTCTTTGTGGAAGGTAGCCCTCCATTCTGCTGCGATCTTACAGATATGCATCACGCTCTCTGGATCGTCCGAGTTGACGTGGAAGATAGGAGCGTTGACCACACGGGCAACATCTGGAAAAAGAAAAATTTGGAAACTTAAATACTCTGCAAAATTTCGAAATATTCGACAATTACAAAACAAATACAGCAAATAATAAATTTGTATTATTTCTCATAATATTCCCGAACAGGGATTCTTTATGATCGGTTACGTTACCTGTACAGTATGGAGAAGATCGTGAGTGCCTAGGATCGGTGGTGAAACCGATTTGATTGTTCACAACGATGTGGACAGTTCCATGAGTTGTATACGCTGGCAAGTCAGACAAATGCATCGTTTCAAAAACAACACCTTGTCCACAGAAAGCAGCATCTCCATGGAGTAATATAGACATTACCTAAAATGAGAAATAGTCAAACTTGAAACCTAGGGTAAAGTTGCAAATATACTTTTTTTCCTTCTCCATCTCCTCTATAGAATTGTTCGGCTTTCGTTTTACCTTGGACAACGGGGTCTACAGCTTCAAGATGGGATGGATTAGCACAAACTGCCAAGCGAATATTTTTGTTCGTTACTCTGTTCAATCTGAAAAAAAATGTCATATCGTATTCGAATATTTGTTCGGATGACTGTCTACTGAACATACCTTTCAATGTATGTTCCCAAGTGGTACTTGACATCACCAGATCCGTCATCTTCGGCTTCGAGACCAGCAAACTGGGTGAATAGTTGAGGTAGAGGTTTGCGGCAAACATTAGCGAGAACGTTAAGACGACCTCTGTGAGGCATTCCCATGACTATACTTTCGACTCCGAATTCCGTCGATTTGTCAATGATGTTCTTCATAGCGGGAATGAGTATTTCGCAGCCCTCCAAACCGAATCTTTTTTCGGATGACCATTTACGGGCCAAGAAAGATTCGAAGCTAAAATGAAATTGCTTGAAAAACTCGATTTGTAGAGAACAATGATATTCGTATAGAAATTCCTAATGTTGTCCAAAAAATGTTTTATCGTTGCAACAACTTACCCTGTAGCTCTTGTCAATCGAGCCAAAATCAAGCGTTTGTCTTCTGGGCTGATTTCCATACAGCCAGGTGTCTCCAACCTTTGTCTGATCCAATTACACTGTTCCAAGCTATTGATAAACATAAATTCAACGCCAATGTGTCTACAATAGGCCAGTTCGAGACGACGTAAGATTTCTCTTAGGGGAAGCTGTTTCTCTTTGCCACCGATGAAAGTTGTAGATGGCAATTTGAATACACGATCCATATCTGCTTCATCTATGTTTAGGAGTTGGGAACTTCATTATAAATATCATGTGGTATTAAAATTCGTGTCTGATGGATTTCATAAAACAAATTCATTGAAAATTGCATTTCAAGGAACAGTCATACTGACTTATGCAATTTGTAGTAATTTGTGTATTGTGTTAATTAAATCATATGAATTTAAGTAATAAATTAATTGGTTTAAATATCAGCAGAGTACAAGTTTTTAGATACAGATTCAGTTTTTGTAAAAATTTCTAATTCCTTTTTGATAAAGCTGAATGAATTTTCTTGATAAAGTACTCACTGCTCAAAAACAATGAATTTGTTTGTCCTTTGGTACAGTTCGAAACATTTCAAATATAGGTGACCACATTATATAAGCAGGGAAGGGTGCTGGCAAGCAAATAAACAATAAGCAGATAATTTCAACTCAATACTTATCTTCAAATGAACACCGGGAAAGATGGATCAATAAAATTATTGAAGGATCTAAGATGAGCAAAAATTCTCCAATGAATAAAAAAATATTGCTGATCTGAAATTCTTCGCTATCAGATAAAAACAAAAAAATCTTACTCTTCATGAGCTCTTGAACTTGTCTCCTGAGTTCTTCAGAATAGGTTCGGGATGGATGGTCTATGTTAAGAAAAAAACAAAAACAACATGACAAAACAAATAAAAGCAGTGCAAAAGTAAAAATGTTATTTAGAAATGCAACAAACATCATATCGCGCAGAAAAACTAGGAAAAGAGAATAAAGAAAAAGTAAATTCAATAAAAATACTGTTTTTGTTGGTAGGATCATTGCGGAATATTAGAACTTGAAGTTAAAATCTCAAAATTTTGAAATGGTAAACTTGAATAATAGGTGTTTCAGTAAGAGGACAAAGATTTTGTTGTAGTGTAATTTGTTAATATTTGTGTTTGACAACCTGATGTTCCCAAACTTAAGATAAATTGTTGGATGAAATAAATAACAACAAATGAATTGTCCAATGCCCACTGTCTGGTAGGTTCACATTTTATTCGTTGATATTTATATTGACAAATGATTTTTGCCTTATTCCTCGTTATTTCAAGGTATGTTTTTGGTTTTCTGCAGCAGACAGCACAAAGATGGCACTTGAAGCTGCTGTTGCATTGTGGCAATATTATTTCTACATGTGTTATCTTTTCTTCTTTATTAAATCTCCTATTGGAAAACCCATTTTCTGATAAGATGTATTTGGTAACGATTTCAAGGATGTAAAATCTGTGATGATTCTATAATAATTTGTGTTTCTGTTGAAACATCAGATTGTCTATACTTTTATAGATATGATTAATTTTTTGACACTGAAATTAAATAATATCAGCCAATTCAAGAACTGGTTAGATACTTTCAGTATTAGTATTATTAAAAGAAACACTTCAGCCATGTCTTAATCTTACTTACTTCATTGAGCTACTTTAATCCATTTGATCAATATGACACATCAAAAATGCTTGTGCATATAATTAGAAATTTGAGCATGTGGTTCATTCTCTTTTGAAATATTCAAATGCAGCAGGATAATTGAGATTCAATTCGAATAAAGCTTAGTGATTTGATGAAATCTTACCAAAACTGTAGTGTGTGTATAGAAGCTCCTGCGGGGTCCTATCGTCCAAATCTGCACTGTTAATTCCCAGCGGATCCAGTTTGGCTATATGATGACCACGTATCTAGAATTTAGGCCAACACCTCTACATTTTCCCAATTTATTTCCTGGCTCAAATAACATCAGAGAATAGCAGAATAATTTCCTCTTTAAAACGAATCAACTCAAAATCAAAATTAACAAATTGCAATAGAGATCATGTCTTGAAAATATTTAGGATATCATTCATTGTATGAAACTATAGTGAAAAATTGTTTCAGAGGGAAATTATTCTGCATGATTTACAAACTGATCTGAAACCAAAATGCAAACGCCAGCCATAACATTTATAACCAAGCAAATGTTTCCCAAAGAATGTTCGAGTGAGATAATCAGCTTATTGAAAAAAATGGAAATGAAATGTTTCAAACTGCAACAATATTCCAACTAGTATGTGAGTTGTAGAAAGGACGTGTAATAGTGTCAAGTGTCTGTTAGTTACTCTTTTCCACTAATACACTTAAGGTCGTACCTAACTTATGCTGACGAATAATTTCATCAGGAGCTGCCCCCTTTCTATCAGAAATAGTTGTTGTATGATCAGCATACATAATACCAAGCGGGTCCAGCTGGGCAACTAGATGCCCACGAGCCTAAATCCATTGATAAATGAATTACACCAAATGCTGTCAAATATGCAACTAGAGCACATGCAAATTAAAAATAGGGAGACAAAAGCATTATTCATTTTTGTATACATTTTTCGAACTATCATAAACGTCCCAACATATAAATGATTATTTCAGATATATTATATAAATAAGTTTTATAATTAATTTTTCCATGGTACTTGATCCATGATTTCCCAAATGAGTGCATGCATATTCATCACTCTCAATGAAATGTTCTTCAATATAATTCTGATAAGGCACCACCATGAAATTTAGTTCCTAGACGAAATTAGCTTTATTCATGCAAAATTGAAGAAGACTTTATTCTTGCCTATACCTCTCTCTGACCAAAAAGATTTCTCTTGAAAATAATATGCCCGTCAACAAGAATAAAATTATCTCAACACTGAAGACTTGGAATGAAAATAATTAGGTTTCAGCAGCCAACACTATAAATATCGAGGGACCACAACAATAACAACACTATACACATGTTAGAAGTGACCCATCTATATTTTACTTTTACACAACCTCTCAATCACCAATGAAAAATACCTATGGTTGTTAAAAACATTTTCAAAATGTTAATGGGCACTTCCAACATAAGATTCTCAATAATTTCTTACTTGATAACTCCTGATAATAGCTTGCACTGCAAGATGATCTTCAATAACTTTATCACTAACAGGAGCTCCTACAGCACCAGCAATAGATGGTAGGTAAGACATTGCGGATATTTCGTTTTTGCCCAAAGGAGCCAATGATGGTGGAGCTTGGTATCCAACACCACCAGATGCTGAGTTTCGGAAAAATGAGTCCCATGACTGAAATAAATTCTCTCAGTTGCAGATTCTCCTTGTTGAAATAATGAAACAGCAAGCATTTGTTTATAACAAATGAAAAAAGCTTTCCAATTTGTCAAGAATATCATTGAGTCGTATTTCTGTATCATTCCTTGTGAGAATATTTTAAGGCAAAATATTTCAAGTAATGAATAACAGATAGGGTTTATTTAAATGCATCCATAGGCTGTAATTGTTTTCAAGTTGTTGCAAATTTCAATGACTCAAATCAATAAACAAATTATATGGACGCCGCCATTCAACTGGTAAAAACAAATATCAGAAACGTAGTAAAAAAGTATTGAATTCCCTCATGATGATATTATTTTTGAAAATAATGTACTAGATTACTGACACAATATGAGATATTTCCAGATATTTCCTATTTATTTCAGAGTAAACATAGGAAATCAATATGACATGAAATATTAAAAATTACATCTTGTTAGCTGCAACTCTCTTGTTGATTGTTCTCTTTATGTCCCACACTAGATTAAGCAAATTCTTGGGTCAGTTTTAAGTAAGTTTTTTTACTTAAAACTGAGTACTGACGCAGTAAAAAACTTGATGAACCTAAATCATGGCCAACCGGGATACATTATTGAAGGAGTTGATATCACAGTTCAAGAAATGCAAGGTTCATTCAATAACAACTAAATCTATGCAAGTATTAACTTGTAATTTTTTCTCTTATAAAAATTACTATTATATGATGAATTCCACAAGGTATTTTAATTTTTCCAATTTTTCAATTCCAAATCTTGACAACTTTCGAATTGAGAAATTCATCAGTTAGTTGAGTTAATAATCTTTCTTCAGCGAAAAATGTTTATATTTGGATTCATTGAAAACAAAAATTGAATGAATCACTCAACCCATTTATGAAAAAATTTATTAGGGAAAGTGAATATCTGGAAATATGGTTTGAGCATAAATAAAATAGAGATAGGTACATATCTGCCAAGTACGAGCAGCTAATGAGTTCAAATAAAAAAGTTCATGTGATAAGGTGTATTGGACTCAAAATAAGATAAAAGTAAATATAATTCCGCTGAATCATAGCTTCAATCTCAAATTATGTGCAAAACTCAATTAATATGTCTGGATTAAGTTTCTTATTTTTAAATGCATGAAAGATAATGAATCTTCTGAAATGCATAACTGAATTCATCCATAGCATAATTGCATAATAAGCTCCACTATAACTCCACTTAGAACATCTGCTGTTCATTTCCCGCCAAAATATGAACACACCTGGCTTACCTGCATTCCACATGTTAAACATACGAATTTTAGGTTATGTCAAAAGGGCGCTATTTTCAACATTTATAATTTTTATTGTTTGCAAAAAAATACTTAGGATTTCCTGTGAGAAATGAAAACCAATTGCAAAAACTTACTGCATGTACACTTGAAGGATCTGCAAGCCAAGCATTGTACATATCCTCAACATATGTGGCTGAGCTTCCATTCAAAAAAGGTTCCGCTGCAGCAGGTACATTATATGCCCTACTAGCTGCGGAAATAGGGGCTGCATTTTTTGAAAGCAACCATCCTGCGAATGCTTGGCCCTTGGGACCAGTGACCCCTCTTATTACTTGTCTTGCTCTATGCATGATCTGGAAAAAATTCCAAATTTAAATTTGTGAATGAATAGTTTATTGGAGAAATAAGTATTACGTCATTTCTTTACTAGGAATTAATAAACCACCATTTTAATTTTAATGTTTTTTTGCATTATGAATAGGTACTGACCTAGTCACACTTGAATAGAGTTATATTAACCTACTTTCCCATTATACCTTTGACCATGATAATTTTTACCTTTTCAAACAGTGTTGAGTGTGGGCAAATTAAGCTAATTGAAGTTTATTCGCAAGATGCGATAGGTAAATAAAATAACAATGTAATTTGCGATCCTAAAATTAAATCGCTAACTTGGCATGCCCTGCAATTTATCGTGGAAGGAAATTTTCCCGTTTACGTCACAACTTCTAGAAAATATTTATAAATGCATTGCGATTTTAAATTTTCACATTATTTAAATAATATTTATGAGTTCCGCATCCCAATGCAGAAATATTTGAAGACTTGAAGTATGTTGTTCATATTCAGATGAATCAATAGTTTTTACTTTTCAGAATACACCTTAGATTACATAACTATACGTAAAAAAATTAGGATGTGCTGTAAAAGATTTTCACTTACATCTTTGGAGAACAAAAAAGCAGTTTTTCAATATTTTGTGTATCACCAAATTGCACAATTTTAATTTAAAATCTAAATAGTAGTTGTATAGTTTTCTTGAAAGCTGCAGCCACCCAGATTTCCAGAAATAATGACAATTAATGACATTTACCTTGAGCGGTAATCGAAGGTTGGGTTCCACTCCCGTGAAATTTGGATTATAAATGATTTTTTACATAAATATTTGACCATTACCAATTATGAGTCAATTCTGTGTAATTTGGATTAACTTCATAATTTAATTTTTTTCTTATCGGGAACATATGAACTGCAACCACAGATTTGAATGAAAGTTTACACTTTCAGATTTGTGTTTTGTGCTTTGAAGTTTAATTAAACTAACCTACGTCCTATACGTCAATCAAAGTCATACTGAATTATTTTGAAAACATTTCTGATTTGCGTTGATAACTAGATTAATTTTTGAGATTTGAACAATGGCAAAAGAATTTCTGGTTTACGGTATAGGATTTCTTTTAACTTACATATTCTTCAAATTTCGAAAAGGATTAATTTCTGGAAAAAACAGCAAATTTTTAATGAACAAAGTATAGAAATCAACCATTCATTTCCCATGTTTTATGAGTCTTTTGCAGGTAGTCGTAATAACTGGTGCAAGTTCTGGTTTGGGGGAAGCTTTGGCTCATCAATTTTACAAAGCAGGTTGCGTAGTTGTCTTATGTGCTAGAAGGAGACAAGAATTAGATAGGGTCAGAAATGACTTGATCAGTTTGCCTTGCTCTGATACAAGTCCTTCTCCTGTTATTGTACCTTTGGACTTGAGTGATATTGCCAGTTTACCTGGTGTGGTTGATAAAATTCTGTCCATAACCGAAAAAATTGATATTTTGATCAATAATGGAGGAATATCAAATAGGGGTTCTGTATTGGATACAAAAATAGATGTTGACATCAAAATTATGACTGTTAATTATTTTGGATCTGCTGCACTCACCAAAGGTGAGAATTCAATAATTTAATTATGCAGGTTCAATATAATGAAGGGTACAGGGGAAAAACCGGCCAAGTCACTTTTTGTTACTTTTGATCTAGAGCCATTTTTATGTTTTATATTCATTGTTGTGAGGGCATGTTTCAGACAATTGGTCAACTATAAATGGGGATTGATTTGTTGATATAACAAGTTGGAACTCTAAAGTGCCAATGTCGAGTGATTCAGTCGATTATTTCCGTGTACCGCATGCTAAGCCTGTTTTTCCCTCTGCATATGATATTTTTGATCGTTTGCCATAGCTTACATAACCGATTTTTCCCATGTTTGATTTAGTGAAAAGAAAGATCTTTCGATTGGCTATAATTTCCGCGCCTTATCTCAAATCTTGCCAATTAATGACTTAGCTGGTTTTTCCCCTGTACCCTTCATATGTCACCTCTATAGGATTAATTTATTAAATTCTTGTGAGTAGTGAGCTGTTATTGACTTGAGAACTTCTTCTTTATTTATCAAGATGGGGTTTCAATTATCATTTGTAAATAATTTTCTTGAGGTTCTGGAGGATTTTCAGATACCATGGAGGAACTAGGTATATATCTCCTAGGCCTACAAGATCTGTCAATGATGCTTCTTTGATAGAGCTGTTGTAGACTATACTTTCATATTCTCATATATTATGACTATTTATTGCTCCTATCTTTTTTATCGGTGATTTTTGTATTTCAGCTGTGCTCCCTAGAATGATTAAAGAAAAATGTGGAAGAATTATATTCATTAGTTCTGTTCAAGGATTAATAGCACTACCAGATCGCTCATCATATGCAGCTTCTAAACATGCCATGCAAGCATTTGCTGATACTTTGAGAGCTGAAGTTACACACCATAATATAGGTGTAACTGTTGTTAGTGCAGGATATGTGAAAACACAACTTTCTATGAATGCATTGACTGCAACAGGTAAAATATATGGTAAAATGGACACTACTACAGAAAAGGGGTTCAGTTCTGAATATGTATCACAGGAAATTTTGAAAGCAATTTTAGAGAACAAGAAAGAGATTGTCATTGCAGATGCAACTGCTAAAATTGGTATATTTTTGAGGAAGTTCATTCCTTCTCTCTATTTCATTGCCATGGCTAAGAGAGCAAAGAAATTGATAGATTCATAATTTCATGTGCATGAAACTTTTTTGGGGTTTCATGGTGCTAACATGTGTAATCATGAATTTTATACAAGGTTTTGGTATTAATATAGTATTTCAAGTTGGGTTGAATGTGGAAAATCTTGAATATATGGTTCGCAATAAAGGTACTGGGTAATGATCAGTGGTGGCTCGTGACCTACACTGTAGGTGAATTACATTGTAAAACATCACAAATCCACAGAAGTGATATCTACGATGTGCCACGTTAAATTCACAATAACTGGACACAGTCCTTCAGAAAAGAATCACAATAATTTGCTGCTTCAGGTCGAAATGGAATACATCGCTATTACATAGGTGTCAGTAATAGGTAATTATTCAGTATTCTATCTAACAAGAAAGAGTTTTACGCAAATCAGTGCTTCACTTCATGTACAGGGCGAGCCGAAACTGGTGATGACTAACAAAAGGTCCAATCAAATTAATTAGTACAAATCCCAATTGATTTGCATCCTTATCGTTGTGAGTGTCTGATCAAACTGTAGAACAAATATGCTATTAAAATGTTTTTCACTGAACAAAGTTTTTTCTTTCAACGCCTTGTAACTACAACAAATTTCCCTTTGACAACATTGGGTTCATTAAGATCCTTTTAATATTAAGGAATGAAATGATTTGAGTGTAGGTCTGTACATTTCGAACTGTATATGGTTCAAGTTTTCCAAAATTATGCGGGGACAAGTTTCTATATCAGATTTCAGCCTGGTTGTGGAAAAATAAGAGCAATCTTGGAATATTTGTTTATTTATTCAGATATTTTATAAAGAGGTAGAACATTCCATTAGTGCAAGAACTGAAACACATCTCTATATGTAAATATATTTCAATCAAAATAAATTACAGTTCTTAATCGTTTCAAAGCAGATCTCCTTCAAATGACAACTCTTTAGTTATAGTTTAAAATTTAAACACGTCTTCAGCAATAATAACTATATCCACAAAAATAATACATTTGCAAATTTTACAATATCGTTTTCAAAACGATTGATGACTACAACTCTTGAAAATGACAAAATATATAAAGAGACATTTGGATATACGACAGAACACAGTTATCTTCAAAGATCAAACAATTCAAATTTCACATCTGTATTCACACTGCTCTTCAACAATGAATTCACTAACAAGTTAATTAGAACTACTAGTAAACGACATTTCACTTTTATTATTTCCCAGTATAGTATAATTTGTAAATGCAAAATGCAGCTGCTGTGAGAGAAAGTGCACAATGAAAAATCTTTCTACTAGTATCATCTTTTCTCACTAGAACTACAGGTGAACATGTTGTTACCCCAAAAATTGGAAGCCTTGACATGTGAGGTCTGTTTGTTTCAACCTAAATAAAGAATTATCAAATTAAAAACATATTAATTAACGCTTAATCAATTGGTTCTAATATTCAGCACAGTTTAAATGGCGTTCGATGGGTATTAAAGGAATATTTTGAATTGATAGAAAAGTGTACACAATAGTCGTAGGAATATATTATTGAAAGAACGAACTTACTTGATACTTAACACAATGATCGAATTGCCATGAAGCAGTGTATAAGGCTGTTGTTAAAATTGAGAGTGTGCAGAATGATCCCTGAAGTATAATGCTTTTGGGCCAAAGAAAACCTAAAAATAATATTTTCAGAAATTAATTATCTACTCGAATAAATTATTTCCATATAAATACCTATGACGTTGGACATTAATCCTGAAACAACTGCAGTCTTATGAAGGTAATTTCCGAAGGTAATCCATCGAGCAGTCTCTTCTCCTAGTTGTGATGGTTCTATTACAATGACTGGACATCTAGCACGTAATGCTTTTTCCAGTTCTATAGAAAAACCATGCTGTGAATATTCACTGTCATATACCTCTCGGATGATAGCTATATTAGTTTGACGAGGTCTGAAAGGGAATTCAAAGAATGCATGAAAACATTTTGAATTTATTTTCTTCGTTACCTGTCCCCTCCAGCATCCATGTCGATCTGCTTTTTGTTCTTTCGTCCAAGTTAAATTTCACACTAAAGTGTAGTAATATTAATCTACATTTTCCAAAATATCATTGAAAATATATTAACTACACTCCCTAAGATTTAAAACTTGAAAAGAAGCTAAATTCAATTTAAATGCTAAGACGCGGCACTCTGATGATTTAGTTCCTACACCCTCGTGCACGTGCTATTGACCTCGTACTAACTTTGCCGAAGAGCTCAGCGCGTCTTTTAGATTAACTCCTTCGTAAAGGACGCCCCCAATCAGATCGCAGATAGCAAACCCGAGGAAGCACGACCACCGATCCTTCGTGTATAGTCGGGATTGAATTCAATCAGGGTGGGGGCATAACCTCCATGAATTTAATAACAACAGAAACGTCAATTGTATCGTATTTTAACGAATTAACTAAATAATAAAGTTTTTCTGGAAATGAATAACATATCACAAAGTATGGAAGTATTCAATCTTAATTTTATTACATAAAAACATTGAAATAATCTTCTTATTGTACTCTCTATTCGGTATATTCAATATCTTAGAAGATTTGCCAGTACCAAGTGAAACATATCAAAATTTTTGGAGTGCTCCTTGTTGATTGCCAAGATTTCTATGGATTTCTTGCAAAATCAATTGAATTGAAGTACTCATTGAGGATATTATTATATATGAACTAAGAACACATGATATTATCTTCGAGGTACTGTTTTGAATTTCGCGCTTTCTCGGATTTTTCTCCCACTACCAAAGTTCAACTCCCTCTTCATTTCTCGGCAACCCAAGGTCAAAGCGACGGATTCGGCTCAGATAGGACAGTGAAAAGTCTTTATAGTCTTTGCTTTTGTTTTGGATGTTGACAGTTGTAACTTGAAATGTCAAATTTCGGATATCAACAATTTTATACCATGAAAGTGCGAATTTTGTCACAGAGTGACAGAGAACAGGGCTGTATTCCTGTATTGTATTTTTTATTATTGCTGTTATTTCAAAAAACAGCTGATAGTGTTCGATGTTGATATACGAAATGGAAATAAAATTACCTAAAAAAATATTATCACCAAATATCCATTCTGTTACACGTCATTTCCATAATATGTGTTTGTTAGGAGTTATAGGTTGATGGTCATACTTATTATCATTTTCAACTTCAAAAATCATTGAATGATGACAAAATGATGATTTTTTAAGAATCAACGGTTTAATATTTTCAGTCAATTCATGATGATGAAATTCTTGTTTAATCTTCTTTTACTATTTTCGCCTCTGTGAAAAATTCAAATTCAAATTCAAATTCATTTATTCAACATGTTTAAATTACAAATGAAATACAAAAATATCAAATACCTATAATATGATGAATAGGATACATGCCTCGATTATAAAAACCGTTAACAAAGGCACGATTTCGTACCTTTGCGGCATGGACCTTCACACCTAAATAAGGGAAAAAAATACATTTCCCTCAAAAAAAAAGAAAATAATTTTTAACCACATTAAATCTAGCTGAATTATCTTGGGACAACAGAAAGAAAAATTCTTTCAGGTTTGCAGCCCCTGCTACTGTTTGATTTGAGGATTTGTTCACTAAACTTTTGACTCCTTAATTGTCCCTTTCCAGGGCTGCAAACCTGAGAGAATTTTTCTTGAAGCAGGATTAATTTCATGGGTGAATATGGTCATAACAAAAGCCCTTCGGTGGGAAGTTCGTACCATATCGGCGCATAGATTGAAAATATTCACACATTTTTGAAAAATAAACTTTTTATCCTTCTTATTCATCAAATTGCTACTGAAAAAAAATAAATATGTGCGTCGCTTGCCGAGGCCCTCATTCGGATGTCATCATTTTCAAGACATAAATAAAAAAAACTTGATTATGTAATCTTTCAAAATAAAAAAGAATTTTTCAAATATCTTTTTCCGTATTTTTTAACAGCTCCTTCAAATGTGGGGGAAATAGTTACGGAATATTCTTTAATATATCGAAATGTTTATACAGGGTGTCACATTGAAAAGGAGACTGTGGTCTTATAAAGATTTCGGAAAATTTCTCGGAATTTTGATCAAGAGGGGTAACATTTTTTTATATAAAATCTGACATCACATCATTTCATCCCTCTGTGCATAAGATTAGTCGTTCGATATGTTGTCTTTCTGAATATGACAATGACAATTTTTTTGTGATTTTATCATTTGTTTACGTATTATTCGACTTTGAAGATGAAATATTGTCCAATTTACATGGATCATATTAGTTATTGATCACCAATTTCAAAGAGACAACGCAGAAGGGGAAAATTTGTTCAAAAAGAGATAAGTGTCCTGAATAGTGTAACAAATGTTCAAATTGAGCCAGGGGCGTCGATAATTCTAGGGATAAATAAAAGAAACATGCTGCAAAATGGTGAATGAGACGGGGTATGGCACTCAAAATTATTTCTTGAGGGAGGTAGTTACCCCCAACATTGTTTCAACAGTGCCTACAGAATCCCTCCTTACAGAATTGAAGTTGATTAGTCCAGGCAATTTTCCAAAATCTTGATCTTCTACTAAAAAAAACCATTTCCTTTTCAATCGACACCCTTTATATTTTCCCGTGTTCAACTTATTTGGTGAGGATGAACTATTATTTTCCTCTTGTTTCACATGACTATCCTACCAGAACTACTCTGAATGCACGTTTATGTGTGCCTAGAGTCAGAAATTCTTATTTCTGTAGGTTTGTTACTTATAACCAAGGTCTATAACATGCTGCCAGACTCGTTGAAGAAATCAGTTATGGAAACTAGAAATATTCGTGTGATCTCGGTGCACAAATTCTTTTGATCGAATGAAGGTTCACAGGACATTGTTATTGTCTCAAAAAAACCAGGTGAATCTCCCAAACTTGAACTAAATTCTTGGGTTGAAAACCTTTTCAATAGCTGACCATAAATCAGTCGAAAAAGGGTATTTTTAAACAAAGAACGAGAATTTTAACTAAAGGCATATATAGAACAATATTGCAGTGCAAGGTTTCGATCCCATATGGTTTAAATCAATAATTTATCTATACAACATTTTTAAAGGCGACAGCTCAATTCTTGTGAACAAAGGAGATGGCATTTAATTTGTCCAGATGTGGCGAAGTGAGACGCAACATTGTCAAAATCCGCAAATTCAAAACCGCTGTTGCAAAATGGCGGATGAGTTGTGATTACGATCCTTTTCAAAATAGTTGCGTGTTTGGAGCTTATGGTTTGGTTGTCCGAATTCATAAGGATACTACTGCAGCCCCAAGATGGCATAATGCGTTTTGTGATTATGACCCTTATGACCCTATTTGCCTATTCAATTGAAAATGAGGATTATATCGATTTCTGGTGCAGGAACTTATGAATTTGGTTGAAGTAACGTTCAAGATTGCCGAAGGGTTTTGTGGTTATAGCTCGATAAATGATTTCCATCTGCTAATTGGAAGAACTGGTTTTTCAAGATCAGAGATTTGAAGTCTTTTGTGAACATATATAAAAAAGTGAAGATAGCATCCCAAGATTCCCAAGATGTTCGAAATATTTTGTTTTGGTTGTTTTCTTTCGTTTTATCCTGGAAAACTGGACAATTCCTTCTGCAGAAGATACAAGTGGAAAATTTGTCCCTCCGCTATGTCGTTGGCGGCAACGATGCGATACCGATTTATCGGCAGGTGTGAAAGCTTTATACATAGTTGTTCTGTCGGTTATAACCTGTAGCTGATACTACAGTTTGACATCCAGTTATTGCATTGGTCGCGGCTTGGATTGGAAGTAGAGATTGCAGATTGTGTCAGTCACTAGGAGGGTGAGGTTTGAACTGGTGACTCGCAAAACACCAGCCCGTAAGACTCATTTTGTTGTCATAGTCATGGTGATCTGTTATCACAGCGCCTCCTACAGCTCGCCCTCCAGTTCCAGAGATTTGATGAAATCCTAATCCAGTATCTAGGACGGCTTCAAGGAGGATAACTCCTCACTTCTACAAGTTTCTTGTCCAAAGCACTCTTTCCTTTGGCTTGCAATGGCATAGCATTCTGTAACCAGGTGAATAGGAGTTTCTTCCTCCTCCCCACAGAATCTACATTCATCAGTGTCTGATAAACCCATTCTCAACAGATGCTTCTTTAGGCGACAATGTCCTGTGAAAAAGCCAGTGAGTAGGTGAAGTTGGTTTTTACTGAGATCCAGATATTTTTTGGATCTAGCAGTTTCAAAGTTCCAGAGGAACTTTTTGGACTGATCCATCCCTGGGAGATTCTGCCAGAGTTTTTCTCTTTCGGTTTTCTCCTTCAGCATAAACTCCTTCTTATAGGTGCATTTTCCTATACCACAGAAGGGTTCTGGGCCAATGAGTGGCGTTTGTGCGCCCTTTCTGGCCAGTGTATTGGCCTCTTCGTTTCCTACGATTCCCGAATGACCGGGAACCCAGATTAAAAAGACCTTATTCTTCTTGCCTACCTCATTGAGTTTGTTTCGGCACTCCCAAATCAGCTTTGAGGCAATGACGTAGGAGCTCAGTGCTTTAATAGCAGCTTGACTATCTGTATGAATAGCTATATCGCACTTCTGATAGTTTCTTTCTAGATTTATATCTAGACATCTTCCTATTGCAAGTATTTCCGTTTGAAGGCCGCTTGTACAGGAGCCTAACGATAGTGCACACTTGGTACTTGTCCCATATATCCCAGCGCCAGCTCCTGTAGCGGTTTTAGAACCATCTGTATTACCATTCTATTGTATTTTCTTTGAGATTATAGTTGGTGTATTCCCATTCCCAATCCTCTCTTTTACTTAGCATTGTACTGAAGACTGAAGTTCTTTTCAGTGTTTAGAGGTGTGAGGTCTGTGATGATCTCAAGCGCCCTGGTTGGGCACGTTCTCATAGCTCCCGTGATGCACACACAGGCAAGCCTTTGTGCTTTGTCGAGCATTTTCCTCGTACTTACCTGACTTGTCTTAGCAAACCAGGCTACTGCCCCATATGTGACTATAGGTCTTACAATCATGACGTACATCCCAGCGGCGTAGTAACGCCACCACGGGCCTGTGTTCAAGATATTTTCCGGGCCCCTACCCTCCCTGTTAACGCTAGTCGTCCCAAGCGTCCGGGCCCCTTACAGGGGCCCGGGCCCGTGTTCTTCGAACACGCCGGACACTGGTCACTACGCCACTGGTACATCCATCGCAGTATTTTTGGGTTACAGCCCCAATTCCTGCCGCATAGACGCCTGTATGCCATCAGAGCTCTTGTAACTCTGCCAGTAGCATTACAACATGCTTATTCCACAGAAGTTTGCTATCTAGTGTTATTCCTAGGTATTTGACTTCAGACCCCCACTCCAAGATATTTCCGTAGATTTAGGTGTTAGTTAGACCTGAAAGCTCTTTCACTGGATATCAGTAGGTGCCTTCTTCGCATTATGCGATTTTTTATCTGCATCTCTGCATGTATCCAAACTCCAAAGAGACGTAGCTTCGCACTCGAAGATGCTTTGGAAGGCTGTTTCTTCCTCCCCGATATATACACAAAAAAGGCTGTGACTTTGTGGTTGGGCTTTCTCAGTGCAGTTCTTTTCAATGCATTACTATTGATATCCGAAGGATTTTCTTTGCTGGACCTGTATGTTCAGATGTGTCGGCAAGGGCGGTGAGCTTTAGGAGTAAGTAGAAGCTGAAGGTGCTATTGTTTTGAAGACGGGAGTGACATTGCGGATATATCGATTAGCGATATGCTTGGATATGATTTCAATCTATTGAGAGTGTAGGTATGGCATGTTGCGGTACTGTTGGTGCGCTCACCTGAAGTACTGAAGATGCGCTCTTTTTGGAATCTGTGCAAAGACACTTCTGGTAACGGTGTTCTGAAGTGTGATAATCTACCAGTGTTGGGGAAGAGCCTTCTGCCGCCCAAGTATAATCAACGGATAGATGCTGGCGGAGATTTTGAATAGCAATAGCGATAGAAAATACGGCAGCAGCACGTGATGGTGGAATAATATGCGCTTGCGTCCGCCTGGTAGAGAGACTCCGGGACGTGAGTAAGTGAATTGTTCGGAAACCCAGAGCCAGAAGTTTTTAAACATCGCAGCAAGCACCGCGAGTGTCTCCGTGCGTCGTTTTGTTTCGTATGTTTTGTTGGTAACCGTGACTGTCGAATAAATCGTGGTCGAATTTGAAATTTGACAGACATCAGACGTGTGTTTTGAAGTGTTTTTCGGAAAATGCCTCGTTCCGCGGGGCGTTTTGGGGCCCAAGGATAACATGTGCGTTGTTTACGTTTATCGTGAGAGTGCATCATGTCACAGTGCAAGAAATTTGCGCCCAATATCTTCCATAAAACTAAATGTTCCAATTGCTTTCGGCAGAAAGAGGAACATTCTGCGGAGGCTCTGGAATGCAACCGGGTGAGTTTTGAGCTGCGTACACCCATGCATATATTAACCCATGAAATCATCCCATCCATTTGATCTAACCCTCCGCAGGAGCGCCAAGACTGGGATCAGATTGCTTCAGCCGATGTTAAAAGCTTCTGACAGCTAATTGGATTCCAGTAGGAGTTACATAATATGCCTAATAATCTCTATAGTAAGGGTTGCAGTTAGAGGGTGAAGGTATCCTTATGCCGCTTCCAAACCCAAAGGCGCATCTTGTATTTTCCAACAATGTACAATATTATTTATATTTACACACCTATTATACTAATGATTTCTCGAAATAAACACATATTTCCTGTTGTTTCAATTGGTAATTTTGTAGTGTCGAATATCTTGTCGCAAAACATGTTGAATTAATATTCGAGTTCCTTAAAGGGTTCGAAAGATATAGCGACGAATTATTTTATTGTTGAAGTGCGCCTTTTTCTAATTCCAATAGACGCTCTTGAAATAACGCAATAATTGTAAATCTATTAATTTAACGGCTGCCACCATTTTCGCAGGTTATCAGTCTCATTAATATCACAAATGCAGATATAAAAATACGTATGAAGGAATAAATCGCAAACATTGAAATTAGCGAATTGCTGGATAAAGTTTATGTTGCATTGATTTAATTATCGTTTTTTTCCCTTTTGATCGTTCTGGAGGTCATGGTTTTGTGGAAACGATTTTTAATCGGTCGAGTGCTGATTATTGTCCAAACGAATTTGTTTATTCGGAAACTAATTGAGGAAAACAGAAGGTAGCTTGACTAGGAAACCCAACTATGTTGATTGCATCAACCACGATAGTAGGTCGAAAAATACTAGATAACCAAAATGAACTAATGATTATGAACTGATAACTAATTACGAATTGATAGGAAACTCGATTGGTTTTAGTACAGATCTAAATCAAGAAAAATTAAAAGAAATTCCATTCTGAATATGGAGTTATGCGTTCTCAAAATCAGTAAATTAATAATCGAGAAATTAATATACAGGGTGTCCCGGAAAATGTGGGAAATATCTCGGATTCAGATAAAACATAAAAAAATAAGATGACAAGTTTCCATAATTTTTTTTTCCTTGCGGCCCTCCCTACGGAGATACGGCCTCCTAAATGACGTCACTGGAAATACATCTTACTGGAATAAATCTCAAACTACTTAATATAATTAAAAAAAAAATGATATGATGAACAGTAGTAAGGACCTCTTAAAATACTGCCCTTAAATTTAAATCAGCTCTTTTAGTTTACCAGGGGCGGACACCCTGTATGATAAGGAGTAGACAAAAACAAATTTGGATAGCTTGAACATTAAGCTAAAAAAAAGGTACTATTGTTTATTGTCGATAAAATGAACCGTTTTCGAAAAACAAAATTACAAAGATCCTAAACTACGCAGTTTTGGCATAGAAAGGCACGTTAACAAAAATTATTTTTTAGAAATGTACTCTCACTAAAGCTCGCAACGATTGAATATGAATACGCTAGTTATAAATAATCTATTAAAAACTTCATAAGAGTAAATTTCCAAAAAATAATTTTTTTAACGTGTCTTTCTGTGCCAAAACTACATAGTTTAGGATCTTTGTAATTTTGTTTTTCGAAAACGGTTCATTTTATCGACAATAAACAAGACTACCTTTTTTTAGCTTGATGTTCAAGCTATCCAAATTTGCTTTTTTCTACTCCTTATCATACAGGGTGTTGCAAATGTAAGCATTAAAATGTAAAATCTAGTCCGCCACTGGTAAACTAAAAGAGCTAATTTGAATTTAAGGGCAGTATTTAAAGAGGTCCTTACTACTGTTCATCATATCAATTTTTTTTTAATTATATTGTAGTTTGAGATTTATTCCAGTAAAATGAATTTCCAGTGACGTCATTTAGGAGGCCGTATCTCCGTAGGGAGGGGCGCTAGGAAAAAAAATATGGGAACTTGTCATCTTATTTTTTTATGTTCTATCTGAATCCAAGAGATTTCCCACATTTTCCGGGACACCCTGTGTATATGGTGAAATGCTAAATGATACATATTCAGATCAGAAATCTCAAAGATATAAAATATAGGTAGTTGTATAAATAAATAATGAAAAATTATTATTGATGTCGAAGAAAAACTAGACTTAGAATAGAACTTATATCAATGGATTTTAGACAAGATGGAAAAAAAATCTTCGTATCGAAAGACTAGTTGCATTAACAAAATGCCGAACCCAAAAAGATGCATTTTCGGGGAAAGATGTATGAAACGAAGCCCTACAAGATGATCTCTCTACCATTTATTCTGGATAACATTTCTGGATTATACATTTTACATTGATGAAGTCGATGAATATTTTTTAAGATGCTAGTATCATTAAATTAATCGAATATGAAAAGAATTAAGTTGTGCATTGTATCTAAAAACGCATTAAAATGAGATACGATAAGAATATGGAGTGATTTTAAATAGATTATTATCTATCTCCGGTCCATTGACCTGAGCAGCGCATTTAAATGTGTACACACCTACAAGAAATAGTAATATCAGGGCCCCCGTAACCAGGTGTGCAACGCGTGCAACGCACGCGGGCGCCACTTCAAAGGGGCGCCAAACCGAAGGTTTGGCAAAAAAAATTAAAAATCTAAATGAAAACATATAAACATATCAAGAAATTTCTTTAAGAAATAATAGCTTTTTTGTGCCATGCGCTGCTTATAGCTTGAATTTAGCAGTGAATGATGCTGCTAAAGTATCAAATGAAACTGTGAACTTTTTTAATATACCTAGTACAAGAACTCTATGTGTTTTTCTCTTCTTCAACAAAAAGATGGGATATTATAAAAAAAATGTTCCTGAATTAAATCTAAAACCCCTAAGGGCCGGTATTATAAAGGCCAACCTAGGATTCAACCGTTGCGTCAACAACCAAATTCCTCACTATCTGGTAGTTGGCGTACGGTTGAATCCTCGGTTCGCCTTTTATAAAACCGGCCCTAAGTGATACCAGATGATCGAGTAGAGTAGATGCTATAAAGCCATTGAAATTTCATATAGTTAAAATTTGTGAGAGTCTTTTAGAAATAGCGGATAACGATAATTCTTTTAGCATAGAAGTTAGGCATAAAACAAGTAGTTTACTATTAAATATTCAATCATTTAAAAGTATTTGTAGTGTAATCATTTGGTATGAAGTTTTATTTCAGATTAATATTGTAAGCAAATTGATGCAAAGTGTAACAATTGACATAAAAGTATGTCAAAACTATTTGAAGAATTTAGTTGATCATTTCAAAAATTGTAGAAATGATAATTTCTTCGAGGAAATAATTGCTCAAGCCTCAAAATTAGCCGCCGATCTTGAGATAGAGCAAGATTTCCCTGCAATTCAAAACACTAGACGAAAATATAAACCTAAATTTTTTGATTACGAACATAGGGATGAATCACCTCAAAATCCCAAAACCGCATTCAAAGTGAATTTTTTTTTTAATAATGGATCAAGTACTGGCTTCTTTAAATAGTAGATTTGATGTGATCTCTAATTATGGAAATATTTTTGGTTTTTTCAGTGATATATTTACATTATGTGACGATGATCTCCTTAAAAAATGCCAAGCTCTTCAACAGAAGTTTACAGATACGGTAAAGATGGAGGCTGATATTGAAGCCGACGTTTTGTATAATGAGATTAAGGCTTTAAGGTTATTTTCAATTCCTTCTACTTCATCTCCTCTGGATATATTGCAATATATATTTGAAAACAATTTAACCTCATCTCTGCCAAATATTATAATATCCTTGAGAATACTATTAACCTTACCAGTATCTGTGGCTTCTGGGGAGAGGTAATTTTCAAAATTAAAAATAATAAAAAATTTCCTGCGATCAACTATGAACCAAGAGAGGCTATCTGGGTTAGCAATATTAGCTATTGAGCAGGAGATAGTCGACAAAATTGATTTTGATGAGGTAATAAGAGAATTTGCTGCTGCTAAATCAAGAAAAATACCTATTTAACTTAATGAAAGTTCTAGATTATATGACGGATCGAAGAAGTTTTTTTGTTATCTATTATTAATTGATTGTTATTATTTTTTTATTGTTTATTATTTCTATTAAAATAGAAAAGTTTTCGTTTTATTATAAAATAATAAAAATATATTTTTTATAACTGGATCTCGTACATTAATGAAGGGCGCCAAAATAGTGTCCCGCACGCGGGCGCCACTCAGCCTTGCGGGGGCCCTGAGTAATATTGTGGAGTTATTTTAGTCAGTGCATAGTTTCTCACCTGGAAAAGACTCAATTGCCACCGACTTAGCGAAAATTGTCAAAATATAGATCGGGAACATGGGAGACGGAATGATTTCTGATAAATTTCATGTTCTGAAGACATGGAATCAGTCCGCGTATAGTGATTTGACTGGAGGGTAATCCGAGTAATCCCTGCTTGTATTGCCTCACAACTGCTCATAGGTAGACGGCACGAGACGTTGACAAAAAATAAATTAAACTTAACGGTGGCTCCTTAAATGATTCGTAACGTCTTTAATGAAGTGTGCTACGTTGGTGGCAAGACACAAGAACAGGATGGTACACAGACGACGGACATTGGTTATTCCGAGACTCCAGCATCCTATTAATAGAAATTCAGAAAGATGACGGGTTAATTTATAGGAATGGCCCAAAGTTCCTTTTATCCTTCAGAAAATTAGACACGTCTTCGTTTTCATCGTCTGGACGTTAATGTGCTTCATGGATTTTAAACTCCACATGTTTTTAACGGAAGATTACCTTCGGATCCTTAGCTTTAGAGGCGGAGCGAACTAGTGTCATTAATGTGATCATTTTTTCTTCGGAAACTAACCTGACCGAAGATTCGATTCTCAAGAAGGCCATCAGAGTTATCGGATTTGTCTTGGATGGAAGAAAACTATTATTAAAAATGGTGTCTAAAAAATACACTGCACAAAAAAATTAACGCACATTCTGAAAATCTCAATTTTAATGAAAGTTAACTCTACATTGACTTTATAAATTATTTTTTATGTTCTCTCGGGAAGGTTTTGAACGAAACAAGACACATTAAATGGAAGAAAAATTCAGGATTTCACCGAATCTTATGTGAAAGCAGAGAAATGAACAATTTTCAAAATTTTGAAATGCTGATAAGTGATTTAATACTTGGTATTTCCACCCCTTGCGTTAATTACAGCTCGGCAACGACGGTTCATACTCAAAATGAGTGATCTTAAAATGTTCTGATCTAATCCTTCCCAGATTTCTCCGAGTTGGATTCCTAAGTCATTAAGAGTAGCTGGATGATTTTCTGAACTTCTCAGCCTTCTATTGAGGTTGTCCCAAACCTGCTCAATCGGATTGAGATCTGGACTTCTTGCTGGCCATTCCATTCGAGAGACTTCAACCTCTTCAAGGTACTCCTGAACGATGCGCGCACGATGGGCACTGGCATTATCTTCCATAAAAATGAAATTTTCACCAATGTATGGGGCAAATGGCACTACATGCTCTTCAAGAATGTTCCTTATATACTTATCAGCATTCATAGCTCCATTATCAACGACCATTAGGTCTGTGCGAGCAGTCAAAGATATTCCACCCCATACCATAATCGATCCTCCCCCGAAACCAGTAGTATTCAGGAAATTCCACTGAGCATATCTTTCATGTGGACGTCTGTATACAAGGGAACGTCGATCACAATGGTAGAGGCAGAATCTAGACTCATCTGTGGAAGAGATCTCTTTCCCAATCGGCCTCTTCCCAATGGATATGCTCTCTCGCAAAATCCAAACGCGCCCTTCGATGGGCTGGGGTAAGAGCTGGGCCTCTTGCCGCGACACGAGGCCTTAAATCATATTCTCTGAGGCGATTTCTTATTGTCTGAGTGCTAATTTGCACCTCATGAGTTTGCTCAAACTGATTTTGAAGGAGGCGAGCGGTTGCAAACCGTTGTCTCAACGAAGAAACTCTCAAGTTACGTTCTTGAATGGCAGTTGTTACCCGTGGTCTACCCTGTCCTGGTCTTCGGACATTCATACCTGTCTCCCTGAATAGCTGCAACATTCTGGACACACTTGTATGGGAAACTCCAAAGCTTTCTGCAATTCTTGTGTATGCCCACCCTTCTTCTCGCAAAACTACCGCTTGGGCACATTCCTCTTGGGTCAAATTGCGTGTTTCGCGTTGCATAGCGATCGAGTGTAGAAAATCAAACTAAAGAAAAACTATTGATCACTAGAATTGATCGAGAACAACTGATTTTAGAATGGAGCCAATACATTCAAAATCTGATATCATCTTTTTTTATTCCTGCTGGGAGAAAACATCAGTATTGAAGATAAACGTTGAAAGTGGATAACATATGCATGCATAATTCTGATAAAAATAATTATCATTGAGAACACCTTCAGTTGTAGAATAAATTTGAGATTTCCATAATGTGCGTTAATTTTTTTGCGCAGTGTAGTTAGGTACCTACAATACCAATTACGACGTGGACTGTTTTCTCTTGCGAAAAAGTAAAAAGACTTTATTCTTTTATAAATTTGAGTTCGGTTGCTATAGCGTACACTACCGATATTTTGTAACAGGTGCACGTTGTCTCTAATGAAGATTTTCCTGAAATTCTTACAAGCCTTCGCTGAATAACAAGGAAATATTTCTCATTCGTGACGAATGCTGGTTCAAAACCATCACAGACTGAGATCTTCTAATGCCGGGACTCTCTCAATTCTCTCATTTTCCATCATCTGCATCTGCCATGATATAAATCCCGCTAAAAATCCAAACCAGTCGATCAGTAACATAATAATGAATTGCTTCAGCTTTGAAAATGAAGTACCTGGGTGGTAACGGAGGTTAGATCTCGAAGAAGGAGTATTGTCGGTATCCGGAGACTCGAGATTCTAATACCCACTTTCCGACATGCCTGTAGATTATGATTAATGACCTGACGGGACGTGTGGGTTTAGAAATTGTCGACCTTTGTTTTTTAACCAGAGATAAGATAATAAGTTTTGAGAGGACGTTTTATTTGATCATGAGAGTGAGGTTGATGATAAAGCTTGAAAGGTCAATTAAATTCTTCCAGGGAATTTTTGTCTGTGAATAACGATGGGTGTGTAGGTCCTGAATTTGAGGATTTGTCAGTGGCTGGAAAGTTGAAAATTACCAAAATTTGTACCTTTCGCTCTCGAACGAAAAGGAATGAAAATCTGATTAAAAAATGCTTCACTTGATCTGGAGATATACCCTCGGATACCCATGCATTTACCTCCAGAAGTCTATATTTTTCGAATTTCTGATGAATTATCGAGAAAAGTCGAAATTTTTTGAAAACTGGCTTTTTTCTCCAATTGGTTCCGTCAACTGAAAAATGCGAATTTACAAAATAGTGGATTAGTCACTATGCTTAGCTTCGAAATATACATTTCTTGAAATAAACTGCTCCACATGAGTTAGGGATATTGACTTAAATTGCAAAAAAATACAGTTAAAATAAGATTTTTGTGATGAAAATTCATATTAATATGATTTCAAGTTGCAAATTAATTTTAGCCTGTAGGTCTGCAGCGTATACAGGGTGGTTAAGAAAAATCGAGTAAAATAACGAAATTTTATTCCCTGAGAATTCAAGCATTTTAAAACTATCAATACAATGTATGGCCTCCTTGGGCATCAATAACAGCTTGACATCTTCTTTACATACTACACACGAGGTTGTTGAACATTTCTTGAGGAATTTGGTTTTATAAACGTTGCAGACGCTCTCTCAGATCATTTGAGGATTCTGGGGTAGGTTGATGATTACCTAATCTTCTTTGGAGCATATCCCATGTATGTTCTATGCAATTCAAATCTGGTGAGTGTGGAGGTATTGGTAAATGTGGAATACCAAGCTCCTCGCGCGCATTCTCAACTATGGCTGCACGGTGCGGTCTAGCGTTATCGTCTAGAAATTGAAAAGTTTCACCAATAGCAGCGTGAAAATTTGGCACAACATTGTCAATGACATGCTCCCTATAGTGTAAGGCGGTCATATTCCCAGGACAAATGTGTAGATCTGTGCGCCTGTTGAAACATATCCCGGCCCATACCATAACACTACCCCCTCGGAATGGATGGACTTCTTGGAAATAGCGACGATTACGGGGTATGCGTGGGATTGTCCATACCCTTATTCTTAGAGAATCTGAAAATCGTCCATATCTGGATTCATCAGTGAAAAGGACACTATGCCATTGATCGTTCCAATGGATATGTTGCCTTGCCTATTCCAGTCTTTGACGCTTATGGTCACGTGTTAATGGAACTCCTCTTAATGGACGTCTAGAACCTAGATTCACCTCTCTCAAACGTCGTCTGATGGTTTCGATGGAAACTTGGACCCCATCTGCAGTTTGAAGAGTATTCCGTAGCATTCTACACGTAGAAGTAAGGTTTCTTCTCGCCGAAACGGCGATGAAACGATCCTGAGCAGGTGTTGTTTTGCGTCGCCCACCAAGCCTTGGTCTTTCCAACACGGAACCTGTCTCCCTGAACCTACTCCAAAGTCGAGATATCACACTTTGGCTGACTTGGAGCCTTTCCGCAACAACCTGAGTTAGGCCACCCTGCAGCATTCCGATAGCCCTATTACAGCGTTTGTTAATTTACGTCTTGGCATTTTCAGAAAACTCGTTTCAAATCGAAGCCGTTGATAGATTGACTTCATTTCAAAATAAGAACATTGCATGAAGCATATGCAAAGAACCAAACTTCAGAAAAAAGGCGACCAGATGGACGAAATGTCTCATACTGATTTTTATTGGATCGATTCGAGTTGTTATTGAGTTTTAAATGATTTTACAGCGATTTTCTCGAAGATTACATACTTTTAAAAACGATTGAATACGATATCCCTAACTCTTGTGGAGCAGTATATTAGGTACAATTGTTCTGTTTTCCGAAAGAAAGAAATTGAGGGTTTAAAAACTGTGCATTTATCAGTGAAAAGGATTGGCGCCAAATGAAATGAAATTAATAAGTGAAGCCGCTCTGACATAATTCCAGATTTGCTTCGGGCCCAGTTCAATCAAGTATAAATATTTCTCTACGATTAGCAGTGATATCTAGGGCACTAATCGAGGAAGGTGTCCATTAAAGGCATGTGTGGCAATGAATACCTTTTCTGAAGTGGGTTTCCAATTATGAATAATAAGTTTACTGTTATTATTTCAGATGAGATGGCTGTGTTATTTATTATTGTTTAGGTAGTAATTAGCCTAATAATAAGTGATGCAAATTCGCATGTGGGCCGATAGAAGATTATTTTTTAATTCAATTGAATGACACCTCTGCTGTTTTCTGGGATACTATACATCAATCTTCCATCCGTAAGAAATTGCTGATTGGCGATATTGAGGTAGAAACAAAGGTATCTGTATGCCCACTTAGCATGTGGAAAGGTTATTCCTTTTTTGTCTTCTGAAAAATGGCCTTTCTCCACGAATCTTTGATCAGCCTTGGACCGAAGCTTTAGAAATTCGTGTTGGGGGCATTTTTACCATATGCTTGGAGGTGAAATAATTTTTTTCGTTCATAGATCGAGAGCACTATGATTCTACCTGCTATTTGATTTGAGTGCTGTCATAAATTGAAAGAAGTCCTTCCGAATAATCGAAAAGTTCTTCATAAAGTGCTTATTGAGTGAAATTTAATGATTTCGTCGCTTATCTCCATTTCTTTGCAATTCTTTCACTTTTTTTTCCAATAAGAGGTGTTATTTTGAATAGCCCACAATTTCTGTAGATGTCACTTTCGAAGCTGTCAATTTTTGACATTTGACAAGTTGAAACTATGCCATTAATAAAAATGGAACGATATTAGCTTCAACAAAGCATTGGAATTATTAAAATTCAATATACAGGGTCTTTCACGAGGAACCTCACCCATATTTATACGGGAAACTACTGAACGTATTTTCATGAAATTCAGCACTTATAAGTATTTCACGATGCTGATGAAATCTAAAATATTTTCAAGGCATGAGCACCTCCGGTTTTTCCGGAAATGACGTCAACTTCCGTTTTTCAAATTAGAACACCATTTTTTTATTGCAGAAATAGATTCCTTAAAAAATTTCAAGTTATTTTGATGTAACATTTTTCAGTTTTGGTTGGAAAATTCTCTCTGAGCGGGAAAATTCGAAAAAAAATCGAAAATAGAGCTCCGCTGAAACAAGAATAACTTCGAGGTTTTTGGATGGAAAATTTTCATTTTTGGGATTTTTCAAGATGTAAGATTGATGTATCCACTTTAAAAATCGAAATCGCGATTCATGATACAGGGGGTGAAAAAATCGCTTTCAAAGTTAGGGATGACAAAATCGTGAAAAATCAATTTTTTCAAATTAGAACCCCATTTTTTTATGGCAGATATTGAATCTACGTTAAAAAATAATGTGAGTGTATGCATCACACCCTTGCCCTAAAGTGGATATTTTCTGAGTTAATATCCACTTTAGGGCAAGGGTGTGATGCATACACTCACATTATTTTTTAACGTAGATTCAATATCTGCCATAAAAAAATGGGGTTCTAATTTGAAAAAATTGATTTTTCACGATTTTGTCATCCCTAACTTTGAAAGCGATTTTTTCACCCCCTGTATCATGAATCGCGATTTCGATTTTTAAAGTGGATACATCAATCTTACATCTTGAAGAATCCCAAAAATGAAAATTTTCCATCCAAAAACCTCGAAGTTATTCTTGTTTCAGCGGAGCTCTATTTTCGATTTTGTTTTCGAATTTTCCCGCTCAGAGAGAATTTTCCAACCAAAACTGAAAAATGTTACATCAAAATAACTTGAAATTTTCTAAGGAATCTATTTCTGCAATAAAAAAATGGTGTTCTAATTTGAAAAACGGAAGTTGACGTCATTTCCGGAAAACCGGAGGTGCTCATGCCTTGAAAATATTTTAGATTTCATCAGCATCGTGAAATACTCATAAGTGCTGAATTTCATGAAAATACGTTCAGTAGTTTCCCGTATAAATATGGGTGAGGTTCCTCGTGAAAGACCCTGTATAAAAATGGTGAAAATTTGGTAGAGACGGTTCGTAAAACTTGGGGGGGGAAGGAATTTTTAATTATTTCTCATGCAATGAAATAGAAAAAATTGCATAGTATAATTAATAACAGCATGAAAAAAATTACAAACTATGTACATATAGAGAAAATATGAGGTTCCATAATATAAAGAAACAATGAATACTCGCCCTCCAGTTCCAGAGATTTGATGAAATATGAAAGTCCGTTACTCTCACAGTCCTTTTTACAAGGATTACAAGCTACACATTTGAAATAGGAGATTCAGTCCATCAATAAAATTGCTTAAAAATCCATATAAATGTCGGATACAAGAAAAATCTAAAATCTCTTGTGAAAAAAAATCGCTTTTTTTACAAGTTTTACAAGTTGCTTGTTAACCGTAAAACAAATAATATGTGATTTCGGAACAGAGAAAATTCAATATCTTTTTTGGAGTGGGGCCGCAATAGTTTACGAAGCGGGCCGCATGCGGCCCGCGGGCCGCGCGTTTAACATGCTTGAGTCCTAACCTAACAGATAGAATCTGTTTATCCGCACATTTAGCGCTCGCATCGCCATTCGAAGCATGCATCTACCCATTTTGGCGACGTTTAAAACAGCATGAAGTCACCATTCTGGTCCGAGTATTTCTTTCCGGCGTCATTTCCGCGTTATTTATAGGTGTCAGTAGTTTGTTACTCAGTTTATTATGCCCCCCATTCGTACGGATGGGATTTTTTCAATTGGCCAAAAGAGAAATCCACATGTCGCCGAGGTCAACCGGTCCGCGCTCGCAGCTACCGACGCTGTCAAGCCAAATTAAGAAGTGAATTCCGAACATCCGGTGTGATCGGTTCTTGATCAGGAAGAGGCGAACTATCAGGGTTGAATTCGTTGATCGGCTGTGATAAAGCCGGACAGAAAGTGTCACGCAAAGGCCGTACAATTGCGACATTCTCGTTTTCGTCTAGGTTTGTTAATCCATATCTGTCAATTAAGGCTGGTATTTGGAGCGAGATTACTCTGATAACTGATTAGTTTGATGTCGAATCGATCTGTTGGCGAGTGTATCAGGAGGGAATTAGGTCGAATGGATGATATCTCTCTCTCTCTCTATCTCCCAAAAAATATAAATCAGATGATTTATACATTTTCTGAGATACGAGTATATATTGAAAAATTCTTCGCCTACCATAGAACCAAACAAAATTTCAATGTCGAAAAATGTTATTACTCAACATATTCTCCTCTTAATTGAATACATTTATTACAGCAAACCTGCAACGTCTCTAGACCTTTCAGAAAAAATGTTTCTTCTTGCTCTGCAAAACAGTCCTCCACAGCTTTTATTACCTCCTCGTTGAAAGAAAATTTACAACTTTCGGGGGGGCACACAATAAGTAAACATTGCAAATTTTGTCAAATATACAGGCATTTTTTGATATTTCGGCCCCCCCCCCCCCCCCCCCCACGTGCCTGAATAAGGGGGGTGTTCTACAACATTTCCAAGTGTATTTCAGAAAGCGTCAATTGTATTTCAGAATAGTCAATTGAATTTCAAAAAGCGTCATTTGTATTTCAGATTAGTCAATTTAATTTCAGAAAGCGTCAATTGTATTTCAGATCAGTCAATTGTATTACAGAAAACATCAAATGTATTTCAGATTACATAGTCAATTGAATTTCAGAAAGCGTCAATTGTATTTCAGATTATATCATATGTATTTCAGAAACCGTCATTTGTGGCGAATATTTGAAAAATGCTCGAATGAGAGTTTTCAAGAATTACAGTTTCTTTTTTGTGCCACATTAAACGGAATTTCCAAATATCACAGTCATCTCGCTTTCAGTCTCGGGACACGAATGACCATTTCCCAAATACAATTGACGATTTCTGAAATTAAATTGACTGATCTGAATTACAAGTGATGTTTTCTCAAATGCAATTGATGATTTCTGAAATACATATGATATAATCTGAAATACAATTGACGCTTTCTGAAATACAATTAACTAATCTGAAATACATTTGATGTTTTCTGAAATGCAATTGACTAATCTGAAATACATTTGATGTTTTCTGAAATACAATTGACTAATCTGAAATACAAGTGATGTTTTCTGAAATACAATTGACGCCTTCTGAAATACACTTGGAAATGGTGTAGTAATTCTAACCCTAAATCACGAATTTTTTGCATGGCAACATGAGATTTGTACTGCGGCGTAAAAACAAAACACCTTTGGATAGCTTTCCGCGTCTTTTCTCTTTAATTTTTTTCCGTAGAGTGGTCAGTAATGTCGAATAGTAATCTCCAGTTATTGTTCTACCCTTATCCAAAAAATCAATTATGATTACTCCATGGCAATCCCAAAAAAACTGAAGCAAGAACTTTTCCAGCAGTTTTTTGGACATGAAACTTCTTAGGTCTTGGAGAACCAGAGTGTCGCCATTCCATCGATTGTTGCTTTGTTTCTGGATCGTAGAAATGTACTCAAGTCTCATCCATAGTAAAAATTCGCTTTAAGAAGTCTACATCGTTTTCAAATCGAGCACAGATCGCGCGATGCTTTTACCCTTGCACGCTTTTGGTCAACATTCAAACATTTGGGGATCCATTTTGCAGAAATTTTGCTCATGTCCAAATTGACGAGAACGCGTTCGTATGAAATCTTCATTGCTTCAGATATCCGTTTCAGCCCATTTCGACGGTCTGATAAAAACATGTCATGAACTGCATCGATATTTTCGCGGACTGACACAGGAACTGGCCTTCCCGATAGGTCATCATCTTCAATGGAAAATTTACCTCTTTTGAAGCTTGCAGTCCAATTTTTCACGGTCGCATACGGAGGACATTGATCACCAAGGGTATCAAGCATATCTTCGTAAATCTGCTTACCTCTTAACCCTTTTAAATACACGTACTTGATGATGGCTCGATACTCCAATTTTTCGATTTTTACAATTTCGGTGGACATCTTTTTTTTTAATTTATTGCGTACCTCTGGTTTACTGTTTTGACGTCGAACTCTACACTGACACTCCTAATAAGTTATTGTTCGTTGATATATGGTATCGCAATATTTTGTTTATGCATGAAACTGATCTAGGCTATTTAGATATCAATACATCCTCGTAATTTCCAATTGAAATGCTCTGGAAAGGAAAAATAATTGGTTAAATCCTTTTTAGTTGTAAACAAACCGTCTCTGCCAAATTCTCACCACTTTTATATAGTGAATTTTAATGATTTCACTGCGTTGTTAAAACGTGTATATTTCCATTTTTATTAATGGCATAGTTTCTACTTGTCAAATGTCAAAAAATGGCAGTTTCAAAAGTGAGATCTATAGGGATAGCGGGCTATTCAAAATAACACCTCTTATTTGAAAACCCTTCATCTCCTGATCTAGTTAAGGAATAAATTCTGAAACCAGTTGCATTGTTCGGAGCCCAACCTGATATGAACGTGGGATACGTTGAACGTTGAACACATAAGTGATATTCTTCCTCATTACATTACAATCATTATTATTACGATTTCTTCCAGATGATTCTTTCGACATTTCCGCCGTGAGAACCTCCTCAATTCACCAGTCTCCCAAAAAGGTCAAGATCAAGTCGGGGAGAAAGATACCCATTTAGAACCGACATGATAAATATTTCGAAATCGTGGATAAATATCGAATACAGCCGTCCATCAACTAAGACAAATACGCACACCAATAATTAAAGCAGTTTCACTGCGGGAACGGTGAAAAATGAAAGTGGCCGGCTGCCATAAGAAAGTTACGGCATAGGTCAAAAATCCGATAAAATAGCGAGTCTAGGAGTGTAATATGATCTATATTCGGCCTTTTTATGCCCGCATGGTGTCCGATGGTCTTCAGCGAGAATGTTCGATAAGAGAGTGTCGGAATTCTATTAAATCTCATAAATACGATCGGTGGAAAGGAGAACGCGGTGAATGAACTTCGGGAGAAGTTTTTAATAATATGGAAAGTGCTCGTCGATAATTGCAAACGTTGTAAAAATAGTTTTGAATAACGAACAGGGACTGAACGATTGCGTACATGGTTCTTCCATTTTCAACAATGGAGAGATCCTTTGCATTAATCTGAAATATCAGATTTTTTCATCTGATGTATCCATGGTTCATCTTCTTTCAAATTGATACTCATTCACCGAACTGATTCGTTATTTCTGAAATAATCTCAAAGCACCGCTGTATAGCCTCCGTGTTTCCAAATGGAACACCCTGTATGTGTATATCTTTTTATTTTTGAATTCTACGTAACATTCCTATTTTTATTTGATTAGTTTTTTATCTGCATTTGTTCTTGATATATCTACCTACTCAATTTGAGAAAGAAAATTGACAGAAGGAGTGACTGCTTTCAATATCATTATTAACAAAGATAATGCAATAAAAGAACCCTCATTCTTGATACGAAGGAGAATCCACAATTTCCTTTTTTTTGTGATTCTAAACGAAGATGTAACAACGCTCATTCGACCATTTTGATAGGCAAAAAATACGAGAATTTACCTACAAGCTGCTAAATAATTTTTTTTCAACTGAGAAAGGATTTGGCGAAAGCATTAGTTCAATATCTGCTAAATGGCCTCCTCTTGCAGCTCTACAGACGTCCACTCTTTTGTTGAAATTTTCAATGACATTTTGACATAATTTAGGCTCTTTCTCACTAATGACACGAATGATTACATCCTTTAGTTCAGGAATCGATTGTGGATTTATTCTTATAGATCTGGCTTTTCACATAACTCCAAAGAAAATAGTCCAACGGTGTCAAATCACATTATTTTGGTGCCCAATTGACATCACCGTTTCTGGAGATTATTCGTCCAGGAAATTTTTGTCTCAATAAATCAAATGTGTCATTTGCAAAGTGAGATGTGGCGCCATCCTGCTGAACTGGCTAATTATTCAACAAATCTCATCGATTATCCACCGTATTCCCCTGATATGGTCCCGTCCGATATTTTCCCCTTTCCAAAACAAATTTCCACACAAAAGGGAATTCGCAACGTGTTATTAAGTTCATTCCTGAAAATACGTTCAAAAAAGGAGCCTATTTTGAGGTCGATTTCCGACAGTGTTGTATAGAACTGATCATCGTCACCTTAAGATTCAAACGGTTCTTTTATTATCCCTGTTTCCAAGACTATTCACCCACATTCAAGGAGCACCTACGTGAAATCATACATGAGCCAATCGAACGGTTCTTCTCTTTGCCTTTTGGCAATGCTTAAAAATCACTTACTGTCCAACCACTTCAGCCCAAAATCTAGGTCGCGTGCGAAAATCTTCACCGGTTTCTGGTGACAATAATAGCTAAGGTGAGGCGCGCGCGCATCGTTTCCCGTTGGTACCTAGGGATACAAGCTCTGTATCGATAGGTACATGTGTTATACTACAGAATACAACTCAGAATGAAAGCTGTGGAGTATTCACCATGAAATGAAAAATTGTTCTTAGCATAAAATATTCTTATTATCAAGGCGCATCGACACTATGCCGATTTGTCTTGTTTCCAGTCTCGACACGTTTGTTTCAAGAAGTCCACATCGAATTTTGGATGAAATTCAATTGAAAATGGAGAGATTTTGAACAAATTAATTCAAAACTGGATTTATATGAGCAAATTTTCGAAAAATATTTCCTCTAAAAAGGTTTCTATTTTCATAGTTGGGGCAAATGAACTATACAAAAATCGTATAATTTTTTTCTTAGCAAACACTTATTATCATATAGTTCCCTAAATGAAACCAATACAGGGTCTTTCACGAGGAACCTCACCCATATTTATACGGGAAACTACTGATCGTATTTTCATGAAATTCAGCACTTATAAGTATTTCACGATGCTGATGAAATCTAAAATATTTTCAAGGCATGAGCACCTCCGGTTTTTCCGGAAATGGCGTCAACTTCCGTTTTTCAAATTAGAACACCATTTTTTTATTGCAGAAATAGATTCCTTAGAAAATTTCAAGTTATTTTGATGTAACATTTTTCAGTTTTGGTTGGAAAATTCTCTCTGAGCGGGAAAATTCGAAAAAAAAATCGAAAATAGAGCTCCGCTGATACAAGAATAACTTCGAGGTTTTTGGATGGAAAATTTTAATTTTTGGGATTTTTCAAGATGTAAGATTGATGTATCCACTTTAGAAATCGAAATCGTGATTCATGATACAGGGGGTGAAAAAATCGCTTTCAAAGTTAGGGATGACAAAATCGTGAAAAATCAATTTTTTCAAATTAGAACCCCATTTTTTTATGGCAGATATTGAATCTACGTTAAAAAATAATGTGAGTGTATGCATCACACCCTTGCCCTATAGTGGATATTAACTCAGAAAATATCCATTTTAGGGCAAGGGTGTGATGCATACACTCACATTATTTTTTAACGTAGATTCAATATCTGCCATAAAAAATGGGGTTCTAATTTGAAAAAATTGATTTTTCACGATTTTGTCATCCCTAACTTTGAAAGCGATTTTTTCATGATTGCTAATCATTTTATGCCCAGATAAATTGTGAGGTGTTTCAGTTTCCAACTTTTCATACTTCGAATGTCGATGTTGTTTTTTTTTCGATATTCTATGGTGTGTACTATCTCTATCGTTTCTCTGAGTCGATACATAGGAAAATTTGTTTGTTTGCGACATCCCTACTCGCATCCTTCCTAGCATTGTATGGTCAGATCGTGGGTTGCGATAAATAATCGCGTACCAAAGAGCCCATTAATCACGCAGATTGAAAATGGTGAATACTTTCATTGATGAGAATAGATAAACAATGCGGACATGTTCTGTACGGTACCTACCTGTTTGCTATTCTTGACGGTCAACTCAAACCGGAAAAGACACGATATCGCGGGCGTAATTAGCCATATTCTAATGGATGCAACGTTGATTGATTGAGGAAAGCTATTCGCGTTGTGAAATTGAAGGAATTAGACACGGCCCTAGATTTAATGATGGACGCTTCAGTTTTATCGAGAGATATTTAATGTGCCTTTGTAATGAGTCATTTGCTACTCGGAAGTTATCTTGTACATTGGGAAAAATGCGGATAATGCTAATTGCGACCTGTAACTTGGCGACAATCGAAGAAACGAACAAAAAATTGTGTGATTAGATTAGGAAAAAGCTGCCACCATGCTACTCTCTTCCTTCCTCCATAATCTTTATACCCCATCACTTTTATAAAAGTCGATTTCAAGCGGATACCCTGGTCCTAAGTGGTAATTACTAATGATAACCAACTTCATTCAAGCGCCTTTGGTCCTTGTTGTTTATAATCATGTGACGTCATGAATTAGCCCTTCAACTTCATCGTTTGGACCGCAGATAACCGTACTTGAGAGCTGGGTTAAGATTCTGGTTATAAGAAGTGAGGTTACATAGGATTTATTTTCGCGCGATTCCTGAAGGGCTATAACCAAGGGTAGGACCAAAGATAACCGCGGTTATCACTGGTCCTCCGCTTGAAATCGATTAAAGTATCCCGGTTGGCCAAGATTTAGGTTAGGTTAGGTTAGGCATACGGGGATCAATAACAGCTTGACATCTTCTTTGCATACTACACACGAGGTTTTTGAACATTTCTTGAGGCATTTGGTTCCATAAACGGGGCAGAAGCTCTCTCAGATCATTTAAGGATTCTGGGGTAGGTTGATGATTATCTAATCTTCTTTGGAGCATATCCCATGCATGTTCTATGCAATTCAAATCTGGTGAGTGCGGAGGTACTGGTAAATGTGGAATACCAAGCTCCTTGCGCGCATTCTCAATTATGGCTGCACGGTGCGGTCTAGCGTTATCGTCTAGAAATTGAAAAGTTTCACCAATAGCAGCGTGAAAATTTGGCACAACATTGTCAATGACATGCTCCCTATAGTGTAAGGCGGTCATATTCCCAGGACAAATGTGTAGATCTGTGCGCCCGTTGAAACATATCCCGGCACATACCATAACACTACCCCCTCGGAATGGATGGACTTCTTGGACATAGCGACGATTACGGGGTATGCGTGGGATTGTCCATACCCTTATTCTTCGAGAATCTGGAAATCGTTCATATCTAGATTCATCAGTGCAAAGGACACTACGCCATTGATCGTTCCAATTGATATGTTGCCTTGCCTATTCCAGTCTTTGACGCTTATGGTCACGTGTTAATGGAACTCCTCTTAATGGACGTCTAGAACCTAGATTCACCTCTCTCAAACGTCGTCTAATGGTTTCGATGGAAACTTGGACTCTATCTGCATTTTGAAGAGTATTCCGCAGCATTCTACACGTAGATGTAGGGTTTCTTCTCGCAGAAACGGTGATGAAACGATCCAGGTGTTGTTTTTCGTCGCATCGTCGCCCACCAAGCCTTGGTCTTTCCAACACGGAACCTATCTCCCTGAACCTTTTCCAAAGTCGAGATATCACACTTTGGCTGACTTGGAGCCTTTCCGCTACAACAACCTGGGTTAGGCCACCTGTAGCATACCGATAGCCCTATTAGCCTCAGCGTTTGTTAATCTACGTCTTGGCATTTTCAGAAAACTCGTTTCAAATCGAAGCCGTTGATAAACTGACTTCATTTCAAAATAAGAACATTCATCAAGCATATGCAAAGAACCAAACTTCAGAAAAAAGGCGACCAGATTGACGAAATGTCTCATACTGATTTTTATTAGATCGATTCAAGTTGTTATTGAGTTTTAAATGATTTTACAGCGATTTTCTCGAAGATTACATACTTTTAAAAACGATTGAATACGACATCCCTAACTCTTGTGGAGCAGTTTATTACAGATCGAAACGCGCTTGTAAGCTCTGCTTCAGATGATTCGTGGCTGAGCTATGATGTTCAACTACAATGTATTGTTAAAAAAGTTGAAGAAGATTTATAAGGCGTCTTTGCAACTCACTAACAATACTGCGACCGACCATTCTTGATTACAGTAATCATCAAATGACCAGATGAATCAAGAGAATGCAATGAACTAGAAATCATATAAACGACAAATCCGCTTCCTACTCCGAGGGTGGCCATTATCTCATTACCAAATGCCGAAGCCATTTCGCACTTCATGGATGGTAATAACTCATCTTCCGAAGTCGTTAAATCAGATTATGTCTATTTCGCAGCAGCGCAAATGGAACACATGTTATTTCAGGAAAACATCGATAGACGCAGTGTATTAAACTCCAATAATAGTCAGAATGAAGACTCTTCACCCATATTTTTACAGTCGGCGAGTCACGTCCATCCCGAATCGTGGCAATAACCTTTTGGTTGAACTGGCACAGATTCTCGGGATTTTAACATTTGCACGTAAACTCGGAATATTAGTTATTTTCTACTCGGCGTTTCGGTTCGGATTTGGTTGATGGTCTGCGATAAAATGTTTTAATTCTCTCAATCGGGAAGCCGTAATTGCATCACCGTTATGCTGACCAATAATTCGCCTATGCTCTCTTCGACCAGATGCAGACGTGATTTGGTCCTACTCAAGACTAAACCACAGTTGATTCTGATTTCCTTCAACCGCTCATTATACAGGGTGACCAACTCGGGAACTCCATCGAACGATATGCGAAAAAAGAATCCGTAGGTATGGTAATATGGAACTACTGTGCGGGTGAGTTCCGTTTTTGCGTTCGATTTCGGAGAGTTTACTAAATTATGAATTGCATATTGATGGAGCGCCTTATTCTGTAGTTTCATTTCAGAGGCATAACTTGTTAGTAGTGAATTACAGTAATGTCATATTTTCTACACCTTTGATCTTTTCGTTTCTTTTTAAAATCTAATCAACCTTTATGAAATAAAAGTACCAAAAAAATGAAATGTTCTAAGATAAACGCTATTCATTTTGTCCTCATGCTATGGACAAAATGACATACCGGCAACAGGCAACTGTCGTTTTCTACTTATACAGAGTGTAACAGCCAAATGGAATAAATTCGATAACGAATAAATGAGGGGGTGTTAGGAAAAACGCTCGGACACGTCGATTTGTAATTTTAATTGCGCATACTTTTCAAGAAAATAAAATTATATAGGGTGTTCCATGTGACCGTGGCCAATACCAACTTTCTTATTTCAAATGCCACCCCCTGTATATTATTTATTTTTTGGATTCTCCAGAGAATTTTAGACACAATTCATGCAAAATGTCCTATACCTATCTTTAACTATTTCGGAAGTATTAAGTGTTTTCAGATTTATTGCAAAAATCAACGTTTTGAATAAAAATTATTTTATTTCACAAATTCGGTACATTTCACTTTTTTACAATTTTTTACAATTTTACATGTGACTTCTTTCTGTGGGGATATGTCAAAAGTATTGTATACGAAACGAAACCCTTAAACTTAGACGACCAAAAAAACCGAATCACGCTTGCGATTGGATCAGTCACGCCTGAAATGTTGAGTAACGTTAGAAGACAATTCTACATCAGATTAGCATGTTGCCAAGACGTTCGCGGCGAGCATTTTGAACATTTCCTACATTGACATTAATGTTTTTTTTGTTTTTTTTTTAATAATTGAGAAATAATCAGTACCTATTACTTATTAGGTTTTAAGTGTAATGTACCGAATTTGTGAAATAAAATAATTTTTATTTGAAACGTTGATTTTTGCAATAAATCTGAAAACACTTAATACTTCCGAAATAGTTTGAGATAGGTATAGGACATTGTGCATGAATTGTGTCCAGAATTCTCTGAAGAATCCAAAAAATAAATAATATACAGGGGGTTGCATTTGAAATAAGAAAGTTGGTATTGGCCACGGTCACATGGAACACCCTATATAATATTATTTTCTTGAAAAAATGCGCATTTAAAATTACAAATCGACGTGTCCGAATGTTTTTCCCAAAACGCCCTCATTTATGCGTTATCGAATTTATTCCATTTGGCTGTTACACTCTGTATAGTCACAAAACTACATACAAAGTTCACTAACGAAACGCTTGGTTCTTCTACGAACATCAGCACAAGATGCGTGAGCCCAATGCATGCATCGTAACCAGTCTTTTCCAGGGCTAATCCTGGAGAAGACTGGTTTTTTCCCGATCTAAATCGGGAAGAAAGGTCATAACAATAGACAAATGGACAGTCGTCCTCACTCCTCATGATCTCGAAAGTTCCTAGGAACATTTTATTCCTCATTATTTTCTTTAAATAATGCCCTAGGGACTTATCCCCTTTTCTTTGGAGGAGGTATGGGCCCCTTTTTTTGATTTTATTGCATCATATTAGGTGTAGAAGTTGAAACGTTTATCGAGTCTTCGGCTCACGTTTGCCTTGTCCACCTATGAAACGTCCTTTAGGGATTGGAGGAACCTCATCATAGGATCAGCAAGAGTAGATTAAGATGCATTGCCATTATTAGCCGCAGATGAATATTTTGTTATGAATATGTTGAGACAAGTCCTGGCTCTTTGTTTGCTGATGGAGCCTATCTGGGATGAATGGTCTCGGTGTTGTCCGGTAGATACGGTTAATTCAGCTGAAATACCTATGTCATTTTGTCCGTTCACTGAATATGTCATTTTGTCCATAAAGCGTTATAAAACTAAAAATATATCGAATTAATACAAAAAGTATATTAACATAAAAAAGCTTCGTGAATTCAATGACAAATAAGTGAAGTTTGAAATGTGTGTAAGATAAATGAAAAAAATGGTGAAAACTGGCCATTTCTTCTTAAAACTTGGCGCAATGAAAAAAACTCGTGACCTATCAATTCCTGTTATCACTCGTAACGAACGAATGAACTAGAGTAGCGCTTGCGAGTTTTCAGAGGTTAATAGAACCCACTCGGGTCGTGTGATTTGGTAGGCAGTTCCGCATTTGATACCGCCGAACTCACGTTATGATGCCTATGTCATTTTGTACGTATTTCCCCTATGTAAGATTGCCCACAATAAGATCAGTGTGGTATTTGATAATTTTCGAGTTTTAATAAAATATTCTGTATTGCAAGTCGTTGTCGACCTAGTTTTTGGTGCCCTTTGAAAAGGTTGCGTTTGGTCTCTCCAATATTGGTTCTTCTGCATTCACATGGTATCTCATTGACGTTGTTCTAACGTTGTATTCATAATTATTTCTTCCCATTTTCTTTGATATCGCTTCTACATATGGGTTTGCAGAGGTTTTGATTTGTGAGTTATCGATATTCTCTAAAGCTACTCACAGACGCACTGCGACATGGACAATCTAAAAGGCGTTTGAGTTGAGAATTTTCTCTCGTTGGTTCTTAAGCCGACCTTGATAATAAATTTTGACTGGATGAAACGAAGATATCTTTGGAATATAACTTTCCAAGCCCACATGTTTCCCACAAAGTGAGCTCTGAAGCACAGTTCCAGACGTCCACTGATACGACATACGACAATCTCATCTCATTCCTCAAACGCCATTTCAGGCTGAATCATCTAGTTCTAGTCCAAGAACCGTGGACCCGATAGGTAATCGAACTACGCGAATTTTACGATGGAAACTGGACTCAATCAACACTTTTATGGCTTATCTCTACTTGTATCATATCAGCCATAAACATCACCACTCCTCTCGATATAACAACGCTTCAAAGAGAGAATGTCGGAACAGCAAAATGGAACAAATCGCGGAAATAGATGTTATTGACTATTGAACGGACGCGTCTTTATTGACTATAACGGAGGAGAAATTATGACATGCTCCAATAATAGAAACGAAACATTTCATTATGGACCATCAACGGGGGAAATGAACCGAATCCCGACCAAGACTGATTCGAAAATTGATACATTTTCTGCGTTTACGTGCGAACGGTTCGAAGTCGAAGGAGTGAGAATAGTTCTTCGTCATTTCATCTTCTACCCAAAGCAATTCCCATGTGCAAACCTTCCCAGTAACGAAATGATCAGGAGAAAAAATACGCAACATAGTTAAATTGAGACTAAACATAATCAAATTGAGAACTAACATTTTTAATTAGAGACCGAAGAATCAGAATAAGACAAAACATTTTAGAATTGAGAATAATCAATTTCAAATTGGTACAATATCTGTTTCTATGTGAAATGGAAGTTCACTTTGAAATTGGTTATTCTCAATTTGAATGTGCTAAGCCAATCAGTTTGAATTTGTTTGGTTTCAAGTTTAAAATGTTAATTCTCAATTTCATTATGTTTAGTCTCAATTTGAAATAAAAAAGGTATAGTTGGCACCACTGGATTTGTTACTGTGTTAACTCTCAATTTGATAATGTTTTGTCTCAATTTGAAAACGTTTGGTCTCCATCTGATTATGTTTAGTCTCAATTTAGTCAATTTGATCATGTTTAGTTCCAATTTGAAAATGTTTAGTTTCGATTTGATAATGTTCAGTCTGAATATTCGATTATTTTTAGTCTCGATTTGACTATGTTCAGTCTCAATTTGACTGAACACTCTGTCCCACGGTTTTCGTCAAGATTCATTTTGATTTTTGATATAGAAGGTGACATAAGATTTTTCATTCTACATTTGTAATGATTTTTAGTGTTGTTTCACAACATCGTTACTAGGACTCTAAAACTGGCTCAAATCAGTTCCAAATAGAAATGAACCGAGAAAATTCTGCTTTAAACGCTCTGAATTGATACCTAGAACTCATGTAGTCCGTTCCAGTGTGCATTAAATAATTCAATTCCATGAGGAACGTGCCATTGGCTTGCTACAACTCGAGCATAAAATATGCACGGGCTCGTAGGGCAATTTGTATGCAAATCAGTTTTATTTTTGGGTGTAAAATGAAATCAGCGCATATAGTAGGACAACCTGTTATCCAAATATTTCAAGGAACTCCGCTTTTGGTGCGTATTAAATTTTCTATTTTAAGATCTCAATCAATGGAGTTATTTGCATGGAGGCATGCAGAAAATTCTTTTCGTTAAATGAGGTTTGAGTCGGACAGTAAAGCTTGATGAAATTTAAAAAGGTTCGTTCTTAATAAGGCAAGAAGATGCTTTGTCGGCAAACTTCAGTGGAATATGTTGAGTATATGATTGCGTTGAGTTTTATTTGGACGGGGATTATGAATTTGAAGCAAGAGGAGACTCATCAGTTGCTTCCATGGATGTGTCTTTTTATTCCAATTCAAAAAATCACCACTCAAGCAGCCTCTTGAATTAGAGACCGGTCTGATCAAATTTTGCCTGATTGTGAGTCATAGCTGAATCCAATCCGTAAAGCTACTCTGCAAAATTCCCGCTCAAATACCATGGGAATAAAAAGTCCTCTGTTGCAACGTCGACCAATGCCGCAGTCGGTATTTTTCGTACCTTCTGTGTGTGCAAATGGAGTTCACGTATTCCGCATATCTCTGCATATACCCGGTGTAACATTACATTCTACACAGAGATAATTTCTTGCTTACAGCCAAGAATGCGCTCGTGATATTAAAGTTCCGACATTGGTATCGGGTAGCCGAAGGTGTTACCTTCAGTTCAGCTCTACGTAAATGTTCTGAGGCTATTTACGGAAGAGTCTGTCAGCGAGAGGTTTTCAGTTGAATTCAGCACGAGCATTGAAGGGAAAGCTTCAAGTTCGAGCCTTGTTGAGCTGTTCCACATCAGAAAATATATCTACTTTTAATTTATCGCCGAAAGGTTATCGTGGTAGAACAATTTTGTTCATTATTTTTATCATTTTCGTTTTCTTCTCAGATAAGCCGTCGATATTCTAGAAACATTCTAAAAACGGAACGATACACGTGAAATGCTTTGAAAGCGTGTCGTTTTTAGGGCAGATACTTTTTGGTATGCTATGCTGATGCTTCCTAAAACGAAAGGCTACTGAACAGGATTGTTGAAGCATTCGCCTTATTGACCAGAATTGGTACCCTCAGACATCCATTTGTTCCAAAACATTAATCCCCGTACAAAAGGAATGTAACCAGTTGGCTGAAGCGCATGTCTTCAGAAGCATTCTTCAAGATTACCATTATTCTCAAATAGTCAAAAAGAGCACAAAAATTCTGCCAAGTCCAAGAAAAATATGAATATGTATTTTAAAATTCTTCTGCCTTAAACGAGAAGATAACCACAACCGATATACAGGGTGTTTGGAGGGTGAGTAGCCATAGGTAAATGGTGGATAGGTGATGCTCTTGGCTACTTGTTGCACCTAATAAAATAACATTTTGCCCAAAGTACAAGGTGTTATAATTTTTTTGCTATTTTTCTAGAAATTTCCCATTTTTCTCATTTAAATCTTGATTTTTTTTAAATTTAATGCTCGAGGTGCCTATAAAATGATTCATTTCTTTAGTCTAGTCTTGTCTTATTCAGATTAAATCATGATTTCATACAAACGTCTTCAAAAAACCTGACAGCGTCGTATCAAACATCAAAATGAAAAAAAAAATAATGTTGTGTCCACACATTCACATAGTGTTGGGTTTTAAAATGGTTTTAAAAACTTCTCTAGTTAATACTCTTTGCAATGGTATGTAACATGTACCATTAATAATCAGATAACTCAACAAAAAAAACCGTTTTGTCTTCAAGGATGCCTTAAAAGGGTGACGACAAAACTATTCCATTGAGCAGGTAAAATCTTTTCTCTCATTATAATACAGCTAAAAATAGCGTGCTCTCTCTATCATCGGTTGACAATACTCCTGGAGCATTAAATTTAAAAAAAATTCAAGATTTCAATGAGAAAAATGGAAAATTTCTAGAAAAATGGCAAAAAAATCATAACACTTTGAACTTTGGGCAAAATGTTATTTTATTAGGCGCAACAAGTAGCCAAGAACATCACCTATCCACCATTTACCTATGGCTACTCACCCTCCAAATACACACTGTATATTCATTTCGTTTAGAGTTTCAACATCTTAGAATTACTCCTTTGTAACTTTCGTAATTTTGGACAAAGCGGAACCAATTTGTACACATACTAGGTATGATGGCGCCCTTATTAAATATTCATTTGTTGAAATAATTTCTTTTCCTGTTAGACCCACCCCTAATCTCCGACTGATGGGCGTACCTTTTGTTTATTATCAGGGGTTCACGTTAGTAATTCGAAAATTTTGTCAACCCCGTGATAAAATTTGGTTGGGGTGAAGGCCCATCAGTCGGGGATTAGGGGTGGGTCTAACAGGAAAAAAAATTATTTCAACAAATGAATATTTAATAAGGGCGCCACGTAATTTATAGTATGTGTACAAATTGATTCCGCTTTGTCCAAAATTACTAACTTACAAAGGAGTAATTCTAAGATGTTGAAACTCTAAAAGAAATGAATATACAGTGTGTATTTGGAGGGTGAGTAGCCATAGGTAAATGGTGAATAGGTGATGTTCTTGGCTACTTGTTGCGCCTAATAAAATAACATTTTGCTCAAAGTTCAAAGCGTTATAATTTTTTTGCCATTTTTCTAGAAATTTCCCATTTTTCTCATTAAAATCTTGAATTTTTTCGAATTTAATGCTCGAGGAGTATTGTCAACCGATGATAGAGAGAGCACGCTATTTTTAGCTGTATTAGAATGAGAGAAAAGATTTTACCTGCTCAATGGAATAGTTTTGTCGTCACCCTTTTAAGGCGTCCTTGAAGACAAAACGGTTTTTTTTGTTGAGTTATCTGATTATTAATGGTACATGTTATATACCATTGCAAAGAGTATTAACTAGAGAAGTTTTTAAAACCATTTTAAAACCCAACACTATGTGAATTTTTTTTTATTTCACTTTGTGAAGTGGACACAACATTATTTTTTTTTCATTTTGATGTTTGATACGACGCTGTCAGGTTTTTTGAAGACGTTTGTTTGAAATTATGATTTAATCTGAATAAGACAAGACTAGACTAAAGAAATAAATCATTTTATAGGCACCTCGAGTATTAAATTAAAAAAAAAATCAAGATTTAAATGAGAAAAATGGGAAATTTCTAGAAAAATGACAAAAAAATTATAACACCTTGTACTTTGGGCAAAATGTTATTTTATTAGGTGCAACAAGTAGCCAAGAGCATCACCTATCCACCATTTACCTATGGCTACTCACCCTCCAAACACCCTGTAGATATCCGACAAAGAGATACTGCAAGATATCAACAAAGAGGACTGCACAGAATAGGAACAGCAAATTTGAATATTTAACAAATTTTATATACAGGGTGTTTCTGAATTGATGATGCAAAAGATTTCAAAGGGTGATTCCTTGTTCAAAACAGAGGGTAGTTGTTATATAAATATTGGGTCGAAAGTCAAACGTTAGGGAAATATTGCGGTTCAAAAATGGCGAAAAAATGAAATTTAAGGAAAAAATTACGCAACAACTTGGATAGAATTGAATTCGGATAGCCTGAGTTGGTTAGAAACTTTTTCATCTCTGTATTTTTCTCGTAAAATGTATCGTTTTGAAATAAAAAAAATTTGAAATCATTACGTGTCAGGAAAGGGCAATTTATTTACGAACTGATTCACATTTTATTTTTTTATTTCAAAACGGTACATTTTACGAGAAAAATACAAGAAATGACAAAGTTTCTCACTAAATCAGACTTTCCGAATTTAATTCTATCCAAGTCGTTGCATAAGTTTTTCTTTAAATTAAGTTAACAAAAATGATAGGGGTAGTCTATTTCAACCCCTTCCACTCATTCTAAAAATATGAAAAAATATAGAGAAAGTGCTTCTTCATAATAGTAATACTTCCATGAAATATCATCATTCTATCCCTTTTCATTTTTAAGATACAAAATAAAAAAATCATTTTTTCGCCATCTTTGAACCGCGATATCTCCCTAACGTTTGACTTTTGACCCAAAATTTATATAACAAACTACCCTTTACTTTGAACAAGGAATCACCCTTTGAAATCTTTCGTTCAGTTCAGGAACACCCTGTATATTTATAATTTAATTCATTATGTTTCATGGGCTGAAGGACCGCGGTCGATGGCCATTTGTAAGAGAGTTCTCACAATGAATAACTTGTTATTATATTAAATCTCAAACATTTCTGAAAGAAAAGAAGTAGATAATATCTACTACCACTAGGTGTTTAAGGGGCTTTCGATAGAACACTCAAGAAATAAGGTGAATAAATTGAAAAATCTTATGCTGCTTCAATTGTATCCCTTTCAGTCGAGTATATGCAACTGAATCTGAAATAGTCCTCAGAACTTTGAAGGAAAACAACATTTAACAGTAACAAGAATACACTAAAGCACCTTCTACACCGCCTGATTAACTAATCGACACTAATTTCTGTCAGACGACATAACCCGACATGTGGCCCGACCTTATCTATCCAGATTCTCGACATCTTCAAGAACCAGGTACTCCAGGTCTACAACTTCATTATCACAATTGGACATACCTACAGTGTCCGTCTTTATTCCGATTAAATATGTGCAAAATAATAAGAGGTTACTATACCTTGTGTGCATTACACAGACCATATGGCGACTCCTATGCATTTTAACTCTTCAGTTCAATGACCATTTACATAAGTCGAGTGAGCTGGGTCTCTGGACTCTCGCATAACACACACAGATGTGTGATTTTTATCGAGCGTGATTAACATACCGTTTAATTTCGTTGTCACTTTTCGAGTCACTTGCGTTTAGACGATGGCGTGTAAAAAAATGGAAAGCTTTCTCGGACAGCGGCATCGATGGCATACTAATCAGAGCTTTCTTAATCGTGGAGGCATTCTGTTCGATTTGCAGTCATTCAAAAGCGGCCCCGAAAATCTGAACTCAAGTAAACTTGATGAATGTAAAGAGTTTAGCAATAAGGGAAGCGATTTAACTGATCAGAGTCAGAAAAATGCATGAAATCTTTATTTGAATCGATATATGTAATTCAATGTATGAAGACCGAAATCAGTTCTACCTCCTTCTCACTAAGATCAACATTCAAAACTTGCTCGAAAATCGCCAAAATTCTTCTGAAATCCTGAAAATATCGTCGTAATCCACCTCAAAATGCTCCATTCGAACCATCCAAGACGATATCGTCCCATTTAACAGGTTTTTTATTCATTTTCCCTTTCACCTGTGTACGCTGAAATGTAAACAAACCATCTCGCTTTCAAAAATGCCTTAGCCGGTCGGAATCTTAGCTAAAAAGGAAAACAAATTTTCGAGAAACATCAAGTTGAAAGAGGATATGCCGCTTCGTTTGAAAAATACTCCCATCGTCCAGGTTCCCCCAGAAAACAGGCTTAAGCTGCACAAATTCGGTCCATCAGGCGATTTTGACCGTTTTCGCGAATTTTTTTAAATTACTTCTCGAGGTCCATAGAAAATCCGAAAACACCTACGCGAGTCCCCGTTCTACTTTCCGACGCTCTCCTCCTCTCGCCTGTAGGGGGTAACAAGCGACTATATTCTTCATTTCTTTATTATTCAGAGTGTAACAGCCAAATGGAATAAATTCGATAACAAATAAATGAGGGGGTGTCAGGAAGAACGCTCGGACACGTCGATTTGTAGTTTTAAATGCGCATATTTTTCAAGAAAATAAAATTATATAGGGTGTTTCATGCGACCGTGGCCAATATCAACTTTCTTATTTCAAATGCAACCTCCTGTATATTATTTATTTTTTGATTCTTCAGAAAATTCTAGACATAATTCATTCACAATGTCCTATACCTATCTTCAACTTTTTCGGAAATATTAAGTGTTTTCGCGTTTTTTACAAAAATTAACATTTTGAATGAAAATTATTTTATTTCACAAATTACATACACTCAATACTTATTTCCCATTTACCTCTTGATATGAAGAAAGTAAGCAAAAACCATTACTGAGAAGAAATTAAAAAAAAACAAAAACAGATCTGTTTATTCTCATAGCCTTAGTAACACGTTGTCTGTTTGCATGACAATAAGTCATCAGTGTTCTTTTTTTGTTTTTTTTTAATAATTAAGAAATAATCAGTATTACTTATTAGGTTTTAAGTGTAATGTACCGAATTTGTGAAATAAAATAATTTTTATTCAAAACGTTGATTTTTCCAATAAATCTGAAAACACTTAATACTTAATACTTCCGAAATAGTTAAAGATAGGTAAAGGACATTATGCATGAATTTGTGTCTAGAATTCTCTGAAGAATCCAAAAAATAAATAATATATAGGGGGTTGCATTTGCAATAAGAAAGTTGGTATTGGCCACGGTCGCATGGAGCACCCTATATAATATTATTTTCTTGAAAAATATGCGCATTTAAAATCACAAATCGACGTGTCCGAGCGTTTTTCCCAACACGCCCTCATTTATTCGTTATCGAATTTATTCCATTTGGCTGTTACACTCTGTATAGTAAATTTGGTGTGAAATTTAGTCGAACAGCCGCTCCAGAAATTGTACAAGGGATCTCACCTCTTCGTTTGTACCTCCAATTCAGGAACACCTTGTAAAACTTTTTACACATCAGAATGACAAAACTACATTCAAAATAGGTTTTATTGATTTTCTTCAATTTTCTTATTATTAATGTACAAGATGATTTGGAGTCCTATTGTGAAGTGTGATACAGTTTAAGCCAAAATGGACTTAAACTTAAGAACGATCATAAGAAGGTCCAAAGATATTCAGAATTTCACAATTACAGACATTCGGGCAAAAGGACAACGCTCTAATCCGTAGGAACAAGCGCGCAAAAAATACATTGTAACTGCAAATGAGATAATTCCATATTCACATTATTATGATTGATACCTCCAAAGCTGCTCAACCAGTCGGTTAGATCAGAAATAACTCAGGAATTCCGTCTAATAAAAACCGTCCTTAAGACGCCCATTTTTGTCTAGTCATCTAAGCAGTAGGCATACGAAGATTGTGACGAAATTGAACTGGCGATGATTGAGAACATTTGATCGTCATTAAACGAAGAAAAAAACAACATATATTCGGCTGCTGTGAATCCGACGAATACAGAATCCCATTCCGAACGTGCGCATTCCTAACTGTCCATTGCGCGACCCGGCCAGCAGAACGGGCCCTTAGGGCCCAAAAAACGCGTAGATTTTCGATCCAAACTCGCGCCTCCGGGTATCGATATCTGCCACTTGATCTGTTCTCGGCTACGGGCCCCGGTGTTTGTTTTGAATGAAATTACGTAATGAAATTGTAATGGGTTCTCTCACGAAATGACACCCATTAATGAAGTAACTGGACAGCGAATTACATTCTGGTCGAGGCGGATGGGTTCTTGACCATCGTTACGAAATTTGGCGATGAAATACGTCCTCAGATGGGATTTGGATTGGAAAGGTTCTGCCGATATCTTAATGATCGTAAAATAATGAGAGAGTGCATTCGAAATGCCAAAATACGAAATGAGATGTTTCAGCACACCGTTCTTCAATCTGATGAGGTGGAAGAATCACCAAGAACCACATATTGTAACTAATCCCTTGTCAAAAAATAGGGTTTGTCTTTCATATAAACTTTTCTTTTCTGAGCCCCCCTGCTTAATTACAGCCCCCTAAAGATGTTTTAAATTTTCTTTAACCAAAAAACTGATCAGAACAAAATTAAGCAAACATTTTATGGCGATTAGAGCCATTAGAAGCACTCAAACAAATCTTTGGTTGTGTTAATCTATTATTGCAAGGGTAGAAAAGGCATCCTTAACTCTTGTTTCGTGAAAAACTTTTTTCCATACTCATATTTTTTGTTGACTATTCCACTCATTCCATTTTTAGTGAGGAAGTTTCCTTAGCAACACTCGTTTCTCATCGACTATTTCCCTCGTCTTAATTTCCACCAATCATGCGCAATCTTGAATCACAAATGGTTTCTAGATGGAAAAACTGTATGGCAGCAGCTGTCAACAGTTTTTTCGGGTTTACCCGCGGCAAAACTTGACAGTTGTTGTCAACGAAAATTAATAATACATACATAGATGCATCCAGAATAATCTGTTCCTCATGAAATAGTCTTGTCAAATACCATTCGTGCATCTAATTTTTCCTGTGAAGAAAATCGAAAAAACACAGTGCAAAGTAATATTTTTTTAACAAGTGCAAGTGCAAGTGCAAGTGCAAGTGCAAGTGCAAGTGCAAGTGCAAGTGCAAAAATCCTCGTCTTCGACTCGGATTTTTGTTGCCACCTGCACTCATGCTTCTTGTTAAAATATTACTTAGCAACGTGTTTTTTCGATTTTTTTCGGAAAAATTGGATGCACTTATGATATTACTTATGATAAAACATTCACATCGGCAAAACCAACATGTTGGTTTTTCAGCGACAAAATTTTTGACGTTTCTCAAATTCATAGATAGCTTCGCGAATGAATACCATAGAGAAAACAAACAACGTTTAGTTGATCTATGATGAATACTTATTTGTCAAATAACGCAATACAAGCCCAATGTGACCATCTTCAGACACATTCTCTCGTGAAATAGTCATGTCGAATACCACTCGAGATGAAATTTAAGCAGGTAAAATTTCTCTCTTGTAATATTCAAGTTTGTTGCTTCTCGGCAATTTCGCTCATGACATTTTTACAAATGTCATTCGCGAAATTGCCGAAAGCAACAAACTTTCATTTTACAATCGAGAAATTTTGCCGGCAAAATTTCATCTCTAGTGGTATTATATATGAGAAAAAAATAATCAACAGATAATATGCCAGAGTTTTAGAGGCTGGAATTATTTCTGAGCTGGAATTCATCTAGGTGGTCACTTTGAACATTTAGTATAATCGCAAATAGTAAGAAAGAAAAATTTATGGACATCGGTAATCAACAAATTTGTTTTATTACAATCGATGAATATTTCTTTCTAGCTTTGTAATTTTTTGGAATTTCTCTAGGTTTAAAACCGACGTGTTCTTGTATAATTTTCGTATTGAACGAAGTATTCAGCTGAAATATTTTATACGGGGTGTTTTCATTCAAATTTCAACTGTTCGGATGAAGAAAGTTTTTTTCAAAAATTGGCAATTTTTCAACATCTTCCTTTTGGAAAAAAAGAATTCAACCCAGATACCGAGATCTGCGTTCTACCTCATTATTTCAATATAAGATCCTCTGGAGTTTGCGAAAAGCTTAGCATATCAGATATATCGAATTTGCAGAAGATACAAATAAAATAGCAAACGTGATGGTCGATTAGAATTTGATATCACGCTTCTATTTTTAGAAGAAATTGTAATTCGAATAAAGGAAACCCTACGTGAGTTGCAATTTTATACTATCTATATTCCGTAGTTTATAATTCTGAATCCAACTAAGTTCAGACGAATCATACCGATTCTTTCGACCCAATTATTTGAATCCTTTCTTATCGAGGTAATCCTAATCAATATTCTTTTTTCCAATTAAAAAGGTTACTATAATATACGACAATTTCATTCAGATGTTGATATGAAGTTTTATGAACAAAAAATTCATAGATTTCTAAAATTTACAACGAGTATTGACAATATTGTTACCTAGGTTTTCAATAATCAAAAATTTTCTATAACGTTATAATACTGATGCCTAACTAATCATACTTCTTCTTCTTCTTATCGGCTGTTTGCTAGCATTTACTATCAATTCTAGTTATAAGAGAAAAATATCAGTGTAATACTCTAAAGATAAAGACTATCCAAGAATTGAATAAAATTAACGTTCGTCAATTAAACCAACGCTGAACACTTATCTCAAACTCTCGTGATGAGCACAAGCACACGTTTTATTGATATTAAACCATTCATTCAGTAATGTTATTTGGTCTAGATTAGTTTATGAATTTATTCAAGATAATCATATCTATCACTCAAACATTACTCTTTAATTTATGAATTATCTTCACCAAATTATTCTCCGCTCGATCTATAATCGGATTAATCTTCTTAAAATATTTAGGTACGTATCTAGAGCTAATCTAATGAGTAGTTCGTCTTAAGCTCTATGATATAATTCAAAATTTTATTGAAATACTTGTTTGAGGATTCATTGAAAAACCAATAATTTCGCGAACTTTCATATGGTATATTTCATTTTGGGTTAAATTGGAAAAAATTGGAAATTTTAAGAAAACATATTTCAGTATACAAAATTTAAGGTAAGATGATTATCAATATTTTTGTCTTACTTTGAAATCTCAAAAAATATGTCGAGCTATCTTCCATTCTAGCTTATTCATTTTTTCATTTTATTTTCTGAGTAAACTTCAGAAATGATTAATGTGAAACTAATATGCACAGGTACTGATATCACTCGAAATAGAATTGGACATTTCTGCATTTGAAGGAGAAAATCGTCCATTCCAACGATATTAATACTTTTGTGAACGCACAATCTAATAATTCGATCATAATTTGATAATTATACGAAATTGGCAAAAAGTGGATCACCTTCAATAACGTCGGTTTCAAGAGTGCTGAATTTGTTACAGTTTGTTGTCACGGTGACAAGTCATAAATAATTGAAAAAGAAAGTGTTCACTGGAATTTTTTTAGGGTTCACAAATTGGAGTAGTCAGTAACCGTGAATCAGCAATTTCTAAAATTTCACTTTCAAGCTCATATAGAACCGTCTGTTGTGAGGGAAACCTATTAGTCCATAATCAGGAATTGTGAACAATGGTTTATTCATAATATTGCACGGTCAAATGAGATTGATAAAAGGAATTGTGAAAAGAATAATGTAGGAAATTCATTCTCATGCATTTTTGTTGTTGCAGAATTATTGGTTATTTAAACTAATAAGATGGCTATCGGTTTGAAATAACCGAATTGTTGAATAACGTTTCAAGCTTTTCACTGAAGACTTTTTTCGAAATATAAACATTTTTGAAGTTTCGAACGCCTAGAAATGAGAGAAATAAATTAACTAAACACGAAACGATTTTTTTGCGATCATGAGTGTTACACTTTGAGAGTAAATGAGGATATTTCGAAATGAAAAAAAAATGCAGAGTGCAAGAATAACTCCAATTATTTAAGATCTACCATTCAAGATTCATTTCAAATTATAAATGAAAAATAGTTTGCAATAGATTTGATCTCATTTTCGTTACTAATACCTACAGCTACACTATAAGTAACACCGTTGCACCCTGTATAAAATGAGTTATGAGCTTTTTTAGGTGAGATTTTTTTCGTGAAGCTTAATATGAGTAGCATATTCTTTGATCTGTGAATTCGCACATGTATTAGAATATCAAAACAGCAGCATTGAAATTTATCATAATGAATGTGAGAATAAAATGATTTCATGAACATGAACCATGTTGTCTTCTAATTGGATTCATCTCCCATTGAAGAACTGATTCAAAATTGCCTCTTACAAACTCCAGGTGAGAAAATTCATTTCGTGAAAAAATTTTGGATTTTGATAATTATATTCCGGCGCCAGTTTGAAACTATATCATCATAAAGCCACATATTTCCTATCAGATTAATGACGTTGTAAGGTTCAACGCTCTTGTCTAATAAATTTATCGACATTGTAGCTAATTTATTATTCTTCAAATTCACCTTTAGAAGCCTGTATGCGGAAGAAATATCCTATCTTATGAATTTTATTGCCTGCTTCGATAGCTTCAGGTAGAGCACTATAAACATAGGTATGCTGGATAGACCTGGCTCTATGGTTATTGGGTCCAACCATAGACTCGAAAATTACAGGACTCGCAGCATTTTCACCGCCATCTATCGGGGTGATACACCAACATAAACAATAAATTATTATAAATTTGACTATTAGATGCCGCGGCTTTATTCTACACCACGAACCTAACCTATTTCCAATATTTTTCATGTGAGCATGCCTAAAAAAGTCATCACAAGATCTCTCATTCCGAAAATATGCTCATTTGATTACAGATTTCATTTCTTTCGATTTAAGAATTCATTTCATTCGAAGGGATCTGTAATTTTCGAGTCTATGGTTGAACCCAGAATGGCGGTTCTGGTATACTCCCCTTTATAGAGCCTTACTTCAGGTTGATCTTAAACAACTGGTTTATTCCTCAATTCGAAAATTGATTGATGATAACATTTTATGCCGAAAATGAATAGTTACATTTCGATTATTTCATCCTCTGATTTCTTGCTGGCGCTGATGAATAAAGATATAAGAGCATCAAATGATATCACAATTAATTTTTTCCTTAGTGATTACAATCACTTATTTATTTTTTTAATTATGATATTTCATTATTCTCTATACCTAAATATTATGTTGTCGAGTTAAAGTATTGATCATGAAGTCAAGATACCGTCAATTTCACTAAAAGTGACTGTTGATATTTTTATAAATATTATATAAATATCGTAATTACGATATTTCATATAGGCATCAAATGTTATCACAATTAGTTTGATTCTCAGTGATTTCATTCACAAATTCCATTTGAAAAATATCATTTCATCGAGGAATTGAATCTTAAAATTTTCAATGGATTCAATATATTGATTATACAGGGTATTTTATGAGTCAATATACAAAAAATATCGTTCTGCTCTTTCATTTGAACTTTTATCTGATAATTTTTTTTTGTTGAGATTATTGCATTTTTTGAAAATTAAATGTATTAGTAGGTAACGTTTGGATTCTCAACATAAAAATAAAAGATAAATCCTTGATTCCTTATCCAGAGGCCTCGAGACAATTACTATTGATCAAAGAAGATGATTTTTCTTACACTGATGACAAGTATATTTTTCTCATATCTATCCCAATAAGGTGCGTTCTTAGATAATTCAACAATATTTATTCTCGCTATCTTTACAACCTACGGAGCAAATATTTGTAGGTTAGCGCAATATTTGTTTAGAACATATTTACGTCATATTTTTTTTGTTTCTATAGGAGATTTCGATTTCTGTTTACTAGATAACTACGTCTATTGGTTTTTTCGTCCCACCCAAAATATTTTTTATAGTTGATGACATTAATTTATTTCAGGATGTGAATATTTCATTGCCATACAAAATGTTTTTTTATACTTCAAGGTTTAATTTTTTGTAAGTTCTTTAGAGAGTCTTGGCCAGGCAAACCTATGTTGCATTTAAAAAAATGGATAGGCTGGGTATGGGTATGAGAGTATTAATGAAAATTGTTAACAAAAAATGAAAAAATTTATTTTGAAAAATCGACGTCCTTAGATATTTACAAATGTCTTCAAGGAATTTAATGTGTTACGGAAACGTTTTTTGTGTTGGATATACTTTACATTGATTAATGGTTGTTCCAAAAGCCTTAATCGCTGGATCAATATTTTCCTAGATGACATCAGATTTTTTGACCACAATACAGTTTTTATATCCAATTCCGCCCAATTAAGAGATTCGTGACAATCGTTTAATGTCTACGATGATTCATACCGCAAATGGATCGACATCGATGTTGTTATATCTCCGTTACAACGGATTTTCTTCCGTCCGATTCGATTGATTACCGTAATGTGCGGTTTTTATATACTCCAAAAAAAATTGATCTATTTAGGTCTGCGTCCAGAGCATCTCCATTTTGACTGTGGGAACTACCGTTCACCATTTTGATTGAATCGTATTCAATATTCTAAATAGTTTGGTTTGCTGAACATAATTTTCTTTTTTTTTATCATCAAAACACCTATACAGGGTTAGTCTTTGACTACATTTATTTAAACTGTAGATTCCTGAGACTAGAAGAAACCTTTTTTTCAATTTTCATTTTCCTGAATGCGGCTCTGTTATAAAGATGAACATGCGAAAAAAATTGATGATACGATTCTCTGGTATGCATTCAAAAACCTTAAAGATCACATTCTTGGATTAAAACTCAAAAACTAAATTCATACATGTATTTAATACTCAAGCACTAACCTTCTTGGAATAAAAATGTTAAAAACACGATAGTCATCAACAAAATCACTTAGTTTTGTTCGATTATATCTACAATTAAAAAGCTTCTTCCACCACAATGAGTTCTCCTTCGCTCATTCTGGAGATAAGTTTGTTATCACAAATAATTTGTTCATATTTTCATCGATAACCCAGAAATATCTTATAAACAAACGTTTTTCTCTCAATTTATGATTAATCAAGCTATATCAACCTATTTTATAGTCAAAACGCTATGAATATTTCATATATATTTTGGTATAGACGCATGGGCGCCCGCAGAAATTTTTCTCAGGGCGGGCCAAAATTTTTCTCAGGGAGGGCCAAATAAAAATTATTGAAATATTGAGGGTGTTGTGCTGAAAAACGATAAGGCCATCAAAATCTCAGGGGGGGGGGCATGGCCCCTGTGGCCCCCCCCCCCTGCGGGCGCCCATGTATAGACGTTGCCAATCAGGAACGTACTTTTGTTAGCGATGAAAAATTCGTGATTCTGTAGTTTGTTTATTATTTATGATAGCTGTAGCTGATGACTTGTTCCTTCGTTATTGTGTTTGTACCATAATAGCCTGGGAAATAATTTTTTATCACCATTATGATTTGTTGTAACTTTGTATTAAGCTTATTGCTTTATTTCTTTAATTCAGACACGATTATGCCTCGCGTTGTCTTTTTCGATCGGAAACTCAAGGTTAGGAATGTCCATCAACAACGTGAGGACTCAAGATTAGGTCCTTCGGACATCCTATATAATCATTTTGATTGATGATGAGAATCACTGCCTATTTGTTGTTCGTTCATTTTTCCTTGTATTTCAATTAAAATCGACAATAATCATTAGAACACACCATATAATCAAGTCTCGATCTCTTATTTTGCCCCTGTATCGAAAATGATCCCTGCCTATTACCACAACGAGAAAAAAGTGAAAACGAATAAGAGCGTATAATCATTCATGAAATGATGGTCTTCATAAGTATTAGTTTCGCAAATTTTTTCCAAGTTTATAAATAAACATGGTGGAGAACATGGTCGTATCGTATTCTGTGCAGAGCAGGTTATTTAAAACCAGTTGCTCATATATATTTTTCAGAAAATATAGGATTACTCGCTGTTTACATTATAGAATCATTTCAGTAATTAACGCTAGCAAAAAAATGGATTCCTGTCTGCAACAATGCCATTAATTCCCAATGTCAAATATAATTGAATGGGTGTTGGAACTGAGTTATTATGGATAACAATTATTACTCATGTGTCTCAGATCATGGAGCACTAGATGAAGGTTCGTTGTTGGCTGAATTTCAACAAAAATCCATCGATTTTATCGAAGTTTCGAAGCTTCATTAACAGCTTGTAGATTTTTATCTTGACTATTTTATAACGAACAAAAATACCAAAAATTTTCTGCTTTCATTTGGAGAAGATCCATTAGATCTCCAAAATCAAATCTACAAAATGAATACGAAGTGGGTACATCGATAAATAGAAGGAAATATTCATCATCTATATATATAAAAACAAAGTTGTTGGTTACACCATTTATGACTCGATATCGGATGGACTGTTTGTTATGAAACTTCATTTATGGATTCGTCTACGGCCTGGTCATTATAAAATACATTAAAATAAAGCCAATAGTATGATTTAGGCGAAACAAAGTTCGCCGGGCCAGCTAGTTTTTAATAAATTCGTTAATTTATTCCATTTCGTTCTCATCATTCGATTCATGGTTGGATTCACCTAAATGATAATTTTAGTGCTCGAGGATGATTCAAGGTCCGAGATTTCTGTTTTTATATACATGTAATATAGGTTAATATTAAGCGAATGGACCTCAGGCAAAACCAGTTGGACAGTTAATGTAACGCATAGTGTTGCGGTTCGAACAAGTGTAAGTGATTTGGCAATTTAATCTTCAAATATTGTTCGATGGTCAAATCGCAGGAAATATTTACGAAATACACTGAATCGATATTTGCTTCAGGAGAAGTAATAATCATATAATTATTTGTTTTTGTACTGACAGATATTTCAATTTGAAAATGATGTTGAGATCGACAGTTAATTTGAAATTAAAAGAACTGATAGGAACCATGAGGTTTGGATCAGTTACAAAATATTTCCACAAAAAAAATTATATTAGGAGTAGGTATAAATAAGTTCCTGTCGTTTTTTTTTTCGAAGATTGAAGCACATCCATACATTCAATGATCAAAGTATTGTCCGTCTTCAGCAACTACTTTTTCCATCTTAATTCCTTATTTTTTGACGTTGGAGCAGTTTTTTTTCACACTTCAGCGAAATTCCACCCATAGCAAATCTAGATGGTCAAGCTAGTCTAGTTTTATCGAAAGAAATCGAAGAAAAGTAGAAAAGATACACAATTTCATTTCATTTGCATTACAAACATGTTGAAACATTTCAGTTTGAATCCCACAACGACTTAATAATAATAATATACTCTATTTTAATGAACAATGCATACAGGTATTGTGTAGAAACTGCCAGTAAAACAATCTGCTGGGATATATAGCAATGAATACTATACTTATAAGCATAAGCAATAGTAGTTTAAAAAGTGTAAGACATAATAAGTTCATAAAATAAACAAACAAGTCATAATGCGCATAACAACATTAATCTCAAGAAATCATTCAACCTATAAAAACAGTTCCCAATAAGAAAGCTCTTAAGATTCCTCTTGAAAATTACTTCTCTTCGTACCTATATTCTTTATGTCATGAGGTAAGTGAATTGAAAATTCTTATTCCCATATATTTCGGTGTATTGAGGGTTACATTACAGGGTGTTCCTAAATTGAACGTACATACGAAAAGCGGAGATTTCTTAAATTTAAGAAAAAAATACCCCCATGAACATGGGGTCGCAAACGTTTCGTTTTCGAGATACAGAGTGTTGAACTTTTAATTTTTTAATTGTTTTTTTTCTCATAGTATCTACACTTTACAAGTTTACAAGATATTCAACTGAAATTTGGCATAGATATTATACATATGAGAGTTCTCACCACGTGACATGGCAATTTCGACAGCAGATCTACAGGGTGATATTTTTTCTGGAACACTGTCACCTGTTTTCCTCCAGAACTTTTTTTTTGATGAGCAACTGTTAATTTGAAAAAATGTGAAAAGAAGCTTTGTTGTTATACAAAACTTTTCTGTCTCTTGTAGTTTCGTCGTTTCTGCCACCGATTTCGAGAAAAAAAATTTGACCGATTCTCTAAAAAAAATTTGGATTTCTCCCAGGATTTCTAGAGAATCGTTAAAAATTTTTTCTCGAAATCGGCCTTATAAATTGTCGTTGTCATAAAAATGGATATTTATCATTTCAAATAGAAAAATTCAAGGAAATAAATTTCGCGAAAACAATACATTGTTGTAATATTATTCACAAAAAAACGGTAAATCCTGAAAGAAAAATGAGAAAGACGTTTGATTAACTAAATGATGGACTTCGATACTGAATTGAAAAAACACAAAAATATTTGTTCGTTTTGATGGTGGAAATGTTACAAAATAACCAAAAATGATGGGGAATATCGTTTCCATCCATTTAATACTTATGAAATATTTTTTTTTTATTTTTATCTTCATACACTCATACATCCCTTCATAAATCAGAAAAATAAATCGTTTTTGAGTCCCTTTTTTTTAGGGATGTAGACCCTCAAAACATTGGAATCAAACGAGAATAAAATTGAGATAAGGTTTCTGTGGCTTCATTATTAGGAAAATACAGAAAATTACTATGTTTCGAGGAAAGATTCACGGTTTTTGTGTTGATAAGTCCAGAAACATTGTTCATTTCATGAAATTTTCGATCATTCAGTGCAACAATATGTAATTTAGAGCGATGATCGAACTCAATCAGTCCACATATTGGCCTTTGCCGTTATTCCCAGTGAGGGTGATCAAGGCCAAATATCTCGATGTTGGGAATTATACTTGAAGATGACTTAAGACTTACCAACTCGCCCAGTCGTGCCATTCTTCGATCCAATGAATTTCAATTAATCCAGACTTATTACTGGCAATATGACATGGGTTCTAAACATAGCCGTGCATCTCGCACAATGAGAATACTATGTAAATCTGATGACACGATCCTACCTTGAAACTGTCATTATCTAATTTTTTTTCATTTCCAGTAATCGAAGAGAGCACTCCTGAAATGACATTAAGCATTTTTCAGCGACTCGCGTACCTCCCATACCCTCGCCCATGCCTTATTTGTAAAATTGTCGGTGCCATGTCTGTAATTTTCACCTATTTTGCTCTTGTTTCCTTGGGCACGATCGTCGACCAGTCTGAGTCGCCCTGAGGAATTACTGACACGAACATTATTCCATACACACATTCACAAATCCAGTTAGCGTTACGGCCAGCAGCTTCATCAAAACGAAGATGGCAGCCCATCGAGAAAAAGATGAAGGCTTTTGTTCCCGGTACTTTCTGGGCGCGGGAGTTATGATAGAGATAGGGGTTATTCAGTTGAATGAAAAAGTGCTGAAAGGCTTTTCCGACTCAATACGTCTGTCAAGGACATACAAAGAGAGGAATATGACATCATAATGAAAGAGATGACGCAAATGCCATAAGCCTTTGAATTTTTCTATAGAATTATAAAACTACTCATGATCCAATTTCAATAAGCTGTTTTTTCATTCTGGAACTGCCTAAGGCCAAGAATGTAGTTGTGCGTAGTTGTGGTTTCAGTTTTGGAGAACTGTAGAGAATATTATGCATTAGGAGTATAAAACAGGTATTTTTTTCGAAAATTGTAGCTTCATGGTGGAAAATCACCCATACATTCAATGTTTAAAATATTGTCCATCGCTAGCCACTACTCTTTCCCATCTTTCTGGCAATTGACGGATCCCATAGCGAGAAAAGTCCGACTCTTTGGCCGCTATCCATTCATGGATCCAGGCATGGTCACCCAGGCCATTTTGAATCGATCGGAAGAATGGTAATATTGAAGAGCAATGTCTGGGCTTTACTGCGGGTGGGGTAAAACTTCCCATTTGAGCGTTTCTACGTCTAACTTTGTCGCAAAGCTCAGCTCTAACGCTTTAAGGGGCCGTTATACTCTGGCCGACGGCTACGGCACCGATTCTCCATTCAAAAAGTGCCTTTCATTTTTCCAAGTTCATGCCCTCAATTTTTCACCTAAAGACTTGATTTTTTTAAAATTGAAGTTGAAGGATGTCTTGAGGGCATTCCGATTTTTTCCCTTCGATGAAATTATTTTTTTGCATGAAAAAATTGGGTTGAATTTGAGAGTCTATATGAAAATTGACTTCATAATCGTTTTTCGGCGGTTGTTCATCAATTTTTCTTTGAAAAAATTCATTGGAGTGCCCTCGACAAATCAACTTTCTATATTTCGAAAAAAGTTCTATTTGGATAGGCGCCTAATTATTGCAACATATCATGGAAATACTGAAAAGACTTCCAGAAAGTGTGAAATCGCAGAGTGCTGTCTGAAATTCCAGGAGAATTAAAAAAAAATCAAGCTATCAGGTGAAAAATTGAGGGGCGTGAACTTAAAAAATCAAAGGCACTTTTAGAATGGAGAATCAGTGCCGTCGGTCAGGGTATAACGGCCCCTTAATTGTCGTCGGTGGACCTCATCTTCGTTCCATTTCAGCAGCTCACAATACAGGGAGCGTCAGCAAGGCGTATACGGCTAAAAAAGCGCCTTAAACTGTTCCGCGTGGAAAAAACTTATATATGGCATGGTTATAAGGTTGACAAAAATCTACAAAATAAATTATTTCACATAAAAAGGATGCGTCAAAAAAAAAGTTAAGAAAAAATATGTAGTTTTTTCAAATGGAACACCCAGTATTTCGTGGCATAATTCTTTGCAAGCTTGAGTAGTGACGGGTTTTTTCACAAGTTTAGTTAAGGCAGCTGTCTGCACTTTTCGACAAAATTGTTTGACATTTATTGTGTATTAAATATAAGAAGAATGAAACTTTTGAAATTTGTATAACAATTGGTTGTGGTGTAACATAAACAGTATAAGACAAATATGGTAGGGTGAATACGTACAAAATGACATAGGCATCATAACTTGAGTTTGGAGGTATCAAATGCGGAACTGCCTACCAAATCACACGACCCGAGTGAGTTCTATTAACCTCTGAAAACTCGCAGGCGCTACTCTTATTCATTCGATCGTTATGAGTGATAACAGAAAATAATAGGTCACGGTTTTTTTTTTGTGCCAAATTTTTGGAAGAAATGGCCAGTTTTCACATTTTTTTTCATTTGTGTTGCATTCATTTCGAACTTTACATATTTGTCATTGTATTCACGAAGCTTTTTTTATGTTTAATTCACTTTTTGTATCAATTCGATATATTTCTAGTTTTCTAACGCTTTATGGACAAAATGACATATACAGTGAACGGACAAAATGACATAGGTATTTCAGCTGAATTAACCGTATCTACCGGACAACATCGAGACCATTCATCCCAGGCTCCATCAGCAAACAAAGAGCCAGGACATTTCTTAACATATTTATAACAAAATATTCATCTGCGTCTAATAAAGCCAATGCATCTCAACCTACTCTCGCTGATCCTATGAGGAGGTTCCTCCCTAAAGGAAGATTCATAAGTGGACAAGGCAAACGTGAGCCGAAGACTCGATAAACGTACTTAGTTTCAACTTCTACACCTGATATGATTGCGACCAAATCAAAAAAAGAGCCCATACCTCCTCCAAAGAAAAGGAGACAAAGCCCTAGGTCATTATTTAACGAAGACACTGAAGAAGAAAATGTACTTAGCAACTTTCAAGATGATGAAGACTACTGTCCATCTGTCTATTGTTATGACCTTTTTTCCCGATTTAGATGGGGAAAAAACCAGTCTTCTCCAGGATAAGCCCTGGAAAAGACTGGTTACGATGCATGCATTGCTTGCATTGGGCTCACGCATCTTGTGCTTATGTTCCTAGAAGAACCAAGCGTTTCATTGGTGAACTTTGTTAGTAGTTTTGTAACTATAAGTAGGAAACTACAGTTGCTTGTTGCCGGTATGTCATTTTGTCCATAGCATGCGGACAAAATGAATTTCGTTTATACCAATTCATCTAAGAAAATTTTATTTTCTGGTACTTAAATTTCATAAAGGTTGATTAGATTTTATGAAGAAAGGACCAAAGATCATAGGTGTACGTACTTCCCCTAAATAAATAGTCCATCTAGATGTATCCTTAGAACTGCCTATTTTTATATAAGAAAGTTATACGGATTTTAAATAATCTTCGATATTCTGAAAAGGCCTGGGGTCTTCCTTGGCCCATCACGTACCTATCTCGGTCTTTGTTCGCATGTCTTATGTGTGGAATTTGTTACAGGCTAGCCGTTCCATAGCCCGAAGCGGATACCTGTTCGTGGCCCCAGACTGGGACTTCTCTGTGCCGCTCAATCGAACCAAGGTAGGTACCTGAGGATCCTCTTCGAGGAACCTGTCACTTCTCGAGTATGTCGAGAGCGTAAAGTGGGTAAATTTGGTGGCAAATAAATGAAAAAAATACGAATTCGCCTGCTATATGTTTCGTTTCTGAATATATTTCAAGTAAATGAGGGGGAGTGAAATGAAACTGAAAGAATGCAGTTTCAGTGTGTTTGAGTTTTTAGTAGGAGATTTTGGAGAGAAAATTTGGAAACTGAAAAGCATCATTTATATCTCTCCGTTATATGAAAGTTTGTAATGCTATACTGTTTCCATTTAACACAAATAAAAAAAAACTATTTCAACTTCATACGAGGATGTAAATACCTAGTTAGCCTAGACCAGTTCCATGCATAAACAAAATATTGCGATAACATATCAACGAACAATAACTTATTAGAAGTGTCTGTGTAGAGTTCGACGTCAAAAAATTAAACCAGAGTTACGCAATAAATTTAAAAAAAAGATGTCCACCGAAATTGTAAAAATCGAAAAATTGGAGTATCGAGCCATCATCAAGTACCTGTATTTAAAAGGGTTAAGAGGTGAGCAGATTTAAGGAGATATGCTTAATACCCTTGGTGATCAATGTCCTTCGTATGCGACCGTGAAAAATTAGACTGCAAGCTTCAAAAGAGGTAAATTTTCCATTGAAGATGATGACCGATCGGGAAGGCCGATTTGATGATTTTATCAGACCGTCGAATTGGGCTAAAACGGATATCTGAAGCACGGAAGATTTCATAGGAACGCATTCATCATATAGTTCACGTCAATTTGGACGTGAAAAAAATTTCTGCAAAATGGATCCCCAAATTTTTGAATGTTGACCAAAAGCGTGCAAGGGTAGAAGCATCGCGTTCCATCTGTGCTCGATTTGAAAACGATATAGACTTCTTAAACCGAATTGTTACTATAGATGAGACTTGGGTACATTTCTACGATCCAGAAACAAAGCAACAATCGTTGGAATGGCGACACTCTGGTTCTCCAAGACCTAAGAAATTTCGTGTCCAAAAATCAGCTGGAAAAGTTCTTGCTTCAGTTTTTTGGGATTGCCATGGAGTAATCATGATTGATTTTTTGGATAACGGTAGAACAATAACTGGAGATTACTATTCGACATCAATGACCACTCTACGGGAAAAATTTAAAGAGAAAAGACGTGGAAAGCTATCCAAAGGTGTGTTGTTTTTACAGGACAACGCCCCAGTACACAAATCTCATGTTGCCATGCAAAAAATTCGTGATTTAGGGTTAGAATTACTAGAACACCCCCCTTATTCACCAGATTTGGCTGCGTCCGACTATCATCTCTTTCCTCAACTGAAAAAAGTTTAAAAGGTCGTAAATTTTCTTCCAAAGAGGAGGTAATAAAAGCTGTGGAAGACTGGTTTGCAGAGCAAAAAAAAACATTAGTTTTGAAAGGTCTACAGACGTTGCAGGTTCGCTGTAATAAATGTATTCAATTAAGAGGAGAATATGTTGAGTAATAAAATATTTTGACATTGAAATTTTGTTTGGTTCTATAGTAGGCTAAGAATTTTTCAATATATCCTCATATCATATATTCATTGAAACAGAAGAATTGAAAGGCAAATAATCGTGAAATATAAAAAAAATATCATAGTTCGTTTCGTTTTTATTGAAAACTCCTCAGTGATACCTAATCCATAGAATACTCATAAAATTCTCTCGACGTAATAAAATGATGGATCTCAATAAATTGAGGCCAGAGAACATATTCACTTCAACTGCAAATTCGAGTATAAAATCTTCAAAACAATGATCAGAACGGAAAGGAATTCAAGTGCTTCTTACGCAACCTTAACTCGCAGTACATGTATTTTGTTACCAAGTGAATTTCTTATCCAACACACACGATACCGTCAATCAACATCCATCTATAGTTATTCAAAATCCACCTATCCATTATCGATACCCAAATGATCATTAGCTTATTACGTGAAAGGTGTCGTCAATCTAAACCTTCAATGAACTTTATACGTATTATAGGTGCCTTAAAATTTATCTAGCAATTAATCTATTAGCGCAATCTCCTCAAAACGCGATGGAAAACATGCTCCAAACACTGGAATAATAGCAATAAAAGTGGTTAACAAATATCATCACATAAGGCTATTGTTAATGTATAATTAATGGCCACCACTAGCAGTATAATGCCTGAGCCGATCGTTTTATCAAGTCACGAATATCTCTGGATGTATTATGAAATGTCTTTCGTATTCGTCCGTATGTGCATACGTCTTCACAATTGGAGTCATATACCTACCATCTGCAGACACACACAACATATGAAGGCACTTGTAATTTTGAGTGAGGTAAAGAAAGAATGACCATCTAGTATAATTCAACCAGAAAAACGTTGTTCTGTGGTATACTTTTCGGTAATAGTTAAGGGGACCTGGTACACGTCCGAGCTCGCGAGCTCCCTTCAGAAATGGGGCTTTTTATTTCCATGATATCTCAGTTCGCAGACCAACCATTCTTTTTAAATTAAAGCTTAATCATTTCTCTAGAATGTGTATTACTCGATTTTCTGTTTTTCTTCGTTTATTAGGAAAAAAATCTGGTGAGCTGTAATTTCATGAAAATCTGGACAAACTATTTTATTTCCATGATATCTCTGTCAATTCTCGGGATAAATGTATGAAATTTTCAGTTTACATGCGAAATAACGATTTCCAGAATTTGTATTGATCAGTTTTTTTGTTTATTGCTCCCTCAATTTTTAAATACACACAACCAAACTTATATGGAATCAGCCTGTTATTTGGAAAAAACGAATTTTAATTAAAAAAAAGTCGCTGAAAAGTGAAGAGCAGTTTTCCCAAAACAAGTTTATTACAAAAATAATATAAATTATTGAAAGATTATTTTTATAATAGAACAGAAAATTGAAAGTGTTAATTTCTCTAAAAATAATTTTTATGTAACTGAGAATTGAACAACAAATGAAACGATTTTAACAAATCAATAATCAGTATTACCACCCCTGGCATTGATAAAAGCTTGAATTCGACGAGGCATGCTTTCTATTAAGTTGTTAATTTCTTCTTCTGTAACATTTGCCCATTCCTCTAAAGACGCTTGTATAAGTTGCTCTGCGTTACTAGGATTATTTTGACGAGCTCAAATTTTTCTTTTGATCCTATCACAAGTGCTCGATAGGATTAAGGTCCGGTGAACAAGAAGGCCCCTCTAAAACAGTCACACCTTCTGTTTCGAAAAATTTTTTTGCAACTCTGCTGGTATGTGGAGGTGCATTATCCAGCATAAATAGGGAATAATCTCCAAAAGCACCTCGCCAGAGCCTCACTACAGGTTGTAGCACTAGATCAACATACCTAGGCCCTGTCAGAGATTGTCTAATGGGAATTAAAGAAGTTTTCTCACCAAACATAATTCCGCCCCAAAACATTACAGTACCTCCTTTGTATTTAGGGATCGGTCTTGCAGCTTGGAGCCTAGCTGGCCTCCCTCTACCTCTTAAAATGCGAACACGCCGGTCGTCTGATCGTAGGCCAATTCTGGTCTCATCCGAAAATAAGACATTTTTCCAATCTTCAATAGTCCAATTTTCATGCTCTAAACCCCAATTAAAACGGTCAACTTTATTTTGCCTTGATAGTTCTGGAACTCTTAACGCTCTTCTTTTGAATAATTCCCGAGCGCGAAGTCTTTTTCTGATGGTTTCGACAGAAACACTAACACCTGTAGCTTGCAAAAATTGCCTTTGAAGCTCTGAATGAGATACTGCGGGATTTCTTCTTGCTGTTTGGGCTAAAAAGCTATCCTGCCTTTCTGTAGTTACTCTTCCACGACTTCTTCTCGGCCTATTCTTTAGGGTTCCTAACTCCAGAAACCTTGCATAGGTTTTTGAAACAACCCCTTGTGTAACCCCCACCGTTCTTGCAATCTGTCTTTGTGACATACCTTGTTCTGCCATAGTAATAATTCTTCCTCTCTGGACTTCCGATAACCCCACATAAGGCATTTTTTTTAAACTTCGCAAAAAAATAAAATATAAATTCACTGCGACGTTCGAACGAAATGGTAAAATCGACACTGCAAAGCCAAATCTTATCAAGTGCTTATGAACCTTACTGTTTTTGTGAGTAAACACATGCACTTTTTATTTGCTTCTAACGAAAAAGATATCAAAATAATATTTCATCTTAATACTGGGTGATTCCATATAAGTTTGGTTGTGTGTATACTGAAAATTTCATACATTTATCCCGAAAATTGACGGAGATATCATGGGAATAAAATCGTTTGTCCAGATTTTCATGAAATTACAGCTCACCAGGTTTTTTCCTAATATACGGAGAAAAACAGAAAAGCGAGAAATACACATTCTAGAGAAATGATTAAGCTTCAATTTGAATAAAAAATTGTTGGTCTACGCCGCATACGAACTGAGATATCATGGAAATAAAAAGCCCAATTTTTGAAGGGAGCTCGCGAGCTCGGACGTGTACCAGGTCCCCTTAAAGACAAGGATGAGTGCCACTTCTCAACAGCCAACCGCTGTAGTTCTCCCAAACCTTCAACCTATTATGATTCTCTTCATCATACCTTCATCCGGTCTACAATGAGGCCTGAATGAATCTACCCCTCAAGGTTACCATAGTGTTTTTTGCCTTCTTTTGAATCGATTACCATCTCAGCTCATTTAATATTCGACACACTTCTCTCCGAATGATTGCTATGTCCCTGCATCATTGAATTTCTAATTGCGATGTTCGCCGATAAGTTGGTCGCTTTTTCAGGCTATTTAGGTGCACCGATCGATGCATTTGATGAATTACTCGCTGAATGCGTTCAATATATTTTCATTCAGGATTCATTAACTCGCAAGATTGGTACCTTTCATCTTGTAAGTACGGGTGCTCATCAGTGGATGAGAAATTAGAGGCCTTTGTGATCTCAGGAAAGTTGGAGCAGTAGGGGTGATGAATTGAAGGTTCATGGTAGTGAGCCAAAATTTTCAGATTTCCTGAAGAACATTATGGGAATGTGCTTCTGCCAATATTTTTTATTCTCTGTATTATGTTGAAAATTCATCATTCGCTCAAGTCGCCAGTGAAAGTTAGAACCGTGAAAAATCTGACTTTTAGGAAATTGGCTTATGGCTTGAGATAGTAGGACTATGATTTCACCAAAATCAATGATTCTATTCTGTACATAGATTATTCATCATTCAATAAAGCTTAAAATTTTTTCTATATCTGCATTTTTGGCGAAACTTCTTGAAATAACCTCAATTTGCTTTTTCCATTATCTATTGTTCTCTAAACTATGTTTAAAATTCATCATTCACTCAAGCCCACTCCCTCAATTCAAAAAATCTCTCTATTGTTTTTTATGGTTTAAACATTAGCAATGACGAATGTCATAACCCAAAGAATGTGGCTGTGAAGGATATGGACGATTCGTGTCTATTATCAACAATGATTTTTAGAACTATCATCTAGGGGGACAACTGCCCCCATAGATCTTCACAAGTATCCCTTAAAAACTCATGACATTTATGTCATCCTACGATACTACACTACCATCAGTTCATTATTTCTATTCTGATTTTTTTTTGTCCCCCCCCCTAGCTCAACAGCTGGTGACGCCCTGGTCTCTGAGCACATTTGTTTGAAACGGGTGTTTTTCTTTAGAGTTATAGAACTTTAAATTGAAATAAAACACATTTGAATTAAGATCGAAGCCAATTTTTTTTTTATTTGAAAGATAATTTTATGACATTTATGTTTAGAAAATAATTTCCGGCATATGTCCACCACGACTAGCTCTGAGGAACCGTTTCCAAAGCGTATATTGTTTCTGGTTTATCAGCATGAATCAATAACTTGACACAATCCCGAAGAAAATAATCCATTGGAGTTATGTAGCACGATCTTGGAGGCCAATTAATTGAACCATTTCTCGAAATAATGTTATTGCCAAATCTTTCTTTCAATAAATCAATTGTTACGGTAGCAGCATGAGGTGTAGCACCATCTTGTTGGACCTAAAAAACTTCTGGGTCGATACCATTCAAACTTTGAAACAGATAATCATTGATCATCGATCTGTAACGAGCACCATTCACTGTATCATTAGCTACAGCATCGTTTTTAAAGAGAGTATTACATACTTTATACAACAATATATGGCATAAGGCACGTGTGAGGAAAAGGCGACAAGGAACAGATTTTTTTAAAAGAAATCTGTTTCCCGCTCCAAATCTGAGTGTTAGCAGAGGGAATGTAAACGGGGTACCATACAATTCTGCGTATGATACACGAGAACAGATAAAAACCTCTGAAAAAACTCTGTCTCCCCGTGTATGTGTAGTGATACTGAATTTGTTCCAAAAATTTGCTGATATCCATGTTACAGAGCTTCTTGTACTTGAAAACTAGCCTTTTCATCGAACTGGATGCAAGTATCTTAAAATTATATCTGTAACAAGATCAAAGAAGACAGAACCGAAACAGAAGCAGTAAAAAAATACTTCACCTGCTAAAAAAAAACCTTTTCACGAAGTCCTAACTCTCTCTTGGATCGGGAGGATCTTTCGATCAGGTCCGATCTTCCAAGTGATGATTCTTCCGTTCTTCAGGTGTTCGAAGAACGCTACAGGCCCCTTATGTTGGGGGATCATCTCCCATTTAAAGAGATATAGACCGATGATGCCTCCAGCGTGTGAAGCACACCATACAGTGCATTTCTCAGGATGCAATGCAACCTGCAGAACTTCTTGAATGTTGTTTTCACTCCACATACGGCAATTTTGCTTTTTTGCGTAGCCGTTCAACCAGAAATGAGCTTTATCACTAAACACAATTTTTCGATAAAAAAGTGAATCTTCAAGCTGTTCTAGGACCCAATCAGCAAACAAACGACGCTTATTTTGGTCAAGCGTCTTTAGTTCTTGAACCAGTTGGATCTTGTATGGGGGTAGACCAAAATCTTCATGCAAAATTTTCCATGTGGTGGATGCACAAAGTCCAACTTGTTGTGAACGTCGACGAATAGGCAAATCAGGATCTTCATTGGCAAAGCACTCACACTCACAGCAGCGATAGTTTCTTCTGTATGTACCTTTCTTTTTCTTGTTGTTGCATCGAGTAGATAAAATGTTGTCTTAAATCTATCGATAGATCGAAGAATAAGCTGCTCGGATGGACGTTTATGTAAATCATTAATTTCACGAAGTGCTCTATGAGATTGGCGAATAGAACACTGATTCTGATAATTAATTTCTCTATTTCATTATCGTAATGAGTTCATTACAGTTCTGAGAACAGTGCTGTAATGAACTAATTACAGCATCGTTTTTAGTTATATTTTTCGTTTCGTGGTTGTCAACAATGACTATGTTCCTATCAATTTTCAACACACGTCAATTCGAAAATGTCAATTTTTGTAACAGTCACCAACTGCCAAGATACAATACAAAACTCACTAGGATGAATCTGAATTTTTCATTGAATTTCAACAGTATTTCACGAAATTTCACTGAAATATCGTCAATAAAGCTCTTATTGGTCAAACGGTGATAACAACGCTCTCTTCGACCGCCCTAAGAGACTGCCAGGATCGTACTCGGAACGGACTGTGAAGGTACTGGATAGAAATGATTCAATAATTTGAGTCAGCAATTCCCACATAAAAACTTTTTTCCTCAGAAACTCTAGTGCAAAATTTCTGTTATGATTTGCTACTGTCATAAACATTTTATATCCGACGTACCCCTTTTTTTATTTTGTTTTGTTTTTATATTATTATCTACTAAATAATTTCTTTTTCGGATGCTCGAGATTGCGGCAAGGTAATTCCAGGAAACACCAGAGTTTTAGAGATTTGGGTCGGAATCTTGCAAGATTCCGACAAAGTAATTCCGGGAAACACCAGCTTTGGGTCCTTTTCCCTAATGGGTGAAAGCCATCTTGATTTGCATAAATATCGAAGTTTTCAATTGACAAGACTCGTAAAAGATCCCTGTTCAAATTTATAATGGTCATTTACTTGTAATATCCGAAATATATTTAGTTTCGGTCCAAAATTTTATATTATTTTGTACGAAACTCTTTGTCGGCTCCTCAAGATTCCGACGAGGTAATTCCGGGAAACACCAGATTTGGGTCCTTTCCCTTAATGGGTTAAAGCCATCTTGATTTGCATAAATATCGAAGTTTTCAATTGACAAGACTAGTTAAAATACCTAGAGCTACTGTGAAGGTCTAGCTGTTCGAAGTGTTTATAGATTTTTTTGTGAAAAGTGTATTGTGTTGGAAAATCATTTGACAAAGTATATATAGTGTTTATAGAACAATGTCGAATTCGGAAACGGATACTGCATCTGAGGGTGATATGTGGGGACCACCACGAAAAAGGTCCAAAAGGTCGCATTTCTCTGCTGAAGAGAAATAGATAATTTTGAACATTTTTCGAAAAGAATTGGAAGAACATCCTGATTAGTAGGAATTGTTTAAAAATCCTCAGGGGCGAGTGATTCAGATGTATTCAGAATTCTCAGAGAATATAAAGAGAATAAAACATTGACGCCACCTAAGAGGAGAGCCCAGTCGTTAAAAATAATCGATGCGGTTGACGATTTCGATATGAACCTTATCAGAAGAATGGTCCACCGTTTTTTTTTCCGGAATGAAATCCCAACGATTTCTAAAGTACTAGAAATCGTGAATGATGACGACAGTTTGCCAAATTTCAAAAGAACAACGTTCTATAAATTATTGAAAAAATGGAATTCAAGTTCAGTCAAAACTGAACGATTGTGTGAAATCTCCTCGATTCGACTCTGGACGGAAAGAACCTATACGAAGGCCATCCTATCGCTGCGCCAAACATGTTATTATTGCTCTTTCTTACATTTGAACAGAGTATAGTTTTAGAATATGCTATTCAACGTTCATAAACGTTGTTGCATAATTTAAAAAAGAAGTCCCATGAACATGAACAAGTTCTCATTGTATCTGCATTTCATAAGATATTCAACTGGAATTTGGTATTGATATTAATTTAGAGTTTTTTGTTTCACATCGAATGTAGATGGACCAAATTTTTTACTTACAGACAGTGGCAGCTGGTTTGTGGGGATATATTGAACCAATATTTGCATAGTTTTTCGCACTGAAACGCTAACTTGGCGATTCTCGCTAATCCCAAACTCTCCGGTGATCTCACCCCAATACCTCGCAGCCATCCAGATCAGATAAATAAGGAATCGGCCAGGCGAAGGTCATACTTATTCATCAGCACATTCATATCTCTTCGAATTGATTATGTCCAAGACTCGTTCTTTACACACATAAAATATCCCGCATTATCAGGAATGGCAGATAATCTTTTACGCTGCCGCGCCAACATTTGTCATTGAATTTATAATTGTCGCTCTCTTTTTCTCTTCAATTCACTCTTCGCCATATGAATCGACCATGAGACAATCTCTGAATTCAGTCGTGTACGGGAGCCGATTCTTCCATTATGTCCTCCCTATTATCTCGAGAACCAATTTAATACTCCCGTCTTGACAATAATTCGGAAGATAAAGGAGGATTCCGAGCCCCTCGCATTCTTCATTTTGTGTTCTTCATTATGCCGTGGAATTTGGTCTGCATTTCTGAGGATGTAGGCCCTACGTTTAAGGACGAGAAAGTTGTAAAATCGGAATGCAACTGATAATGTCGGTACGCATTCGTCTTTCGACAATGGATGGTGCTTTCTTCTCTTGTCTTCGGTTGACCAGAAGATCAGATTGGACATTGGGAGCTCACTTAAATATGACCCAAGCAACATGAAGTTTGACAAGCAATTAGTTTGGAGACCATGTCATTCTACCTACTGCATGAACTGAACAACTCTTATTATTTTGTTATAGTATTTTTGAATTTGAACATCCTATAGGTCAGATTTTCATATTTAGGGTACATTCTCGAGGCCAAAAGAATACTTCTTTTCATTTTCCATTTTTTCGAATTCGCCTTCGTTAGAGAGATATGGTCATTTGAAAAAAAATATTGGGCCAAATACTTGCCTGATACGATTCTCTGCAAGGACATCAAAGTTCATATTTTTCGATTGAAATTGAATTGATACGTCTAGGGAAAATGCAAGTATTAACCTTATTTGAATAAGAATGTTAAAAACACGATATTATATCTGCAATTGAAAAGCTATATTTCTCCCATCAAAATAAGTTCCTTCCTCGATTTTTTAAAGATTAGTTTGGAAACACTAATAACTTGTTCATATTTTCCTCGGTATCCCAAAAATATCTTATGAAGAATGTCTTAATCAATTTATCAGAGTTAATTATTAATAAACCCAACCCAACCCATTTTTCATACATTCTGTGAATATTTCACTGAAAGTATTAGGTGTATGTTGCCAGCTTCACCAATATTCCTGAAACTACGCAAGACAGGTCACCGTAAGATCTTTGAATCGACCCATCCGTAGCCTACGTAATCAGAGATTAAAGAAATGATCTTTGTACGTAATATAACGTCTGTATAGCTGGTATAGCTACCACCGGCGCTCTAAACAAAAATGGAGGAAATAGAGCTATGTTGTTATAAGGGGAAAGTGATTATTTTAGGTTTTTCTTCGATCTAGTGATGATTATGTGAAAACTTTCAGTGTAATAATTACCTTGTGAGTTTATAAAATGCCAAGAGGAAATTGTTTAGATAGAAACATCGCCACAGATTATTCAGTGCCAAGTATCATTTTATTTTTCATTAATTTCAATTCGATACGAGGTTTGTATCGAAATTCATCCTTAATATGAGAATTTTGTATTTCATTGACATTTATTCTCAATATGGTCAATATGGACTGGTAACAATTAATTTTAAATAGAAAGTGTGCGTATAAAAAGTGTAATTTAATGCTTCTTAAAATTCAATTTTATCTCCCACATTTGTAGGATTCTATTATTACATACCTACGTATCTCTACATCAAACGTTTTTCCATCATAGAGATTTTAGTCTTGACAAAGTTAATAAACATTCTGATAACATTGTTAACTTGTATGAAGATCAGAGAGTTTATAAATTTCTGCCATTCTGTGATATCAAAATTCCATGGAAGCATCCAGATTATTCTTATCATTTTTGAGTTTTTCGTCTAATTTTATAGGGTAAAATTGGGAATAACTCGAAAACGACGGGTTTGAAAAAAAAACATAGGAATACTTTTAATTTCTAAAATGATTGATTCTTTCGAAAATATGAACCGCTTTTTTTCGAGTGGTTTTACAGTATTTTTGCATAGCTTTATGAGTCGGCTACGCTGGAACTTTTATACCAGGAGAAATATTGAACGATATGCTACGATTGAGGAATATACACCATGAATTGTTTATCTTTGACTCACTCGGTACATTCTCGAGGCCAAAAGAATCCTTCTTTTCATTTTCCATTTTTTTGAATTCGCCTCTGTTTAAAAGATATAGCCATTTGAACAAAAAAATTGGGCCAAATACGTGCATGATACGATTCTCTGCAAGGACATCAAAGTTCATATTTTTCAATTGAAATTGAATAGATACGTCTAGGGAAAACTCAAGTACTAACCTTATTTGAATAAGAATGTTGAAAACACGATATTTCTTAACAGTTTTGTCCGATTATATCTGCAATTAAAAAGCTATATTTCTCCCATCAAAATAAGTTCCTTTTTCGATTTTTCTTTAGATTAGTTTGTAAACACTAATAAATTGTCCATATTTTCCTCGGAATCCCAAGAATATCTTATGAAGAATGTCTTTTAATCAATTTATCAGTATTATGTGTATGTTGCCAGCTTCACCAATATTCCTGAAACTATGCAAGACACACCCACCGTAAGATCTATGAATCGACCCATCCGTAGCCTACGTAATCAAAGATTAATGATTAATTAGATGATCTTTGTACGTAATATAACGTCTGTGAACGACGCATGCGTATACTCGTATAGCTACCACCGGCGCGATCTCCAAACAGAAATGGAGGAAATAGAGCTATGTTGTTATAAGGGGAACGTGATTATTTTAGGTTTTTTTTCGATATAGTGATGATTATGTAGAAACCTTCAGTGTAATAATTACCGTGTAGTGTCGAGTTCAAAAAATTCCAAGAGTATATTGTTTAGAAAGAAACATCGCCACAGATAATTTAGTGCCAAGACTGCCAAGTATCATTTTATTTTTCATTAATTTCAATTTAATACATGGTTTGTATCGAAATTCATCCTCAATATAAGAATTTTGTATTTCATTGACATTTATTTTCAATATGGACCGGTAGCAATACATTTTCAATAGAAACTGTGCGTATAAAATGTATAATTCCATGCTTCTTAGAATTCAATTTTATCTCCCACATTTGTAGGATTTTATTATTACACAAGCAGGCCGTACCAGCTTCGCTCGGGTAGAAATTTGTTTCATGCGGCGGTTTCATCTTCAACACTCCAACCTGACATATCTTTTGATGTACTCGTTGTAATTGTATGATGTGAAGGGCAATTTCATTCTAAATTAAATACTGGGGATAAATAACGTATTAGGTTGGATGAGGATCATTACCCAATTCATAAAAACAAACTCCCAAATAATGCATAATTTTGGAAAACATCTGATAACCTTAAACAGGTAATAGCAAGTGAATCTTGAGAGATAGATATATGCTATCGCGGACTTTTTTGTAGAACTATTTGAGAGGTACATTTCCGTCATTCATTGTATCCACGTAAGTCTTACGGTTTTTGCAGCGCACGTGAAAATAGCTGATTATGGCTGATTTTTTTGTAATTATTGAAGTTATAGTAGGTATCCTAATTTTTTTCGGGTGAAAAGTATAGCCTATGTCACTCAGGGATAATGTAGCTTTCTAAGGGTGAAAGAATTTCTGAAATCGGTCCAGTAGTTTTCGAGCCTATTCGTCTCAAATACACAAAAATACAAATCTTTCCTCTTTATAATATTAGTATAGATATAGATACGTATCTCTACATCGAACGTTTTTCCATCATAGATTTGAGTCTTGACAAAGTTGATGAACATTCTAACAACATTGTTTACTTGTATAGAGATCCGAGTTTATAAATTTCAGCCATTCCGTGATATTAAAATTCCATGGAAGCATCCAGCTCATTCTTTTCGTCAAATTTTAACGGGTAAAAATGGGAATAACTCGAAAAGGACGCGTATTATCAATAAAACATAAGAATACTTTTGATTTCTTAAATGATTGATTCTTTCGAAATTATGAACCGCTTATCTTTCTCAAGTGGTTCTACAGTATTTTTGCTTGGATTTATGAGTCGGCTACGCTGTAACTTTTATACCAGGAGAAATATTGCATAAATTGGGATTGGGGAATATGCACCATGAATAGAGTAAATAATCAACCAAAATTCAGTTCATTTAAACTAACGGTTCCGAAGATATGAACAGAAAAGTGTTTTTTCATGGATTTTCGACACCCTGTATCTTTGAAACGGAACCGAATTTTGAAAAATGGTATGTGAAAAAAGTGTTTCTTTTGATGAGAGGAACCGACAGTTAAAATATATGTACAAATCAAATGTTAATTGTATATTAAAGACGAGATGGAGTATAAAAAATGAGGTAGGATTTACAGTAGCAAATGGGATACACAGCGTATATTACCCTGTATAATGCTCATCATTATGTGCGGAGAAATACCGTTGCGAAGTTTTACATTAAAATGCAAAGGAGCTCCGTGGATCATTATAATTATTCCTAGGAACTGACTCTTAATTAGTTCATATGTAGACCGCATTTGTTAACACCGATAGAAGATGGATGAAGAATGGTCGAGAGAATGATGCGAAACGTGTTCGCGGAATACGTTCGACGAGTCGAAAACAGGATCTCGAACACGCGTCCTGAATTTTTCAGTGTTCACCCACAACTTCGTATTAAAATGATTCATCCGCGAATTGCTGGAAGTTTGGCGCCAATAGGCGCCTTCGTTTTCGAAGAAATCGTGAATAGAAGTTAACGAAATCAGAGAAGATCGTGCTCTTGGATTGGCTAGCCTTGTATAAAAAAAAATGATGTCAGAGGGACGTGGAACTTTTTCCAAATTTTCGCAACATTATTCCAATGCCTTTCCGTATCCAGTGATAACATATTGCAACGTCATGCAGTATTGGAAGAAATATTAAAACAATCTGAGTACTTAGTATGAATAATATCCAGGAGCTCTGTTGGAGAGAAGAAATGGACTGCTGTGTCAATTCTTGTCGCCACAAGAATTAAAGAATAAAAATGAATCTTTGATAGAATTGAAATTAATACCACAAAGTCAACACTGAGGAATGGTACTTACGGTTGTTCAGATGTAAAAGTAACGTATCTGCTTCTGTCTGCTTTCGTAGGTGTTGTACTGGGTAGGGTCCTTATCTCACGTAACGAATACACTTTTTTGGTACGAATGTAACGAGGTCCGAATTTGGAAAGAATACGAGAGTATATGCGAACTTTGGCGTATCGAGGTTGCGACGTGAAAGGGGGGTGAATTTGCACTGATCAGATAGAAAAGGGATGTACTGTAAGTAGTTAATGTAGAAGTCTAAACACTGTTATGAGAACCACTGTTTATTGTTTAGGACGACATGTTTCGATTTTTACAAATCATCATCAGGTCCATGAAAGCTAAAAGGTATTAAAAAATACAACAGTAAGCTGCCTGAAATAAGAGTGAAGGTGTAAAATCTTATAAATGTGTACGTTTGTTCTCCTATTCTGAATTTGTCGACCTAAACAATAAACAGTGGTTCTCATAACAGTGTTTAGACTTCTACATTATCTACTTACAGTATATTACTTTCAACACTGATGGGCTTCAGAGAGTTTAGAAAAGGGATGTTTCCGGACACTTTGTGGTATCAAACTAATGAGTAATCTGGATTTTGAACAAAGTATTTGGTCTTTTCTTTGGCCATGTTCTTAATAGTTATATCTTACTAAATTCCTCAGGTTTAACCTGAGATTAGAATCAGTTTCGGTCGAAATAATCCGAAATATTTTACGATCGTATCGTTTTTTTGAGGTAGAACTTTGAGTTGGCAACACTATTTCAACTGGCGGCCATTGTGTCAGCTGTCATGTGATTTATTTTCGAGTTTGATTCAATATTCCTACATGAATAGACTGATGCCTGAACAATGCTTCCGAATTGTGCAAATTTCATTTGAAAATCATGGTTTACGGTCACATTATCGACGATCCGACCAATTAATTCGGTAACTATGGAACGTTTTCGCAAGACGTTTACTCTAAATGATAATACGCGGCCACAGAGACGTCGTACAGTGCGTACAGAAGGCAGTGCTTGCCAGAACGTTGCAACCAATGTTGGAAAAGGTCATCGAAAATTAGACCTCCAGATTAGACTACGTTCTAGCCAGCCGTGGCGGTCATATGCCAGAAATCATAATCAAATTATAAACTCTACCTTCTATATGAAAATGTATAGCAAGGAAGCAGAGTAATATAATTACTTACTAATTACTGATTATTTACCGACGCTTATAAACTCAACCTTCTATATGAAAATGTATTGTTGTTGTTACTAACTTTACTGATTTCACTGAGTGCTTGTCTCTGTAACATAGGTTTTTAAAGACAAGCTCGAAAATACGGGAGGTTCATTTCCTCTGAATGAAAGTGAGAAAGATCAACAATTGATTGGGTGTCAGAATCGAACAACGCCTCGCTAAGCAAACAGAGTGCTCTCAGTTGCCATTTTTGACTATAGTGGGAAAAACAACCCATTTCTTGAATCTACAGACCAATGAGAAAAACCTTGGACGATTTGCTATTTGATCCTGCCATGACGTGTTTCCCAAATGCAACTTGAACTGCAATAAACGTCACATATATTTGATTTTATGAGCTTTTACTGATAACTGAATGAAAGTTCATAGGAAATGGTTATTGTCTCAAAAAAACCAGATGAATCTCCCAAACTTGACCCAAATTCTTGGGTTCAGAACCTTTTCAATAGCGGACCATAAATCACTACAAAGGGTGATTTTAAACAAGGAACGAGAATTGTAACTAAAGGCATATGGAACAATATTGCAGTTCAAGGGTTCGATCCCAAATGGTTCAAACCAATTTATCTATACAACATTTTCAAAGGAGACAGCTCAATTCTTGTGAACAAAGGAGATGGAATTTATGTTATCCAAATGCGGCGAAGTAAGACGGAACAGAAACATTGTCCTTTCTACATAGAGGTCCTAGTAATTACGTGTTTATCAAAATGTTCATTTACCTTGGGAAAAAATTATGTGAATCCGATAATTCCAAAAACCTGACGGATGTTGAAGAAACTTTTTTCTCTGTTAATACTGGAAATATTTCACGTATATAAATTATAAACATGGTTGGAAGATTCAGTTATGGTATTTTCTTGTACGGAAATCAAGAATCGAGTATTGGAATTTTACTGAAAAATAATGGACAGAATAGTCCGTTACTTTGTGATAGTTCATTCGAAAAAAGAATAAAATTACTCGACTAACCCAACAGAAAAACTTCTAAACGAACAGACGGACCTATGGAATTCCCCACTTTTCGAAATTCTCAAGAAATAAGCCTACAGAAGACATTTAAATACCTTTTTAAACAACTTGAAATACTCCAGTAGTAGTAGGTACTACGAAACCTGTACAAAGTTTGAAGAGAGTAAATAGAAATTAGCATTGGCAACGTCTCTGAGAATTATTTGACATTTCACGAGTACCAACCTGCGTCAGTTTTAAGTAAAAAAACTTTATAAACCTAAATCTTGGCCAACCGGGATGCATTATAAAAGTGAATGTAGTACACTCGTGACTGTTCCTGCACTGCTCGAGAACAAGGAGGCACTAGGAGGATCCTAGTGCTAAAAGCCCAATGAGGATGCTATCTTTGCTATCTGACCATAGCTACAGTAAAACCGTCAAGATCAGACACGACCAAACAACAAGCATTCCATCTGCCATCTCCGATCGATTGGATATTGCGATCGAAGATCGAACATATGCCCATAGGTGTTCCAATCACACGAACAATATCTCAAAATGACCCACTTTAACAGAAACGTAATATATGTATTATTTATACGCGTCATGTGCCAGTTATATAAACTTCGAGTACATATCTGATATTTACGAACGTTTATGGCGATCATTGTGATTTCATTCTCGAATAAATGTCACAATTGCTGGTGAATGGTTTCCCATAAACCGGCGGATTGTTCTGCGAGTGCGGCCTCTTATCTAATCCGTGACTCGTCTGCGGAGCTGGGGCCCTCTAGGCGAGATGCGCTGCTGTTACGTAAGACCGCATGAATAGAGCCATGAAGACACCGATCCACCGTTGGGTTTGGCGAGACTACGCCATTCTTGGGTTACAGAATGTCACGCCTGACCCGGCACCACCTGACTCGAGATGAACTCATCCAGCCTTCTTGATCGCATTCAAATATGTTCGAGTGTTTACGATTCATGCCAGGCGCTATTATCTTTATCATCTATTCTCTGGATGGTAGGATTGATATGTGACGAGACTGACACGAATGTATCTTCTAGGCCTGCAGGTGGTATTGTTTCTTAGTGGCCATCACTTTGGAGTACTTGAGACGTTGAATCTCAATATGGATGTCTGTTTGAATTTCAATGAGGCCTTTGGAATGGGCTCGATACACAGATGGACAGTTCCAAAAGGTACAAGACTTTTCCTGTCAACATGGCAAAATTGCTCATAGCTCATTACATAAAGCCATCTTATTCCGAAGGGAATTGCGATTCCATCAAGGAACCTAATGGTTACAATGGGTTGTCCGTGGTTTCCTTTGATTTAACTAATACAATAAAACCCCACTTAACCAGTAAAATTCGTTCCCGATAATTAATCTTAAAGCGAAACACTCATTAAGCAAAACGAATTAGCAAGATGCAGAAAGAATCAAGCATGCAACTTCATGGTGTCTCCGGAGTATTAATCAATAAGCGAGCTAAAATGGACGTTCTATAGACTCTGTTTTTTAGTCAAATTCCTGTCATATGAAGATATGTGAGCATCACCCAAGTTGTTAAATGAAATTAGAATTTGACCTAACAAAGTTAATGAAAAACTAAAACTACTTTGTAATCTGAGGATCAGCTTCTGACAACTGATGAGTATTGTGAAGATTTGTTTTACCATCATGCTATGTCACTGAAATGAATATTACTGAAACAATTCTTGTCACCTTGTTCAAAAACCATCGTCAAAAGAAAAGTCATTGACCGAAATCTTCCGGATCAATGCCTTTACTCTTAAAAGGTGGTAAGGAAAAAGCTGTTGGTTATGCTAGATCTCTAAACTTAGATGCAACAGCAGCTCTTCAGATGCCAGGATTTCCTGTTTCTTTATGCTAAATTCTTTCCTCTGCACCAGCATTTGCTTTAGTATATGATGCTGTAACACAGAATATTACAAACGTCAAATGTGGGATGCACTTAATATTATGGGGTACAAAAAAGAAAAACCTTCACTAAGTACTGACTGAGATCCTATATGGTCTTCCCACACCATGGTGAACTTTTAATTCTATCGTACAGAAGGCAAGAAGATAAGGACTCGGTTTCTCCTGATCTAGATATGATGAAGAGATTTCGTGGTGCCATAATAGGCAGAAAAGAGTTTAAGGACGAATCAGATGCAGAAGTAACTATACTCCATTCACAATTATAAAATCACAACTCTGGTCTTGGAAATTTGACACATTCCACTCTGTATCGAAGTTATGACGTTTTTCAAAATATTTTTATGCTCCAAGTCAACACTATGTTGCCCTTTCTACATTCTAAGCGTATTTCTCAGAATGTGAATGAATTGGAAAAGATGTGATGGACGAAAATAATTAACGTTTATATGAATTGATAGAAAGGATTCCTTTTCTAGTTATTTGCATGAAAAGTACAAGAGATCACTGTTGAAATATATTATTTTTCGCCATGAAAAAAAAATTGCATTGCTTTCACATAATTTTCATATGCATGCTTGTGAAGATTTAATGTTTATTATCCTCTTGAACTGAAAGTTCAAGGCTTGACGACATTTCATTTATTTGATCTTATGAACAAGGAGTAAAATATTCTGACTGTATAGTAATTTATTAGTTTAAAAAATATTCATACATTACTACCACAGTAGGTTTGTACAAATAAAATGGAATAGGTCAAACATATGCTTCACATTTATCATTCACCTGTTCTAAAATAAGACACAAACTCCTAGTACGAGAGATGGCGACCAAGATTTTTGACTTATAGCGGCTCTGCTAAAACTGCACGGAATCGATAGATTATATGACCCTGTACCCAGAAATGCGATTTTCAGACATTTTGCGCGTAGCGTATGATCTGAGCGCATGTTCAAAAATGTCAAAAAAACGACATGGGTGACTCATAGCGGCCCGTCTGATTTCCGGAATGTAGTTAGATAATAGCCCTGAGATACCAATAACACAGTTTTCAGACACCAAGATTGTAGCGTGTACCCAGGAGACCAATAAAAAAAAGTAAAAAATAAAATAAAAAAAAAACTTACAGCGGCCCGTCTGAAAATGATTTTTATAGGTTAAGCCGTGTCAATTGATGTGGAAAGATCAATTTTCAGACAGAAAACATGTCGCCTTACATTTTTATAGCATTTCGAAAATGTCAAGAAATCTGACCTAAGTGACTCATAGCGGCCTGTCTGAAATTCGTCGTCAATGATTGAATACGTTCCACAGATGTGGAAAAAAATTATATCAGACAAATTGAATGTAGCATTTAACTAATCAGACAACTTTTCAATTTGCAGTACTTAGCCCGGTTGCATGAACGTGAAGTAAAATTACCTCGAGGGTATCGTCCAATTTTGTCATACACATATTTATCAAACATTTATCTAATGTGTTTCTGAATTCAAGTTTCTTTCCTCAAGCACAAGAAATCAATGCTGAATAGCCGCAATCATATAGAAATACAAGCACTGAACATGAAATTGAGGTAGCTACCAAATTTACTAATTGAAAATTCGGAGGAATGAAATGATAATACGTACTTTTGTAGTTTGTGGCCAATAAAACATTAATTATTCAGCAAAAATATATGCATTATATTTATTTAGATATTATGAATTTGTTCAACGTTCAACTCAAATCATTTCTAATATATTCCTGATCCAAGTCCGTAAAATAATTTGAAAAATTTCCGAAATACTTCACAGAAATTCTTTTGATTATAGTTACTAACACCAAATAGATATATTCCAAATGAAATATATAAAAAAATATATGACTTTAATTCAGAAATCAGTTTTACATGAATTATATTCAACGCATCAACTCCTTGTGGTCAGAGCTTGTGGGCAAAGCAAGCCTGTGGCCATATAAATATTGGTTTACATCTTCCATATGATTTTGACAAGTTGACCACACACTTGGTTCATCTCTTTTCTTTGCGATAAGATCGCATATGTCTTTCTCTTACTAGTGTAGCCGGAGTTTTTGCCGGGCGACTCCAGCACATTTTTTCGTTATAGGCGACACTCAAAATGTCTGAAAACCGTATTTTTGTATTTTGGGCATCCATACGAATGATTCAAAACAAAAATGAACCGAGCCGCTATGAGTCACTTAGGTCAGATTTTTGACATTTTTGAAGAGACACTCAGGTCAAACGCTACGCACAAAATGTCTGAAAACACAAATTTTAGTGATAAAATAACAAAATCTATGTACAATTTCAATATCAGACGGACCGTTATACGACCGTCGACCATTTTATTTTTACACAGCAGAAATGCCCCCCCGCGAAGATGCTACACTTCTGAGTATTACTACTTACCAGTCGGCTCTAGGGTCATCTAATCTATCGATTTTACACGGTTTTAGCCAGGCCGCTATGAGACATGGTTTTGGTCGTCATCTCTCTTACTATCCTGGAATATGTAAAAAACCGATGTATTTTGGTTCAATATAGCCTATTTCTACTTTCGGCAAAGAAATGAAAGCTCCAGTGATACATTTCAATTCATCGGAATCTGAATTCACCTACCGTTGAATGCAACATAGTCATATTTCTTCTTTTTTTAGCTTTTTCGACGTGTTTTTTTTCTGAAACGTGAAAACGATCAACAATAATCATTTAGAGACCGATTACTTACGAAAATCGTGCAATTTCATTCTGCAAGTTCTTTCCTCATAATTCCTCGAAAATCCTACCTGAACCATATTTTCCGGTCGCTTTCGTTCGAAGATCGTATAAGGAAGCCTTTTTTGTTCATTTACACATTCCAAATAAATTTTGAGCACCAAAAACGATACCGAAACTAACCAAACTTCTGGGGGACCGGAATTTCGTTTGAAATCTTTCTAAGCGGCCAGATACCTAAAAAAAACTTCGTTATCAAGTGTAAAAAGGTCGATTAGTACTTACTTTCGCTTTATTTATGCTTATAAATCGATTTTTGGTCCAATTCCAATTTCCAATTCAAATTTGCCGTTCGTACTCACGCCAAAAGTCGTGAAAGGAAAAAATGACACTTGCACGAAATTTCTCATATCGACGGGAAACTTCTTCTGGACGACGAATAACGGAAAAATAGGCGATTTCCTATCGATATTTCGCCCCAAAATCGCCGATTCGAACAAAAATGTGGCATATCTTTGATACTTTTAATTTGATGTAAACAAAGAAACTGGCAACGTCGTTTTGCCATTAACGATATTTTCTGTACGCGCACAGACTTTTCATCAGGTGCACCAACTCCTGAAAACGAAACCATCACCTCCTATGTGATTAAATAAAAGTGAATGGATTATAAAAGTTATCTCTGAATTCTACTAAGGTAGCTGTTCTTGAGAATGATGAAGGGAATTGATGAAAATTTAAAGTTATACTGCATCTACAGAACACAGAACCACAGGCCCACGAGAACCAGTTTTCATTTCCTGGACTATAAACTGGCGAAAAATACGGCTCTTCATTATGCCTGAAATATAGTCTCATCTGTCTTCTGCAGGTAGGTTTACAAAGCACGGGTACATAAAAAATACATTAAAACGGATCGGGACCGAACCTGACCGCATCGTATTGTTTCGAATGTGTCACGTGCTTTCCAGTATACCACCAAGCACGAGGCGTTTAAGATTCACGGCAATTTTATGGCCACCATCATCCATTCTGAATTTGCCGATTGATATGTGACTTGTATGTCACGTCGTTTAACCGTGTAGCCCAGGAGGTTTGATGTCGTTTTATGCATAATACCTGTCACTTGAATCGTTTGATTTATCAGACGCCATAAATTTGGGTTTTTCTGTTTTGTGATGGACTGAATAAATTAGGTACGGCTATAATTCGCGAGTTGATGGTCGAAGATAGCGGGAGGTCCTGAAATTTCAGGTGGATAAAGATGATAAAAGAGGTTGAGATGGATACGCACAACGGAATTCAGAGAAGCCTAAAACTACCTCTTTATACGGGTAGCTTCATTTTCGCGAAATAAACACATCGAAAGCTTTTTCACCATCGATTTTTCTTGGTGAAGGCAGAGCTAGCTGAAGCTGACAACTTTCAGCCAAGTCTCATAGGACAACCAGAGATTCCTTTCCCTCATTAGGTCTTGTTAGATGTCTAACACTATCATTTTTCGCGTAATATAGAGGTGGAATTTCTCTAGATCTGTATGCATCTCTGAAGGGTTAGGGGAAGTACTTACAAAATGACATAGGGTTTTATTTCAAAGGCATAACATGTTAGTAGTGAATTACAGTAATGTCATATTCTACACCTATGATCTATGGTCCTTTCTTTATAAAATCTAATCAACCTTTATTATGAAATAAAAGTACCAAAAAATAAAATATTCTTAGATAAATTGGGATGAAGAAATTCATTTTGTCCGCATGCTATGGACAAAATTACATACCGACAACAGGCAACTGTAGTTTTTTACTTATAGTTACAAAACTACTGACATATTTCACCAATGAAACGCTTGGTTCTTCTAGGAACACCATCACAAGATGCGTGAGCCCAATGAATGCATCGTATCCAGTCTTTTCCAGGGCTTATCCTGGAGGAGACTGTTTTTTTCCCGATCTAAATCGGGAAAAAAGTTCATAGGAATAGACAGATGGACAGTCGTCTTCATCATCTCGAAAGTTGCTAGGAACATTTTATTCTTCATTGTCTTCTTTAAATAATGCCCTAGGGACTTGTCTCCTTTTATTTGGAGGAGGTATGGGCCCATTTTTTGATTTGATTGCAATCATATTAGGTGTAGTAGTTGAAACTAAGTTTATCGAGTCTTCGGCTCACGTTTCCCTTGTCCACTTATGAATCGTCCTCTAGGGTTGGAGGAACCTCCTCATAGGATCAGCGAGAGTTGGTTAAGATGCATTGCCTTTATTAGACGCAGCAGATGAATATTTTGTTATGAAAATGTCCTGTCTCTTTGTTTGCTGATGTTTCCTTTAGTAACTACTATTTTCCGCCACTTTACGTCCAAAAATTTTAGCTTCAAGGGCGTCGTTCTTCTAGGTGTATTTAAACTCAATGGTGCAATTCAAAACTTGAAATTAGTCTTTGTGAATCGCTGTAGAAAGAATAATTGCTTCATTTCAGAAAGTGCCGATTGACACTCAAGAAAACCACGACTTGTGATGATAACATGAAATATTCTGCGAGATGGCGTGGCTCATTAAAAATCAAACCAACAATTCTCGAGCATCGCGTGACCACTTATAAATTGCTCCCTAGTTCTTCCCAGAACTGAACCCATGTTTTCCTTCCCCATAGCGCAAATTCAATTCTCTCCGAGGTTCGAGTATAATTAATAAGTTTCTTACTTAATATGGTTGTTCGGGAATTGGACGAGATGTTTTCTAGAATATAACTCACATTTCTCAGTTCGCAATCATGTAGTATCATGTTTTATGTTGCGTACGATTAATCAAATGGCAGGATATTGGAAATGTGGACTTGTGAGGGTCAACGTTGCTGATCTATGTTTGAAACAACTTGCACACTCCTCCGTACGTGAGAGATAAGACAAATGTAAAATATATTGCTCCACAAGACTTAGGAATATCGTATTCAATCGTTTTTAAAAGTATGTAATCTTCGAGAAAATCGCTGTAAAATCATTTAAAACTCAATAACAACTTGAATCGATCCGATAAAAATCAGTATGAGGCATTTCGTCAATCTGGTCACCTTTTTTCTGAAGTTTGGTTCTTTGCATATGCTTCATGAATGTTCTGATTTTTAAATGAAGTCAGTTCATCAACGGCTTCGATTTGAAACGAGTTTTCTGAAAATGCCAAGACGTAAATTAACAAACGCTGAGGCTAATAGGGCTATCGGAATTCTACAGTGTGGCCTAACTCAGGTTGAGGTAGCGGAAAGGCTCCAAGTCAGCCAAAGTGTAATATCTCGACTTTGGAATAGGTTCAGGGAGACAGGTTCCGTGTTGCTCAGGATCCTTTCATCGTCGTTTCGGCGAGAAGAAACCCTACATCTTCGTGTAGGCTGTACGGAATACTCTTCAAAATGCAGATGGGGTCCAAGTTTCCATCGAAACCATCAGAAAGTTTGAGAGAGGTGAATCTAGGTTCTAGACGTCCATTAAGAGGAGTTCCATTAACACGTGACCATAAGCGTCAAAGACTGGAATGGGCAAGGCAACATATCAATTGAAACGATCAATGGCGTAGTGTCCTTTTCACTGATGAATCCAGATATGGACGATTTTCAGATTCTCGAAGAATAAGGGTATGGACAATCCCACGCATACCCCGTAATCGTCGCTATGTCCAAGAAGTCCATCCATTCTGAGGGGGTAGTGTTATGGTATAGGCCGGGATATGTTCCAACGGGCGCACAGATCTACACATTTGTCCTGGGAATATGACCGCCTCACACTATAGGGAGCATATCATTGACAATGTTGTGCCAAATTTCCACGCTGCTATTGGTGAAACTTTTCAATTTCTAGAGGATAACGCTAGACCGCACCGTGCAACCATGGTTGAGAATGCGCGCGAGGAGCAAGCTATTACACCTTTACCAATACCTCCGCATTCACCAGATTTGCATAGAGCATGCATAGGATATGCTCCAAAGAAGATCAGATATTCATCAATCTACCCCAGAATCCTTAAATGTTCTGAGAGAGCTTCTGCCCCGTTTATGGAACCAAATTCCTCAAGAAATGTTCAACAACCTCGTGTGTAGTATGCAAAGATGATGTCAAGCTGTTATTGATGCCCAAGGAGGCCATACATTGTATTGATAGTCTTAAAATGCTTGAATTCTCTGGGAATAAAATTTCGTTATTTTACTCGATTTTTCTGTATACGCTGCAGACCTACAGGCTGAAATTAATTTACAACTCGTAATCATATTGATATGAATTTTCATCACAAAAATCTTATTTTAACTACATATATTTTTTTGCAATTTAAGTCAAAATCCCTAACTCATGTGAAGCAGTTTAGTTCGTTTCATATTTTGAGATCTGGAGTTTGACTTAACATAACACCATTGCATCATAAAAAGTGGAACTGAAAATTGGAGGGAGAAATTTTTAATTTTCTTCTCAAAAACTGAAAACGGACAAGAATAAAATCAAACAGACATTTTATGCGAACAAAAAAGCATAGAGAAACACCACCAAACATTTTTTGAGTGCCTTCTCGCTAGCATAAAAGACCTGCTCAATTCCATTCTTGTCAGTTTTTGGTTTATGAGAAACTATCTTACGAAAAATTGAACTACGATCTATGAGTTTCCACATTTTTTTATATGAATAATATCTACTTCATCGAGCGATACCTTGAAGCTTGATGAAAGACATCCCGTGTAAAAAACTGTGTTTACAATTCTCATATCAGCTTACATAATCTATTTTCTATTGTACACACACGCCAATATCGTATCAAGAGATATGAGGAGAATTAAAACAATAAAAAGGTTCGAGTTGCAATTCTATTCTGAACCAAACAATCAGAAGTCTCATAGCGCCAATGTACCGAGAAGAATGACGATAATAATGAGAACACACCTAGTATGTGTGAAATTTTTCAATGATCCATTGTACGCGGATGTGCCATTAAAAAAATTCTCATGGATTCCCAGAACTTCTCAGATCTGATAAAAGTCGTTTTCGTCAATAGATACGCTGACGCCTCTTTCTGTTACCCAGCTTCTTTAATTGTTGTTTGGTTTTTGTGTACGGATTTGCGTTCACAAATATTGTGAATGTTATCAGCAGTTTGTCATCTATTGGAGAGTTGAGGAAACAACGATACTTATCTGGAAATGAATGGAGCAAAAAAATTGGGTTTCTATTTTCTAAGTTTGAACGGTAGCGCTGAAGATGTAGAGGAAATCGTGAATGGAGATTGCTTTTCTCCTGGGAGAACTAATTGTTTAGTTTTTTTTTTCGTTCTGAAGATTCGAAGCTGCGGAAGTGGGAATTGAATAGAATGAATTATTTCCATTCGATGAACAGATAAAAAAAAATTAAAGGAAAGATCGAATTGATTCAGCAACAATGAAAAAGATATAAAATTGGGTATTTCATCGTGTTATCATTTATTATGTCCCTAGTGGACGGTCCTAACGAACAAGAATTACTATTTTTGATTATTATCAATATTTCGTTTTGATTCTTTGAAAAACATGAAAAAATACTGAAATAACATTTATTCACAAAACACAAATGAATATTTATCACGATATTTTTTTTTATTTGTCTTTGTTCAACAAAAATTCTCAAATGGATTACAGTTTAGTAAAAGACCTAGGTAAAATTATATTTTCTGATAAGATCAAGAGGTTTATAATTTTTGAATATTATGCGATACTTTTTGTGACTAGCGGCTACAAATTTTGAACCTTACATCGTTTTCATAGGGTAATTGAAATGTCAAAGCTACAGGTACCGCCCAGTAATAAGAAACCCATAAACCTACTATTTATGATCATATTCACACCATGATTTTACGAGCTCTGGATGAATGATGTAACACATGTGAACCCAATAAGTATAAAGATTCACACTTCAAACCAAACTCTGTTAAATCTGACTGATATACAGGGTGAGTAACAAGAACCTGTACAGATTCCTAGCACGTATGGATGCTACTCAGTTGAACATTAAATGATAATTTAAATGTGCTTTCTTCTCTTTATAAGTTTAATAAGTTTTTAACCAAAATTTCGATCCGTCATAACTTTTGACCGGTTATCTTGAATCAATTAAAATCAGGGAATATTAAGAAGTATCTTCAGAAACTAACTTCTTCATAATCCTGGAAAACTGGACCCATCTCTAGAAATTCAAAAATTTCATCATGTGTAAATTTTTTTCACTTTTGCAAGATATTTAATTAAATAATGAAATTTCGTGATTATTTTCGCTTAGCATAACATAAGTTCCCTCCGAATCAGCCTGTATATGATCATGCCTGAAATCGTTTCTGTGAAAATGCAAATATTTGACTATTCATTAATCTGCATCCTTCGGATTCTCTGAAAGGTAGATACCTCGACAAACAACAGCAAATTAGCTTCGTTTTTGTGTACCTTTTTTTCAGAATGCCATCAGATTTTTCGACTGAGTCATCGATAAAATTACCTGCTCACTAATAATAAGTCTTTGTTTTCGTGGAACATTATTTTCCATTCTTCATATTAACGAATAAATAAAGTTTTTGTCCAGTGTTTCTGAACGAAAACGTAATTATAAATAATATTGTTTACCTGCTTGACCAATTGTTTGTAATTGAGACAGTTTGAGTATCGTAATTTTGCAGTTGTTCGAGATTACTCTCTTGTGGCCTTTGAAATTTAAATTATCGAAAATATCGATAAATACCGAAATGATTCGATCCAAACTTCGAAATCTTGTAACCAGGCAATGGACAAAACAATTATAAATATTGATGATGTATATTCAGAATGTATATCATACAAAAGAATTGAATACATTCGAAAGTAATTGATCTTATGATTGAACGGGATAGTAATTCAAAAACCCACAATAATAATGAAATATGTTAAATGTTTTGTAGACTCCTTTCCTTCTGAGTATATTTTCTGTATTCGTAGTTTTTTCTCATTATTTTATCGATTGTTTTTTTATTTTACCATCATGAACCCAATTCAATTTGGTTTCGAAAACTTGGCAAACTTGTTTGTGGATCTACTTCATGAATTTCAATACCTGAGTGAATAGAATCAATCTATTAAGATCATTATCGGGTACAAAGAATTAACAAGAATTCAGAGAGAAAGAATGAAGCTCCTCATATATTCGATCTCTTACATGCTCTACTGTATACATTTGAACAATTAAAATACTGATTGGAACTATAAGGCGTGTATTAGAAAACAGGATTTCTGAGAACCCGTACAACGGAGGCTGTAATGATCGGTAGGCTATAGATTCATTATAATTCAATTCTGATTATTATAATGTATCACGTGTAAACAGGAAGATGTATACATAAAGGCACTATAGATTTGCATATATATTGAATCAAGTGCGGTTGCATGCGAAGTTGTATGTACGCAAATTTTCTAATGAAAAAATTGTCTTGAGTGTATCTGCATGTAGGTGGGCTTGGATAATAACAACGACAAGTTTGAATCTCCCACCAGTGAAGGGAACTATCTGAGAATTATTCATTCTGATAATAACAGTTTATGCCATGAGAGGAATTACGTTGATGGGTCAAACCCGGCATATAGATGAGGGGAAGGGGATATTTCTTGATTGTTTTCACCGAATGGTTAATTTGTTTTGTTGTACATTTTCTGTATGGACAATAACAATCGTATGGAACACCCATTATGTATGACATTTAAAGCGTTCGAAAATCCTTTCAAAGAGAATAAGAATTATCCGAATATTCTGTATTGCTTGTCGTTAATATGACAGTGAAGTATATTTCACGATTAATTTTTTGTGGAAATTTTATTATTTGTTATTTTTTTTATTTCGACCAGACCAATTTTGGACAATTTTTTCGAGTAATTCAGGCCTTATTTCAGCAATAACACGAGTTATTTTGGCTTCCAAAGCGTCTATTCATCAGCATAAATGTTGTATGGTCGCCACAAGAAGAAACCAACATAAATCAAATAGAAAAGGTACAAAAAAGATTTCTCGGGTACCTATACTTCAGAAAGTATACTACCCATTTATAATTTCATACAGGAGAATGCTCAAAGATTTCAAAATTGTGTCCTCACATAGCCGCAGATCATTACAAAGTGTAGGTACTCTTTGTATACTTTATAGTCAATGACTTGAAATACAGGGGTCTACACTTAATAAACTATATTAAAATATCAGTTCCAAAGATGAACTTGCGGATGCAAACCAATTAGATATTTCACATTGATTATGCTGACTGCTCTCCATTTAGAAAAATTATGGAGCAGAGCAACTTATTTTGGCAAGTAGGTATGTAGTATCGACATGTTTGTTGCCAGTAATGCCAAAGAAATTAAAGAAACTCACTTCCTCCTACAGCAGTGAACTATATTTTTTATTAAGTTTTATGTTCAGTTTGTTAATCATATATGTTTGTATATTTTTTTTCTTTGTCTCTTTCCTATTATTACAGTTTATAATTGTGTTGGTTTGAGAATAAATAAATAAATAAACCAATGACTCGACAAAATAATCCATTGGAGTTATGTCGCACGATCTTGGAGTCCAATAATAATTTTACCATTTCTCGAAATAATGTTATCGCCAAATCTTTCTTTCAATGAATCAATTGGATCTTGTATGGGTGAAGACCAAGATCTTAACGCAAAATTTTCCATGTGGTGGGTGCAAAGAGTCCATCTTGTTGTGAACGTCGACGAATAGACAAATCGGGAGCTTCATCAACACTATCTCTTACAGCAGCGATATTTTCTTCTGTACGTACAGTTCTTTGTCTTGTTGTTGTTGCATCGAGTAGAGAAAATGTTGTCCGAAATCTATCGATAGTTCGACTCTTATTCGTCGCTCTGATGGACGATTATGTAAACCATAAATTTCACGAAGTGCTCTTTAAGTTTGGCGAATAGAACACTGATAATAAATTGCAACAATTTGTGAACGTTGTTGCGGCGTGAGTCTTTCCATGATAATTTGTCAATGCTTTCTCAACAGAAATGTCAAAATAACATGGCTTCTACTTTCTGTCAAATGACATTTATCCCAATCCAAAGTTCTATCACTCCAAAAAACCACCCGATACAATATAATATTCTACGTACAATGCAGAATGCTTGGACAACAAAATGGCGAATTCGCCACTTTTTGTATTTCAACATTCTCTTTTTTTTAAGGGTGAATTGACTATCTACCGTTTTGATTTATTATTGCCGAACAATTATGCCCACTTTTTCCTCAATTCAGAATGATTAATATGAAGAAAACGGTTTTCGAATTAGTGTCTAGTAAAATATAATGGGATTTCTATCAAATACGAAATATTTCAAGAAAATATATTTTTTTTAATTTTTAATTATTAATATAAGTGATGTAAATAAAAGAGTAAAACATATATTCCACTGAATAACAGGGACATATGTCGAGAATTGAATGTTAGTTTATGTAATCAAAACAGGACCACTACAATTTCCACATAGTCCCATATCGACAGCAAATTCGAAAGTACCAAGGGAAGATATATATTGCAAAATTATACGTACTAACGGCCTCCTTATGCCCCGGTGAACACTAAAAATTCATGAAAACAATACAGTTACGTGCTTTTGTTAGCGGTTTAGACGCTCCATTAATTTCTCCTCTCCATCTCCTATAGCTATTTCTGCTGCTACAAAATTATAACATATGGCGCATCTAATCATCGATCCATCATCCCAAATATAGTTTTCATTAGGAGCCATTTGCATCTATAAACGGTCAGATAGTTAGGTGTGAATCGGCATCCTGATTCAAACAAGAGGTTGGAACTTTCAACCGGAAATGTGTTCACAACCATTTAAGATAATCGGGGCAACTGAAAACGATGCTCTTTTTTGGTTTTAGTACCATCATTGATGTTTGGACATTAAATTTTATTGTTTGTGCGTATTGAGGAAACTGTTTCAAGAAGCATAATATTATGGTGTTTGTTATGCGATAATATTATATGATTGAAAAAATGGCATAAGGTTTGTTATTATTCAATGTGAATTATAATCCCAATTTTAATTTAATATGCCCTGTTGACCTGAAAAATTATGTCCGTTCTAGTTTTTCCCATAAACAACCTATTTGAAATGAACATACCCATTCTTTCAATGTGGCAGGAATGTGTAGAAAACTGACATATTTCACGTATATAGTTAACAACCATTTGTCGATTTGTCATCGGTGCTCCATACAACTTGATCTACTTCGGAGAGCTCATTCTTATGGAGCTCTACCTTCTCAAATATCCTTTGAGAATCGATCTTAGCATCCAAACTGCGAGTATTAATGTTTGTTTTTAAGTTTCAACATATAAAAAGAACATACTTTTTCATATGAAAAATTGGCGTTTGTTCGGAACTGAAGTGTCCTTAATATGCGAGGAATAAATTGTGCCACCTTGAAACTTGAAACTTATATGCTCGACCATCCGAAAAAATCGATCAGTGACCAATGAAATGTTTGAATATAATTAGCTAGATTGTCATTCGAATTAATGGAAACGACTCCATGTGAATTAATTCGAAAGATAATAGGAATAGATAAAATCAGTGGAACTAATAAATTGGTAATGGGAGTTGGCACAAAATTATACAAAACGGCATAATTCTTCGATGTTATTGATGCGGTTACGAAATGAAAATGTGTTCGAGTAATTCTAAAAAGCAATAACATTGCCCACTGGAATTTTTCAAGAGATAAATTGGGTAGTTTGATTGATGATATTGTTTACAAATTTGAAAATTGTTATTTTCGATTGATGACATTGTTTACAAATTCGAAAATTTGGTATTTTTGATTGATGGAATTATATATATATATATATATACAGGGTGTCCCACTAGTGCCGCAGCGGACGATATACGCGTAACGGACTGCGTTTTGCAAAATTTTTTGATGCAGACTTGATATACTACAAGAAGAGCACAACCTAAAAATATTTTCGAATATATAGGGTGGCCCACAAAAGAGGAATAGCGGGTGACTTTGTTTTTTCAAATGGGACACCCTATATTCAATAGTGTTTTTCCATTCTCTGAAACTTCCTGCATGCTTCCGTATACTTTTCACATATTTTTATTCGACAGTTTTCGAAATATTTGCCATTTTGACAAAAAAATGATACTTGTAGAGGCTATGTTATGCAATTATATTTCACGAACCCTTGCACAAACCAATAACAGTTTTATATGGATTGAAAGACAAGACTTCAAAGTATCACACCCAGCTATAATAAAGCATCTCCAGCATACAGAGTGTCCACAAAAAGACTATCAACATGACGAATTTCAAATCGATTTTTCTTCATTTTTTCAAATGCAATGCATATAATTTTTTTTCATCATTGTAATCACCATTCATTTTACTTCATTTTTTGTCAAATACATGATATGCATATCTCTAACGGAATAGGATTTTTTAGAGTTTTTCCTCCAAATTCACATTTACTTTCGAATTCAAAAAGCAGATTTGGCTTTTCTGTGGTTATTGGGAACTGCCAAATTATTCTATTCAAAATTAACATCATTGCAGCTTCAATTCAAATCATCATAGATTTTACGGATTGGATGAATTCTCACACAATGATATAAAAATTCAAAAAATACCAATGAGTTTGAATGTACAAGTTATGAATGCTTCAAAAAAACGAGTTTCAAAACTTCAGGATACAAAAAAGTGTCCGCTCTTATCCTTATACAACTTTCTTCGAAAAAATGATATTCATAAGTTTCACAGGCACGCACGCAGATCTTCAAGCTCCCAAGCTCAAAGCTTGTTTGAAATTTTTGGAAGATTCGACGTTCCAAGTAGAAACATAGAAAATTGTCAAAAATGTATTTTGAAAAATGGGTACAGAAAGCAAGTTTCTGTCTTCAGTAACTGATTTCATCACATTTTTTAGTAGATACATCAAAACCTTCTAGTTCCTCATTTCACTATAATATGATTTGAAGCTACAATGATGCTAATAATTCTGAGTGGAATAATTTGACAGTTCTCAATAACCACAGAAAAGCCAAATCTGCTATTTGAATTCGAAGGTATATGTGAATTTTAGGGAAACATTTCGAAAAAGCGCTTAAAAATCCTATTCCGTTAGAGATATGCATATCATGTATTTGACAAAAAATGAAGTAAAATGAATGGTTATCACAATAATGAAAAAAAATTATATGCATTGCATTTGAAAAAATGAAGAAAAATCGATTTGAAATTCGGCATGTTGATTGTCTTTTTGTGGACACTCTGTATGCTGAAGATGCTTTATTATAGCTGGGTAGGATACTTTGAAGTCTTGTCTTTCAATCCATATAAAACTGTTATTGGTATGTGCGAGCGTTCGTGAAATACAATTGGATAACATAGCCTCTACCAGTATCATTTTTTTGTCAAAATGGCCAATATTTCGAAAACTGTCGAATAAAAATATGTGAAAAGTATACGAAAGCATGCAGGAAGTTTTAGAGAATTGAAAAACACTATTGAATATAGGGTGTCCCATTTGAAAAAACAAAGTCACCCGCTATTACTCTTTTGTGGGCCACCCGATATATTTGAAAATATTTTTAGGTTGTGCTCTTCTTCCAGTATATCAAGTCTGCATCAAAAAATTTTGCCAATCTCAGACCGTTACGCGTATATCGTCCGCTGCGGTACTAGTGGGACACCCTGTATATATATATAGCTTATACCCATTAATGAAGGGTGTTTCAAATTGTATTGTCACATTTGAGAAGTGTGATATATGACATTCATAAAAATGGCTTCGTACACGATACAACAACGCGTTTAAATTGTTGAATTATCTTATGAAAATCAGCGTTCGGTGGAAGACTAAAAAAGTGAAAAATACAGTCGTATAGCGGTCGTTCACAAGAAAATATCGATTTGGTTCATGAAAGTGTTGCTGGAGACCCTGAAATGTCACAACAAGTTGTACTTAGTGGGTCCACAACAAGGATTTAGCTGTGAAGGCATTTAAGGCTCAAATTACACAGGAACTTAAGCCATGTCAATGCCTTGTCAATTTCATCAATGAGCAACCTGCTTGATTTTTCTCAAAAAATCATATTTTCGGATAAGGCACATTTTGGTGGCGACAAGGGCGGTGATAGCTTTTTTGTTTTTTTTTTAATAACGATTGAAAGGTACACAATGTATGAAATATTTTATGTGCACCACATTGCGAAACTTTTTCTAAGGACTACTCAAGGGGAAGTAATCACCCCCTCTACCCCCCGTAAATCCGCCCTTGGCTCTGAGCTTCAGAACAAAACTCGAAAATGAAATATCGAAAAAATCAAAACGAAATAATTCATTGCTTATGAGGGCTACATGGGCGATTTTGGTATCAAAATGTAGGTTTTCGAGGTCGCTCTATTCAATAAAAAACTTTCCAGAGCCCTAACTATTATGGTTCAGATTTTCACCTGCAAAATGGTATTTTTTAAAAAATTGAAAATTTCAAATCGTCATAGTTCCCGTTTCTTCAGTCGTATCCACATGAAGATTGTATATTGTTAATCAGCATTGTCCAAAGTATCTCCATAAACAATAAAATCGATTTCGAAAATCCAAAATTTTTTAGTGAAAAATGCATAAGGGGTATGACCCCCTAAAAACCCCATATGTCATCAACACGAATTCCCTGGAGATTCTAACTGTGTTATTCAATCGATAATGTATTCAGCCGACTCGAATCTCCCAGAATACTCAATTTGGTGATCCCTATCACCCATACCTTGAGTGCTCTGAGCTTCAAAACGAAACTCGAAAATGAAATATCGAAAAAATTAAAACGAAATAATTCATTACATATGAGGGCTACAAGGACGATTTTGGTATCAAAATGTAGGTTTTCGAGGACGCTCTATTCAATAAAAAACTTTCCAGAGCCCTAACTATTATGGTTCAGATTTCCACCTGCGAAATGGTATTTTTCAAAAAATTGAAATTTTCAAATCGTCATAGCTCCCGTTTCTTCAGTCGTATCCACATGAAGATTGTATATTGTTAATCAGCATTGTCCAAAGTATCTCCATAAACAATAAAATCGATTTCGAAAATCCAAAATTTTTTAGTGAAAAATGCATAAGGGGTATGACCCCCTAAAAACCCCATATATGCCATCAACACGAATTCCCTGGAGATTCTAACTGTGTTATTCAATCGATAATGTATTCAGCCGACTCGAATCTCCCAGAATACTCAATTTGGTGATCCCTATCACCCATACCTTGAGTGCTCTGAGCTTCAAAACGAAACTCGAAAATGAAATATCGAAAAAATTAAAACGAAATAATTCATTACATATGAGGGCTACAAGGACGATTTTGGTATCAAAATGTAGGTTTTCGAGGTCGCTCTATTCAATAAAAAACTTTCCAGAGCCCTAACTATTATGGTTTAGATTTTCACCTGCGAAATGGTATTTTTCAAAAAATTGAAATTTTCAAATCGTCATAGCTCCCGTTTCTTCAGTCGTATCCACATGAAGATTGTATATTGTTAATCAGCATTGTCCAAAGTATCTCCATAAACAATAAAATCGATTTCGAAAATCCAAAATTTTTTAGTGAAAAATGCATAAGGGGTATGACCCCCTAAAAACCCCATATGTCATCAACACGAATTCCCTGGAGATTCTAACTGTGTTATTCAATCGATAATGTATTCAGCCGACTCGAATCTCCCAGAATACTCAATTTGGTGATCCCTATCACCCATACCTTGAGTGCTCTGAGCTTCAAAACGAAACTCGAAAATGAAATATCGAAAAAATTAAAACAAAATAATTCATTACATATGAGGGCTACAAGGACGATTTTGGTATCAAAATGTAGGTTTTCGAGGACGCTCTATTCAATAAAAAACTTTCCAGAGCCCTAACTATTATGGTTCAGATTTCCACCTGCGAAATGGTATTTTTCAAAAAATTGAAATTTTCAAATCGTCATAGCTCCCGTTTCTTCAGTCGTATCCACATGAAGATTGCATATTGTTAATCAGCATTGTCCAAAGTATCTCCATAAACAATAAAATCGATTTCGAAAATCCAAAATTTTTTAGTGAAAAATGCATAAGGGGTATGACCCCCTAAAAACCCCATATATGCCATCAACACGAATTCCCTGGAGATTCTAACTGTGTTATTCAATCGATAATGTATTCAGCCGACTCGAATCTCCCAGAATACTCAATTTGGTGATCCCTATCACCCATACCTTGAGTGCTCTGAGCTTCAAAACGAAACTCGAAAATGAAATATCGAAAAAATTAAAACGAAATAATTCATTACATATGAGGGCTACAAGGACGATTTTGGTATCAAAATGTAGGTTTTCGAGGTCGCTCTATTCAATAAAAAACTTTCCAGAGCCCTAACTATTATGGTTTAGATTTTCACCTGCGAAATGGTATTTTTCAAAAAATTGAAATTTTCAAATCGTCATAGCTCCCGTTTCTTCAGTCGTATCCACATGAAGATTGTATATTGTTAATCAGCATTGTCCAAAGTATCTCCATAAACAATAAAATCGATTTCGAAAATCCAAAATTTTTTAGTGAAAAATGCATAAGGGGTATGACCCCCTAAAAACCCCATATATGCCATCAACACGAATTCCCTGGAGATTCTAACTGTGTTATTCAATCGATAATGTATTCAGCCGACTCGAATCTCCCAGAATACTCAATTTGGTGATCCCTATCACCCATACCTTGAGTGCTCTGAGCTTCAAAACGAAACTCGAAAATGAAATATCGAAAAAATTAAAACGAAATAATTCATTACATATGAGGGCTACAAGGACGATTTTGGTATCAAAATGTAGGTTTTCGAGGTCGCTCTATTCAATAAAAAACTTTCCAGAGCCCTAACTATTATGGTTTAGATTTTCACCTGCGAAATGGTATTTTTCAAAATATTGAAAATTTCAAATCGTCATAGCTCCCGTTTCTTCAGTCGTATCCACATGAAGATTGTATATTGTTAATCAGCATTGTCCAAAGTATCTCCATAAACAATCAAATCGATTTCGAAAATCCCAAATTTTTTAGTGAAAAATGCATAAGGGGTATGACCCCCTAAAAACCCCATATATGCCATCAACACGAATTCCCTGGAAAATCTAATTGTATTATCCAATCGATAATATCTTCAACCCATTGGAATCTTCCAGAGTACTCAATTTGGTGTTCCCTATCACCCATACTTTGAGTGCTCTGGGGGTAATAACGATTGAAATCAATCGAAAGAATCAAATATGTGGAGGGCGCAAAAGTATCTCGGTTTAGCCATGGTTCAGTCAATTTTCCCATTGAATGATACCGTTGGATCCTTCCAGATTTTCCAGTTAATGCCAAATATTGATGGTCTTATCCTTTGATCATTTTCCCACTGAATTTGAGCTTTTGAATTCGCTAATATATATAGTTTGACCAACAATATTCCATTAAGCAGTAGACCCGGTCTGATGAACGAAAGCTGTGACAGTTTCGAATTTCCAATTTTGAACAAAATTCCCTTTTCAAACATTGGTGCATTATCCACCCGAATTCCGGCAACAGAGCGAAAGGGGCAACGATGAAAAATTGCTTGATGACTTCATTATACAACAATATCAATATTCTGCGCCGTTAGCCAGGCTAGAACCCATAATATGCATTTTCTCCCATTACCAGCCTCAGCAGTAACATACACAATATGCATAACATGACATCGATAATGAGGCCTTGATATTCCTATTTGTTGCGAGCTAAGTGTTCAATTTGTCTTCTCCCGATAGTTCATGAGTTCACGCTCCTTTCCCCAACCGATAACCGTCTAATTATGCGAGAATGCAAATGGCACAAAATTATCAATGTCATCTTCATTATGTTAAGATAAACTTCCTCCTCGCCAGGGATGCTCGTTAAACATCGATGTTTTCTTTTCGATCTAATAAATATTCATAGATCGTGATTCATTTATGAATTTTGTCCACGACTCGGTAACGAATGAAGTGTTCATAATCCATAATTGTTTCATCAGGCATTAAGACATCCACAAATCATATTATGGTTTATCGAACTTCAATCGGACAACCACTGAATATATAAATAAAAACTCGAAATTTTCTGAGCAGAGGAGCCTCATTCGTTCTATTAATATTGTTACTGATGGAATCTCAATTGCATTATTTGTTTTTTCAAAATCAGTTATTTTTATGACAACGAATAGAAGTGCGATGTCGAATTCAAAAAACACTTGGCACTTCATTGTCAAAGTGACATTCCGACGATGACGATGCATAGAATATCAAGAATATCGATGCATATTTTCGATGGGCATCCCTATTCCCTACATCTCATCAAATTACCCGACATTGCGGAAGAGAAGAGAACCAAGATATCATTCCGCTTTGGAGCGGGCAGCAGCTCGTAGTTTGTTGAACCTCCGCAAAACGAATAAATCAATATTATGAGAATAAAACTGAAATCACCGTTTTATTGAAATGAATTCAATTTACATTCTACATTGTCACGGTTATCCCAACTGGCGCAAATAATACGACTCGCTATCACTCCGTTATGGTTACTCGATTCGATAGCACCTCGGCGAAAGCAAAGGAAATTTTGCTGACTTGAAATTTTTTCCACCTTGATATTCCTACGAACTTATTGTAATTGTATGCGAGGTATAAGGAAGCCTTTTTTGTCCATTCACACATTCCAAATAAATTTTGAGCACCAAAAACGATACCGAAACTAACCAAACTTCTGGGGGACCGGAATTTCGTTTGAAATCTTTCTAAACGGCCAGATACCTAAAAACTTCGTTATCAAGTGTAAAAAGGTCGATTAGTACTTAATTTCGCTTTATTTATGCTTATAAATCGATTTTTGGTCCAATTCAAATTTGCCGTTCGTATACTCACGCCAAAAGTCGTGAAAGGAAAAAATGACACTTGCACGAAATTCCTCATATCGACGGGAAACTTCTTCTGGACGACGAAGAACGGAAAAATAGGCGATTTTCTATCGACATTTCGCCCCAAAATCGCCGATCGATTCGAACTAACGAAATGTGGAATATCTTTGATACTTTTTCTTTGATGTAAACAAATAAACTGGCAACGTCGTTTGGTCATTAACGATATTTTCTGTACGCGCACAGACTTTTCATCAGGTGCACCACTGCACCAACTCCTGAAAACGAAACCATGACCTCCTCTATGTGATTAAATAAAAGTGAATGGAGTATATATAGGTCTTACTTTCTGCTAGATCTCTGGCTCTAGCCCATCTTGCAACCTCTGGAAAATTGCAGTCATCCCTAATTTCTACTTCTATCAAGGGGTGTATGTCCTGACACACGTTTCAGATCTTAATGCCGTGTTTAAACTTCAATGAAGTACATTGTATCACTTCAACAGTGAGAAAGTCCACGTCTGTATCTAGATTTGAGCACTCTCCGGTTGAACAATAGAACAAGAAGGTATTGAGAAAATACCACCCATTATTAAATCGCCAGCTCTTCTTCTCGCATCGATATTCAAGTGGGTGTTTGTAAACGGAGTGCCCGACATTTAGGAAGTGGCGGTTTAACTGTCGTTTTTCGCATCTCCCGTTACGGAGCTCGATTTTTGCATCGTAATATTTTTCGGTCACGTATCGATAGAAACAAGCCGAACGTCACCGTTATTAAATATGACTAGCCTGCCATACTGAGAATGGAACATAAAATCAGCCATTGTTCGTCTTATATTCATGAATTTTTTTCATCGGTCGCAATGATTCCATTTTGGTGGTGAAGAATCCAGGTCGCCGAACATGGATTGGTTTCGAATTAGTGAGGGCGCACCTTTTGCGGTAATAACATAACGATGAAATGTCGCGTGTTTTGGTTACAATAGGAATAGAGGATTGATGCGGAGGAAATAGGATCGGAATTGGTTCGTCGTGTTAATGTATATCCTCTTTATGTACGGTTTCCTTCAAAGCATAACGTCATAAAGCGGCAGTATCATCCCTCAATGAAAATTGTTTGATGCTATAAATACCTCAGAAGTGATTGTAGAGATATACTGCTCCACAAGAGTTAGGGATATCGTATTCAATCGTTTTTAAAAGTATGTAATCTCCGAGAAAATCGCTGTAAAATCATTTAAAACTCAATAACAACTTGAATCGATCCAATAAAAATCAGTATGAGACATTTCGTCAATCTGGTCGCCTTTTTTCTGAAGTTTGGTTCTTTGCATATGCTTCATGAATGTTCTTATTTTGAAATGAAGTCAGTTTATCAACGGCTTCGATTTGAAACGAGTTTTCTGAAAATGCCAAGACGAAGATTAACAAACGCTGAGGCTAATAGGGCTATCGGAATGCTACAGGGTGGCCTAACTCAGGTTGAGGTAGCGGAAAGGCTCCAAGTCAGCCAAAGTGTGATATCTCGACTTTGGAATATGTTCAGGGAGACAGGTTCCGTGTTGTTAAGACCAAGGCTTGGTGGGCGACGAAAAACAACACCTGCTCAGGATCGTTTCATCACCGTTTCGGCGAGAAGAAACCCTACATCTACGTGTAGAATGCTACGGAATACTCTTCAAAATGCAGATAGGATCCAAGTTTCCATCGAAACCATCAGACGACGTTTGAGAGAGGTGCATCTAAGTTCTAGACGTCCATTAAGAGGAGTTCCATTAACACGTGACCATAAGCGTCAAAGACTGGAATGGGCAAGGCAAAATATCAATTGGAACGATCAATGGCGTTGTGTCCTTTTCACTGATGAATCCAGATATGGACGATTTTCAGATTCTCGAAGAATAAGGGTATGGACAATCCCACGCATACCCCGTAATCGTCGCTATGTCCAAGAAGTCCATCCATTCCGACGGGGTAGTGTTATGGTATGGCCGGGATATGTTTCAACGGGCGCACATATCTACAACGTTTGTCCTGGGAATATGACCGCCCTACACTATAGGGCTGTCATTAACAATGTTGTGACAAATTTTCACGCTGCTATTGGTGAAACTTTCCAATTTCTAGGCGATAACGCTAGACCGCACCGTGCAGCCATAGTTGAGAATGCGCGCGAGGAGCTTGGTATTCCACATTTACCAATACCTCCGCACTCACCAGATTTGAATTGCATGCATGGGATATGCTCCAAAGAAGATTAGATAATCATCAACCTACCCCAGAATCCTTAATTGATCTGAGAGAGCTTCTGCCCCGTTTATGGAACCAAATTCCTCAAGAAATGTTCAAAAACCTCGTGTGTAGTATGCAAAGAAGATGTCAAGCTGTTATTGATGCCCGTGGAGGCCATACATTGTATTGATAGTCTTAATGCTTGAATTCTCTGGGAATAAAATTTCTTTATTTTACTCGATTTTTCTTAACCACCCTGTATACGCTGCAGACATACAGGCTAAAATTAATTTGCAACTTGAAATCATATTAATATGAATTTTCATCACAAAAATCTTATTTTAACTATATTTTTTGCAATTTAAGCCAATATCCCTAACTCATGTGGAGCAGTTCATTTGGTGACTCACTGGCGGATACAGCATAGTAGTTCAATTGATCCCTAATATTTTCAATAAAGAATTTCATTTTAAGTATGTATTCAACTCCTATAATGTTGGTAAAAATTTCTATCCATTCATGCCACCCCCTGAAAAAATTCATGCCCCTCCTGTAAAACTGTCTGGATCCGGCAGTGGTACCCCCTCAGTATTTCTCAATCTATTCTGATAAGAAAATAATGTTTTATACAAAAACATGAAAGTTCCTGTAAGTTGCTCTTTGTCTCTAGAAGAAATCTGCGTGTACAGGATGTACGAGGAAGTCCATACGAGAGCAAGATCCAAATTTCTGATTAATACCCTATATTTTTCATTATACATTATACATTGTATTACGAATTCTGCGTGAAATTCTAGATATTTCTCCTTCATAATAAAAAGGAAACTTTTGTGTCTGCTCCAAAAAGTTTTATTAAAACAGGTACATATGTTTCGACCCTCTCAAAAATAGGGCCATCTTCGGGCATATGTTGAAAACTTTTGAACAAAATTATTCGTCAATAGTAAAGATAAACATTTTTGAGAGGTGAAACGCAGATACTATGAGAAAAAAATTAAAAAATTTCAAACTTTAAGTCATGGCCCCCTTCCTTGGACCTCAAAATGGACAATAATTCCTAAATAACGTTGGTGAAAAATGTCTATCTATTGATGCTTTCGTCTGAATAAATTCATGCCACCCTCTGAAAAACTGTCTGGATCCGCCATTGGTGACTCTGAAAAACTGCACGACAATGTTTTCTGCAGGCGCTATATCCTACCGTCATTGTTGACGTAATATTATCTTCGTCACGTCTTTCACTGTAATAACAAAGTGATATTACGGCCGCTACATGGCGGTACCGCTTTGCAGTAAGTCTCATTTTCTGATCCTGGAGCTTTGGTTGATTCTTTCGAATTTTTAACATATTGCGTTTACCCCCAAGTATTCTATGATGATACGTCGCAAGACCAATAAATAATTAACTCCATTTCGACTTATTTTACACATCGTATTCTGACTTTCCAAACGAAGTCATCTTCCTCCGTAAAATCTGAATTTACACGTATTCACGTCGCCTTCAGATCCGTATTTATGAATAAATTATTACAAAACGGTTAATTGCCATCGTTGAACTAGGTCTATATCCGTGTCCTAGAAGACAGGATTGATACCTTAACGAAGAACGTAGAAGAGTTGAACTGCTCCAAACAAGTTCCTGAGACTATCATCATATTCCACTTTTTTCATACACGAACATTATTCTATTTCTGCATGCCCATTTTGAGTCGTTAATTAACGAGTAGAGCCATTCATGAGATTTCATACGGTCAACACATTTTAATTCGTGATTTATTGTTCGGTAAAATAAGCAACCATAAAATATTTCGATAGAAAGGAATAGAAGGCTATCCAAATGTGCTTAAAATTAATAAGTTTTTTATGGTCTCTCATACAAAGCTATTTTCCTTTGAAACAAAAGTTTTATATTCAAAATCGGTCGTAAAAACGGTCGAGTGGGCGAAAATCTTTCACTTGATGTTTCAAAGACATAAAAAGTTGAAGAGTACATGGTACAGTATGCCAGTAACGGGATTTTTGATTCTCGAATAAATCAATTATTCTGGTGACATATTGGGTCTTTCATCTGAAATTTAAGGTCATAAGGATACAGGGATGTCCTGAAATTACTGCAACAAAATTTGATCACAGATTCACAGGTCAGTCTATAATTCATTAGAAAATCATCAGAGGAAATAAGATGAAATAGAAAAGGACTTCTTCTGAACCATGTGGATAAATAATTACGGAAAAATATTCTTGAATTAATTAGAATATAATCTTTTGTTCACCTGAAGTAACTGCCTCATGAAGTTGACAGAAAAAAAATTGATTTCTTCGAATATTTCGTATATGGAACGAATAAGGAGAATTCCTTTTCAGCAGATAGCTGACATTATTTTGGTTGAAATGAAAGTCACTCTTTTCGCATAAACTTGGAGAAATTATAATTGGTGTAAAAATCAAGAAAGCTGCTGTCAAACGTCATATAAAAAAAGGCTGGCATCAAACAAAGTCTTATCCACAAATATTTTTGTCGTTCAAATTTTTTATAATTTCAAGAGGATTTCCTGTCTTAATTCAAAAAATTAAATGGATACCCCCTCAATTTTTGTAGAGTTACTAATTGTTAAAATCTCTAGCACTCATTTAATCACACCCTGTATATCCCATCCATTAGAAACGAATATCGTGGGCACATCAACTCCAAAAAGACCCTCGGCACTAAACGATCATCCTTGTAGACGTCTTGAGAGAATGATATACCAGAAGATAATAATAGACAGCCCATATCATAACATTAGAGATGAAGATTTGATGCTACACACACATACATGGGTATGGGGGTGAGTGACATTTCAGCCTCAACAGATCATCCTTGATATTTTAAAGTCGTGCTAGAGATGGGCCCATCGTTCTCTTGATTAGATCACGCCATGATCTCCGTTAAGCCAGTGGTGGCACTAGTAAAGATAGTGAATAGAATAGATAGTGAATAGATTAGAATGTGAGCCGAAATAAATGCGTACGTAAGGGTGGTGAATTGAACATTACTCAACGGAACTCAAGTTTTGGAATTATTTTGCAATTTATTTTTTCAAAACCATGTTTTTTTTAATGTGTTGATGAAAAACTGAGCTTTTTATTAAGTTAAAATTTTTTGGATATACAGAAAAAGAAAGAACTTTTTACTAATATTTCAAAGTTCCTGTATCCATCTACGAAATATGGGATTCAAACATTCTACTAAAAGTCACTCCTATGAATGAGCAGAAACTCAAGGGTCAGCTGGCAAGGTTTTTAGGACTCTCATGTTGGATCATCGAATATTTTTAGTCGAAATTTGGAAAATTGATCAGAGACTACACTTTAAATGGTCGGACCAGGCTAGATGATAGTATTCTTTCTTTGGCACAGCAGTCTAATGCGGTATAGAAAAAGCAGTAATCATGCAGACCAAATGAGTAAAACACAAGCTGACTACTGGCGATGACCTTGAATATACGAATGCAGAAAGCTGCATGAGAGTTGAAATTGCTAGAGCTATTCAAGAAGATGAAGCTGATGCTAATAAGAGGCCAAAGGGTTGCGATTGGCTTCAATATGTAGCTAACCTAGACATAGATATCTGGACTAGCTGAGCCTTTCCTAACTGACAGAAAACTGTCGAAAATTTTATTAGGTATCATTGACCTGGTGCCATAAGGCACTGACATAGACATATGTCGATGGTACTGGACGAAATATAGAGTAGGGAAAGTACGTACAAAATGACATATGGTATTATTTCAGAGCCATAACTTGTTAGTAGTGAATTACAGTAATGTCATATTCTACACCTATGATCTTTGGTCCTTTCTTCACAAAATCTAATCAACCTTTATGAAATAAAAATATCAAATATTCTTAGATAAATGGGGATAAACGAAATTCATTTTGTCCGCATGCTATGGACAAAATGATATACCGGCAACAAGCAACTGTAGTTTTCTACTTATAGTTACAAAACTACTGACAAAGTTCACCAATGGAACTTATGGAACGCTTGGTTCTTCTAGGAACATCAGCACAAGATGCGTGAGCCCAATGCAACCAATGCATGTATCGTAACCAGTCTTTTCCAGGGCTAATCCTGGAGAATACCGGTTTTTTTCGATCTAAATCGGGAAAAAAGGTCATAAAAATAGACAGATGGACAGCAGTCTTCATCATCTCGAAAGTTGCTAGGAACATTTTCTTCTTCATTGTCTTCTTTTAGTAATGCCTTAGGGACTCGTCTCCTTTTCTTTGGAGGAGGTATGGGCTCGTTTTTTAAGTTGATTGCAATCATATTAGATGTAGAAGTTGAAACTAACTACGTTTATCGAGTCTTCGGCTCACGTTTGCCTTGTCCACTTATGAATCGTCCTTTAGGGATTGGAGGAACCTCCTGACCTCCTCTTGGGATCAGAAAGAGAAGGTTAAGATGTATTGCCTTTATTAGCTGCAGATGAATATTTTGTTATGAATATGTTAAGACAAGTCCTGGCTCTTTGATTGCTGATAGAGCCTGGGATGAATGGTCTCGGTGTTGTCCGGTAGATACGGTTAATTCAGCTGAAATACCTATGTCATTTTGTCCATTAAGCGTTATAAAACAAGAATTAATACGAAATAGCTATTTATGTAACAAGTAGGTACATAAATTAGGTCTTTATGGACGAGCCCAAAAGTTTATGACAGAGCGAGCAAAGCGAGCGAGGCCAATAATTTGGGCAAGTCCATAAGCCTAATTATGTACGAGTTGCATACAAAGCTTTATGTTTGACTGCAATGCAGAAATTTTATATTCTGAATTGGCAATTGTTAATATATTCGTCGCTTTATTTCAAGAAAACATTAAGTGTGCTTTTGCTTTTCTTACCTTAGTAACCATCAGCGACCTTAGAAACCCCACTGAACAAAGTTGTTTACTTCGTTAATTCTGTGACAAACGTCATAATAATCCAAAAAATGGATAGTTCGGGGGAGGAAAGCGTGAAAAATTTAGCCGCAAGTGCCAAAAAACCTCTCCTACCCACTAAAAGTGCTTATGAAAATTTGTATGCGACCTATAACAAGTGGTGTGAAATGAAGAAAATTGCAAAATCGAGAGAAGACTGTGACAGTTGAGTCCAATAAAGAAGTCAATTATGGACGCTAAACGAATTCATTTATCAAGTGTTTATGCAGCAGTCGAAAATAAAAATATTTAACATAAAAAAGCTCTGTGAATGATTTTGGTTATGACAAATAAGTAAAGTTTGAAATGAATGCAATATAAATGAACTAGGTACTTTTCATATAAATATAGAATGTGGTGCAGAAGAGAGATATGCACTGGCATAAATATTGCCTTGTCCCTTTCTTAATAGGCCTACCACACGCTCAAGCTTCACCACAGTTTGGCTTGCGCAAACCGGCTTGAACACTGAACACTGAGCGTGTGGTTGGGAGAATTGTATACAGTTTCCCTCAGTGTTCAGTGTTCAAGCCGGTTTGCGCAAGCCAAACTGTGGTGAAGCTTGAGCGTGTGGTAGGCCTATAAGGGAAGAATCTCTACAGAGTGTCTAGAAATGCAACAAATTTGGTCACAGATTCTCGAGTCAAAATAAAACCAAAATTTTGGGTTTTCAGCAGGAGGAGAAAGTTTTTCAACCAAATTTTGTTGCATTTATTTCGGAACACCCTGTTCATTTATGGTAGCTAATTTTGTTATTATGCAAAAGCAGAATTAGGGAGAATTCTTTCGTTATGAAGACCACGTAGTTGTTTCTTGCGAGAAAACGCTCCGGCAGCTCTAGTGCCGCCAATGGGACAGAGTCGGATTTCACTAGGTATGGAAATGCGTACCCCTCAAGGGACGTACGCTAATCGCCGTAATTGAGACAATCCGAGATGATATTCCGGCGATATTCCATTCGCTGGAACGGCGAGTACCGATAGACGGATCGTGGTGGAGTTCTTGCACGCAATGTGGTCGTTTTCTTCAGCGTCAAAAGTCTGATTCTTGCGTCGTGGTTGCGTTTATATGATTATAGCCCTAGGAGTACGATTGTATGAAGTTATGCGTGCTCCTCTCCCGACTTCAACACTGATGGACGTGATAATTGATTGACTGCGGGGTTGTTCCTTGGCAGCGGAACCCGAAGAGACTGGAAGCATTTTTGAGAAGCGAAAATGGTGAAGGTGAATAAGAAGGAATTGAGGTTCGTGGAGGTCTCGAAAGTAGGGAAGGCCTCACTCAGAAAGATACTGGACAATACGGCAGAGTTACTTTTTAAGCAGCTCATTTGACTGTCACTTAAACTGGAATATCTGATAATCTAGAACTAATACAATGTGTGACGATGTGAAATAAGATGTGATGCTTCAGTTTGAAGAAAATCCAGATTAAAGGTGTTGAAATGCCCCCACTACATTCAATACATCGATTCTAAACATCTTTATATATAGAACAAAGTTGTTGGTTACACCATGTATAACTCGAGATCGGATGGACTGTTTGTTATGAAACTTCATTTATGGATTCGTCTACGGCCTGGTTATTATAAAAAACACTAAAACTCTGAAAAATTCGATGAAAAATATGCTCATGAAGAAAATGCTTTCCCTTCTTTTGAGTAAGGCCACTAGGTGTCGCTACGGTTAATGGCTCTTATCTAGACACTGTAGCGTAGTCGTGAAGGTTATATATTTGATATTATCGCCATTAGATGGCGATGTTTACAATTACTGTATAATTTGCATGGAACTCATGATAACATGGAAGACTATTACCATATGTCATTTGCCACAAGATATGCCTAAAGTTATCACATTTACCGAGACTGGATTTAACCTTAAACGTCAAACCACTAAGAAATATCCAAAATCCGTTAGCACTAACAGGGCCTATTCTATTCTGCCTAATAAACTTAGCGCCAAATATAAAGATCATATTTTTGATCGCTTGCCATAAACTGTAGATATCACAGAAAACCATTATAACCGGACAATAAAATGTTATAATCAAACTGGATAAATTGCTTTTCGATGAGAGATTTACGAGCAAATTTCACCACACCCAGTAAATCGTCTGATGATAGCTTACATAAGTGAAAATGTCGATTAAGCTTGGCTTATTTAAAAGGCTGACAGAATGTGCACCTCACGTCAAGACGACAAGGATCTTTCAATCGGGGGGGTTTCAACTTGAAACAACAGGTTTGCGAGCAATAAATTTTCGGTAACTAGATCAGGAGTCCTCACCTTCATGAGACATCTTAATCAAAATATTACATAATTTTCACCTTATACAAATCGTTGCGAAGCCTCAAAATGCATTTTTAAACCGATCATATCTTTGTGAATATAAAACTCTAATTCATACAAATTGGCTATAATTAACAATGTCAGGAGGTTAGTTCAATATTTCACATAGTGACTTTTTACCAGCGCCTAAAAAAATAAGAGAAAAAAATATAACAAAATAATAAAAAACATAAATGACTTCAATAGGATTAACTTAGAAAAGTATCAAATATTTCCAACCATCTCATGCTTTGAAATACAAATATCTCTATGACATGAAATAGTTGATGACTGCATTGTATTCAAATCGATGTGGAGAAAATTGTTTATTGTTATGTACGTGCATTATTATTTTTGACCTTGTTGAAAAATGATGTGTTATTAGTGTTTTTCATCACGTGAAACTAAATAATTTCCGTTTTTTCCAGGTGAGTTACCTGAAAACGCAGCTTGATTGAGGAAATGACATCAGCAGTGGGTACGAATATTCATAGCATTAGTTTGATTCGAAAAACACAATGGAACATTAATATTTAGAACGATTGAAATATAGATGAATTTTTTGTTCGTTTTATGTGAGAATACATATCTATATGTACTTTTAATTTGTGTGAAACGGATATTTTTCAATTTATTCTTATTCGAACCAACTGTGGAAATTAAAAATATTTCTCAGAGAGTAACCATTTCTGTTATTTTATAAAATATATATATTACAGCAAAATACATGGAAATCAAATTGAACATTGCAACATCTTAGATAACACAATTGGAATTAAGTAATGCAGTAGATGTAGATTTTTCTGATTTTTATCATTATATATATATCGATCAATTTGTTAACACATAGTTGTAGCGTCAAAAATTATTATGAGTTCGATTTTTTCTTCTTGTTGTTCCATGAAATTGTATTACATTGAAAATTCTTTCTATTGATTAAAATCGAATATTCTTCAGGAAAAACTGTGATTTCTTCATCAACTTTTATGATTTCTTCCTAATGGTGTAATGAATGTTACTTATTATAGTTCGCAAATGAAATGAAATAATGGAAACTTCTGAAAAAAAATATTGAAAATGGACTGAAGGTTTTTTCACACAGGACGTTACTCCTAGTGAGAATTAGGTTAGGATAATCGTCTTAATTCTGGGCCTAATTGATCAATAAAACGTCGAGAGTCGTTGACATCAAGACCTTATTGAATTCGCAATGCCGAACTGACGGCAATTGACATTTTGATGGATCAATTTGCGAATAATTTCGGCATTGATTGACCGACAAATATTGTCTTCGATATCTGATTGAACCCAATGATGTCTAAGGATAGATAGAATATGTTGATTAACCTCCATTTGCCAGACATGTAACCCGAAATTCCGAAGAAATGAGTTCGTTAAAAAAGTTTATGTCGAAATTCACCACGTGAAGATAACGGATTTTTACGAAATGAAGAAAATCCACAAGTTTTCAATTTGATAAGCGGGATACAAGGTGTTTTAGGTGATATTTGAGGAATATTTTGTTGAGAAGGGTGGGTTATGTGTGAGCTCTAAACTAACAGGAATTCGAGCGAATTAAAAGAATGAAAACCAATTTGACAATTCCTTGTTATTCCAAAACCTTCCATTCAAGCTTCGGTAACAATTTCCTCCGAGCAAGCGGTACCCATTGGGTCCATCGAGGAAATAGGTTTTTCGAAAAAAGTCGGGTAAAATCACTTCCTCCAATGCCCACAAGTTTATGACTGGCTGAGGAGTGAGGCCTGCGGTCAACCCGATGGCACGTACCACTTTTTGCTTCTTACTCGCTGGCGTATTCAAAGAAAGTAATCAACGACGAACCGGACTGAATTTACAAGTGTTATTCGACGTATTCATCCGAAACGAAGGACAATTTTTCCATGCACACCGGCGCTTGGAAAAAATAGTATCCGTGGAATTCGAGACGTGAAAGGGCACCGTGAAAATTATCGGATCTTGCGGTCCATAGACGTTTGAACGAAGCTTTGATGACTCAATCAGGTACTCATCGAAGAACGAAATATCTAAATTTGATTCACAATGGAAATCATAAGGTTTGTTCGAATGGAACAACATCCAAAAGCTCTTTTAATATTCAGGCATCTCAATCCGTTATCATTCGCCCATCGAGAGATTAATCAGCCTCTGCAAAGGCGATGACAGAACATAGAACCATTCCAGGCTCTCGAATTCATCAATCTACAATTCTACAAGTAATATATTCGTGAAATTTATGTAATACAACCTGTGGAGTTCCTGATGCCATACATCAAGAAATAAAATTTACGGCACATTTTTGACGTTCTGACTATGAGATTTCCAAGGCTACAGCATCGAAAATTATCTAGCCTGCGAGGTAGAATTTGAATTTTAAATTCAGTCAGTTTTGATTCCTTTAACGTTCAATAGTCTGAGTAATGGACTGGAAGTCAACGATTGCTATAAAACAAATAACTCAAGTTTTTATGCAGAGTTTTTGAGACCGAGGTCGACATTAAAGAAGTGGTCATACTGTTTGGCCTTTATTGAGCTTATCGAAACTGAGACACAATTTCCAATACAACATTTTAATGGCATTTTAAAGCAAGGTTGTGGAAATAACGCATCCTGAAAAGGAATTTGAACATGTGGCATATTCTCTTCGCAGCTCAGTATAACATTACAGTTACTCGAATATTCTTTTTCATACGATATAACTGCATTAGTCACAAAAATTTAGTTCATTTTGAGTATGTTCTGGAAGCTACCAACTATTTTTAATGATGTACCTACCTTTCACCAAATCGTTTAGCGTTCTCTGGAAAGTTCTTTACTGAAACAACACTTAATAATGCCTGGTTATGAGCTTAATTTTCTGGTTCAACCAGCCAACCGAAGGACAAATACGACTTCTTTGGAATTCTAACTTCATTAATCAAATTTTCACGCTTAACAGTAATGTCTCATTATGTCATTGAATCATGACTTTCCATTTTAATCATTAATTATTCACGGTAGCTGTAGGTTAATTATGAAAGCAAAAGTGTGCATTTTAGTCATGTATCTCCATCTGATTTCCGGATTTTTTGGAACGAGGTGATCTGCTGAACAGGAAATTGCGTTTATACAATAAGGATAGCGAATTCCAAGTTTCAGGAGTTGTGCAAGGTGTAATTGGAATAAACTGCTCGTCCTAAGTCAAGGATATGGAATTAAAGTAAGTTTTTTCTCAAGAAAAACTTGTTTTCACCCTCAATATAAAGTATGACCATCAATAACTCTTTGCTATCTTCTCTGCGAGCTTTCTACCAAGATATTGAGAAATCTTGTTGCCCAAGATGTGGCAGAAGATCTCGGAGATGCCTAAAGCATCTTTGCCCTATTGGCATAGTCTTCAGTTAAATATTGCTTGGCATTAAGACAAATCGATTTTTAATTGTGTAAAACCGTTTGGTCTTACCGAAAACTAAATAAAGACTGAAGATAACATATTTAAAATGTTAAAAAAATTATTAAACTTGGAAATAACATTAATATAATGCGGAAAATATGCAACAATATCCTTGACATATGACGTGCAGTTTATACTCGCAAGAGTTCGCGAGGAATAAGATATTATCGAGAAAAACAAGAAACTAGTCAAACTAACAATTAAAGATACAATTATTATGAATAACGCGACATTTTTTAGTCGATGCTGTACTCGAAGAGCTGGTTGTTGAGGGATTTGATGTGGTCGCCTTGCTCAGACCTCTTGGCGTGATGTTTTTTCTTTAATTTCAGGTATAGCTTCGAGAACTGGCAGTTGTGAGACCAGTTATTTCAATAATAGATATACTCATTGCAAATACGCCCAAGCGTTTGACAAATTGCTGAGAATTGATGTTCTATTGAAACGTTTTCTTCTTGTATCGATTACAATATTTTCTGTTACAATGCCAAGTAGTCCAAATCGTTTAAATAATATATTTACAGGGTGTTTTCAAAAAAACTTCGAGAAAGGTCAATTTTTATTTGGAGGGGACAACTTTAGATTGAAAATTCTTGGTTGTACGATCATTCACGTTCGAATTCAGTGTGAACGTATTTTATTCTTCTTTCTATACTATACTTTTACTGTGGATCGACCCGGGGCAATTTGTCGACAAAGTAGGCTCATAAGAATTTCAAAATAGCAGCGGAGCTGCGATACAGTGAGGAAATATTTATACGGCCAAAAAAATTGATTAAATTTTGATATTTCGCCTATAAATGATAACCAATAGGTAGATCTATGGGCTCTACTAGTTCATATATCTAACAGATTAAGCCTCTATTCAATATTAAATCTGTAAAATCAATGCTACACCTGAAATTATCGAAAATGAAAGAATCAGTTGACTGCTCCGCCAACTATGAAACATAAAAAAACCTCCTGTATATGGCAGCGTGAACTGATTGCAGCCTTCTTTTCCGAGATGAAAGGAATCGTTATTTATGTGGAATTTGGTAAGCGTAATTTCAGTCGCATTACATAACTTATTCAGTATTCGTTCTTGCCACAGTAGCACCTACTACCTACATATATGGTATGTTTACATATTACGCTCAATTATCAAAGTTACGCCGATTTATGGTCATTTCTATGCATCAAAAATGCATAATATGGTCTCTCGCTTTGCTACTCGGAAATAGCGCTAATGTACTAAATTCGTAGTGACAGGAATATTAAAACACCTTTCGTTTGTTCCATAAAACTTGTAGATGTGTCAGTTTGGTCGTAAACGTTGACTCATTCGACTGCATTCAATTCAATATTTATTGAATGATTTATTACAAATTAAGCCCTGCCAACTTCCATACAATGGTGTGAAGTTTGCTTAAACTTCCGCCTCACATTCTGAAGCATTTCGGGATAATTCTGCTACATTCGTCGGCAATTCGCTGGCATGAATTTTCTTTCTACTTGAGGAGCCGTTATACTCTGGCCGACGGCACCGATTCTCCATTCAAAAAGTGCCTTTCATTTTTCCAAGTTCACGCCCTCAATTTTCCACCTGAAAGCTTGATTTTTTTTTATTCTCCTGAAATTTCAGACAGTTCTCTGCGATTTCACACTTTCTGGAAGTCTTTTCAGTCTTTTCAATCATTTTTTGCATTATTTAATCGCCTATCCAAATGGATTTTTTTTAAATATAGAAAATTGATTTTCCGAGGGCACTCCGATAAATTTTCTGAAAAAAATTGATGACCCACCGCCGAAAAACGATTTTGAAGTCAATTTTCATAGACTCTCAAATTCAACCCAACTTTTTCCTGCGAAAAGATAATTTTTTCAAAGAGAAGAAATTGGAGTACCCTCAAGACATCCTTCAACTTCAATTAAAAGAAAAAATCCAGCTTTTAGGTGGAAAATTGAGGGCGTAAACTTGGAAAAATGAAAGGCACTTTTTGAATGGAGAATCGGTGCCGTAGCCGATTTTTTCATGCGAAAAAACAATTTTATCGATGAGAAGAAATTGGAGTGCCCTCAAGACATCCTTTAACTTCAATTTAAAAAAAAGTCAAGCTTTTAAGTGAAAAATTGAGGGCGTGAACTTGGGAAAATGAAAGGCACTTTTTGAATGGAGAATCGGTGCCGTAGCCGTCTGCCAGAGTATAACGGCCCCTCAATATAATAATCCAACAAGTGTTTCATTAGACGTATTCGAGTAAGGAATTTTGATACGAATTCAAGATTCTGCATTTTTGTTTTAGAGCACATGAACTCAAATTGTAAAATATTTTCAAGCGGTTACTTCCGGTTCTACCGGAAACTAATGTTAACTTCGTTATTTCTAATGTAACACCCTGTATATTCATACATATTCGAATTCTTTATTTAATTCTGTACTGATTTGATGTATGATATGCATAACCACTTCAAGCGATTGTTGAGTTATAAGTTATAAGCCTGATTGTCCAATTTGTTGACAGAATGAGTGTCAAAATTAGTGTTTACCTATGTATCTCCATAATCCCTCATTGTGAGATTTTTTTTTTAAACAGCGGAACAAAAGACAGTACGCTGATACTGCTTCTTGTATAAATTATGAGCCTGAAACAGAGCTTCAAAGTGAGCCTCAATAAAACTATGAAATCTCATTTTTTTCAAATCGTAACCATGTAATTTTGTGATTCCGATATATTGCTCGTCAAAATCTAGTTAGAGTGCGCCTAACATTTCATGTCTTTAAAATCAGTAGTTTTGCCGTTATCGTATGAATTCTGCGCTCACTAAATTGAAGACCGATAAACTATACCTACTGACTATACTCTGTTCAAATGTAAGAAAGAGCAATAATAACATGTTTGGGCGCATCGGTAGGAGGACCTTCGTAAAGTTTCTTTCCGTCCAGAGTCGAATCGAGGAGATTTCACACAATCGTTCAGTTTTAACTGAACTTGAATTTCATTTTTTTCAATAATTTATAGAACGTTGTTCTTTTGAAATTTGGCAAACTGTCGTCATCATTCACGATTTCTAGAACTTTAGAAATCGTTGGGATTTCATTCCGGAAAAATAAACCGTGGACAATTCTTCTGATAAGGTTCATATCGAAATCGTCAACCGAATCGATTATTTTTAACGACTGGGCTCTCCTCTTAGGTGGTGTCAATGTTTTATTCTCTTCATATTCTCGGAGAATTCTGAATACAGCTGAATCACTCACCCCTGAGGATTTTGAAACAATTCCTACTAAGTCTCTTTTCGATCAATCAGGATGTCCTTCCAATTCTTTTCGAAAAATGTTCAAAATTATCTCTTTCTCTTCAGCAGAGAAATGCGACATTTTGGACCTTTCTCGTGGTGGTCTCCACATATCACCCTCAGATGCAAAATCCGTTTCCGAATTCGACGTTGTTCTATAAACACTATATACACTTTGTCAAAAGATTTTCCAACACAATACACTTTTCACAACAAAATCTATAAACACTTTGAACAGCTAGACCTTCACAGTAGCTCTGGGTATTTTAACTGGTCTTGTCAATTGAAAACTTCGATATTTATGCAAATCAAGATGGCTTTAACCCATTAAGGCAAAGGACCCAAATCTGGTGTTTCCCGGAATTACCTTGTCGGAACCTTGCTGGAACCTTGAGCAGCCGACAAAGAGTTTCGTACAAAATAATATAAAATTATGGACCGAAACTAAATATATTTCGGATATTACAAGTAAATGACCATTATAAATTTGAACAGAGATCTTTTACGAGTCTTGTCAATTGAAAACTTCGATATTTATGCAAATCAAGATGGCTTTCACCCATTAGGGAAAAAGACCCAAATCTGGGGTTTCCCGGAATTACTTTGTCGGAATCTTGCAAGATTCTGACCCAAATCTCTAAAACTCTGGTGTTTCCTGGAATTACCTTGCCGCAATCTCGAGCATCCGAAAAAGAAATTATATATTTAGTAGATAATAATATAAAACAAAACAAAATAAAAAAATAGGGTACGTCGGATATAAAATGTTTATGACAGTTGCAAATCATAACAGAAGTTTTGCACTAGAGTTTCTGAGGAAAAAAGTTCTAATGTGGGAATTGCTGACTCAAATTATTGAATCATTTCTATCCAGTACCATCTACAGTCCGTTCCGAGTACGATCCTGTCAATCTTTTATGGCGTTAAAAGGGAGCGTGGTTATGACCGTTGGACGAATAGGAGCTTTATTGTGCGCAAAGCAGACGATTCTGTTTGTTTACAAAGCTCCTTCTTATATTCGAACGGACTATAGACTCGTAGAAAAAAATACCAATTTCTCAAAATAAGATGATCTTTTTATATCGGTTTTCCTTCGGTGCGGTCATTAACCAATCTTCCATAACATTTTTTTCGACGAGAGTATTTACAGAAAATACATCCTTCGGACATCAGTTGATTATCCATACCAATATAATATCATTACACTCTTTCGGCCCTAAACAACAATAATAACATTCGCGATGACTGTGTAGCTCGTTTCGAGCGCCGTTCTTCAATTCGGCCCCTTATCATGACCATCTCAATTACAACCTGAATTATACCTGACGATCGAAGAGCGCACACAGGTTCCACCAAGGACACAATGATGAATTACACACTGCGGGAATTAAATTTCGTAATGCGGCCAAACCACCCGCTATCAGTATCAGCGGATCATGTTGCAGTATCACTGTCGATGAGTTCAAGGCTGAAAAAATCTCAATGTTGAGCTCACGATCCGCGGAGGAGTGTACGAAATCAAGAGTTCACGCATAATGTGATCCGACCATGTACAGGCAATAAAAAATTCTTGCCGGGTAATTATGATATTTTTGGTTGGATGATGAATGGCGTTCGTGGAAGATCAGAAGAGCCATTTCGATGGTTCTTACTTCGTCCACATGAGCGTCGCTTGCCGAGGCCGTCATTTGAATTATATTTTTTTTCAAGAAATATGTGAAAAAAAACTTGTTATGTAGGCTTTCAAAATAAAAAGAATTTTCTCAATATCTGTTTCCGTATTTTTTTAACGGCTGCTTCAAATGTGGGAGAACTAGTTGCCGCACCCTGTATACAGGGTGTTCCTAAATTGAACGTACAATCGAAAAGGGGAGATTCCTTAAGTAAGTTTAAGACAAAAAAGTCCCATAAACATGGGGTCGCAAACGTTTCGTTTTCGAGATACAAAGTGTTGAACTTTCAATTTTTTTGAAATTTTCTTCTCATAATATCTACACTCTACAAGATATTCAACTGAAATTTGGCATAGATATTACATTTGAGAGTTCTCACCACGTGACATGGCAATTTCGATAGCAGATCTACAGGGTGATATTTTTTCTGGAACACTGTCACCTGTTTTCCTCCAGAACTTTTTTTTGGTGAGCAACTGTCAATTTGAAAAAAAGTACTAAAAAGAAGCTTTGTTGTTACACTTAACCTTTCGGTCTCTTGTAGTTTTGTCGTATCTGCTACCGATTTCGAGAAAAAAATTCTGAACGATTCTCTCGAAATCCTCAGAAGAATCAAAATTGTCATTAAGATCTAGTTAGTATGAAAAGATGTCGGAACTATTCAAGTCTAGAGATCTGGCGGGCCGTGACGGATGTCCAATCCACCTGTTTTCATAACTTTCTTTCAAATACTCCCTAATAAACCTAGTACACCCTGTATCCCGAAAACGAAACGTTTGCGACCCCATGTTTATGGAACTTTTTTTCTTAAACTTACTTAAAGAATCTTCTTCCCTTTTTGTTTCTACGTTCAATTTAGGAACACCCTATATAATATTGAGCATTCCATTTGAAAAAACGGTGTTGATAGATATTTCCGGTATAACCGGAAGGGACAATTATGTATATGAAAACATTTCAGATACTGGATATTATACTAAGAATTATTTCTTCGAAAATACCTTGAGTGGCACTCCGAATTATTGTGAATGAGTTAAGGGTCTACGCCCCTGAAAAAAAGGGAGTCAGAAACGAACACGAGTTCGAGGTCGCCGGTGCCAGGCCCAAGGAGAATTCGAATGCCCCGATTGTGGTAGAGTCATAACATCTCGGATCGGCCTGTTCAGTCATAGAAAGACACATATGCCACGGCCGCACGCCCTGTAGAAGCTGTCCCTCTTCACCACAAGTGCAATATTTATACTCGGATACGAGTTAAGAAAAAAGAAAAAGAAGCGATATATATATTTTTTTCTGATTGATGAAGGGATGTATGAGTAGGTATATAAAGATAGAAAAAATATTTTATAAGTATTGAATGAATGAAAAGGATATTCCCCATAATTTTTGGTTATTTTGTAACATTTCCACCATCAAAACGAGAAAATACACTGCGCAAAAAAATTAACGCACATTCTGAAAATCTCAATTTTAATGAAAGTTAACTCTACATTGACTTTATAACTTATTTTTTTTTATGTTCTCTCGGGAAGGTTTGGAACGAAACAAGACACATTAATTGGAAGAAAAATTCAGGATTTCACCGAATCTTATGTGAAAAAAGAGAAATGAACAATTTTCAAAATACTGAAATGCAGATAAGTGATTTAATACTTGGTATTTCCACCTCTTGCGTTAATTACAGCTCGGCAACGACGGTTCATACTCAAAATGAGTGATCTTAAAATGTTCTGATCTAATCCTTCCCAGATTTCTCCGAGTTGGATTCCTAAGTCATTAAGAGTAGCTGGATGATTTTCTGAACTTCTCAGCCTTCTATTGAGGTTGTCCCAAACCTGCTCAATCGGATTGAGATCTGGACTTCTTGCTGGCCATTCCATTCGAGAGACTTCAACCTCTTCAAGGTACTCCTGAACGATGCGCGCACGATGGGGTCTGGCATTATCGTCCATAAAAATGAAATTTTCACCAATGTATGGGGCAAATGGCACTACATGCTCTTCAAGAATGTTCCTTATATACTTATCAGCATTCATAGCTCTATTATCAACGACCACTAGGTCTGTGCGAGCAGTCAAAGATATTCCACCCCATACCATAATCGATCCTCCCCCGAAACCAGTATTATTCAGGAAATTGCACTGAGCATATCTTTCATGTGGACGTCTGTATACAAGGGAACGTCGATCACAATGGTAGAGGCAGAATCTAGACTCATCTGTGAAGAGAACTCTTTCCCAATCGGCCTCTTCCCAATGGATATGCTCTCTCGCAAAATCCAAACGCGCCTCGCCCTTCGATGGGCTGGGGTAAGAGCTGGGCCTCTTGCCGCGACACGAGGCTTTAAATCATATTCTCTGAGGCGATTTCTTATTGTCTGAGTGCTAATTTGCACCTCATGAGTTTGCTCAAGCTGATTTTGAAGGAGGCGAGCGGTTGCAAACCGTTGTCTCAACGAAGAAACTCTCAAGTAACGTTCTTGAATGGCAGTTGTTACCCGTGGTCTACCCTGTCCTGGTCTTCGGACATTCATACCTGTCTCCCTGAATCGCTGCAACATTCTGGACACACTTGTATGGGAAACTCCAAACCTTTCTGCAATTCTTGTGTATGTCCACCCTTCTTCTCGCAAAACTACCGCTTGGGCACATTCCTCTTGGGTCAAATTGCATGTTTGGCGTTGCATAGCGATCGAGTGTAGAAAATCAAACGAAAGAACAACTATTGATCACTAGAATTGATCGAGAACAACTGATTTTAGAATGGAGCCAATACATTCAAAATTTGATAATATCATCTTTTTTTATTCCTGCTGGGAGAAAACATCTGTATTGAAGAAAAACGTTGAAAGTGGATAACATATGCATGCATAATTCTGATAAAAATAATTATCATTGAGAACACCTTCAGTTGTAGAATAAATTTGAGATTTCCATAATGTGCGTTAATTTTTTTGCGCAGTGTATTTTTGTGATTATTCATTTCAGTATTGAAGTCTATCATTTAGTTAATCAAACGTCTATCTCATTTTTCTTTGAAAATTTACCGTTTTTTTGTAAATTATATTACAACAATGTGTTGTTTTCGCGAAATTTATTTCCTTCATTTTTCTTTTCGAAAGGACCAATATCCATTTTTATCAAAGACAATTTATTGAGGTTTGTTTTAGCCGTCGATTAGTGAAAATTAATTGTTTCTTAAAATTGTGGATTCTAACATGGAATTGAATTTCATTTAAATGACACGCCCCGCAGGTATCTCCTCCCAGATGACTGGTGAAGGAAAGAGAGAGTATTATACAGCCAGTGTGAGATCTAGTTCAGGGTAGGATTTCTTGTTATATTCCCTGAGCCCCAACATTTGTTCGATTAAGCTGAATAATCCAATAAATAAAAATTAATGCACTGCACTGCCATTTCCTATTTTGAAGGCTAAAGACTCAAAGAAAGAATGAGCCGTCTTGTGTTAATTCTTCAGGCTGTTATCTATACTAAAGAAGCGAATTTTTCGAAAAGATTTAATTGACTTTTGTATAAAAAGTGAATGAATCAACTGATCAAAATTAATCCAGTCGATATTTCGAAGCCTGAAAAAAATGGATGAAGAGCCGAGGATTTATTTCCACTCCGTTAGGTAATCGAGAATTCCTCCCATTTTTCGATCCAACCTCGAATCCTTGCCATTCCCTCGGAATCCTCACACGAATCCATCATCGCAATTAGTCGTCGCACAGCTGAATCCCAAGAAAATTCCATTTTACGAAACACCCATAAACAACGTCTAGGAGGATTGCCTGGCACAAGGTGAACATCTCGACGCATTCCGAGCCTCGTACTCGATAATTTAAATTTTCAACATCAATCACAATGGCATGTAATCGCAAGTTCGATATCACTTTCGATGACTGACACACTCATTATTCGAAATTTTTTCGGTATGACATTCTTATGGATCGGGCCACTGATTGAATATTAATGAGTTAATTACTACGTACAAGAATACCCACCTGCCTACGTGGTGGAACGCATTATATGGTTAGAATGGTTGCAATTAATATGCCGGGAGTATATCTACTACCTAACAATTTGGAATCATGACCGTGATGATTAATATGTTAGCTTCGGAAGAAATATTCAAATTCGCTGATTTTTACCTGCCCCCAACTTACGACGAATATTAAAATGGTGCTGGTGCGTTCTCTGGGTAATTATTTTAAGAACGGGATGGCAGGTAACTCACGCGGATAGGGCCATATGTATTCACCTATTTATAGGAGCAGAACGGATTAGGGATATTGAGCATATGCTTAACGTCAATTAGTTTTCATCATCACTGAGCAATGACCCGCAAAATACATACATTACGGTTCATATCTTCCTGAGATATTCGATTCCCCCCTTTTATGTGGTTGAGTGTTTGAAAATATTCCGAATATTCATAGTTTCCAGCGTTTCCACTATAATCAAAAATGTTCCATGCGTGAGTTTCACTAGACTCCATTCATTTTTATAATGTATCCCGGTTGGCTATGAAATTCTGACACTTTTCACCTTGTATATTTTGAAAATGTTATAGTCATTTTCCTGTTAGATGAATGAGCAACGTTGTCCTTTCAACAGAGAAGTCGTAGTAATTACGTATTTATCGAAATGTTTATTCACTTTGGGAAAATAATGAATTTGAGAAAATATTATCTGAATTCAATACTTCCAAAGACCTGGCGAATGTTGAAACTTCTTTCTCTGTGAATACCAAAAATATTTCACGTATTTAAACACGGTTGGAAAATTCAGTTATGCTATTTTCTTGTAAGGAAATCAAGATTCGAGTGTTGAAATTTCAATGAAAAATTATGGACAGAATAGTCCTTTTCTTTGTGATATAAGTTCATTCGAAAAAAAAATGAAAGTACTCGAATAACCCGACAGAAAACCTACGGAATAATAATAATAATAAAGGTCCCCTTTTCAAAATTCTCGAGAAATATGCCTACAGAAGACATTTAAATACCTTTTTGCACAACTTGAAATACTCCAGTAGGAAAATGTAGTAGTACTACGAAACCTGTGTCACAGTTAGACCTTGAGGGGACGTTATACTCTGGCCGACGGCACCGATTCTCCATTCAAAAAGTGCCTTCCATTTTTCCAAGTTCACGCCTCCAATTTTTCACCTGAAAACTTGATTTTTTATTTAATTCTCCTGGAATTTCAGACAGTTCTCTGCGATTTCACACTTTCTAGAAGTCTTTTCAGTATTTTCATAATTTTTTGCATTATTTAAGCGCCTATCCTCAAGGAAATTTTTTTCAAAATATAAAAATTGATTTGTCGAGAGTATTCCAATGAATTTTCTAGAAAAAATTGATGAACAACCGCCGAAAAATGATAATGAAGTCAATTTTCCTAGACTCTCAAATTCAACCCGATTTTTTCATGCGAAAAAAAAATTTGTCAAAGAAACGAAATTTGAGTACCCTCAAGACATCCTTTAACTTTAATTTGAAAAAAATCCAGCTTTTAAGTGGAAAATTTAGGGCGTAAACTTGGAAAAATGAAAGACACTTTTTGAATGGAGAATCGGTGCCATAGCCGATTTTTTCATGCGAAAAAATACATTTTTCAAAGTGAAGAAATTGAAATACCCTCAAGAAATCCCTTAACTTCAATTTAAAAAGAAATCAAGCTTTTAGGTGAAAAATTGAGGGCGTGAACTAGGAAAAATAAAAGGCACTTTTTGAATGAAGAATCGGTGACGTAGCCGTCGGTCAGAGTAGGGTAGACCGGTAGACCACTTTTTAGTTTTTATTTTTTTATTGGTCTTTTGGATTATATTAGGGTCAGATTTCATACGTGCCTTATTACCTGAACATTAGTAATCACAATGCATGAAAGGAAATACAATATAAAATTCATATAAAATTGTTATTAATGTACTTTTGTAACAATACAATTGGCACTTTTTGCACTAACTTTGGGGCTTATGGTGCCGGCCTAGGGGTAAGAAGTACCAAGTAGAATTCATACTCTGAGAAAATGGTTAGAAACAGTAAAGACAAAAGCAATCGTCTGTCTCTGATTCACTGCTCGATTCAGAAACTTCTCTCAATATCTCAAACTGTTTTTTCTTCGTAAACACCTTCATTTCTGCTTGCTCAACTTCTCCTTTTTTAACTTTCATTTTCTTCTGCGCTCTTTCGGCTTGCTCTTTTTCAAGTTCACTCTTCACGGGCGTATCAGTCAGAATAGCAGTATGTCTTCGTTTTCTTCCTTCATTTGAAGTTTGCCTAGGACCTGCCTTTGGAAGTAGTCTAACGCAATGTGGCGACAATACTTTAGAAGAAATATTAAATTCAAATGGATTAGTGGAGTGACTGAAACTCTAGAAGTGACCGAAACCTCAGAAGTGACTGGAACTTCAGAAGTCGAGAGGCGGTTTCTGAATCTACTCTGTATCGGTCTATAAATCTTTTCAAACCAACTCTACATAGTTCACAATTTTTGGCTGCCGATCTTATTGAAATTCCTTCGTTGATCACGGTTTCAGCTGCTCGCTTTATAATCTCCAGTGGGGTTTTACCTCTTTCGGTTTTTCGGGAATAATTCCTCATTCTATAAAAATGAAAAAAGTGTAATCATAACTGGGGCGAGAAGTGCCATACGGCATTTATTACCCCATGATGCTTGGTACTTTTTGCCCCACTGACCAAGTTTTTATAAATTTGTTTGTAACCAAAAAATACCTCAATAAAAAGGAAATGGATAATATAGTAGTCGTGAAGTGCAATGATGAAGCTATCGGTATAAAATTATTTCGCCCTGAAAAACAATACAGCCATCAAATAGGAAGAAAAATGAAATGGCCCAGTTTACTTACTTCGAGTATCAAAAACCTCACTTTGTACGCCCTTCCTCAGACCACTCTGTAAACTGATTTCACGAACACGATGCGCAGCATGTCGTATTTGTTCCATGGTCGCCGTTATGGGTACATATTTTTGAATTTGCAGAAATAGCGAAGGTTGGAACATTTTACCCCTGGCACTTTTATCCCCGGTCCACCCTACCTATATCTTCCCCTTGAAAAAACTTACTCCATTTACAAAGTTAGAAAAGAGAAAAAAAAAATTGCATTGGAAACGTCTCTGGGAATCATTTGACATTTAACGAGTGCCAACTTGCGTCAGTTTTAAGTAAAAAAACTTGATTAACCTAAACCATGGCCAACCGGGATACATTATGAAAGTGAATGGAGTTTAAGTCCAGGAATATTTGAAGAATGATTTTAAATAAGGGTGACTGGCTTATATAGGAAATTTTTCATCAGGAGCCAAGAGTGGCATTTTCTTTATGTTATGTTTAAATTATTCTTATATTTGATATTTTCTCGAGTTGATTTCTATCTCCAGTAGACTCTGCCTGATTTGATACTCCGTGTCCAGAGCTTTTCCTTTGAAACAATAATTTTTCGAGTTTATCGCTCGGTTTTCTTCAGCTATCTGAGGAATTCCGTTTGCGTAGGTTCCGACAGTGGTTGGAGAAAGGAATTTATTAAAACGGCAACTTTTCCGTGATGGACGCGAAGATACGACGTATGAAGCCTTAAAATAGTCCTGCACTCCTAATATCATTAGATACACTCGTAAAAAATAAAACATGTTTCACTCTATTCCGTTCTCCCAGGTTATCTAAGTCATCAGATTGTCATACGTAAGTCTGAAACGCTACTCGTTTGTCGTTTCCTGTGGAAATAAATAAAACGGTGAAAAGAGGCCATCCCGTGCATCGAGAGTGGAAGTTATGAACTAGGCACTGTGGCAAAATCACCACGACAGTCCGTCTCTCGAGGTTACTTTCTTCGGTTAACTCTATAAACCAACAATTTTTTTGCCCAACTCTCGGATTTTATCGCGTTCAGGTACATTTGATTCTGTTTTGATCAGTTACACATTTGAGTGAAAGTCTCACTCGTTTTATCGTGTTCTTCATCTTTGGTTCGTTCGTCTTGATGGTTTGAATGTTTTGCGTGTATGAAACTATACCTAAAGGATTTCCAATAAGGGCCGGTTTTATAAAGGGCACACTCAATCCGAGGTTACTCAACCCTCGGTTGAAAAAAGTTCGGTTTTATAAACGTCTTTGCGGCCTCGGTTGAACAACCTCGGATTGAGATCGCTTTTTTTTGGGTTGGCTAACCTGAATCTTATTTCTCGAAGTGTTTTGGCACGTTTTTTTATATCATGTTTGGATAAATTCAATAATCGTAGTCTAATAAAGACAAAACAAGAAGCTAATTCGAGTATTCCCGTGTTTTGTGACGGTCACGGCAGATAATTTCGAGAAATCTGATTTCCTACATGAAAACAAATTATATAATGAAAAAATTTGTAATTTATGAAATGAGGACAGACTTCGTACGATTTTTTTCCACTCGAAGCTATCTCCAAATACGCTCTAGTCTTTATCACTTTTGTCAATTTATTTGACTCGAATGATCTAAATTTGTACTATTTTGATATTTTGAAAAGTCTTATCTCAAACTCTTATGCCAAGTAACCAAATAAAAGCTAGGACAATACAAAACATCCAATGAAATTGCATTAACATTTAGTCGTACAAGGATGAAGTTATATTTAGGATAGGAACAAATCATTATTGATCTTGTTTGATTGAGTAGGTACATGAAATACACATTAAATTCAAAGAAAGCATTTATTATTTACTACTCAGGTTGAGAGTCATGAATAGAATCAGTCTAGCAATATTATGCAGGACTCCGCAAGTCACAAAAATAATAGTTGTTTTCAAATTTAATCAGATCCCGAATAAAAGAATGGGAAATGTTCTTTCACACGCCAGAGAGTCTTTAAATTCAATTCATAGTTCATATGTGAGCTTCATTGAATAATTGATCATCTATTGATCTGCGAGATGGGATCGGTGTCATCAATCATTTCTTGAGAGTATATTAAAAATTTTCTTTGATGAGAATCACCAAATTTATAAAAGCTTAGCAACTTGGAAATTTGAAGAAAAGTAATCCTTTTCACTTCTGAAGCATTCAGCATTTTCACAACCCATTAAAATAAGCATGCACCTGTACTATGTAATAATAATCAAGAAATCCTTCCAGAACGGTGAGTGAGCTCCAGCAACACGGTTCTAATACACCGAAATTTGGTCAGTCAATACAAACCTTTCCCTTGTTAGTTGCTATTCCTGTTGATTGTTTGGCATTTTGATAGAATGATAAAATAAGCACTAGAATACTTTTTGAAAATGTCAAAAGTTCTAGACATTTCACAACTTTCTGACTTTTTTCTGATGTTGATTTATGTATACCACAAATTTCTTCTTCGTGCCATCTTCGAAGTGGTCAAAAGGGAATTGAAATCATTCGATTGGTATCTTCTTATTCACTATCGTTACTATCTTTTGAATGCCTTGCAGTTATTTCATTATAATCATAACTAGAGTCATTTTCGATATTATATTCACACAGGAACCTGGCAGTTCTATCCCTCGAAGATAAGGCAGAAAAATTCAGTTGCAATTTAGGAATATTTTTCCAAACACCAAAGATGAATTATTAATACATAGCAAACCTACAGAAAACTGTGATTAATATCAGGCATTCTATCAATATAATATTAAACAATATTTTCATACCAAGCAACTTCAATGTGCCAAAACAAAATGTTTTGTTTTGTTTTTAATATAAAGTGAGGTTAGTTGTCGGCCATCTAGAAACGTGAAACGTTTCAATACTCGGTTCAAATCTCAAACGGAGTTGAGTCAATCCAGGGTTGAACCCGAGGTTGGATGTTTATAATACGGAAATCGACATTCGACGGCGGATTTGGGCTCAACCGAGGATTGAAATTCTTTTAGAAAACCGGCCCTAACTTGTCCCAACAGCTCAAATTTTTCCATCAATTTCTATATTGCGGTTCGACAAAGTGCTTCACGAACCAAAAATTTTCATCATTTTTATAGTGAATTTTAATCATTTCAATATTCAATGCGTTGGATGAAACGTGTATCGTTCCATTTTTATTAATGGCGTGATTTCTACTTGTCAAATGTCCAAAAATGAGTAGTAGCACAGTTTTCATGTAGTGCTTGGACCTTCTTACCCTAGGTGAATATATTCAAACGCATTTTCTATTCCGCAAAACACGATTGTGAGGCGCTAGCAAAAAAATAACACAAAATGCATTCAACGAAAGTTGAGTAAATTCCAAGGTCAAAACACCAAGTAATTTTTCCGATTCGGGGTCAATTGCAGGATCGAGATCGTAACAAATACCAGCAGAACACATCACCACACTAGCGGTGGCGGCGGCTAGAAAAATGGAACCATAAATGGTGGTCTCCCAACGCATACGGATTTTTTCTGTCGCAATTCAGCATAGCCGAGATATAAATTCGAGCTAGCTGTCCTAGAATAGGCGTAATAAAAATGATCATATTGCATATGCGGCAATTCAACAGTGCCATCATCTCATAGTGCACGGACAGGTATGTCCGGCGAATTTATGGTTCTTCGGGCCATTCCATTTTCTACCGGTCGTTCGCCGGCCGCAAATGGCGAAATTTCACGGCATAGGAAACGGCAGATAAATTATTCCTCACATGTACGAAATTCGTTATGCGTGAAATCTTGATTTCGTGCACTCCTCCGCCTCAGCGGTCGTGAGCGTGTTATAAACTTTTTTCTTTATACAGAGTCGAAATCATGATGATATAATACCGAAATTGGTACCTGATTGGACGTCAACATTATGACGTTGCTTCGTTTCTTCTTCTTTCGTCAATTAGAAGCGGCTCCAAGCAAACACATCTGCAGCGCAGAAAAAATTACAAGATTAACACTGATCCACTTTTGGTGCTACTTAGCTCAAATTTTCAAAATGAAAATGCATGCCTGCAGGAATAAGTTTTCAGTTCCTGCTAGTCATACCTGGCCAGTGGCGGATCCAGCTCTCGAAAAAGGGGGGGGTCACGGTCAGGTGGATTACATACCCGCCAATTGATTTTTTTTTATCAAACACAAGATTTGAGGGTTCGTCCAGTCCAGGGGGGGGTCATGACCCCCATGACCCCCCCCCTGGATCCGCGCTTGTACCTGGCTTCCTCTATTGAGAGAGGAAAAGACAAGTGATGGGATGATTCTACAATAACTTTATCAAAATCAAACCTTGTTTGATTTCTATGACAGATTCTTATGGCATCTGTCACAAACTTTATCTACTTAAAGTTGGAATGTTTACTGTTGAAAGATTTGAAAACTGAGTTGTATTTAGTGTCCTGAAAGTTTACTATGAGAAATATCATTATTTATTATTATTGTTTCGTTTTATTTGTGCATTTAATTGCTCAATAGGTAAATTTTGTCGAAAAAATACGAAAAGTTACTGACAAGTTTCTTGGCTGTTTTGAAAACGTTGTAAATTTTTGAAGTAAACTAATTTATTGTTTTCACTTCTACATTCGACTAGATTTTCTATATTGATTAATATTTGTTGATTCATGTTGTGGAAGGTTATTATCCAAAGAAAGGTTCAGAAAATAATTCATTATTTCGTGAATAACACGGAAATAGAAAAATTTAATGGAATTGTATGTATCTGTCTTTTGTGAGGATACCTTTTTTCATTTATTCAATTTTCTCAAATATTATTTTAATTTTTCAGTATTTTTTTGAAAGCTCAAAGAGACATTTTTAACAGTCAAGGTGACAATAAGCTAAAACACAAATTGTAAAACTTCGCCACTTGGGATATACAGGGTGATTCCGAAGGAGACCGTCAGATTTTAGGAGAAGTTTACACAAAAGGCAGTTTCGAAACAATGTTTGATTTATGGTTGGGGGCCTTTATTGAGAGTCTACACACAGGGTGATTTGTCCTGTTCGACCGATTTTTCTTTTATTCATAACTTTGGTATTGATTAATATTGATGAAATTTTCAGTCTAGAACAATAAGAATGTCTACTTTCAATAATTCCAACACTTTTTCAAAAATACAGGGTGGGAATTATGATAAGTTCAGATTAAATTTGCAGGTTGAGAAAACACCCTGTACATTACGATTTCAAAAATTCGCTACCTGCTTCAGATTCTACCATAAGTTTACATTACTGGAGCGTTTTTATTTATTTGGCACACGTCCAGTTTTCCTAGAAAAATTTTTAAAGATGAACATTATCGCTATTTCGCTCCAAGGCAGTGGGGATATTCTGAACTGGATAGTTAAGCTATATCGTCCAATGATACAAAGCTCTTCCGAATGTATAAAAAATAGTTTTTATCGAATTGAAAATTTTCCATGAAACTATCATCTTAATTTGAATCATGTTACTTTAGGACTCAGGGAGAGCTTTGTATCATTGAATGATACAGCTTTACTATCCAATTCAGAAAATCCTCACTGCCTTGGAGCGCAATAACGATATTGTTCATTTAAAAAAAAATTTCTAGGAAAACTGGACGTGTGCCGAAAAAAATAAAAACGCTCCAATGATGTCAACTTATAGTAGAATCTGAAGCAGGTAGCGAATTTTTGGAAACGGAATGTACAGAGCGTTTTTTCAACCTGTTAATTTAATCTGAACTTATCATAATTGCCACCCTGTATTTTTGAAAATGTGTTGGAATTATTGAAAGTAGACAATCATATTGTTCTACACTGAAAATTTCATCAATATTGATCAAGCCTTACCAAAGTTATGAATAAAAGAAAAATCGGTCGAATCGGACAAATCACCCTGTAGACTCTCAATAAAGGCCCCCAACCATAAACCAAACATTGTTTCGAAACTGCCTTGACTAGTGTAAACTTCTCCTAAAATCTGACGGTCTTCTCCGGAATCACCCTGTATAATAAGACCGCATATACTCACGATTCATGGTATCTGGGTGTGAAACATATTCCTTCTCACGACCTTGTCGTAACTTTGGGAAAAACATCAAGAGAATCCCTTTGAATTCACGAAACTCTCATTATCCCAAACTTAAACGTTAAATCATGAAATCTAATTAATATAAATCAAAGGAAGGTTTAAGTTAAGCGATTTGTGGGTTAATAAGTACTGCCCATTGATTAATATTGGGGAATGGACTATGGACAGTTCACAGCTGGATCCTAACAACATGGTGCTGAAAAAAAAGGAACTTTCTGCTTAATACCATATCGAGGAGGAATTGGTCAACCTGTCGATATTTATTTTCGATATAATTAGCGAACTGGTTTCGGTAAACTCTTGTGAAGTAAAAGTCGATCGTATCAACGAGAGTTGTGCGTAACCGTGAATGAAGGAAATGATTGCGTAGTATTTTATCGCATTATACAGCGTGGACCAGGTTGTTTGCACTCAAACTTCGGCACTCGATAAAACACTTATTTTTATAGAAAAAAATCATATGTTCTATACTATACTATAATGGTAACTTGGTGGGGTGGTTCGAGGGAATCTGTCGAAAAGTGGGTCCAGAAGAATTTAAAAATCGCAGCGAAGCTGCGATACGGTAATTAAACTCGATAAAACTTTTTTCACAGATATCCTGGCCGTGATGTAAATATACGGATCGAAAGAGGAAAAGTCAATGCAAAATAACTTGGTATTCATATTTCCCATTATTTTCCCATTTCTTCAGGAAAATTGATATATGTATATGTTCTATACTATACTATCTTCAAGAAATCTCGTACACAATTATAAGTCATTATATTATTACATAGTTCTTTGCCAAAGGACCCCGCACTTTTACTACTGGAAATGGCGTTCCGTCAAATTTTCTAAAATTTTGGTATAATGTAGTACTCGACATACTGATCAAAAGTGTCCATGGCCACAACTCAATCCTATGACTAGTTTTTCAGATACAGGGCGTTGAAGTTGAGAATTACCCACTTTTACTACGCCCGTATCTCGGAACAGAATCGAATGAACTTCAATTTTTCTCAAGAAACATTTCATTACATCCTCAAGGAGCAAGCAAATAGAGGAATATGACCGAAAATTGTTACGAATACAGGGTTATCCATAATTGAATGCATGCCCGATTTTGAAAGTATGAAATATGTCAATTCCAGAGCGAAAACGTTCGCACAATGAACTATTACACTAGATATGTTGTTGTTACATCGAAAAAGTTTGAAATACCCAGAATTTATACTGGGTGATCCATTATTATAGAAACTATTCTCAAGGAAGGTTAAATGGACACCCTGTATTTATGGGTTGATTCAAGGTGTTTATTTAATTTTTTTAGAACATATCATCATGGACTTCAAAGAATACAGGGTGATTCAGTCATGAATTGAACTTTTTACCTCACGAAAATACCCAAAAACTACCTTTTTTTTTCATCACCCTCTATTTCAAGATTGAATCCGACGAGGTGGGAGTTTTCTTTCACCACTGTACTTGATATGAAAACATCATTACTGCTGAGAGTTTTTATCCAATTCCTATGACCAGATTTTCAGCTGGAATACGAATAGAATAACATGAATAAATAATTTTCATATTACATAAAAAAAATCTGGTCATAGGAATTGGATAAAAACTCTCAGCCGTATTGATGTTTTCATATCAAGTACAGTGGTGAAAGAAAACTCCCACCTCGTCGGATTCAATCTTGAAATAGAGGGTGATGAAAAAAAAGGTGGTTTTTGGGTATTTTCGTGAGGTTCAAAGTTCATTTCATGACTGAATCACCCTGTATTCTTTGAAGTCCATGATGATATGTTCTAAAAAAATTAAATAAACACCTTGAATCAACCCATAAATACAGGGTGTCCATTTAACCTTCCTTGAGGATAGTTTCTATAATAATGGATCACCCAGTATAAATTCTGGGTATTTCAGACTTTTTCGATGTAACAACAACATATCTAGTGTAATAGTTCATTGTGCGAACGTTTTCGCTCTGGAATTGACATATTTCATACTTTCAAAATCGGGCATGCATTCAATTATGGATAACCCTGTATTCGTAACGATTTTCGGTCATATTCCTCTATATGCTTGCTCCTTGGGGATGTAATGAAATGTTTCTTGAGAAAAATTGAAGTTCATTCGATTCTGTTCCGAGATACGGGCGTAGTAAAAGTGGGTAATTCTCAACTTCAACGCCCTGTATCTCAAAAACTAGTCATAGGATTGAGTTGGGGCCATAGACACTTTTGATCAGTATGTCGAGTACCACATTATACCAAAATTTTAGAAAATTTGACGGAACGCCATTTCCCGTAGTAAAAGTGCGGGGTCCTTTCAACTCACTCGGTTTCTTAGTTTTCAGAATTTGGAAAAATGAAATTTCTTCAATTAATAACTACGAAACTATTGGGCCGCATCTTCATCAAGACCATTATCGGCATAAATTCCACATTTTCAATTATTTATGTTAAATGGTAACGCTATGGTTCATAAAAAAAAGTATTTTCAAGGGAACTAATTTTTTTTATTTGCAGATAGTAATAAAAATAATTCCAACAGATTCTTTATTGAGTACTGGTAGATACATTTTTTCTGTAGTTAACAAGTAGAACATTGAACAATACCTTTCTCACTACAAAAATATACACAATTTCACACAGGCACTGTGGCAATTTTTGTATTAATTTAATATCTATGGAAGCTACTCACCTAGCTAGCTAACTACATATATAATTAAATATACTCTTTCAAAAATAATAAAATATCCTTAAAAAAAATAACCTCTGAAATGCGTGATATTTCTGAAATCTTGTGTTTTTTCTAATTCTTGTCCAATTTTTTTTTCTCCATTCAATAATAATATATCAATCATTAATTTCTCAATTTTTGGTAAAAAAATTCTCGAATGCATGCTAAAATTCGATTTTGAGCCAAAAAAGAATCACTCCAAAAGAACTAACATGAAGTCACTAGCTTCTGAGCGCTCGTTCAGCCACCTTGTTAGTAGATCCACCTTATGTATAGATTCACATTTTCCATTTCAAGAATCTGATAGAAAAACAAAATTGCCAACATCTGTTAAAAAATCTTGACATGAATTTCGTTGTACTCAAAGGCATATTTTTAAAAATATATCATTCTTGAAAAAGTTCTTGTTATTAGCTATTCAATCGTGCATAAATTATGAATTCGCCCATTTCATAAAGCCTCATTTGTAGCCGTTAATTTGAATACTTACTTCATATCGCCAGCATTATCTCAAACCTCAATCAGCGAGAAGGAGTTTGACTCGACCTGACTTTTTTGATGCCCAGATACAGATCTCTTTATTAATTTCCAAACAAGATCGGTTTCAGATTAAAATACAGAAATACGAGATCAGACTGAAACTGTCAAATACTTATGCATACATTCATTCAGGTTGTTTGCTGATGAAATCGTTCGTATCGCGATAGGCATAGATTCAATCGGGCCGATTTAATGAATATTAAAACGAACCGCTGCTACCGGGAGATAAGGATCGCAAAATTGCGAAATTCGTGAATTCTGGACTTTTTGAATTTCATGACTCCATCCAGCGTTCCGTTATTTTGTCAATTAAAAGCTCGGTCGTTGAGGTTCAGAGGGATCAGATAAACTTTTACACCCACAGCGTCAATGCCGAAATAATGTCATTCATGCAATTCTGAAGCACAGCTAACATCCTTGTCCACTCTTCCTGCTTATCTATACTTCTTTACTAATTATACAGGGCGGACCACACAATCAAGAAGGTACATTTTTATACACAGAGAGTGATGTTGCTCCGACGAAGGCAAAACAAGGCTGAGACAACTGAAAAAACTTTCGTGTCATTCGCATTGCTTTTAAACGATGGCAAATGGGTGTTTGAGTGTCTCCAAATGTTTTTTCGAGCTCCAATTGCGTTTGTGGTAGATCTTCATCGAGCCTTATCTATCATTCTTCATCCACTTTGGTGGTGCACCCAGTTGTTCTTCGTCTTCCAAATCAAAATTCGCACTTAAAACAAGGAAATCTACTTCTGACAAACTCGTTTTGCTAGAGCATCGTCACCATAAACTTCCACCAAAATGCTATGATTTTCGGCAACCCTTTTCTTCTCATTGAACTATGTAAAACTTCCCTCAACAACACACACACAACTATACTTCATTCACTTTTATAAAGTATCCCGGTTGGCCTGAAATTCTGACACATTTCACCGTGTATATTTTGAAAAGGTTTAGGTTCAAGTCATTTTTCTGTCAGATGAACAAGCAACGTTATCCTTTCTACCAAAGACTATTCTTCGTTTCTACATAGAGGTTTTAGTAATTACGTACTTATCAAAATGTTTATTTACTTTGGGAAATTACGAATTTGAGAAAATTGAATGTGAATTCAATAATTCCAAAGACCTGGCGAATATTGAAGGACATTTTTTTCTGTTGAAACTGAAGAAGTTTTTTTATCCTTTCTTGTTTTTGTAATTGCTTTTTATTTTCAATTGTAATTTATACTTTTTTTTTGCCTAGCTATGTGCATTTGTATTCATTGTTAATTTTCTTTGAGTTTATAGAATTTTTCTTAACTCTTGCAAATAAATAATAATAATAATAATGAACTATTTCACGTATATAAACATGGTTGGATGATTCAGTTATGCTATTTTCTTGTACGGAAATCAAGAATCGAGTGTTGAAATTTTACTGGAAAATAATGGACAGAATAGTCCGTTACTTTGTTGTAGTTCATTCCATAAAGAGAATAAAAAGTACTCGAATAAACCGACAGAAAATTCTAAACGAACAGACGGACCTATGGAATTCCCCACTTTTCAAAATTCTCAAGAAATAAGCCTACAAAAAACATTTAAATACCTTTTTGCTCAACTTGAAATACTTCAATGTGAAAATATAGTAGTTCTACGAATTTCACCAATTGAACCTTAAAAGAACTGATACCATTCACAAAGTTGAAAAAGAGTAAATGGAAAATAGCATCGGCAACATATCTCAGAATTTTTTGACTTTCACGAGTACCAACCTGCGTCAGTTTTAAGTAAAAAAACTTGTTAAAAATAAATTATGGCCAACCGGGATACTTTATAAGAGTGAATGGAGTATATACTTTTTAAACTTAAGCGAAATGACAGATACTAAAAAATGCCTAATGATGACACTTCAAAATGATGGTGTTTCCAGATCAAACAATGGAATAATAAACTAGTAGTTATATCTCAATCTCAATAAATGATTATGGTCCCCAAAAATACTGATTACCAGTTATGTGGAAACATATCGAAGCAACTCTTCAAGCTACGATTGAGTAATAGATTTCTGAAACTTATATTTGACACTTACTTCCAAGCCAGAGGTCTGTCTTGAGAGAAATTTCTAGTAGTTCTAGCGAGAAAGCAATTCAAAAATAGAATATTATCGCGAACGTGTGAAATCACTGTATCATGAAAATCTGTCACGATTGTGACAGCGAAAGAGAGCACAAATATGAGAATTCTTCCACCAAAAGCTGGAGTATTCAGTCCATTTCAAAACCAGAACGAATTCTTGATCATTTCTAATCTGACGAAATGTCACATATTTAAACGTATATCTAAACCGTAAATCATACAGTCGTGTACATGCGTTACATTCTAAGCAAAACGGTGAGTATGGTTCTGTTCTGAATGTTTTGCTCTATAAAAGGCAACAATTTGTACATTGTGATATTCAGGCGAAATTATGGCAAATGACATACTTGCCGCAGTCGCTAATGGCAGAACTCATACTGGCTTAATTAACATGCTGAGGTTATTGAGTCTGGATATCTCTATAAGTACCGCAATTTAATGCTTTTTCACATCACGCTTCCAAATATCACTTAATTGGACATGTAGAAAAGTCGTTTCATATAGAGAACGTTTACATACATTGTATTTAATATGGAGCCTTGGTGGGTTAGGTACCCTATAATTTACTTCTTTTTCGACTTTGAGGGGAATCATTGAACTTGAACACTTCATCAGGGAAAAAATTGTGATCGCATTAACGAAATAACATTCTCCCATTTTACGGCGGAAAATTTATAAATGAGCTCATAAAGAATGTACAATTTGTTCCCTCAATCTATTGCATTTAGCCGCCATTTCGAGAATGGTGGACACTCTTTCACCAGTGGCGACTCGTTACAGGAGGCGAGAGAGGCAGCCTTCCCTAAAATCGATGTTCCGAGGAAGTGAAATTTCCGATTTGAATTTTTGTCCTGGTATAAAAGTTACACCGTAGTCGACTCATAAATCCACGCAAAAATACTGGGGAACGACTTGAAAAAGATAAATGGTTCATATTTTCGAAAGGAGCAATCATTTAAAAAATAAAAGTATTCCTATGTTTTTTGGATAAAACGCGTCATTTTCGTGTTATTTCCAATTTTACCCGACAAAATTTGACGAAAAAGTCAAAAATCATATGAATAATCAGGATGCTTTCCTGGATTTATAATATCACAGAATAGCTGAACTCATTAAACTCTCTGATTATGTATACAAATTAGCAATGTTGTCAGAATGTTCATTAACTTTGTCAAGACTAAAATCTCTATGATGGAAAAACGTTTGACGTAGAGATATGTAATAATGAAATCCCACAAATGTGGGAGACGAAATTGAATTCTGAGAAGCATGAAATTATACATTTTATACGCACAGTTTCTATTAAAAATTCATTGTTACCGGTCTATATTAAAAAAAATGTCAATGGAATACAAAATTCGGATATCAATGATGAATGTCCCATACAAAGTACAAACCACGTATTGAATTGAAATTAATGCAAAATGAAATGATACTTAGCACTACATGATCTGTGGCGATGTTTCTATCTAAACAATCTCCTCTTTGAATTCTATAAATTCGACACTACACTGTTATTATCACATCTACACAATCTGGCATCGTCTTCTCAAAAGCTCTGTGATAACTGATAGCTCTGTCATCGAAGATGGGTAGATGGGTTAGGTTAGGTCAATGACCTCGAATCCTATGACATTAATGGAGTTATGTTAGTTTAGTGGAAAAACAATTTTTTTATGAGTTAATTTTGAGATATCGAGAAAAATATGAACAAGTCATAAGTGTTTACAAACTAGTCTTCAGGAAAATCGAAGAAGGAACTTATTTCGGTGCGAGAAATATGGCTTTTCAATTGCAGAAATAATCGGACAAAACTAAGTGTTTTTGTAAGGAAGTATCGTGTTTGTAATATTTTTATTTCAATAAGGTTAGTGCTTGAGTATTTCCTAAATGCATCAACTCAATTTCAATCAAGAAATATGAACTTCGCATCAATTCCAGAGAATCGTATCAGGCGCGTATTTAGCCCAATTTTTTTTTCAAATGGTTATATCTTTTAAACAGAACCGAATTCGGAAAAATGGAAAATGAAAAAAAGGTTTCTTTTGACCTCAAGAATCTTCAGTTGAAATATATGTACAAGTCAAAGACTCATCCTGTATATTAAATGTGAAAGGTTATGTGGATCGATCAACAAGAAATCCCATTTTATTGGTTCTGTTATTTTCGTTGGTTCTTGCTGGACAATGCTTTTGAAAATCATTCACAATGAAGATGTATCTTAAAGCATAACACTTAATTAATTTGAAAAATAATGAGTTTTCTGAATTACAATGGGTAACTTCATAACTTAAAAAATTTAGAGTGGCATATTCTGTCGGAATGAGTGTACGTAAAGATAAAATGTCCCTCCTGCGTTTACTCAAAATAACACCGGATGCGGTGAATTGAGTGAGACGTCCCCAGCTGCAAGAACAAATGCGCCATTTTCCCCTCGCAAATTCCTATTTAAAGACCACTCCGTTTAACGAAAATATCCAGAAATCGCGATATTCACCTGAGGGAGGTCGTTGGACGCAAGAACACGCGAAAGTCTGGAACAGCTCACAGAAATAGTCGTAAATATGTTTTATGCGATGAGGAAAATTATTTTTGAAGTCCTAGGCGCGTTTACATTACATGAATATGTATGTATATGCAAACGTGTCGTGAAATTAAATATCAGATAGCTGATCTCTGCGATGTGCACCTATGTACGCAGGTTCTGCTATATTTACTCTTCGTTAGTCTTCTGTTTGGTGAATACGAACACTGGGTTGATGGAATGGATAGACATACGTTCAGGCTTGCACTATTGTCTTTGCGAAGTTGACTGGAATAACATATTGGTCGTGTGTGACTCGAATTATTTGATGAGAGGGTTCTGTACGATTCAGGCAAGGAAACACTGGCAACGAGACTGAAAACTATGTCTGTGTCTATTCCTGAATTTTCCTCATTCGATAGCGAAGGGTTCACCAATATCATGCATAGTATACAAGGTGTCATTCTATACTATACTAAAATGGTAACTCGGTGGACCGGCCCAAGGGAATCTGTCGAAAAGTGGTTCCGGAAGAATTTTGAAATCGCAACGAAGCTGCGATATGGTGAGGAAATTTTTATACGGCGGAAAGAGGAATAATCGATTCATACGTGGGTGAAATTTCGATTATCTAGGCGAAGTAGAAGTATTTTTAAAAAATTCGCGAAAATGGCGAAAAAAACCGACAAAAAGGGCCATTTTAAACTCGATAAAACTTTTTCCACAGATATCCTGGCCGTGATGTAAATATACGGATCGAAAGAGAAAAAGTCAATGCAAAATAGCTTGGTATTCATATTTCCCATAATTTTCCCACTTCTTCAGGAAAATTTATCAAACTTTGACATTTCGACAATACAATCACCCGAGTTCTACCGATGAGGATAACTACTTGAAAGGTAGATCTGCTGGCCCTTACTAGTATTGTAAACTGAACGGACAACGGAGGTCTCAATTTTGTTCATGAGATATTTTTTTATCTTTTAATTTATACACACAAGCCAAGTTTGTATTCTAAGACGTGAAGGGGTACGTTCTTATGGGAAATATCACTCTTGTGAGGACAGTTGTGGTTGTGAACTTTTTCAAATGTTGCTGTCTCATTTAACGCAAATGAGTTACGAATATTTTAGTATGGCTCTAAGGGAGATTCTTCCCAATTAAGGCGCTTGAGATCATCACAGACCTCACACCTCTACATTTAGTGATAGAGAAGCCCGTCAAGCCATCCTCAGAATATCTGAAGAAGGCAATGAGAGAATCAGGAATCAGAGAGTTTCTCCTCTCTGAATGATTACATCTCATCTGCAAACCTTCCTAGTGAACTTCAGTACAATGCTAGCAAAAGAAAGAATTGGAAATGGAAATACATCGACTATAATCTCAAAGAAAATACAATAAAATGGTATACAGATGGAGCGCTACAGGAGCTAGCGCTGGGATTTATGGCACAAGTACCAAGTGTGCACTATCGTTAGGCTCCTGTACAAGCGTCCTTCAAACGGATATACTTGCAATCGGAAGATGTCTAAATATAAATCTAGAAATCAAAATCAGAAGTGCCATAGCTATTCATACAAGCTGCCGAGCACTGAGCTCCTACGTCATTGACACAAAGCTGATTTGGAAGTGCCGGAACTCAATGACGTAGGCAGGAAGAATAGGGTCTTTCTAATCTGGGTTCCCGGTCATTCGGGAATCGTAGGAAACGAAGAGGCCAATACACTTGCCAGAAAGAGCGCACAAACGCCACTCACTGGTCCAGAACCCTTCTGCGTTATAGAAAAATGCACCTATAAGTAGTAGTTTATGATGAAGGAGAAATCCGAAAGGAAAAAACTCTGACGGAATCTCCCAGGAATGGATCACTCCAAAAATTTCATCCGGAACTTTGGAACTGCTAGATCCAAAAAATATCTGGATCTCAGTAAGAACCAACTAAACCTACTCACTGGCTTTCTCACAGGACATTGTCGCCTGAATTAGCATCTATGAGAATGGGTTTATCGGGCACTGACAAGTGTAGATTCTGTGGGGAGGAGGAAGAAACTCTAATTCACCTGGTTACGGAATGCTATGCCATTGCAAGCCAAAGGAAAGAGTGCTCTGGACAAGAAACTTGTAGGAGTGGAGAGTTATCCTCGTTGAAGCCGTCACAGATACTAGATTTAATCAAATCTCTGGAACTGGAAGGCGAGCTGTAGAAGGCGCAATGAAAACAGCTCTGTAAGGAGGCATAATAGACTTTAAGGTCACAGTGGACTGTAACCCCTTTTCACTATAAACTATAAGGGAGATTCTTATCGAAAAGATGCAGAAGATTCGTTCGCAACTGAAGAGAGATCAGAGCCCTTTCTTGTGGATGCCAGGGCACTGTGGCGTTGAGGGTTATGAGAGGTCTGATGAACTTGCGATGATAATATTTGATTGTAAGAGGCAACCTAGGCCTACATCTTGATCTTCTCTATCTTTGCCCTTCTACTTCAACATCGCGATGTTTGTATTCTTGGAATTTTGATCTGGAAATAGTCTCAAACGATAAAGGTTCGATGTAGATGAATCCCTGGTCCAATTCATTTCTGTCCATTCGACCAGCCGTCCATAAACACGATAACTCTCGAACGGAAAGCCTGAAATTGATTTCATTCTTGGAACACTGAGCCCAACCTCATCTCATTGTTCCTAAGCAATAATAAGAGTGAAGATAAAGTACGTCGCCGTCTCCAGTCAGTTTTATTACAGCAAAACCTGAAGTCTATTCAGTACTACGTTGTTTGCGGTTCGGAACTAGATAAGGTTATAGCTCAGAGCTCCATAACGAGAACCATCTATGCAAATAGCGAATCGTATGAATCATCAATTTTCCGCCATCGTCCCAACACTTTCAACTCAAAATTACCATCCGCCTTCGATGACATCGAAACAACGAAGAGGTAGGGAAATGATTTGAATGTATGAATACGACCAGAACTCACCCCACACTCCAAACCAATTTTGACGATAAGGAACGAGTTTCGCAGAAAATTATGCTCCTACGGACTTGTTAATGCATATGACATCGCTTATGGAACGAATCTGAATTGCAATAACAATGGGAAGTAGGTTGAACTATTGTTATTATCGATGTAAATTGGGTTACGAGGCTCAATTTGCTGCGACTTCTTCACGAAGAGTATGGAGAATAGAATGGAGTACTGCAGAAATTATTTATGAACGTCGGCGGATCTACTGGCATGACAAATCGTTAAGTCGATTCGAGTTCTCTTCGAATATTGTATTCATTGAAACGTTCTGCCAATTTGATGGAGAAGAAACGAGAATTATTGATGATCACTAGAAGATATCTGGTGACCTGGTGTCTTTCATTCAATATTATCCGCAAAGTCTTCAGAGCTTGAAGGTGTCGAATGGATTCTATACCATGACTCAACTTTCAACACACTTCTCTCCACTATGCAGAACCTGTATATTTGGTCTGTGGCAATAAATAATTTTTAGGTATCTTCTGAGTCTGCTGAGTCCAGAGTAGGCATCTTGCAACACGAGAAAACCTGAGGCAGTGGCACTATGGCGGAATCTTCCTGGGTTGGATCATTCCAAAAAATTTCTTCGAATCATTGATACTGGGAGATCTATGAAACCTATTTGGATCTTTGCAAGCATATGCTACATCTCCTCATTGGATTCCTCCGGAGCTACCTCAGGAAGCACCAACCAGAATGGGTCTAACAGAAAATGACGAGTGAACATTCTGTGGGGAGGAAGAAATTTCGAACAACCTGGTGACGGAATGCCTCGTCATTGCTAGCCAACGCAAAGAATGCTTGTAGAAATGAGGAAGTTACCTCCCTGAAGCCATCCTAGATACTAGATTTCATTAGAACTCTAGAGCTGGAGCTGCAGAATACCTATTGGCGAATAAAGCTCTGATGGGGGGTGCAAAAGACCTTGAGGTAGCAGTACAATTAACCCTGTGCAAAATTCACGAGCCAGCATCAAAACCTTTTTAAGTATGAACAATTTTACAGATCGCCTGTTCAAGCTAGAAATATCCAGTTTCATGAGAGCCTAGAAGTTGACATTTTCGATGCTGATAGTTCGGAGGCTCAAAAGATTTCACGAATTTTATGTCCCAAACCATAAAATTTAACGATCGAACTCGATTAATTTTCATATCTGTCTAATAACATAGTGAAATCATCGGTTCGCAATCTAATTAGAGAGTCGTCAAGAATAATAAAATGCCATCCATTAATTAAGGCAATTAGGATATTTCCGAAGAAAATTTATTAGCTTCCTGAAATGAAAGGGAAAGTAGACACTTCTTGAATGAAGTCCTATGTATTTATAGATGCAAAATATGGCCTCTCACTATGAATTTTTATGTATATTGACGGAACGGAGTTCATTGCGTAACTTTGTCAACTAAGGTGCAAAATCTTGCTGAAAAAGTTTCACTATGCCACATGTTAAAGCTTTGTAGATTGTGGCAAAATAACTAGGAGGAACGCAGGATCTCCTGTCCCACCTCCTATTTCCTCAGCCACAATTAAGCCCGGGATTTGGATACCTCAAATCAGCGCACGACACCATGAGGTGTTATTACCTTCAATCCTACTATTGAATGCAATATGTTTACTATCTACTGCTCTAATGCAGGGTTCCCGTTCCTAGCTACAGTGGAGATGGGTGTGGTTCTCACAAAATTAATAGATTTATGGGCGCCAGGTAAATTTGTCCCGGAATCAAAAACCCTTACTGTGGAAATCCTCAAATTTACCAAAAGGACAATCACATAAAACATACAACTTTGTCCAGTAGACGTATAATATTTCAAACATACAAGAATCCCAATAGTTGAAATATTCGGGGCTTATTAATATAGTATGGTGGTGAAAAAGCTTACAATAGTGACTGATTTAAAAGTGGAAATTGAACGGGGTAACTTTATTGTGATAAAAAGGACGAGTCGCATGAGCTCAGGCGCAGCACGTTATGTAGTACTATATACCAACTGATACTGAAGGACTAAATATTCAATTTCAACCGAACAATATATCTTATAATCTAGAAACCCTATTTACTTATTACTATCGTTATCAAATATATCAAATTATATGACTGTGTCATATACAATACTAAAATCAAGGTCTTTCTCTTACGTCCCTCCTGTTAAGGGGAATCTGGTGTACGTTGGCTGTCTCGTACAACACCCTCTTCACTCTTTCGGCCTCCTGATCTCCAACAACTCCGTCCAGGTAACCTATATACGTTGGCTGTCTCGTATATGCTGGCTGTCTTGTAATCGTTCACCTTCTGTCTCCAATTCAACAACTTCCTCCAACGAAGCTGGTATACGTTGGCTGTCTCGTATACTGCTTTTCAATCCAATCAATACTTGTCCAATGATCAAATTGGATACACTTATATGAAAGCCTATCCTAAAAACCCTGTAGAAGGAAACCCTAGTTTACTAGTATCCTTCGACATGAAATAACCAAACACACAGAAAACACTCACAAGAAAGGAATCGAATCTATGCCTCTACATACCCTGATCTTTTGGGGTTCACTCCACGTTATCGTCTTGTGTGAAAATCACCCAGGAATACACGAATGATACCAATCCTGATGAAAAACTCCAATTCACACTTCCAGGTAATGGGTATAATCCTCTTTCGAGTGTGATACTGACAAACTATTCAACAATCTATAGCCAGAACCACTTTCTACGAATTCCCAATTTAATCCCAAAAATGGATGACTTCATAAATCATTTATTAATTGAGAAAATTCGTATCCCATTCACCTTTCTCGATCGATAACCTTTATTTCCAGTTTTTACCGAAAACCTGACAGACACAAAGAGACATAGAATTGCGATAATGACATACCTAATCCCACAGAACACAAATGATTCAAACCAGCCACGGAGCCGGCTGACCTAACTTCCACATATACTCCGTAAACGACGTAAACAAATAAATAACACGTAACAGTGTAAGTATGGCTTTAGCTCTCAAGACCTACACCCTCACCATACCCGTACGGCGTACACCATGGTCTCATACTCTCATACCATACTTGCACGTCATACATGGCGCATGCTTGAAGCAGCCACAATATCGGTTTTGTAACCTTCCTTTGCAAACCTAATTCTTTCTTTAAGACACTTCCCATGCATCCTATTAGCCTAGCTATCGTTGCCTTACATCAGAGAAGTGTCCAAAGAACTTGAAACTCTCCTCTACCCTTTCACCCAAGTACTTAGTACTCCTAACATGCCTTACCGCTATCCCATTCAGATGTACGTTAGGTGGCCTATTGGAGGTCAACATCCTTTCATCAACAACTTTTCAGAGACAGCGAAACTGGCCTTGGCAGCCCTGGACTGTCATACAACTAGTCGCCCTCTGTTTTAATTGAAGGAGACTGCCCCCATTCACTATGAAGAGCACGTCTTCAGCGTATGCAATAACCTCGCATCCTTCCGCATTGAACGCCCCTAGCATTTCTTCAAGACAGAGGTTCCACACCTTGGGGCCCGCAATGAACCCCTGTGGACATCCTCTCCTGACCGATAGCTCAACAGTTTCATGCTGCCCTAGCTATAGTGAGGTTCTCACTCACAGTGACAACTCGGCAGCTTCCAATGACGAGATTGGATCCTCGCCGAGAACCACAAGACCATGAACTATCCATCCGCCAAAAGAACGAGCTCCTGGATATGTTATACTATAACTGAAGCTTCTGTCACTGTTCGTTTTGCCTCTTGTTGATTCTGGAGCCTTTTGGGTTTCCATTTGCTGATTTAAGTGGTTAAGTATCAAGTTATAGCGCCCTGCTGTCGACTGGTGGATACATCTTAGAGTTCTGTTTGATCCAGCCCTAGATGATTCCGCCAATGTGTGTTCTACCTTCTTCTGAAACTTGTGGATGCTTTCCATAACATAGAAAGGTTCTAGAAGACCATCAAATCGCTGAGTATTGTGTTTAGAATAGAATGCGTGTTTTTTGATGTCTCTTTCTTATTTTCCTTATCACCAAAAATTTTCCTGAAAACTCCGGATGTACGATGCAGGACTATTCTCGAGCTGAGTCCGGTCCTCATATCCTACATGCTCAACTGCAACCAAAGCAAGCACCAAACAATTGTCTTCGTCTCCCCATAAATCCATACCACGATCATTCTCGAAACCAATAAATCAATATCCGGCGAAATCCACTGAGCGTCCAATTTCGCATGTCCCACTTAAGTCACGGAGCGTTTGACGAGGAAATGGGTTCCTGCGAACCCAACACCACGGCGTGTGCCCGTACAACTTCAGGTGCGGCTCAAACGGCGCAAGGAGGCCCGTCAAGTATTACGGTATTTCCTTCTAACCCACTTCCTAGTGCAACATTACCAGTTTCGTAGACCGAAATATCGGCCGACTTCCTCTGCGGTTTGTGGAGCGTGCAAGCGACATCGATAAGACGTGGTTCGCCATCAGGAACGGGCGGTACCGACACGAACTTTTGCGGCGTTCACGACGGAAATGGAAATATATCTTTTTAGCGGGTATAATGGGGACTACCGCACATGTATTATTTTCAATAAGTTCGATTTCGTTCTTTGTCAACTTCTATTATGTCACGTTTCTTTATTTTCGTGTAAATATGCATGAGATTCGACCAGGGCGAAATAGATGTTCGCACATTGCGGAAACAGCGAATAGCGTTATTTTTGCTATGAAATGGTTTCAATCAAGACATGCTTTGTATCGTTTTTTTTTTAGAGTGATAGAACTAAATTGAAATAAAAAAAATTCAAATTAAGATTGAAGTCAATTTTTTTTCATTTGAAAGATAATTTCATGACATTTATGTTTTCCGACATATGTCCATCACGACTAGCTCTGAGGACCCGCTTTCGACCACTTTTTGAAGTAATTCATACCTTATTTTAGCAAAAACACGACTGCTACACAAGAGTTGGGGATATCGTACCTATTCAATCGTTTTTAAAAGTAGGTTTCTAATCTTCGAGAAAATCGCTGTAAAATCATTGAAAACTCAATAACAACTTGAATCGATCCAATAAAAATCAGTATGAGACATTTCGCCTTTTTTCTGAAGTTTGGTTCTTTGCATATGCTTCATGAATGTTCTCATTTTGAAATGAAGTCAGTTTATCAGCGGCTTCGATTTGAAACGAATTTTCTGAGAATGCAAAGACGTAAATTAACAAACGCTGAGGCTAAAAGGGCTATCGGAATGCTACAGGGTGGCCTAACTCAGGTTGTTGTAACGGAAAGGCTCCAAGTCAGCCAAAGTGTGATATCTCGACTTCGGAATAGGTTCAAGGAGACAGGTTCCGTGTTGGGAAGACCAAGCCGTGGTGGGCGACGAAAAACAACACCTGCTCAGGATCGTTTCATCACCGTTTCGGCGAGAAGAAACCCTACATCTACGCGTAGAATGCTACGGAATACTCTTCAAAATGCAGATGGGGTCCAAGTTTCCATCGAAACCATCAGACGACGTTTGAGAGAGGTGAATCAAGGTTCTAGATGCCAATTAAGAGGAGTTCCATTAACAACTGACCATAAGCGTCAAAGACTGGAATGGACAAGACAACATGTCAATTGGAACGATCAATGGCGTAGTGTCCTTTTCACTGATGAGTCCAGACATGGACGATTTTCAGATTCTCGAAGAATAAGGGTATGGACAATCCCACGCATACCCCGTAATCGTCGCTATGTCCAAGAAGTCCATCCATTCCGAGGGGGTAGTGTAATGGTATGTGCCGGGATATGTTTCAACGGGCACACAGATCTACACATTTGACCTGGGAATATGATCGCCTTACACTTTAGGTAGCATGTCATTGACAATGTTGTGCCAAATTTTCACGCTGCTATTGGTGAAACTTTTCAATTTCTAGACGATAACGCTAGACAGCACCGTGCAGCCATAGTTGAGAATGCGCACGAGGAGCTTGGTATTCCACATTTACCAATACCTCCCACTCACCAGATTTGAATTGCATAGAACATGCATGGGATATGCTCCAAAGAAGATTAGATAATCATCAACCTACCCCAGAATCCTCAAATGATCTGAGAGAGCTTCTGCCCCGTTTATGGAACCAAATTTCTCAATAAATGTTCAACAACCTCGTGTGTAGTATGCAAAGAAGATGTCAAGCTGTTATTGATGCCCGTGGAGGCCATACATTGTATTGATAGACTTAAAATGCTTGAATTCTCTGGGAATAAAATTTCGTTATTCAACTCGATTTTTCTTAACCACCCTGTATACGCTGCAGACCTACAGGCTAAGATTAATTTGCAACTTGAAATCATATTTATATGAATTGTCATCACAAAAATCTCATTTTAACTATAGTTTTTTCGCAATTTAAGTCAATATCCCTAACTCATGTGGAGCAGTTTATTTCCACTCCTGCATTTGGCAAATAGAAATATACCATCGCAACAATGGTGCAACTTAATCCACCTGCAGGATGGATGAGTAAAATGTTCCCGAAATTCTCTCGAAATCATTTTCACTCTCTGAAAGCGAGTTCCATAAATCATGCCGAAAACCTCTCATTACCTTCCGGCCCGAATCATTGGTCCTTGGGGCCGAATTAGTCATGACGATAAAGTGAAAATATCCCATATTCAAGAAGACGTGACAATCTAGATCGAGCGCACTTATCGGCTTTCACCCAAAATACCTGCCAAACTTCACTTTCGGCAAAAATTCCCTCCTGGCCTTTGCGAGCTTCGTGTTCGGGAGGCGTGGAACCGTTTCAAAATGTGCTCATGCCTTTTTTCCGAGTCGTGCAACGTCTTAACGAGCCACCATTAATTAAGTGGACGGCGAATTTCGATATGAAGGTTACGCGGTCGGTACCATTATTTATACATTAAATATTACAAAAATATTACTTTCGCTCTAACTATAAATTATCCGGCTAGTTAATCAAAACAATCAGGCGGTAATTGAATTATATTAAATTTGATTGGGCTCGGATCGGCCGCCGCTACAGCCAAGATTCATTACCGGGTACCTGGAGCATTACGTTACGAAGAGCTCGTAAATTTTAAGCGGAACTGGCCTCCGCCCTGCCGATTTAGTGGTTGTAGTTGGAGGGTGGCGTTTTTCAGCAATTTCGAGGATTAAGAGGGGTTAATACCGTTCGATGTTCAATTCAAAACGCGATTTGGGATTTCTCACGATAGAGACCACCGATTTATATAAGGTTTTCACTATTATTCAATTTGAAGAGTTCTTCAAGTCGGAAAGTTCATAACTTTTTTTTTCGTCGATAAAAAACATTTTCACTCGAAATGGAATGGAAAGAATGGAATCAAACAAAGTTGAAAAACCCATGCTTCTCGGTCATGTGGCTAGCATGTTTGATCTCAGAGCCTATCAGCGAAAATATTTTAATCCCTCGAATATTCGTGCAAATAATATTTTATGACAGATACTAAAATACTCTAGCAAGATGTCAATGTACGATGTCTTGGCCGTTCAAACTTTTAAAACGCGTTCCTTCATACATTCCAAAGACTCCAACTGCACATCTCACATTTTATTCATGTTATCATATAATTTTCCTAAGCATCATTTTGATGTTAAGCATAAGGTATAATTTATGCCGCTTTTCACATCTGAAGTGCAAAACTCGAAAGGAGCTTCGAACATCCATCCGCGAACCTCGAGAAATAATCATGACAAGACATCAAGTAGGCTTATAATCATCATCAGAGATTTCCACAATCGTCAAGATGCAATTTATCAGCTACATAAAGCCCATTCAGCGTCAATCCTTGCGCATGTTTTGAGGCCATTAAATTCCCAATGAAACCATACTCCTCCGCTAATGCAAATAAATTGATAGTTTTATTCGACCATACAAAGTATGGAACGACTTTGGAATCGAACACTGTCATGAAGCCGCGCATTTTTCCTGCTGTTTCGTCCTGCACAACCTGTCGGTACCGGAAACTCGCAGTAGCGTGATTATTACTTAATTAAAAGAACTATTTTCTCCCTATAACATTTCATTACTCGACTAATTACGAGTGAGCTATCGCCTGGTAACAAATTGTTCAGACTTATCCTCGAATTTAAGTTATTCAAAGTGGTTCTATTTAAAATTGAACGCCTCAACGATCTGCTGGGACGGCGTCGATATTATCGCTCGATTTTCTTTATCGATCGATTTATATGGTATGCCATTTAGAGATCTCTTTGATATTAGGGTTCATTTCCGCCACTTGTTTATTACTTAATGGCATTCTTCGATCAGGTTAGTTGGTATGCTTCTATTTGTATGAGAACGTATATTATCAATCTTAGTACTTCATCAGGTGTTCGAATTTTTCCACAGGTTAATTACCATGCTTTTCACCTTCGGCTTCATCCTCGCAAGCTCTACTTATATAAAGCACAGGCAACTATTATGCTAAGTCATGGCTCGGAGGACCAATGTTTGAAATCTACACTTCGAACAAAATAGAAAATTCCCAGTTAAAATACAAAGTTAAACTTCATCTACATCTATTGCAGAACTAGGTCTACTTCAAAGACCACCATTTGCAACAAGAACCCTATTTGTACTAACTGACAAAGAAACTGCAATACTCAGAAGGAGCAATTTGAATTTTAAATTTTTTTGGTAAAACATTGATAGTATAGCAAGTAGTAAATTGGGAAAAAAATCTTTATCTTAGAATACAATTCATTTTTCCTTTCTCCAAAGAGCTTGATAAAGCATTTTGCAATAATCTGAAACAAAACAACAAAGGGAGAATAAACGAGAAAGGAAAATCAACTATACGAGGATGTATTGATATCTAGTTAGCCTAGACCAGTTCCATGCATAAACAAAATATTGCGATACCATATCAACGAACAATAACTTATTAGAAGTGTCAGTGTAGACTTCGACGTCAAAAAAGTAAACCAGAGTTACGCAATAAATTAAAAAAAAAGATGTCTACCGAAATTGTAAAAATCGAAAAATTGGAGTATCGAGCCATCATCAAGTACCTGTATTCAAAAGGGTGGGGAGGTAAGCAGATTTACGAAGATATGCTTAATACCCTTGGTAATCAATGTACTTCGTATGCGACCGTGAAAAATTGGACTGCAAGCTTCAAAAGAGGTAAATTTTCCATTGAAGATGATGACCGATCGGGAAGGCCAGTTTCTGTCTCAGTATCCGAAAATATCGATGCAGTTCATGACATGATTTTATCAGACCGTCGAATTGGGCTAAAACGGATATCTGAAGCACCGAAGATTTCATACGAACGCGTTCATCATATAGTTCACGTCAATTTGGACATGAGAAAAAATGTCTGCAAAATGGATCCCCAAATGTTTGAATGTTGACCAAAAGCGTGCAAGGGTAGAAGCATCGCGTTCGATCTGAGCTCGATTTGTAAACGATGTAGACTTCTTAAACCGAATTGTTACTATGGATGAGACTTGGGTACATTTGTACGATCCAGAAACAAAATAACAATCGATGAAAAGGCGACACTCTGGTTTTCCAAGACCTAAGAATTTTCGTGCCCAAAAATCTGCTGGAAAAGTTCTTGTTTCAGTTTTTGGGATTGCCATGGAGAAATCATGATTGATTTCTTGGATAAGGGTAGAACAATAACTGGAGATTACTATTCGACATTACTGACCACTCTACGGGAAAAAATTGAAGAGAAAAGACGCGGAAAGCTATCCAAAGGTGTTTTGTTTTTACAGGACAACGCCCCAGTACACAAATCTCATGTTGCCATGCAAAAAATTCGTGATTTAGGGTTGGAATTACTAGAACACCCCCCTTATTCACCAGATTTGCCTCCGTCCGACTATCATCTCTTTCCTCAACTGAAAAAAAGTTTGAAAGGTCGTAAATTTTCTTCCAACGAGGAGGTAATAAAAGCTGTGGAGGACTGGTTTGCAGAGCAAGAAGAAACATTTTTTTTTGGAAGGTCTAGAGACGTTGCAGGTTCGCTGTAATAAATGTATTCAATTAAGAGGAGAATCTGTTGAGTAATAAAATATTTTGACATTAAAATTTTTTTTTTGGTTCTATACTAGGCTAAGAATTTTTTAATATTTCCTCGTATATTCATTATTCATTATTGTTTTGAAGGTACCGACCCATCTCAGTATCGAATCAGATACTGAATGGATAGCCTTAAAACCATCTGCACATTTATATACCTACAAAATACACAAGTTACAAGGACCCACTTTCTGTTTCTTCAACCCGTAAAACGCATATATCTGTCTTTGCCAAACCGACCTTCTGCCAAATTATCAGACAGTTATCTGGTAGATATTTTATCCAGGACTTGAGTGGTGAAACAGAAAAATATCATCAGACATATATATCCTGCAGTTATTTTATCCACTGGATTCATATTTGTCAGCAGACCCTAGTTGTTCCCTATTTCCCTGCGTGTTTTAATATTTTCTTTATTCGTGTTTGAATTAGGTTGATATAGTTCTAAATTTTACTGACTTGATATTTTCGTTTCAGAGATGGCAAAGGAGATTTTTTGTCCTGTATGATGATGGGGAACTGAATTATTCCGTTGACGAGCATGTAAGTATCCTCTTTTTTTAAGAAAATCGAAAAAAAAAAAATCGTCCATGGACCTGGACGCTATAATTTTATATGCTTATCCTACGGACAAAATTGAATTTGACCTCGGATTCATCTTCAGTGAATCTATATGGTTTGAGACCGTTCCTCGTTCAAAATTCAAAAATTCAGATATAGGGACGAAAGGATAAAGCGAAAAGGTGTTAGGGTAACGAGCGCTCGAGAATTGGCAATATTTTAACCCGAAAATTCAGTGTTAAATGAAAATATCTTAATTCAAAACTGAAAATTCAACTCGGGTTTAACGATCGAACAGAATCAATTAACAATTGCCCAGTTTCAGCAATACTCTGAAATGGGAATAATGAAATTCAGAAATGGATAAAACCTTCCACTACAGCGGGGTGAAAAAACGATTGGTGTCCGCTATGCTGCCACCGTAAATTCAAGATTGCCATAAAATCGAACGATACACATTTGTTGACCCCGTTTTCGTTCAATAAACCTCGTCGTTCAAGCGTTAAGAATAATGATCAGCTGAATGCATAATACCTCTGTGTACACTTTCATTTTTATCTCTTCTCTCTCGCTAACCGCACCAAGATTTCGTGAAACAGCTCAATTATAAGATGATTTTCACGATGATACCCATGGGAATGAGCATGGTAGTTCTAATATTCCGTATGTTTCGAACACACGATTTAGAACCCACTGGAAATTGTGGATGTCAGAATATCTTCTGCATATGAGGAGAAATTATTGAATCGTGATATTCCAGCATAATGCGGCATCTCATTAGGTCCAGAGAGTAGATAGTTCTCAAAATCAACTCATTTCCAAAAAAAGATCGAAATCATTTAATGGAGATGTCTCAGAATGAAACAACTTTTTTGCAGCAATGAGCATTATTTCAATTACATACTAGAATGCGGTAAACTGATTTCAATTTCAGAATGTGGATTTATTTGAGAGGTCACAATAGTCTGACCGTCTACAATTGGGTTCTTTCTGACACTCATTCAGTGCATTCACCATTTAGCAATTTTGGATATTTTCATAAATAATACCACTAGAGATGAAATTTTGCCGGCAAAATTTCTCGATTGTAAAATGAAAGTTTGTTGCTCATGACATTTTTCCAAAATCACTCGCCTGACGGCTCGTGATTTTGATACAAGTATCATTCGCGAAATTGCCGAGAAGCAACAAACTTGAATATTACAAGAGAGAAATTGTACCTGCTTAAATTTCATCTCGAGTGGTATTCGGCATGACTATTTCACGAGAAAATGTGTCTGAAGATGGTCACATTGGGCTTGTATTGCGCTATTTGACAAATAAGTATTCATCATAGATCAACTAAACGTTGTTTGTTTTCTCTATGGTATTCATTCCCGAAGCTATCTATGAATTTGAGAAACGTCAAAAAATTGTCACTGAAAAACCAACTTGTTGGTTTTGCCGATGTGAATGTTTTATCGATGAGAAACGAGTGTTGCTAAGGAAACTTCCTCACTAAAAATGGAATGAGTGGAATAGTCATTTCAAAATTTATGAAAATAACAGGAGTCATTGCCAGAAAATTCTGAAACATCATTCACAAATATCCAGGCACTAAGATCACTATTAAGTTTTGAGATGTGCAATAGATGCATAGAATACCTGATGTGCAGGACTCTCTTTGACATATCATTTATTTTCTGCCGAAATGCTGTCGAATAACGTCAAAATGAATGCCATTAATTTACCCACACATTTCTGAAGTCGGAACAATCTTTTCATTTGAAAACATTCATCCAGAGTTATTTTTTTGTGATTCACAAACCTCCTGTTCGATCTTACTGCATATTGAAGCCAACAATAACAAAAACGAGTATAAGAAACCAACACTGTACATTACTCGTAAGTAATATCATAAGGGCATCCAATTTTTCCGAAAAAAATCGAAAAAACACGTTGCTGAGTAATATTTTAACAAGAAGCATGAGTGCTGGTGGCAACAAAAATCCGAGTCGAAGACGAAGATTTTTGCACCTGCACAATGCTTTTTGTTAGACAAATATTACATTACATTACATAAATATTGCATTGTGTATTTTCGATTTTTTTCACAGGAAAAATTAGATGCTTGAATGATATTCGACAAGACTATTTCATGAGTAACAGATTATTCTGGATGCATTATGTATGTATTATTAATTTTCGTTGACAACAACTGTCAAGTTTTGCCGCTGGTAAACCCGAAAAAACTGCTGACAGCTGCTGCCAAACAGTTTTTCGATCTAGAAACCATTTGTGATTCAAAATTGCGCTTTTCTGATTGGTGGAAATTGAGACGAGGGAAATAGTCGATGAAAATCTGTATTTTTCAGTACATTTCCACATTAAAATACGAAGGCATGAACATTCGTTGAGAAAACAGCAATTTCATCTTTGGAAATGTTTTTTATTCTGGTCGAAAAATAAATGCAGTATTTTACGCCAATAATCCACACAGCAAAAGAGTCAGCAGTTGTGTAAAGATCCGTCAAATGTTTCAGAAAAGGGCAGCTTCATTTAGAAATAATTCATCAAATATCAAATAATTTAATCAATTCAAATTTCCTCTCATTATGGGAGGTTTTCAACGGATAACAAAATTCCTAATTATTTTCATTCTTTTATTATTATTTTTATTTAATCGTCACGATTGGCTGCTGAATAGATAATTCTCATATTCATGTACTGATAATCGTTTTATCCTTTTTTGTGATTTTTTCATCGCCATGATCTCATATATGAAGATGATAGGAGGATGACGAGGTTGAATAGATTGGAAATATTCATTAGGAGGAATGATGAGCACAATCTCAAAACGGGGACAATGAACTCGAACAACGTAATAGAATTATTGTTTACGCAGCTCTTTGTAGTTTGTTGAATAGGTGGAAAACTTTGATAAGAAGAACGAATATTTGTACAACGTCCCGCTTCGTTTGAATCTTCTTCAAATGATGTAATATCATAAAAATCTAGCCCTTATCGGATTGGGTTCGAGAAGAATCCGATTCACTTGGCATTTCGACAAGAATTACTGTGTTTCTGTTCTCTGTGACAGTGCATATCCATGGAAACATGAAAATTCCGCTGTCCACCAACTTGAGATGTTCACCCACTTTTTGATCTGGTAATAGCATTCCATGTTACCATAAGTTCTATGGGTTTTCCTCTCCAACTACAGAACCGTCAAACCGAAAAAGAGAGGACGATAATAATCTTGCTACATAGCTTGCTTTCAGTAATTTTCTACGTTGATTTATAAGAATCCCACACATGGTGAATTTTCTTTACTAACTTCACCCACAACACAAAAAATCCCATCTGCCTAACCCAATTCTCCTCATCTTGCCCGACGTAGCAATAAATAATCGATAATTACATACGCGAAAGTATCATCCTTCGTAGAGACACACCTTCTTCTTTTCTCTCTTCGTTTGCATTCGATTTGCATCAATTTATCATCTCCATCAATTCTTGGGCTAATAACTTATGAATTAGCGATTGTGATATTGGAAACTAGGAGAAGCTTCCCGGGCCATCCCGAATAAAAGGGATGTTTCAATCATTGCGCAAGATTTGAATAGCGCTCCATGTTTGACAGTCATAATGTTTTTTTTATGTTGTAGTGTTTTCACGAAAAGGAATATCCTGTAATGTTCAGAGAACATCGTGAGAACCAAGGGCAAGTAGGTAGGAATTGGTGTTCTTCTTGAATTTCTGGAGGTTATATGCCTCGGGGAACACCTCCCTAGGCAATGTGTTCCAAAGCCTCGCTGTTCGTTGGATGAACGAGTCTTTGAAGAGAGATGTTCTGCAGGTCTCCAAAGTTACAAAGGGGTGTGAAGACTTAACTTGACGGGTTAGTCTGGAAGAGATGCCAGAGGGGGAACGATTGCTAATGATTCAGAAGAGCATCGCCCATGGAAATATCTATAAAATAGAGACAGATCGCCCACTTTTCTACGGTGTTCCAGAGAAGTGAGCGAGCTTGTAAGCGAGGCATCACCGACGAGACGAATTGCCCTTTTTTGTACGGAATCCAAGAGTTTTAGGGTGTGTTTAGGTGCAGCACTCCAAATATGGGAACAGTATTCCAGGACAGGTCGAATCTGTGCCTTATAGATCATAAGCAGCTGACCTGAGGTGAAAAAGCTCCTGGCACGAAACAGAAAACCAAGTGTTTGAGATGCACTTTTAGCAATGGATCTCACGTGATTCTCCCAGGAAAGGTTACTGCCGACAGTAATGCCAAGCATCGAAATGGATGACTTCAATGGTATGGTCACTCCCGACAATTTTATGCTGAGCACAGTAAGATCGGCTTTTCTAGAGAAAAGACATGCTTGTGTTTTGTTTGCGTTGAATTCTACCAAGTTATTAGATCCCCATTCAAATGTCAAATGTCAAAATGTCACATGATTATGACGTGACAGATCGAAAGTTGGCAGATGGGAGTAAACATGTAGCGCTCTTATTGGTTTACCCTTCGTTCGATGAAAACATGCCTAAAACTAATCAACTCCACTCAACAACCGATTACTCGGAGAAGTGATCTGAAGTCAGCCTTTGCGAAGCTTCAATTGCCAATAAAACTGCTCTGGGTTCAGTTTGCCCCGAAGACTCGGCTCTAATTAAAAGAAAGACATGAGAAACAGAAAGTAGAAAATCCCTAGGATCAGACAATGCCAACGCATACATAGAAATTCCCCATTATATTTCATTCAAGCACCGAATCGTCGGCCTTCCAAACGATTTCGAGATGTGTAAGTCTGTTTCGCAGTAATCGACGGTGAATACAAATCTGAGAAACTCGATCCGGCTTGATTTGCGATGCCACTTAGATCGAATGACTACCGGCATCCGAACGAGCTTCCAGAGTACTACGAACTCCACATAAGGCCTGTTTGAAGACTTTATGGCGCGGATGCTCTTTATGGGACGCACCGGGTACGGACATAAAACCCAGGAACAGTTAGCTTCGTCTCGAACGCGCTGATCGAAATCCGCGATTTATTTCGATAAGTCCGTCTGGAGATTTTGGCGAATATTCGTTTTTTGTCTTTGCGACCATCGGCTGTCGTCGAAGACTTATTTTTGGGTTCGAGTTGATGCATCTCGGGTTTCGCAATCACAGTGCCGGAATTTTAAGTAAAATACAATGGTACCAGCCCGATACTGGGCTTGCGTTCTCCTTATAATTCAGGAAAATTCTGAAGTACATGTCCGCCAGCTATATCATCTGAGGATAATGTCAGTTCATTCACCATCAACAGATCGTCTGCATAGTCATAGATATCCGATTGAAATTGATCCCTTGAGTCTTCATGAACTATCTGGAATCAACATCATTTCATCTGCTGAAGTCAATCTTCTATCTTTCTTATGTCCCTTTTCTTAGCTTTGGATTCCCAAAGTGGGTTCCACAGAGAGGTCCCGGCAATTCGCGAAAGAAAGTGGAAAAACTTCAATCATCTATCGAAATCTTTCAGGAACAGTTCCATAATCCTGCTGTGGTTAAAACCACGTTTTCGTCGTTTTCCGATCAATTATATGGTTTCTGGTCGAGCTGAAGAGATATTCTTAAGGATCATGAAGAGGATGGGTGTAAAAACTGATTCCTGAGGGACACCTGCTTCAAAAGCGAAATCGCTCGAACTGGCACCTTCCACTACGTTGCCTTCCAACCAGAAAACTATCCATTCGTCCACACAAATCTGAATACCATGCTGTCGTCACGATGAGATCATAAATCCCTAGGTATCTGAGTATCTGACTAGTTCCAGGTGGATGACACCTTCCATGACTTGATCGGCAGAATAGCAATACCTCTTAAATGAAGGTAGTTCAATGGGAGATACGTCTTCCATCAGTGGTGAAATGTACTTTGCATACCTATATGATGAAAAGTGGTCACTTTCTGAACACTATACTGTTTGCGTTTTGGTCCAGTTTTCTTCCTAGAATTGTGCCGTTAAGGCACACGTGGTCGAAGGACATGTCCTTCATTCTGGATGGAATATTGTTGCAGGTACAAAAAAATCCTCAAGTCTGGTCGATTCTCATTTGAAACAAACCAAACTAAGAGAGCAAAACAGTGCACATATCATCTTCAATTCATCTTCCGACCTAACAAACGGCAGCCAATGATTCTTCGACAGGTGCTCGGTCATTCAACGAAGAAAAATAACGTCGTTGCCTCGATCCTTGTTGACTCGTTTACATCTTCCATATGAATTGATATCCTCCTTGATTGCACATTCGCGAACGCACATCGGTGTAACAGATATCCTGTTTCCTTTCTCACACGTATCATACACCGGCGACCAATCGAAAACTACCTGTGATAGAATTAATAGAGATTGCATAGTCGGGGATGCGTGGGATTGCATGTGTATGCACAATAGACAACTGGGGACTCGCAAAGTCAGTAGCGGCTCGTGTGACCCACAGCCGTTGTTAAATTCGATTATTGAGAACATGTTCAGAATTTCGGGAAAAGTCTTCTTTAGAAATATCAAAATATTGAATAAGAATTGAATTACTGAGCAGAAGCAAATGATAAACAATTTTATTTAATCAATACTTTGAAGAGTATGGATTAGTAGATGATTTTTTTTTCGAAAATTAAAGCTTTATTGGGCAAAAACACCAATACTCTAATTTGTCTCTTTCTAATTCTGTCCTCAAATGATGGTTCTTGAAGTTTTAATCTCTACTAGTATTATGCTCTTTTTTGTCTTTTTTTTCTCTAATTTGTATCAGCTCAAGTTTCGATGCCGAAGATAAGGCCTGGTCTAATACAGGATAGCTATATCCTCATATAATTGTCAATATGTACGTAGGTAGGAAGATGTATTGATATCTAGTTAGCCTATAGACCAGTTCCATGCATAAACAAAATTTTGCGATACCATATCAACGAACAATAACTTATTAGAAGTGTCAGTGTAGATTTCGACGTCAAAAAAGTAAAGCAGAATTACGCAATAAATTTAAAAAAAAAGATGTCCACCGAAATTGTGGAAATCGAAAAATTGGAGTATCGAGCCATCATCAAGTACCTGTATTTAAAAGGGTTAAGAGGTAAGCAGATTTAGGAAGATATGCTGAATACCCTTGATGATCAATGTCCTCCGTATGCGACCGTGAAAAATTGGACTGCAAGCTTCAAAAGAGGTTAATTTTCCATTGAAGATGATGACCGATCGGGAAGGTCAGTTTCTGTGTCAGTCCCCGAAAATATCGATGCAGTTCATGACATGATTTTATCAGACCGTAGAATTGGGCTAAAACGGATATCTGAAGCACTGAAGATTTTACAAGAACGCGTTCGTCATATAGTTCACGTCAATTTGGACCAGGGGCGCAGCCAGGGGGGGGCCCGAGGGGCCCGGCCCCCCCCCGAGATTTTTCTGCATGCAAACTTCTCTACCTGTATATCAGTAGATACAGTTGAATATTTGCGTCGGGCCCCCCCCGAACAAAAAATTTTGCGTCGGGCCCCCCCCCGAACAAAAATTCTGGCTGCGCCACTGATTTGGACATAAGCAAAATGGATCCCCAAATGTTTGAATGTTGACCAAAAGCGTGCAAGGGTAGAAACATCGCGTTCGATCTGTGCTCGATTTCAAAACGATGTAGATTTGTTACTATGTATGAGACTTGGATACATTTCTACAATCCAGAAACAAAGCAACAATCGATGGAATGGCGACACTCTAGTTTTCCAAGACATAAGAAGTTTCGTGTCCAAAAATCTGCTGGAAAAGTTCTTGTTTCAGTTTATTGGGATTGCCATGGAGTGATCATGATTGATTATTGGGATTGCCATGGAGTGATCATGATTGATTATTTGGATAAGGGTAGAACAATAACTGGAGATTACTATTCGACATAACTGACCACTCTACAGGAAAAAATTAAAGAGAAAAGGTATTTTGTTTTTACAGGACAACGCCCCAGTACACAAATCTCATGTTGCCATGCAAAAAATTCGTGATTTAGGGTTAGAATTACTAGAACACCATCCTTATTCACCAGATTTGGCTCCGTCCGACTATCATCTCTTTCCTCAACTGAAAAAAAGTTTAAATGGTCGTAAATTTTCTTCCAACGAGGAGGTATTAAAAGCTGTGGAGGATTTTTTTTTTTTTGAAAGGACTAGAGATGTTGCAGGTTCGCTGTGATAAATGTATTCAATTAAGAGGAGAATATGTTGAGTAATACAATATTTTTACATTGAAATTTTGTTTGGTTCTATAGAAGGCTAAGAATTTTTCAATATATCCTCGTACATGATTGTTTTTCCAAATGATATTTTTCAAACAACTTGATATTTACGAAGCTTTTTTGACTTGGAATTCCTCAAAAAATTAGTATTCAAGGAAACCTTTACCTTCACGAATCATGAAGTAGGTATGTCCATTATTCTGCACTTTGCATTCGAATTATTTTCGGAATATCAGAAGTAGTGTCTAATCGAGCAGAATTTGTATGCATTCAGTAAGTTCGTCGACTCCTAAAATGGTACTTAAAAGCACAATAAATATAATACCTTTAATTAAATCCTCCAAATTGGCAATAAAAGAATATGACCACATGAAATAAACCTATAACAAACGTTTCTAGCCTGATAGCCCTAGGTTATTGTCTCATTCTGACTGGCTCTTGCGTCTGTCGATTCTGAGAATATGCATGGATCTTGTGCATCTGAGGTTTCCAAACTTGAGATCCGTTGGGAAGTTGGAATTGTGCAAATTCCACTGTCGCTATATTTAGATGAGAGTGTTTGTTAACCTGGACCTGTCTGGAAGTCCCGCTGGCGGCTAGAGGCTATTTTAGGGGTTCAATTGTTACAAGTGCGACGTGAAATATGATATCGAATTGCATTTCTGCTCACCAGATATAAATAACGAGACAGCGAGTTCTCAAATTGAAAACAAGGAAATTTAACCTGAATTAGAGGCAATGCAAATGTCACACAATGTTTGAACACCAATAACTCAAGATTTACATGATTCAAGTTTTCGAAACAGAAATGAAACAACAATTATTTTAGTAGATACATTTTTTCCAGTTATTTTGCAATTTCTTTATCCCATTTCAAAAGTCCTCTACATCCTCAGCAAACATGAGGAAGCTATTGAAATTGTATACCCCCTGAATTTTTACACTCTCTATATTCTTCAAAAAACTTCGGAGGAGCTCAAAAATGAAGGAAATGTTCAGTATCATGATTCATTGATTTCATTGATGAAAAGCTCGTTTTTACATATCTGGTAGTGTCTTATAATAAGTTTAATGGTGTAAATTAAATCATTTCTTTTTATTTTCAGCCGGACACTATTCCCCAAGGATCAGTGGACATGTCCAAAGTTTTGGAAGTGACAGCGGCCGAACAAATAACAGGTCATCCTCATTCCGTTGCTCTCACATCTCCTGATAGGGTTACCTTCATAAAGGCTGCCAGTCGAGAAGATGCCAGATGGTGGGTTGAACTTTTGGCGATGTTTCCACGGAGACATAAGAGAAACGCTACATTTCCAGGTTTGTCTCTAAGCTAGTACATGACATGAAGAAAGAACACTCAGTGATAATGAATTTATTACAATTAATCAGTTTGTCAACCATATAGATGCACTGGTTTTCTTGATATCTACGAAATAGTTAGTAAGCAAGTCGGTGGCAAAAAATCCACGCTATTCGATCCAGCCTGGCACCAGAAACTTCTCGCCAAGCTTCCATCTTAAGACTTGCCTCTCAGCTATGTTCTTTGATAGCTAGCTTTCTAACAAACAGATGTCTTCATGTAGTGATCGATGGAGTGTCATATCTGACACTCTGCCTATTAATGCTGGTGTTCCACAGGGATCGATTCTGGCACCAACACTGTACTGCTTCACGTCAACGATTTGCTGGAGGCAACTTCATATCCAATGCACTGTTTCGCAGAAGATAGTACCCTCTATTCCACCTTCTCTTCCAGGGCTACAATACCAGCCTGCCAAATCATAAACGAACGTGAAAGAACTCTTGATAACTTGCATATGGACAATTCTCGATGGTGGAGCCAATATTCCATGCTGACAGAACCCTCTCGTGGGATTCAGAGCTTAAAAAAAGGGATAGTTGTTTTGTAGATGCGATTGGCATTCGATCATAGTACATTACTTTGTGGAGAACTGCTTCAATCTGCTCATTATAGAGGTAGAAGTTGAAAAGTGAATTGTGGGCTTGCGTGAGGCTGATGTATCCTTAAGGGGCCGTTATACTTTGGCCAACGGCTACGGCACCGATTCTCCATCCAAAAAGTGCCTTTCATTTTTCCAAGTTCACGCTCTCAATTTTTCACCTAAAAGTTTGATTTTTTTTTCAAATTGAAGTTGAAGGATGTCTTGAGGGCACTCCAATTTCTTCTCTTCGATGAAATTATTTTTTCGCATGAAAAAATCGGCTATGGCACCGATTCTCCATTCAAAAAGTGCCTTTCATTTTTTCAAATTTGCGCCCTCAATTTTTCACCTAAAAGCTTGATTTTTTCTTTAAATTGAAGTTGAAGGATGTCTTGAGGGCACTCCAATTTCTTCTCTTCCAAAAAATTGTTTACTCGCATGTAAAAATCGGGTTGAATTTGAGAGTATATGAAAATTGACTTAATAATCGTTTTCCGGTGGTTGTTCAAGAAAACTGTCTGAAATTCCAGGTGAATTTAAAGAAAAAATCAAGCTTTAAGGTGAAAAATTGAGGGCGTGAACTTGTTAAAATGAAAGGCACTTTTTTGAATAGAGAATCGGTGCCGTCGGCCAAAGTATAACGGCCCCTTAAGGGAAATAGCCATGAGGGTAAACAAAAGTGTAAATACGGTGGTGGGTTATGGTATAGCAAGTCAGAAGAATTATCAACTTTTTTTCAGGAGTTAGTTTCTTTTTTACGAAAAATTTTTGTAATAAATTCTTTGTTACTGTGTGTTCTTGTTTCTATTTCACTTAGTAAACTTAGTTCGTGCTTTTTGACTTATTAATTGTTGAAATGAAAGAGCAAAATATTAGTTTGAGTATCTTCAACCAATAGTTATGCCACTATATAGGGTGAATCTAAATTAAAAAGTACCCGTCAACTTAAAAAACGACACCTTTGTACCGGGTTTTACACCATAATTTGACCCCCCTTTAACTTTGTTACTAAAAGAGGTACGAAAAAAATTTTCACAAAAGTTTCACGAAATCGACTAATGTTTTTCAAAATGATTTCACAAAATGAATTATATACAGAGTGTGCTACATATTGATTGCAACTTTCTTTTTTCAAATGGAAAACCCTGTGTACTTTTCTATATTTGACAAGCTCTTTTTTTGTTTGAATATAGAGAGTGTAACAGCCAAATGGAATAAATTCGATAACGAATAAATGAGGGGGTGTTAGGAAAAACGCTCGGATACGTCGATTTGTAATTTTAAATGCGCATATTTTTCAAGAATATAAAATTATATAGGGTGTTCCATGCGACCGTGGCCAATACCAACTTTCTTATTTCAAATGCGACCCCCTGTATATTATTTATTTTTTGGATTCTTCAGAAAATTCTAGACATAATTCATGTACAATGTCCTATACCTATCTTTAACTTTTTCGGAAATATTAAGTGTTTTCAGATTTTTTACAATTTTACATTTGACTTCTTTTTGTGGGGATATGTCAAAAGCACTACGAAATTGATCATATCAATCAATATTGAATAAACAGAGCGAGTTGTTATTGATGCATCTACAAAACTACTAAAGTTTTTGTTTATTCTAAAAATAGCCGGAAACTCAAAAACTGCGATAGTGTAAAGCTATCTCAACAATCAAAGGATCGAAAATTCGAATGGCAGAATAATAGCTGTAACCTCACACGTCTGTCATGTAGAAATATCTATCAGCCCAACCTAAAAAAAGCTATGCATTTATTCGGGCAATGACGAAACTCGTAATTGAAACATTCATTTACGAAAAATATAACACTCTCATTGTAATTATTATCCGCCAAACAATGAGCGTTCTCCACACGAATATCGATTTTCGTTATTGAACCAGACGTATCCGATCAATTGGCCTGTCAACTAGAGCATCGAAGAAGCATGGGCGTATCTGAACTGCCGTACTAAAATCGTAATTGCTCGTAGGCGCATTTGAGTTTGACGTGGAGACAAATTGGTTCTGAAAGTGAAACGATCGGGTTTCTGTGGGAGGGAATAACGCCAAAAATTATTCCTTTATGTTCTTTCTCGTTCGTTGCTTTATAAATAAATACCTTGGATGGATTAGAACTGACAGCGGATATTACAGATTGATCGTAAGATTTTGTATGCATACTGGTTTATCTGCGCCTTTGATCGTAAGATTTATATGACCAATGAATGTTTATGAAGGATGTGGATACCTACTACGAATTTAGAACATATTCTTCCGAATTGATTGAGTGTCTAAAAATGAAAATACTTTCATCTTATTTGAAAACTCTGAGAATTCATCGTTCCATAACAAAACTTTTGAATTTTCTGACGTTGACGTAATATTGAGGGGCCGTTATACTCCGGCTGACGGCACTGATTCTCCATTCAAAAAGTGCCTCTCAATTTTTCACCTGAAAGCTTGATTTTTTTCAAATCCTCCTGGGATTTCAGACAATTTTCTGCGATTTCACACTTTCTGGAAGTCTTTTCAGTATTTCCATCATTTTTGCATTATTTAAGCACCTATCCAAATGGATTTTTTTTTAATATAGAAAATTGATTTGTCGAGGGCACTCCAATGAATTTTCTGAAAAAAATTGATGAACAACCGCCAAAAAACGATTATGAAGTCCATTTTCATAGATTCTCAAATTCAACCCGATATTTTCATGCGAAAAAATTATTTTTTTAAAAAGGAGAATTAGAGTGCCCTCAAGACAAAGAAAAAATCAAGCTTTTAGGTGAAAAATTGAGGGTGTAAACTTGGAAAAATGAAAGGCATTTTTTGAATGGAGAGTCGGTGCCGTAGCCGATTTTTTCATGCGAAAAAATAATTTTATCGAAGAGAAGAAAGTGGAGTGCCCTGAAGACATCCTTTAATTCAATTTAAAAAAAAACAAGCTTTTAGGTGAAGAATTGAGAGTGTGAACTTGGAAAAATGAAAGGCAGTGAAGAAAAGTTAAAGTTCGAGATGCAAAATGATCGATTTTTTATAGGAGGAAGAGCTTCCCCCAGCCTACCCCAGCTCGGCAGGAGTGCATCTCCTCAGCCTCCTAGACCTCGATTCCTGTCGTGTACGACTTCTGGACCGAGTCCACGAACGAATTTCGAAACCCCGCCGCTGAAAGAGGAAAGAGAATCTCCCCCCAAGGATCCCAACGATCAGAGACCAAAATGGATTCCTGAACCTACGAAAAACTTGACCATCGAAGTTATCACTCCGCCAAAAAGAAGTGGTGAGTATTCTTCTATTTGATCTCAGTGAGATGAAGGGTTGGTAGACTCAGCTTATTGTAGTACAGAGTGGTCCACATTGGACAGTTTCGAAAAATTCATTTTCTACGATTGAGAGTTTTTGGGTGCAGTTTGCAAATGTGCATTTTGGAAATGTTGATCTACCTTTTTCCCAAAAATTCTTCGTTCTGAGAAAACAATACCGGAGCACCTTTTTACGTGGAATTCAATTTAACAATGTTATACATATATTAATGATAGTTATTCGTTGAAATATTTATTAAAGGTACATTCTATATTCCCTTGTATATTTTACTAGAGCTTGAAAGTAAAATTCTAAAAATATCTCCGAGTGAATAAACGTATTCATCTACCGTCTCGAATTTTATAAAAGTGTTGATACATATTTCAAATTGATCTCTTGTCGAGACTAAAAGTAACCATTCTACTTCCAAAGGATATTTTCTCGATAGGTTGCTCAATTCCATTTTCGGTATTTTTAAAAGTGAACTCCCATGAATACTAATAAACTCGTCAGTTAAGCATTTGCCTTATAAAGAAATCGGTTAATTTGCCTAAAGCCACTAGTCGAGCTCACACAGTGTATTTTGCAGATGGAACAAACGATTCAACTTTCTTTCGTAATAGCTGTCGGTATTTATCGGTCATCTTGAATATGTTGTGGGAAAATTGACTCAGGAGAAGGTCAGTTTTGAAATTTTTGACAACAGTCTCATGGTTATTGATAATGTTTCATTTATATTGTTGAATAAGTTGGAATTTTACGGGGTGAGGGGAGTTGCTCTAGAACTACTTGCCAGCTACCTAAAGGACAGATATCAGAAAGTTCAAATTGAAACAGACAGTTCTGACTGGGAGCTGGTTACATGTGGAGTTCCGCAAGGATCCATTATGGGACCAATATTGTTTCTGATATATGTCAATGATCTCCCTGCTAATGTCAATCAGCAGGACTCAGTAATGTTTGTGGACGATGCCAGCTTTCTCGATGTTGCTAGGAACCAAGAAGAACTAGTGGCTAATAATAGAAATACTTTATTGAAAGCCCAGCAGTGGTTCAGTGCAAATAAGATGAAAATGAATCCCGAGAAGACGCAATCATTTTGCTTCGAAACGAAATCCTCAGAAACCACTCACCTCAAGTTCTTAGGAGTCCAACTACAATCAGACCTTAAGTTCACAGACCACATAAGTGAACTGGGTAAGAATCTGTCAAAGGGAATCTTTGTTATCAGAAGGATGAAACAAATGGCCGGTCAACAGGCCGCAAGGGTTGCGTACTATGGAATATTTCATTCGGCTATTTCGTATGGAATATTGTCGTGGGGAAATATGCCTGGCAAAGAGGATATATTCATAAAACAAAAAAACGCAGTAAGAATAATATATGACGCCAAGAAAACAGATAGTTGTCGACAATTATTCAAACAAGGAAACATCCTCACTTTGTCCTCTATGTTCATATTAAACTGTATTATATATATACATGACCATAAAGATGGCATTCTCCGGAATAATTTCAACCATGAGTATAACACCAGAAACGCTGATAAACTCATCATACCCCATCATAGGCTGACAACAACACAACTGAGTATAAACCATCTAGCGTTGAAAATCTATAACGCGCTACCAGGGGAATATAAAGAGCTCAGTAACAAGAAACTCAAAAGAGTACTCAAAAAGAGGTTGGTGCAAAAAGCTTACTACAGGACGGAAGAATACTTCACAGACCCATTAGTTTGAACTGTTTGTCTGTCGTGTAATTGTGTAGATTGTCATATACTTTCTGTAGTGTTATTTATTTGCTCATTTGACTATGAATATTTTATGACTTCATATTTAGACCCTACATTCTGTATGTCTAATGCTATGTTGTTATTTTTATAGTACCTATATCATTATATTGACTCCCCATGTATGATTGATGGGTCAAATATTGTATGCTCCTTGTATGCAGTACAAATATACAAATATACAAATATGAAGTAGATACCTATTGGAATCTGATGAATTGGAGGAAAATATTTTAATAAATTCTGCTCCCCACTACATACATATACAGTGTGTTTCATGGTTGATGAAGCATCAGGACAGATTACATTAGTTCGGAATTTTGAGGGCATGGGTATTGGGTATTCAAAAATGCTCCATACCTCTGAAATAATTTCGTTGGAAAGTAGTAGCTACTTTTATATCTCAAATGTCAAAATTTAAAAACCTGACCTATGCACACCGATACATGTTTGAAGTTCTTTTTGATTTATGATGAAAATCTTGATTCTCGAAAATATCACAATATCGTTGTTGCGAATTTCATAGAACTGACAACTGAAATTTTTTCGAAAGCTTTTTCATTGGTAAACGAGAGGTCCAAAAACGCACGTCAGTGCTGTAAATGACCTATTTTTTGAGTGAGCAATATGCAGAAATTCTCATTTTTCAATGGTCAGATTTTGCAAAAAATTTTAACGAAATAATTTTACTTATTAACTTCTAATGTGCCGTCCACCGTGAAACACCCAGTATAGAATGACTCATGAAGAAGTCCATTAGGCAAACAACGAAACATAACACAATTTTTGTCTTTACTCGGTCGAAACGAAATATCTGTTGATTTTTGCCCCAAATTAAAACAAACTGAATTATCTCAAAAATAATTATATGTATATTATGTATGTATAAGGTATATTTGAATTCATTACATATTCCAAAAATGCTATAATAGGGTGTTTCATTCCAAATAACGAGGTCCATTTCCGGTATAATCGGAAGTCGGAGAAAGCTTAAACCGCAGGCAGCTTTTTCTCGAACCGGTTCCTGCACCATTTCGCAACTTAAAACTTATCTTTAATTTCGTTATTTCTCATACGAATAATTTTGTTGTTATTTCTACTAATTTAAGCACAAATTTCAGCAACATCACTAGAATAATTAGAGGTGTTTAAACATCGTTAAACGTTTTTTTGAGCTGGAACAGCGCATATACAGAGTGAGTCAACAGTACTCGTTTGGTAGAAAACTCTTGGAAATTTTTTGATTCTGATTTTGGCGGACTCTAATGGGAGCATAAGCTAAAATTATTTTTGTCTCTTTATGCTGGTGAATCATGATAGCATTCTGCTTTTTCAATTGCTAGTTCCCAATTTTTGTATCATATTCTGAATTTCCATGAAATTCTGATTTCTAAATACCCCACACCTTATAATTTGTCTGTGTTAGTTTTTAACATAGGCCACTTTCTTCGACAATTTCATGATTACGAGAGATCTTGAGAACCGTTCCAAATAAATGTATGATTTTTTTATTGCATACCCGAGAAGTTTTCAATACTTCTGCAGTCTTATGGATCACTCTATAAGTGGCCCTAAAGACACTGCTATTATTCTAAAGAGTACCTTGAAAAATACCAATGAATCCATTCATTCAAATGACATTGTTTGCCTGTTGAGAATCCCAAAGTATAGTTAAAACTGACGCAGATTGGCACTCGTGAAATATCGGCAATGTCGAAATAATTCTCAGAGACGTTGCCAATGCTAACCTGCATCCCAGTTTAGAAATATGTTCTTCTCAATTCAGTGCATCATTCACATAGTAAATTCCCAAGAACTTTGTAATTGGAGTTAGTTCTTTTAAGGTTTAACTGTGACCCAGGATTCGTAGTGGTAGTATTGCTACATTTTCATACTGGAGTCTCTTTCAGGTTGATCAAAAAGGTATTTAAATGTCTTCTGTAGGCTTATTTCTTGAGAATTTTCAAAAGTGGGCAATTCCATAGGTCTGTCTGTTCGTTAAGAAGTTTTTCTGTCGGGTTATTCGAGTACTTTTATTCTTTTTTCAAATGAACTATCACAAAGTAACGGACTATTCTGTCCATTATTTTGCAGTAAAATTTCAAAACACGATTCTTGATTTCCGAACAAGAAAATAGCATAACTGAATCTTCCAACCATGTTTATATACGTGAAATATTTCCAGTATTAACAGAGAAAAAAGTTTCTTCAACATTCGCCAGGTGTTTGGAATTATTGAGTTCACATAATATTTTCTCAAACTCATTATTTTCCCAAAGTGAATAAACAATTTGATAAATACGTAATTACTATGACCTCTAAGTAGAGAGGACAACGTTGTGTAGTTATCTGACTGGAAAATGACTGTAACCTAACATTGTCAGAATATACACGATGAAATGTGTCAGAATATCATGGCCAACCGGGATACTTTATAAAAGTGAATGGAGTATATATATCATCATTTTTCTTCCCAATGGTACAGGCCATTAAAAAAACAGTATATGCTTAACAAACATAGACAGTGATCGAGAAGAAGAACACAGACTATTCGAAAGTCCGGCTTCCCACAGACACTAAATTATCCCAACATCGAAAAAAACGAAATCGACTCAACCAGACCATGTGGTTGATGCTAACAACAAAGAAGAGAACAAGTTCCGAAAGGTTGAAACACTCACGCACATAAATCCAAATTTCCTAGCATGTCCCCCATAGGAGCAAAGCTTTAATGCATGATCACACTTGAGGCCGTAAACACGATATGACGAGGAGCTAGAAAGATAGCGTGGCGAAGGAGGAAGAATAGGCTCTTTGAATCCAGCGGCTGTGGCGCTGGACCGAAGACTGGCATGATAATTACAAAGGAGATATATTTTTTTGCCTGCGGTCGCTCTCGCTGGGGTCCATAATTAGGCCCAGCCTCTATGTTGTGCCTCTTTCCTGGTGAAATATACGGCCGCACGGACAGTGATATGCAACTTTGTTGCGATACTTATCACACCATCATACAACAGTGACTCCCCAAAGGCCCGGCCCCACCGGCTGATTTATCTCGTGAGTAAGCAACTTGGTAAGTTGATGAAACACAAGAAAATCCAAACGAGCGGTTTGAGCCCTATTGGCGATTTCAACCACCGATCAGGGCGCTGCTAACTGTAAACAGTGTAAACAAATACAGTGACTAGGTATATTACCAAATGATAATCTAGTCACTGTATAAACAAACATGGATTTCTGAAGATACGTTGTTTTGATATGTAAAACAGATTATTTTAAGTGTTTTCTTTTGATCCCGTGATGATTTTGTGAAGAATTTCAGTGAATTAATGTATTATTGACAGTGCAGTGTCGAGTTTATAAAATTTTGGTGTACAAACTGGCTTTTTCCCTTCTGATTGGATCAACACTTCACGAGGAATTCTATGGAAATTATGGAAATAAATGATTGTGGAGTTATTTTCATGGAATTATACTACGAAATAGCAACACAAAAAGATTTACATCTGTCATATTTCAATATGCATCATAATCAATTATTTTTTGAATATTCCCGAAATGTTAAGCGCTAAATTCATTAATTCAACCTCAGAACTTGGCAACTGAATACAACCTTCCAAAATATTAGCTAAATTCTTAGTGTATTCACTGAAATATTGTTCGCAGTTGTTCGAGAAACTATGATATACAAATTCAAGATTGTGTATTTTTGTTTTAGGGTACATAAACTTGAATTGTACCTAATAGTATATTCTAATACTAGTTGCAGAATGGGCTCCCATTCCAATACGAATGCGAAATTCGAAAACGAGCGACGAAGGAGCGAGTTTTCGAACGCATGAGTGTTGGAATTGCATTCTGCAACGAGTATTAGACGATATTTTCTCTATTTCAGTCAAATTTCGTTGAAATTCAATGAAAAATTCAGATTATACATCCTAGTGACTTTTGTATTGTATCTTGGCAGTTGGTGACTCTTACGAAATTGACATTTCCAAATTGACTTTCGTTGAAAATCGTTTGGATCGGAAGCCAGTGCTGACAACCAAAAAACGAAAAATATAACTGAAAACAGTGCTGTAATGAGTTCATTACAGCACTGTTATTAGTACTGTAATGAACTCATTACGATACTGAAATAGAGAAAATATTTTCAAGCGGAATCTATTTCCGGTTCTACCGGAAACGAATGGGAAATTCGTTATTTCGAATGCAACAGCCTGTATATTCATACATATTTGAATTCATCTATTTTGAAGTAGGCTATGTTGTCATTCTTATTTTTATTGATCAAGCACTATGCAAAACAAGCAATTATAAGAAGGTACACTAGAATGATATATCAAAAGTATGTTCTTTATTTGCGGCGAATGTGACAAATAAACAAAGCAATGAATGATGACTAAATAAAAAAATCTTAATTTAAAACTGACATATTGTTACTACTGACGTAGAATACTTGAAAATTATCTCAAGTAACCTGATGTTTTGACAAAGAAACCTGGCTTTAGTCGTGAAATTCGAATTTTATTCAATAACGGCAAAACTGCTGATTTTAAATACATGAAATGTTTGGAACAACTAGTCTTTGACGAGCAATCCATCGGAATTACAAAATTATCTAGTTCCCAATTAAAAAAAATGAGATTTCATTGTTTCATTAAGGCTCACTTTGAATCCCTGTTTGAGACACCCTGTATAATATTTTCTCATAATTTATACAAGAAGCAGTATCAGCGTTCATTTTCTTGTTCCACTGTGGCGAAAAAACATTCTCACAATGAGGGATTTTGGATATATTAAGTTTAACACTGAATTGTGACACTCTTTCTGTCAACAAATTTGACAATCAGGCTATAACTCAACAATTGTTTGAAGTGGTTGCGCATATCAGACATCAAGTCAGTGCAGAATTAAACGAAGAACTCAAATATTAATAAATATACAGGGTGTTGCATTCGGAATAACGAAGTTCACATTCGTTTCCTGTAGAACTGGAAGTAGATTCCGCTTGAAAATATTTTACAATTCAATTTACAAGTTCATGTACTCTAACACAGAATCTTGAATTCGTATCAAAATTCCTTCGTCGAATACGTCTAATGAAACACTGTATAGTGTTGTGGCATCTTTCTTAGGAAATTTATGAAAACGTATAGACCGGTTTTTCTTTTTCCTTGAAGAGCAATTGAAATCACAACAGTTACAATTGAATACAGTTTTTTTCAGTACTAGTACTCAGCTTACTCAAAATCAATCCACAATTGTCTCTCTTGACAATGATTACAAAGAGACCAGGACCAGAGCTATCTAATTTTGAATGATCCTTGACCATTGTAAAATTGTTTCTTCAGTATCGTAATGAGTTCATTACAGTACTGAAAACCGTGCTGTAATGAACCCATTACAGCACTGTTTTCAGTTATATTTTTCGTTTGTTGGTTGTCAGCACTGGCTTCCGATCCTATCAATTTTCAACACACGTCAATTTGGAAATGTTAATTTCGTAACAGTCACCAACTGCCAAGATACAAAACAAAAGTCACTAGGATGTATAATCTGAATTTTTCATTGAATTTCAACAGTATTTCACGAAATTTGACTGAAATAGAGAAAATATCTTCTCTATTTCAATATCGTAATGAGTTCATTAGAGTACTAAAAACAGTGCTGTAATGAAATCATTACAGCATCGTTTTCAGTTATATTTTTCGTTTCGTGGTTGTCAACAATGACTTCCGATCCTATCAATTTTCAACACACGTCAATTTGGAAATGTCAATTTCGTTACAGTCACCAACTGCCCAGATACAATACAAAAGTCACTAGGATGTATAATAGTATAATCTGCATTTTTCATTGAATTTCAACGAAATTTGACTGAAATAGAGAAAATATCGTCTAATACTCGTTGCAGAATGCAATTCCAACACTCGCTCCTTCGTCGCTCGTTTTCGAATTTTGCATTTGTATTGTAATAGGAGCCCATTCTGCAACTAGTTTTAGAATATACTATTTCTATAAAATTCAACAATATACAGTTACGCACTGAAGATCATATTGTCAATTTGAAACAATCTCCACTTATTTCACGTGCAATCAACATCCAATTGGATTCCTTTCAGTAACTGATTTGAAGAATGTTGATTTTTCTGCACCATTCAGAAAGAATATCACTGCATGTTGCGGATGTTGAATTTAATCAAGTACCTTGACGATTTACATGCACATGTTTCCAGCAAAGAGAGTTAAAACGGTAGTCGGGAATGGGGAAGTTATTTCAATAAGTATTGTATACAAAACGGCTTCCCGTTGGTAAACAGCGGATCTCGTTCCAACATAAACAAATCTGCCTGTACGGTGCACTCTCGGAAGGTGCAAAAAAAGCGCACTGGACAGATATACAGGTCTGCCAACTATATACAGGGTGAGTCACGAGGAACTGAATATACTCCTGATACGTATGGAGGCTATTCAGGTGAACATCAGATGCCTTTCAAAATTGCACTTTCCTCTTCCTGAGTTTTATACAGGGTGATCAACTGTGCTAAAAAGGCAAAGTCTAGCATAACTGCTAATCAACTTAACCCTAGAATATTTCAAATCAATTCAGAAAATCAGGAAAAACTGAAAGGAAAGAAAACAATAAAAAGATTTGTTTTGAAAGAAGAAGAATCAAAAATCATGGCATGTGTAATGAAAAGGCAACAAGTCGTAAGACAATTCAAAATCACCAATTTCTCAGGACAGATAAAAACCAGGAACTTTTACAGAATGATCAAGAATTCGACTTTCATTGAAAAAATCATATGAAGTCCATTCCGAACACCAAATTTCTTCATAATGAAATAAGGAAATTATTGATGAAAACTCGAATCTAAATTGGGCATGTTTTTAGGAATATCCAGTGGTTTTTGTTCGTTGGAATCACATTAAAAGCGTTCCATATGGCTCAATGACAGTTCCTGAAAAACTGATCCTACTAACATTAAAGGACGTAGCTGTGACCATCTTTCTGATCCTCCTGAATAAAAAATATTAGTCTAAAAGCACGAAAAACTCTGGAAAAATCCGTGAAATCAGTGCTGTCATGATATGATCAAAGTTACATGTCACAAAAATGAGATAATTCATTGAACATGCCATTTGAATTCATGAAATATCTCTGTGAATGATTTTGGGTGATGAAGAAAGAAAAATCTCAAATCATGAACTCTTCAACTTCTGTACACAAATTTTCACCAACGCTAACATAAAATCATGTTATTGGCCGAGTGTGTCTTACAGTTATGAATGTTTTACAAAGGTGACAATGAGAGTCATTGAATTTGATAACGGTACTCTGCTATTTAAATGACATAATACAGAAGATAACGATTTACCTTGGAGGCGAAGATGGTGAACGGTCCCAAATACAGTATTATGCACCATTCTTGAGATAGTAAAGATTAAGGAAGTGGTAGTCTTTCGCATCTTGAAGCTTCCTTCTTCACCTTTCTGCAAGAATTAGGCCAGCGAATTGTAGGCCAGCGAATTGTAGGCCAGGAATGTAGCCGAATATCCCTCCAGAAGTTTTTACAAAATTCACATCATTGTATGTGGGACTCAATATCTATTATTATAGAAACTATTCACAATGAAGGTTAAGTCGACACCCTGTATTTTTGGGTTGGTTTGAGGTGTTTGTTTGATTTTTTCAGAACATATCATCATGGACTTCAAAGAATACAGGGTGATTCAGTCATGAAATAAACTGTGAACCTCACGAAAATACCCAAAAACCACCTTTTTTTTCATCACCCTCTATTTCAAGATTAACTCCGTTGAGGTGGGAGTTTTCTCTCACCACTGTACTTGATATAAAAACATCAATACGACTGAGAGTTTTATCCATTTCCTATGACCAGATTTTTTTTATGTAATATGAAAATTATTTATTTATGTTATTCTATTCTTATTCCAGCAAAAAATCTGGTCATAGGAAGAGGATAAAAACTCTCAGCCGTATTGATGTTTTTATATCAAGTACAGTGGTGAGAGAAAACTCCCACCTCAACGGAGTTAATCTTGAAATAGAGGGTGATGAAAAAAAAGGTAGTTTTTGGGTAATTTCGTGAAGTTCACAGTTTATTTCATGACCGAATCACCCTGTATTCTTTGAAGTCCATGATGATATGTTCTGTAAAAATCAAACAAACACCTTAAATCAACCCAAAAATACAGGGTGTCCACTTAACCTTCATTGTGAATAGTTTCTATAATAATGGATCACCCGGTATGAATTCTGGGTATTTCAGGTTTTTTCGATGTATAGCAACAACATATCTAGTGAAATAGTTCATTTTGCGAACGTTCTCGCTCTGGAACTGACATATTTTATACTTTCAAAATCGGGCAAACATTCAATTATGGATAACCCTGTATTCGTAACGATTTTCGGTTATATTTCTCTATATAGTTGCTCCCTGAGAATGGAATCAAATGTTTTTTGAGAAAAATTGAACTTCATTCGATTCTGTTTCGAGATACTCGCGTAGTAAAAGTGGGTAATTCTCAACTTCAACGCCCTGCATCTCAAAAACTAAAGTCATAGGATTGAGTTGGGGCCATGGACACTTTTGATCATAGTAGGTCGAGTACTATATTATAACAAAAAATTAGAACATTTGACGGAACGCCATTTGCCATAAGAAAAGTGCGGGGTCCTTTTTCTCTCGTGCATTGTCTCTTTGAAATTGGTAATCAGCTCCAGGTAAATTAGGTGTTATTTCATTTGGAATGTCGAATATAAAGAAACGCAGAGGGATGAAATGATTTGATGGCTTTTATTTCCCCCTCAAGAACATATATTGTCGAAAATCTATTTCCAGCATCCTTGTTAGTGATTTCGGAGAAAAATCGCAAATTATGATATTGAAGAGGAAAAAATATCTTGATTCCAATCAGTCAATTCAATTTGATCAGCATACAATCGAGCTGGTATTTCGGCGTCTGACTTTAATCCATAGTTGTTAGCTTCAATTTAGAAACAGGGAAAAATATTCCAATATCCATCAATCAGTTCTATAGAAGGAGAAAGAACTTCAAATAATGGGGTTAAGGTCTCCAGTCGGTAACAAAAAACGAACAGAAACCTGATATTCCATGTCATAAGTAACAAGAACCGTCCCTGCTTAACACTAAAATTTGTCCGTAACACTATTCAGGTTGGGGCATTTTTTCTAGGTTCGTAGGTTCCCGTCTAATAATTAAACGAGCACCTATCTGAGTTCTCTTGACAGCTTCTTGAACCTGTACCTTTTGAATTTATCGTGTGGTATTAATTTAACTGTTTATCTCACAAAATATTTAACGGTACACCGACGAGTCCGGTGCATCATCAAATATTCTTCGATTCTTCACCACTAGCATCCACACCGACTATGGAATTATTGACCTTGAAGGTCACCGTTTGATGTTATGTAATATTTTTTCGACAATGACCGCCTTTTCGACGGGATTTACTGGTGTTTCTAAATGAGAATAAGACACGAAACGGTTAAATTTCGAAACGTTTCCAGATAACTGAATATCTTAAAAGGATGCTGATGATCACATCTCTTCGGAGATGTGAATAAGACGTGATTTCAATGTTTTTTGAATGGTCTATTTCATTTTTCGGGTCAATCGATGAAGAAGATTGATCCACTGGAGGATACAGGGGGGCCATGAACCCCCCCTTTTGGACCTCGAATTTGACAATAATCCCTTGATAGAAGTTCAATCGATCTCTAATACTTTCGATTAATAAATTCATGGCCCCTCCTAAAAAAAATTCATGTCCTCCCCCTGAAAAGCTATCTGGTTCCGCCAGTGGATTGATCATCGTTGTTTCGAATTGGAAATGCAGTATGAATTTTGTACTTTCATGACATACAAACTACTCATTGTTGATTTTACTGAATATTTGGAATCCTTCCTTCGAATTATCAAAATCCTAGTAACTTTTAGTGTCACGCTATTTTAACCTATTTCTAAATGTACTGGTTGAAGTGAAACACAGTGATCTCTGCCCAATCTTTCATTATTTGCATTTGTAATAAAGGGTTTTCCAATAAGAGGTGTTATTTTGACATTCAAAGAAAAATCCCTTTTTTAAGATGAATGATCGGATGTCCATTTCATTATAAAGAGCCGTTAGTAATGGAAAATAACATCAGCTACGAGGATGTATTGATATCTAGTTAGCCTAGACCAGTTCCATGCATAAACAAAATATTGCGATACCATATCAACGAACAATAACTTATTAGAAGTGTCAGTGTAGAGTTCGACGTCAACAAAGTAAATAAAAAAAAAGATGTCCACCGAAATTGTAAAAATCGAAAAATTGGAGTATCGAGCCATCATCAAGTACCTACCTGTATTTAAAAGGGTTACGAGGTAAGTAGATTTACGAAGATATGCTTAATACCCTTGGTGATCAATGTCCTTCGTATGCGACCATGAAAAATTGGACTGCAAGCTTCAAAAGAGGTAAATTTTCCATTGAAGATGATGACCGATCGGGAAGGCCATTTTCTGTGTTAGTCCCCGAAATTATCGATGCAGTTCGTGACATGATTTTCTCAGATCGTCGAATTGGGCTAAAACGGATATCTGAAGCACTGAAGATTTCATACGAAGGCGTTCATCATATAGTTCACGTCGATTTGGACATGCGAAAATTCACTGCAAAATGGATCCCCAAATGTTTGAATGTTGACCAAAAGCGTGCAAGGGTAGAAGCATCGCGTTCGATCTGTGCTCGATTTGAAAACGATGTAGACTTCTTAAACCGAATTGTTACTATGGATGAGACTTGGGTACATTTCTACGATCCATAAACAAAGCAACAATCGATGGAATGGCGACACTCTGGTTCTCCAAGACCTAATAAGTTTCGTGTCCAAAAATCTGCTGGAAAAGTTCTTGCTTCAGTTTTTTGGAATTGCCATGGGGTAATCATGATTGATTCTTTGGATAAGTTTAGAACAATAACTGGAGATTACTATTCGACATAACTGACCACTTTACGGGAAAAAAATTGAAGAGAAAAGACGCGGAAAGCTATCCAAAGGTGTTTTGTTTTTACAGGACAACGCCCCAGTACACAAATCTCATGTTGCCATGCAAAAAATTCGTGATTTAGGGTTAGAATCACTAGAACACCCCCCTTATTCACCAGATTTGGCTCCGTCCGACTATCATCTCTTTCTTCAACTGAAAAAAGTTTAAAAGGTCCTAAATTTTCTCCCAACGAGGAGGTAATAAAAGCTGTGGAGGACTGGTTTGCAGAGCAAGAAGAAACAGTTTTTTTGATAGGGCTAGACACGTTGCAGGTTCGCTGTAATATGGAATGGACAAACCTGGGTTCTCTTCAACACTTTCAGCTACAGCAGCAATATTCTCGGCTGTTCTAAATAACACGTCTTATTGGAAGACCCTTAATGAAAAATATCCATCTACATGGTTACCGTACTTGCTTCAATTTCACATATTTTGAAGTGAGAAATGTGACGCATTATACTTACAAGCATGAACTTATCTTTTCTGATTTCAAATAGCTATTTAAAAACAGAAGATTTGAAAAAAATGCTATGAATTTTTTCCTTCATTCAGTCAGTGAACTGAAGATTAGTTCATATTAGTTATATTAGCTGGATTGCTTGCATGTTATGAATGAAATTGAATAAAACATATAATTAATTCGAAATTGGTTCGAAAAATAAGTTGTGCTTCTTCGAACTCCACATTTTATTTATGCATGTTCATTGTTCTGCTTAACGTATTATTTATTACCACAAAAGATTCTGTTTTGTTCGCGTGGAATGATATAACTCCTGGAGAATTAATTAATCAACCTTGGGAGCTGTAAAGGTACCAACAAATGAGAAACGTATCTCTACAACCTCAAATGTATAATCAAAAATTAGGAACGGTACACGCATTGTTGAGCATGACTTCGGCATTTCTTTCTGTGTGAGAGAAGAGGCGGAGATGTTTGACTTCCATATAAGCAAAAACTACACATTTTTCAAACATTTCCCCGGCATTCATTAGTCTTCATCATCCTGGATATTCAGTTTATTTCACTTTAAGAGGCGACAATTCTTTATCTCATGGCAGGTCGAGCGATTTTTCAAAATTAATTCACAGTCACTTAACTTTGATAGTAGAATACCCAATGTCGTTGGTGTTGAATAGTCCACCTTACTAGAACCAAACAGTAGATCTTTTCTGATGGATCAAAAGCACCTCTTATCCTGATCCAACGGATCAAATCATAACAAATTGCTACAAAAGCAACACACTGACTCGTTCAGGCCTGAATCTGATTTCAACAACGATAAATCACGACTATTGAACTCAATCAAAAGTCGACAATGACCGAAGAAAGTTCCTTAGGTCGATTCTTTCTGTCGATAGCCGCTTTCTAAGCTACGATTTTTCCGACTAATTCCAGAGGAAACTGTTGAGGTCGTCGCTTCCTTATATCAACCTGACGAGGAATTAATTGAATCGAAATAATATCAAATAACGATCAGAGTGGAGGTAAGGCACAATGAGTGTTGAACGCTCATTTGGATCGTATACGGGAACAAATAAGGCAGGCATGGTGAGATTTCTCATGCTCAATAAATAACCGTTCAGTTTTCTAATCTGATAATTCTGTAACAACTTCTAATTTAATTCGATCTGACCACTTTCATATCCAAATGAAACTGTGGGAATAACTCGATCTTTTTGCTTTCTAGCCTGTAATTTTCTTTGTGCAATTGGGTGATAACTGCATCGGCGGATGAATTACCAGAATACATAATAACAGAAGATTCTCATTATTGAATCAGAATATACGAAGGAATGAATTTTGCTCAATCTATCCCTAAATTATGAAACATCTGACTTTTTGTGCATCTCTTCGCTTTAGGAAATTCAGTATTCACTGCACATAACATAAGGACTGAACGAGAATAAATTCGCTATCACAAAAATGCTTATATCTTTTGAACCACTGGACCGATTTCGAAAATCAAACTCATTTTCGAATCATCTTCTAATTCTAATGAGAACTGTTTTTACAATAAAAAAACCGAAACTATTTTGTACAAAATTCATGGATTTTTTCTGGAATTCTTCCCATCATGCTTCTTATAGTGTTCTCAGTCACTTTCTGGGATGCTGTCTTACACTTTTGCTTGAATTCCGCTAAGGTTTTCGTTGATTTCTTAGTCTTCTCTTTTTACCAGGGCCCAATATCTTTCGATTGGCCTGAGTTCTGGGCAATTTGGTGGATTGGCCATTTGGGGACAAAAACCACCTCATTAGCTTCGTACCATTCCTTGGTGGCCTTGCTGTAGTGGCATGAAGCTAAATCTGGTCAAAAGATTGTTGACACATCGTGCTAACGTAAAAATGGTAAAAGTCGCTTCTTCAAGCATTCCTCGATGTATATCTTCGAGTCAACAGAGCCTTGGCCAACGAGTCCCACAAGTGCAAATTGCTTGACAAACCAGGAATTTTTTAGGAAACTTTGCTTGTTTCTTCACGCGAAATTGTTCGTCAACATTTCAACGAGAATCTGCAGTATAAAATTCCTGACCAGAAAGTTGCGAGAAATCAGCCAAGTCATAGGTTTCGTCGTCCATCACGCAACAGAAAAAATTTTTCAATAAATCTTTTTTTAATTTCTTTGGTCTTGATTTCGCTTCTTGATTCTGCACAGCGTTCCTGTCTGGCACTTTCTGCACTTAGTATGTTCTAAGCCCACAACTCGACTCGATTTTCTGAACGGTTGACTGCGAACAACCCACTATTTGGGCCACTTTCCGTCCTGAAAGGTTTGGATTCTTCTGAAAAAGGCTGATGGCTTTCTTCACTTTTTTGGGCTATGAAACCCCTTTTTCCTCCCGGTTCCTTCCTTGCGGTTAATTGTAAGATCTTCGTTGAAGCGCTTAACAACTCTTGATACCGTTTCCGGACGAACGCGAGCCTCTTTTGCGTTTTGAAGCTCCATTTTTGATTATTTTGAAAAAGTTTCACTATAAATTCTCGTGTTTTCACTTCTCTCGACATTTTGCGACAGAGAATTGGAATATCTATGAAGTAAATGTTCCACATGTTTCTAACGTTCATAACAAAGCTAACTATAATCAAATTTTGATTTTTTCTTAATTGGTTCAAGAGATATAGTCGTTTTTGTGATAGCGAATTTATTTTCGTTCAGTCCTTAATCAAATCGACTACCAAAATAGGAATCCAGTTCACTGAGCACGAAGAATAAATTGGAAAAATTGCAATTAACCTTAATCTCATTCTTTTTCGCGAATATTTAGAATAGGATTAGAGGTTCATGTTATTCAAAACAGAGCGTAAAAATTATCAGAGGTTTTCTTGCGCAAATTTTATATAACCTGATTTAAATGGATATGTTATTCAAGTTCATGGTTACATATTCAGATTGTTACCTATCCATTCACGTAAATGGATGGTGGAAGTTGAACGGAAGTGGTTTCCATCACCTACTTTTCGAGTAATAAATTTTAAGGAGTTAGTTGTGAGTTGGATCACCGTGTAGGAGTTTCTTCTTCGCGCAGTTTTTGTGATTTAATTGATTCCGATACCATTGTGCTTGGGTAAGGGTAAGGACATATAGGGTGTTTAATGTTGTGATTATTTCTGCCTAATCTTGGAAAATATCTGACTATCATAAACAGGTAATAGTAAGTCAATCTTCAGAGATAGATATATGCTATCCCAGACTTTTTTGTAGAACTATTTAAGAGGTACATTTCCGTCATACATTGTATCCACGTAAGTCTTACGGTTTTTGCAGCGCACGTGAAAATAGCTGATTATGGTTGATTTTTTTGTAATTATTGAAGTTATAGTAGGTATTCTTCGGGTGAAAAGTATAGCCTATGTCACTCAGGGATAATGTAGCTTTCTTAGGGTGAAAGAATTTCTGAAATCGGTCCAGTAGTTTTTTGAGCCTAGTCGTATCAAATCCATCCTTTTCTTTCCTCTTTATAATATTTGTTTAGATAAACATCTGATCTGAAAAATAGCATTTTTCTTCTAATGTCAAAATGACATCTCTTATTGGAAAATCCTTTATGTTGTTTACACCCCAGCGAAATGACAGATAGGGAAAAATAAAGCCTCATAACGACACTGCAAAATAACGATGTTGTCAGATGAATCCATGGAATAATAAACTAGTAGAAAGTAGTTATCAAAACCTCACGAACTTATTTATACACCTCACAAAAAATTGGCCTGGCTTTGTCCCTAAAACAAAAAAATACTCAATATTTACTTGCTTAATTCCTCTTTTCTTTTAATATTTCTGTAATTCCTTAAATTCAATTTCAGCTGACCTTTTTACTTCTTCTGGCATATCTATGAATCCGAGAAGTCACATATCCCAGGACCTAGACCATCAAAATATTTCTTCGAAAAATTATTCAGTCAACATAAATTAATCTGTCTTGTATCTTTTAAATCGTGGCTTCATTCCAATAGGTAGGTATAACATAAGCCATCCTAAAATTGCCGTTCGAAGTGTTATTGCCGACATAATCACCGATTTATTCGGATGACTTGTCCGAAATTGATGTCCACTAAACGATTTGTGGGAAAAGGTCAACGGGAGTTCATTTGGTTGCAGAATGAGTGGCACAAACCAATCAATTAAATAACAGAAGATTTGTGATTTTATTATAATGCCACATGTTCCCATCATTGTTTGGGTAAAAATTCGTACGTAATATTTTTCAGGGTGTGATTTATTTCGCAAATTTATAGAAAATGACTTTTTATCTTAATTGAAGAACTACTTCATAATCAGTACAGCATATAATGTTCGATGTTCAATTAAAAATGTGGGATGGGTAGTTGTGACCATCGACTTATCTGATGGTTCTGGTTAGATGTTACAATCCCATTATTTTGCACTTAAGGAGTTGTTCAACACGTTTGGATTTTTCAATCGGGTTCGAGTTTCAGAATTATGAATGAAGAAGAGAGAAACTGCGTGGTTGTATTCACCTCCAGATGAACCTTCATTGAATGGATCATGAACCTATATTGGCTTGATGTTCCACAAGGATGGATCATTAAATTAATGAAGTTGCACGTTCTAAATCATAATTTTACAGTTTCAAATAATTTCAGCAAAATATTCAGACATGGAAATCGGTTATCGTCTATCTACAGTGCGCGTCAAAATGTTGCAACAAATTCATTTTCTCGGAATGAAGTTTAAATTTGAGCTCGTTTGACTATCTCATCCAGACTGAAGAAGTTGTGATTGTCAAGTAGAGGTTCTGTTGAAAAATCCACCAGAAGAAGTAGGGAATTTTTTCATTTACTTCATTTCGATTCATCTTCATGTTAAAGAGGAGATAATAGTTTTGAGGAATGATTCTGGTTTTCACCATAATGATCTTACCAACAAAAAGACAGTAGAGAAACCAAGAAAAGGAGAATCCATCAATCCCTGATTCCACTGTAACTACAAATAGGATATCTTATGCAGGTGAAAGATCGTTTATCGAAACTCATACTACCAACATAAGAGCATCACAATGCAATTACGGATAACATACTATCGTACTTTGAAATTAATGACTTCAAACTATCTCTCGCAGGACAATGAACTATTTAAATGAGATAATTTTCTTCGAATATCATTAATTACCTCTTCACTTTTCTGCATCAGTGTTCAACACAATGCAAATAATCTGCCAATGCACACCACGAGAACTCTGTCGGTTTCAGGTGAAAGTTATTATTGTCTTCGTGTTAATTGAATCTCCTGTTTATTGAATGATGAATGATTCAACCAATGCCTCGGTTTAATGACACCGCATTTATACGATCTTTGAATTTTTTTTCAGAAATAGAAAATTATTGAATTTTTGTTTCTGTTTATTATTTTCAATTGTAATTTATTCTTTTTTTGCCTCACTATGTGCTTTTGTTCTTATTTTTTAATTCTTTGAGTTTATAAAAATTTTTAAACTCTTGCCAAATAAATAATAATAATACCATAATACATTTGACGTACAATCTCAAAGGATTCTGGTGTTAATTGATGGCACCCCTGATTTATTCTTTGTCGTAGATTATATAGATAAGGTCTGAGATTTTCCCATTTTTCCCAGAAAAAATTAAGAGGCGCCAGATCTGGTGATCGGCAGGCCATTCTACAGGATCTCTACGATCAATCAAACATTTCTAAAAAAATTCAATACGTTTGAATGGGACGCCTTATTCACAAGCTCATACAGTGCACATCAAAATTATGGAACAAATTCATTTTCTCAGAAGAAAAATATTTGGCAACAAAATCCTGAAACAGGTCAATTTTTGTATCACTTTTACCAAAGGACCCCCGCACTTTTTCTATGGGAAATGGCGTTCCGTCAAATTTTCTAAAATTTTGGTATAATGTAGTAGGTACTCGACCTACTGATCAAAAGTGTCCAACTCAATCCTATGACTAGTTTTTGAGATACAGGGCGTTGAAGTTGAGAATTACCCACTTTTACTACGCGTGTATCTCGAAACAGAATCGAATGAACTTCAATTTTTCTCATGAAACATGTCATTCCATCCCCAGGGAGCAACCATATAGAGGAATATGACCGAAAATCGTTACGAATACAGGGTTATCCATAATTGAATGCATGCCCGATATGGAAAGTATAAAATAGGTCAGTTCCAGAGCGAGAACTTTCGCAAAATGAACTATTACACTGGATATGTTGTTGTTACATCTAAAAAGTCTGAAATACCCAGAATTTATACTGAGAGATCCATTATTATTTGTATTCTGTATTTATGGGTTGATTCAAGATGTTTGTTTAATTTTTATTTTTTTTAGAACATATCATCATGGACACATGGACTTCAAAGAATACAGGGTGATTCAGTCATGAAATGAACTTTGAACCTCATGAGAATACCCAAAAACCACCTCTTTTTTTCATCACCCTCTATTCAAGATTAAATCCGATGAGGTGGGAGTTTTCTTTCACCATTGTACTTGATATAAAAATATCAATACGGCTGAGAGTTGTTATCCACTTCCTATGACCAGATTTTTTTTTATGTAATACGAAAATTATTTATTTATGTTATTCTATTCTTATTCTAGCTAAAAATCTGGTTATAGGAAGTGGATAAAAACTCTCAGCCGTATTGATGTTTTTATATCAAGTACCTACAATGGTGAAAGAAAACTTCCACTTCATCGGATTTAATCTTGAATAGAGGGTAAATAAGGAGAAATAATAATTAGAAAATGCAACGGAAACAAATTTACAAATTACAAATAAATACAGGATGTCTCAATGAAAAGAAAAAAGACGTCTTTTCTAGTAGGAGAATCAAGAAATGAACTTGTCATATAGCTCGGACAAAGTGAAACTAAGAGAAGCCACCGCTCTTTTGGAAGAAGGAAGATGCTGACCAATTACTTGTCCTCAACAAGAATCTTCACCCTCTTAAAATAATACTGGTAGCCATGAGTATTAGTTATACTGTGGCGCGATCTATTAGCAGATAGACTCATGCACAAAACTTGCCCTGCTGCACCATTGTTCCTAAAAACAATGTTGCAATTTTGCGAAATACGATTTTTTCTAATTGTTCCTCATAGGGTAAATAAATAATCCCATTCCACAGTGTATTCCCTTCTCTTTTTACCAATCCTACTCAACCAGTTGTGCATATGCAGTATAAGACCAGATCCTAACATGAGATCTCCGGGCATAACCATACAACATGACGAATCCCAAGAAATTGTCTGACGGTAACGATGCCATCATCATCATCCTAATTGCGAAGCCGGTCTCTTGAGTCTTGACAACTTCTGTCCAAAGCCGCAAAAGTGTGAAATCGGAATGTCAAAACAGCTTCTGCACTCGAAAATCCCATCAGCTGGTTCGTTTCATAGAGTGAAAACTGTTATTTTCATTGCAGGTACAAGCTCCGTCTCAGAAAATAATTTCATTATACAGAAATTCATCTCGATTCGATGATAATCTCAGCTTCTCCAGCGCATCTGGTTTCCCCCTGCATCCAAATGGTATAATTACAGATGTAATTAACTCTAAAGTATAAGGCTTCAGCGGAAATTGCACTTTTTCTAATGACTCCTCTCGATTGCAACGCTCTTGAATATCCGCATAATAATAGACAAATCGAAGATTTCCCCCTTCTCCCTTACAACTGAACAAATGAACTGAGCTTTTGTATTCATCACGTAAATTTTGGATAGTTTTCAAGTTCAAAAACTCCTTAGATCCGCTAGTGTTTGAGATGTTAAAACTTGCTTTCATGAAACACTTAATATTTCCGAACAAGTTGAAGATAGGTATAGGACATTGTACATGAATTATGTCTAAAATATACCTATTCCTTTTTTTATCTAGAACACTTCTCGACCAACATCTGAAGCTAGTTTTCATGAATTTTCAGCATTTTCTATCATAACTTGATCAGAAAAATCTTAAAATGGCAAAAAACAATTTTGTAATAAATGTCTAGTTCTTTGATTTTTTCCACCTCGATGACTTTGAAGGCTAATTCTAATAAAAGTAGAGTGTTAAGTACCTACCATTTTTTATCAATGATTCTAAAAGCTGACTGTTGAGCGCAGTTTTTGAGCATACTAAGAAATCGTGAATTCGCCTTTTCACATTTTTAATTTTGATTCGAAAATTCAGATCATAATCCAATTCACGTAACTTTTTCACTTGAGACCAACATTTCCATAATTTTTATCAAAGTTACGAATCTGGTTATTTTATGTATAAAAGTACAAATCATGGAGATTGAGTTACAAAAAGAATTTCACAGAGAAGTCTTGTACCTTTTTTTTAATATCTCTTTTAAGATGGTCAAGTCGAAAATTCTCAAAGTTCATAAAAAAATTCATAACTCGAAAACCGTGAAAAATCGCATAACATACAGGGGGTGATTCCAATAGCCTATGACCCGAGGGACCTGTTTTTTTCTTTTTGACGTCAATCTCTTGGCCACACTGTATAGGACCGTCTCGGCTTTGGAAGAACCTGACAAGTTCAGTTCTAAAAATTCAAAGCCACCAATATACTCCTACAACCTGTCGAATGATACGGTCCCAGATTATCGTTGAGTTCTACGAAACCCAAATTCATACGAGATTCGAAACTGATGATATCCAATTTGATTCATTACGTTTCAACAAAACAAAGACAAAAAAGCCCAAAAACTCAACCTCGTTGGAATTGTCTGCTTTTATTGTACGCCCAGAGCATTTTCTCACTTTCTTCTTTTTTTCAGAATATTTGGTCAGCTCTGGATCGCCCCCTACCCGCGACAAATTAAGATGCGACGATAAGGCCAGGGCCAGACGAGATTGGCGAAACGAGAGGCTCAGGGACATCGCCACTGCACTGACAGACAGATCGCCAGAATCCAGTTTGGCTCTACCTGCAGAGGGATTGCTCCATCTCAAAAAGGTGAATAAAAAAATATGCGAAATATTGACCAAATGAATATTCACTTGACTGCAAAAAAGTTCTACTACTTTAGAAAATTCAATACACACAACCAAACTTATATGGAATCACCCTGTTATTTGGAAAAAACGAATTTTAATTAAAAAAAAGTCGCTGAAAAGTGAAGAGCAGTTTTCCCAAAACAAGTTTATTACAAAAATAATATAAATTATTAAAAGATTATTTTTATAATAGAACAGAAAATTAAAAGTGTAAATTTCTCTAAAAATAATTTTTATGTAACTGAGAATTGAACAACAAATAAAACGATTTTTACAAATCAATAATCAGTATTACCACCCCTGGCATTGATACAAGCTTGAATTCGACGAGGCATGCTTTCTATTAAGTTGTTAATTTCTTCTTCTGTAACATTCTCTCCATTCCTCTAAAGCCGCTTGTATAAGTTGCTCTGCGTTACCAGGATTATTTTGACGAGCTCTAATTTTTCTTTGGATCCTATCCCACAAGTGCTCGATAGGATTAAGGTCCGGTGAACAAGAAAGCCACTCTAAAACAGTCACACCTTCTGTTTCGAAAAATTTTTTTGCAACTCTGCTGGTATGTGGGGGTGCATTATCCTGCATAAATAGGAAATAATCTCCAAAAGCACCTCGCCAGAGCCTCACTACAGGTTGTAGCGCTAGATCAACATACCTAGGCCCTGTCAGAGATTGTCTAATGGGAATATAAGGAGTTTTCTCACCAAACATAATTCCGCCCCAAAATATTACAGTACCTCCTTTGTATTTAGGGATCGGTCTTGCAGCTTGGAGCCTAGCTTGCCTCCCTCTACCTCTTAAAATGCGAACACGCCGGTCGTCTGATCGTAGGCCAATTCTGGTCTCATCCGAAAATAAGACATTTTTCCAATCTTCAATAGTCCAATTTTCATGCTCTAAACACCAATTAAAACGGTCAACTTCATTTTGCCTTGATAGTTCTGGAACTCTTAACGCTCTTCTCTTGAATAATTCCCGAGCGCGAAGTCCTTTTTCTGATAGTTTCGACAGAAACACTAACACCTGTAGCTTGCAAAAATTGCCTTTGAAGCTCTGAATGAGATACTGAGGGATTTCTTCTTGCTGTTTGGGCTAAAAAGCGATCCTGCCTTTCTGTAGTTACTCTTCCACGACTTCTTCTCGGCCTATTCTTTAGGGTTCCAAACTCCAGAAACCTTGCATAGGTTTTTGAAACAACCCCTTGTGTAACCCCCACCGTTCTTGCAATCTGTCTTTGTGACATACCTTGTTCTGCCATAGTAATAATTCTTCCTCTCTGGACTTCCGATAACCCCACATAAGGCATTTTTTTCAAACTGCGCAAAAAAACAAAATATAAATTCACTGCGACGTTCGGACGAAATGGTAAAATCGACACTGCAAAGCCAAATCTTATCAAGTGCTTATGAACCTAACTGTTTTTGTGAGTAAACACATGCACTTTTTATTTGCTTCTAACGAAAAATATATCAAAATAATATCTCATCTTAATACTGGGTGATTCCATATAAGTTTGGTTGTGTGTATATATTACTTGCACTCTTCCTGATATCTTAACAGAACAACAAATTCATAGAGAACTGCAAATATAGTACCTTGTGTAAAATTACACATTTAACGTATGAAGATTTGGAATGTTCTTGAAGAAAAATTGTGACAATCTACACAAAATTTGAAAACTTCTGGAATTTCTTTCTTATTTTCAATTCGATAATGACTGGCTTCAACCAGACATCTCAAAGAAAGATTCGAATAGATCTAAACTATTACAAAAATCGAACCAAAATAAATATCTGTTTTTTTAGGGCTGGTTGTGGCTTAAAGCACCAGAAGGCGAATGGGTACGTCGTTGGATCGTCCTATGCGTGCCTACCTTGGCCATATTCCAAGACCAAGATGAGCAGGCAAATCCAGACTTCACAGTGGAACTGTCGTCGGTTTCCAGCTACAACGAAATAGCCACAGATAGCAAATACGGTTTCGAAATCCACTGGTCCCATCAGTCCGTTACCCTGAGCGCTGTTACTGCAGGGATCAGGTCCAACTGGTTGGGGGCCCTAAAAAAGGCTTGTCCAGCCACACCAACACCTTCGGACAGTTCGACTTCGCCGACCACTCCACGTTCCGTATTTTTATCGAGCGACGATGAGTACAAAACCGCTTCGGAAAACGATAGGAGGTTTTCCGGAGACTGGAGTGAGCTACCGCCATCTCCGCCACTGACCAAATTTGCAGCCGCCAGGCTCAAGGACAGGTCTAGGATCCGGGGAAGGTTGCCTAGGTGTCAATCTAGGCAGAACACTGTGGACAGTACGTCCACCGATGAATTGGACTGTGTCAAGGAGACGGAACACGTCGAACTGAGCAACACGTTGAATAGGCAAAATTTGGAGATACACGATCTTCAGAATCAATTATCAAAGGCGCTCAAAGACAAAGGTGACCTGGAAGAAGAAATTGCTAGGTAACTTGGAATCCCAAAACTTATTCATAAACACATACCCATTTATCACACTCATTTAAAAAAGGTTTATTCAACTTTCTGAATCTATCCAGGAGCGCTTCCTTTATTAACTTTAATTGCTCAAAAATTCCAAAACAAATTAAATGATAACAAACACTATCAATCGCAATTCATGACACTAGACAAAATCAATGGGTACCATGCTAAAAGTCGGACATAAAAGAGAATATGTATTCAAAGATTAGTTCCATCCTTCGAACAGTATTATAACAAAAAATCTTCATAATTTATATCAGTTACAAATAATTTTCCTATAGAATCAACGCCTACTCTCATCGTGGGGATATAACTGATAAATGGCATGGGTTTGTATATCAACAGAATGCTAGATTTGCATCTAGAAGATAAAGCACACATAGCTAATCTCCATTTCAACCTATTGCAAATTTATTTTGAAATAGATTTTTGTAGTTTTGTTTACACCTTTTTGTCTCTTCAAAAACAGTTGTATATAGAAAAGTAGAAGAAATACACAAGTGCTGTAGAATTATAATTTGGTAATTTTGTATCTCAATGTTTTTTCATTGTAACAATCTGTCTAGTAGTTCGTTACATTAATAAGGAAAAAAGTAATAACAGGAGCAGGAAACTATTTGTTTTGTTTTACTGGCTTTGAAAATTAGAGCGCACATAATGAAATATTTAAGTTAGATTATAGCGCTAGGTCAAGGCAAATGGTTATGAATAAGCAAATATGTTGAAACTATATATTTGATGCTTTTCGCAATCAAGTGATAAATGAAACATTTTTTCTGTTAAGGCTGAAGAAAATTCAATCTGATGCAATGACTTACGAGAAGAGAATAAAGGACCTGATCGCAAACTTCGAGAAGACGGAAAAGGAATTGAATCAACGGAACTCGCAAACGGAAACGAAATTCACCAAGGAACAAAAAACCCTCCACCATCAACTGCTCGAAGCGAAGGAGAAGGCGAAAAGTTACGAAGAGAAAGTGGGTCTGTTGTCCAGAGAGTTACAGACGAAGCAACATGTGATATTAGGTTTACAAGAGGACTTATCCAATGCGAATGAGAGGTATCAGAGAATTGCGCAAGAAAACGAACGACTCACCAAAAGATTGCAAGAGGTTGAAAGTAGATATCTTGTTAGGAACCCAAAACAAACAGACTCTTTGTCCAGTTTAACTGACATTAATTTAGAGATAGATATAGAAGATTTAGGAATGAACGAGCTCAAGGAGTACGCATTGGATTTGAAGAGTCGATTCGAAAGAGCAATTCTGGAAATCCAGGCAATAAAACGGAGATTGAAGGAGGCAAATGAAAATTTTGATAGAATGGAAATAGTCAATTTTAGCTTGGAAGAAAGTATGAAAATAATGAAACAAGAAAGCGATGCTGAAGTCAATCTGTTGGTTAATAGGTTGGAGCACTTAACTTCCAAGCTGAATGCAGTCGAAAAGCAACTTCGAAATAAATCTAAGACTGAGCAGAGGGAAAAGAGGCGTTCTTTATCTCTCAAAGGTGAGTGAAAACTCCAATCGTAAACTTATTTAGGTATTCATATGCAATGGATAAAAATATTCCCAAAACCACTATAATTGAAACCAATTCTAAAATTAATAATCCATTCTCTTATTTCAGGTAGAGAAAGCTTTTCTATCAACAAAGAAGTAGAGGATAAAGTTACCGAATTAGAAGCAAAAATAGTAGCACTAGAAAAGGGAGGAAAGCCGAAACGAAAAAACAAGAGAGATAGAAGCAGCGACAGGAGTTCTCCGATCGATGATAAATCTCTGCGTCGTCTTAGAAGAAAGAGTTTAGATAGCGCCACAGCATCAGAATCCATGAAACTGCTGATGAGACTGAGTACCTTAGAATCCAAAGTAACAAGTATCGATGTTTCGACAGAATCTTTGAACGTCAGTAATAGTGTTAGTGACCTTAGTAAATTAGATGAACAGGGAGATTCTTTAGACACCACTAGATTCGAAAATATAATTCTAGAAGCGAAGTCGAAACTTTGTGAGTGTTTGTGCCAGTTGAGTGTATTACAGAATAATAAAAATAAAAGATCAATGTATCCCCATGCGGATAAATTGAGCGTAATGGAACATCATTTGAATGAACTGGGTGAAATTTTGAATAATTCGAGCAGCATCGTTAGCAGCGCTGAAATTGGAGTCATACAGTCTTCAGCAGATTCGGTGGTTAAACAATTCGAAAGCATATTGATAGACAAATTGAATGAAATGTACGAGAGGAAAAAGTTTATGGTTGAAAATAACAGTTACGATACTAAAGCTAAATTGAATTACCTTGCAGAAAAAATTGCATTTGAGAATATCGTCATTGGCAGAATCCAAGAGGCATTTAACATTGCAACAAACGGGGAAGCATCATGTGACAGATTGATTGATAAGGAAATCAAAGAAACTGCACATTTGATTAATTCCTTAAAAAATAAGTTCAATGGTAAAAACCTCCTACAAGCTCCTGAATCGAAAACAAGTGCCGAATATTTATCCAAGGTACTTGCAAAAGCGCTTATTTCTGTGACACATGGATTCAAGAACTTCAAGAAGCAATTTGGCAATGCACATCCATCCCTTCATGTACTGATAGAGGAGCAACAAAAACTGGAGAGTCAAATATCGGTTTACAAATCCATCAAATTACCACAACTAGCAGAAGCTTTAGCTTCAGAAACAATGCACTTAATAACTGATAAAGCATGCATATTAAAATCTATAACAAATGAAACAAAACACCAATTTACGCAAGCTACAAGGGAAAAAGTGAACACTGAATTGATTCAAGCAGAAATCAACCATGTTCTACTCAGAGCAGCCCAAATTTACCAAAGCAACTTGAACTCTGACAACAACTATTTCTTCAGTTTCTTTGCATCTGAAAGAGCAGCCTTGGAACTGTGGGCGGACTCCGTTGAAGACTATCTCTACGACGAAATCAGCAGAAATATCAACGAACTGACTGAATTGTATCAGAACAGTTTGAATAAACTCCAAAGACAGAACTGGCGACGAAAACTGGAATCCGAAAGAATAAGTCTCAATTCAAACACTCTGTTGAATGAATTTGCCGACATTATAGCCCACAAGGCTCTGATTGACGCACGAATTAACGTCTTATCGGGAAAATTCGAAGCTCATCAGATAGAGAGAAACGCAAACATGGACAACCTCTTGAACAACATGATAAATAGTGAAGAATGTTGGTCTTGCATTGATAATCAGTCTGTACATATAAGCCAAAGTTTAGAAGCTGAATTTCTGTGTATGATAGATAGATATAGTAAAGATTGTTATGCACTTGTGGATAGACCGGAAATTGATACAATTTTAGGTTATCTGAATGATATATCGAGTGAGATTTCTCAACTTCAACACCAAGCTAATGTACCTGTCAACACCAGCATTTTTAAGGACTGGAATGATGTTTGTTCAAAGTGTTCAGAGCTGAGGGAGAAGTTGGCACAGATTCGTTCGGCTTTGAAGAGTACCAATTCATCTAATATGTAAGTTCATCTTCGTTTAAATGTTTGGATTCATTGACTGCTATTTTTTGGTTCCCTTTTTTTAGCATATTATCATTTTGGTATCAATTTGAAGAGACATTATTCCATTTCAGGCCGGATGTTTCGAATGTCCAACGTCCTGTCTATCTGGGGGCTGAATATTTGTCCCAAGTAGAAAGTCTGCGGTCAGCTTATAGATGCGTTTTAGCATCGTGTAAAGATACCCATCAGGAAAGTGATATAGAGCAATTGAAATTACTTTGCGAAAGGGTTCTCGTTGCAATGGAGCAGTGGCATCATAGAACAGTCCAAGAGATGCGGGAGAAGCATACTCAAGAATTGGAAATGCTACAGCAGGAGAAGGAGCAGGCTTTGCAGGAAGAAACTCAAGCAACATTAGCAGCTTTGGACGCTATGAGAAAAGCGCACGAAGCGGAAGTTCAGAAGGAAGTGGCGAAGTTCAAGCAGGAGTTTGCAAGGCAACAAAGAAATGAAGTTTTGGAACTTTCGGAAAAATTGTCGGTCAAACGTCTCGAAGCGGCAGCACTTTCTGAGCAGTTAGGAAGTGCGTCCAGGCAGTTAGCACATGCGCAACAGCATATTCTAGCATTAGAACGTAATCCGCAGCTTGATAAATTCCAGGTACTTAATTTTTCATAATCATTGAGCAATATCTGATAATTTCATAGATTTTTATATTCAATTACTAATTTTTTTCAGAACTGAGAAGAATGTCTGTGAAAAGTAACTTAACTAGTCCAAATAATCCTCATTCATACCAGTGTTTATTGGAGCAGTACAATATTATCATCACCGTTAATGTACAGTATTTGCACCTTTTTTGTACCTTTACATTTTGTGTTATTGTTTGAGTTTGTCTACTTGTAATGATTTTTCCTTTCTATTTATTTACCTCATTGAATGTTGATGTATTCTTATTTTGTAAGTGTACAAAATGATATCCAATATAGATTTATGCAATTAGATATTGTTTATATGATTGTGTTGGGTTTATATGGAATGTTTATAATATTGAAAGAAAATATATAAAATAAAATATTAGTCTGCATTTAATTCATTTCACATATATCACATACTATTCAGATCAATCACAAAATTCACACCACCAATAAAAGTTTGCACGCATTACATTTCAAAACCACTCTATTGAAGCTTTAAATGCTAAAATATGGAATCAGAAATCTTATTATTATGGTTACTAATTTTGGCGGACAATGCTTCTCTCATTCGACTATCGAAATATATAATTATTGCAAAATACAAATTATTCTTAGCTAAACGAGTAATTCTGTATTTGTAAAGCGAATAATGTATGTAAAGCTTTAAATTTAATAATTCCAAAACACAAGAAATTTTGGAATGCAATTATAAATTAAATCATTGAAATAAGCAGTCCTAACAATAAATTAAATCTCACTAATCCAAATGCAAAAGAGCAATATATCACAAAGACAAAGTGAATGGATTATTAACAATAATATCATTGTCTTAAAATACATAAAATAAATGGATGACCAAATCAGAAAGTAATTATTCAATAAAATATTGAATTATCCTTTCTGCTTGTATACATCACTATTAAGTCAGGATAAATCATCATTAAAGTCAATAAAAAATATGAGATTTACATAGAGTTCAGTACGAATTTATAAAAATTAACCTTAAGGACTAGAAGAAATATTTGAGATTCAAATTGCTCAATTGGAGCAGAAAAATTAATTGCTCAATACTCACAAATCATAAATGCCACAGAAGATCTTCGAGAAATATTAATTAAGAGATTGAATACTGATGTAATGCCATTTTTCCTGCAAAAAGTACAATAATCGGTGGTTGTGTCTATATTTTTAGCAGAAGGTAGAATTTGTTAAAATGAACCATTGCTAAATTATCTTCCCTTGAATTCGAATTCTATCAAGTAAAATATGAAGGGCGTGTCTATTCCCGACAAATATCCCTGTGGAAATCACACATGCTCTCAAGATCTGACTGAATATATACGGTACAGAATCACCCCACCAACTAGTAGAAAAATTAATTATGTACTCACAGTTGGAAAAACGTCCCAACCAGAGCCAGCTGGGTTACTGGGACATATCCCAAGCCTTCTGACAATCGATCCCCCATCTGTAACTGCCCAAACTCCAACACGACCAACACTAACTTGCTTGAAACAAGTTGTATGAGTGCCTGAATCTGAAAATGAACAATAATTTCAAACTGAAAATTTCGAGAAAATACCAATCTCACTCAAAACGGGAGGACCGGCGATTATTGTCTGCCAGTGAGTGCCCAGGGTATTGGCTTTAGAAACTTCCTTTCGAACATGGAGTCTTCCCAATTGATCTACCGCCCAGATTCCGATTGTATTCACTGATATTTGTTTCAATTCTGCGCCGTTTGGAGGTTGTACACTCAACCATTTTTCACCTTCCAATATATCTTCTGTTATTCCTACTCTAACATATGCACAGCCTTTCTTCTCTGTTGCCCAAACTCTATCAAAGGGACCGCAACTTATAGTGCTCAAAGGTTTATCGGAGCTCACATGCTCCCAGCCATTTCCCTAAGTAAAATAAAAAAATGTAACACTAAGCAAGGTGCGTACTTCTATTTTAATAGAAACCGAAAATTATTGAATGTATGAGACAAATAAATACAAATTCTTAAATATTTCCTTGTAGCATAAAGACAGGTTTTGAATGTTTTGAATGAGAGTAAATATTTACCATAGGATTTTTTTTGGACACTCCCACTCTAATGATTGGTTGGCCTCCAGAGGCCAATGCCCAAACACTGATGACTGTATCCATGTCATCTCTGACAGGAGCCAGTGCAACATCCAACAGTTTTGTGTGTCCAAGCTCTTGCCATGGACCAGTTGTCGATACAGCGCATCTTCTATACCAACGTCTCCTCCTAGATTAGTTTCATTTTCATCAACAGATCGAGTTATGAGAAATTTATGCATTTTTCTCACCTCACATAATCAGTGAAATTTTTACTGGCATGAAATGTGGCTGGAAAATCAACAGCATATTGCCAACCATCCTTGTCCACTCCACCTGGTACATGATAATCCACCATCCAATCAGAAATCCACTGCCAGTGTTTTGAAAGGAGTTTAACTTGATCTTTAAGACGTTTTTGTTTGCCAGAAGCATCACTCCACATAGGTCTATCTGTAGGTAAGCCTTTAAAGTAAAAGTAAGGTATTTTCATTAGAAAAGAAAATACCTATTGAGGTTATATTGACTTGTAATCACTTCAACCCATGTTCAATATTAACAACCATCTTTAACATATTTGATTCTAGCCATGCATTTTCCGTCTGAAAAGAAATTAGAAAGAAGAAATCATATTTGTGGATAAAAACTCTTTTTTTCCGCAAGAAGTCAGGTTTAACCCACTGAAGAGGATATGAAAACTATGATATAGGCAATATAGGGTAATAGGTTGAAATGGGGTGTGCACCCATTGAAGTTGTGAAATTTGGAAATCTTCCCAAATACCCGTAATCAAGCTTCACGATTTTATGTTTTAATACTCCAATTTTGTGGTTTTTCAATTCTTGTGCTTGCTTCGTTTTACCGAGATTCCTTGAATAAAAGTTAAGCACTAACCTGCTGAAGCAAATCCTGTGACCGGATTCCATCGCTGATTCTCGTAAACTCTATAATCCTGCGAGTCAGTCATGTTATGTACATTATGGCTTTCCATATTTCCTAAGAAACCCCCACCCCATCCTTCTGTGTAAACCCAAGCAGTTTGATCATGCCCTATTGCCCAAATAACTCCTATGTTACAGCTTTCAATTTTTCGAACATGACCTCCAATCTGCCTCCAAAATACTGTATATGGATTTATAATCATTTCTGGGCTCTTAATAACTAATCTAAATGGCTGTAGGCGACCCCAAATACTCAAATGAGATGCTGATTGAGGTGGTAATCTATGTCTATAGGTACAAAATTTTTCATTATTCACAGATATGATGTAAGCATCCTCTGTTGTTTCAATCTTGAGGGTGAATTCTTGACCTTTGGTGAAAGGCAGCTTGCCTTCCTTTTCTTCTTTACCCCATTTGCCATCAATCATAGTATTTCTCACAACACAATTATCACTTAACCGAGGATTTATATGAAGAACAATATTTTCGAATTCGGTGAAAGATTTACTTTTGAGCTTATATGTACTATCTGCTTCTAAATTGATCCCTATTCGTTCAGCATCATCTCCCACACATCCAGATAGAGTGATAATAGATCCAGGTAAACATCCTGGAAAAATAATGGAGGGTCCAACAATACTGAAGTTTGGGTAATGAAAATCTTACCAACTCTCAAAGGTACTTTGATTGGTGATTCCTTCCCACTAAGATCATACTTCTGGACATAAAACTCATCTTCCCTAAGCTGATGCTTCTCAAGTTCTGTGGGATCCCAAACGAAAATATCTCCCAATTTAGTCACAGCCCAAACACATGAATCACTAGGTTTACCTATGAAGATACACAGTTTTAATAAAAAAAGATACAGAATATGCAAGTAGAGTACCAATAATGTTGTGAATCTTCGAACATGTAGTGTGAAGATGGGTTTGCCACTCTTCCAATAGATTGTCACTTGTAAATTGTAGTTTCACTATTGGAGGATTCAGTCTAGGGACGTATAAGGCCAGCCTGGGATTACCTGGCTCAGTGCAGTTCTGTATACAAGTTATCTCACTCAAACTGAAAGAAGTCTGAAAAATAAACACTTTGTTGGGAAAATTTTGGAACCTATGCCAAATTCATGGATGTGGAACGAATTTGAAGAAAACTTTTCAAATATGCGGTTTGAAGTTTAGAACCTGCATGTAGTGTGATAATAATAATAATAAGTAATTTATTTCCTACAGGTTATACCCCCAATTACAGGAAATCACAATGAGAAAAAAAGCATTGATACAATTATGATACACTGGTACGGTGTACAATGTTTAGACATAAAAATTAAAAATTAAAAAAATATCCTAAAACAAAACCCCACAAGTCAAGACAGCCCCCTATTATGATAAATTTGACTTAAGATTCAACATGTGAAACCCTCCTTTCATCTTGTCAATGGCACTTGATTGCAAGTAGATATTGCAAAGAAGAACCTGGATAAAACCAAAAATTTGAGTGTCAAGGTTTAATCCATCACCTTCATTACTCTGAACATAATTTGTGTGCGCCATTTCATAAGTGGAAAATATACTGCTCCACAAGAGTTAGGGATATCGTATTCAACGTTTTTAAAAGTATGTTATCTTCGAGAAAATCGCTGTAAAATCATTTAAAACTCAATAACAACTTGAATCGATCCAATAAAAATCAGTATGAGACATTTCGTCAATCTGGTCGAGTTTTTTCTGAACTTTGGTTCTTTGCATATGCATCATGAATGTTCTTATTCTGAAATGAAGTCAGTTTATCAACGAGTTTTCTGAAAATGCCAAGACGTAAATTAACAAACGCTGAGGCTGATAGGGCTATCGGAATGCTACAGGGTGGCCTAACTCAGGTTGTTGTAGCGGAAAGGCTCCAAGTTAGCCAAAGTGTGATATCTCGACTTTGGAATAGGTTCAGGGAGACAGGTTCCGTGTTGGAAAGACCAAGGCTTGGTGGGCGACGAAAAACAACACCTGCTCAGGATCGTTTCATCACCGTTTCGGCGAGAAGAAACCCTACATCTACGTGTAGAATGCTCAGAATACGGAATGCAGATGGGGTCCAAGTTTCCATCGAAACCATCAGACGACGTTTGAGAGAGGTGAATCTAGGTTCTAGACGTCCATTAAGAGGAGTTCCATTAACACGTGACCACAAGCGTCAAAGACTGCAATGGGCTAGGCAACATATCAATTGGAACGATCAATGGCGTAGTGTCCTTTTCACTGATGAATCCAGATATGGACGATTTTCAGATTCTCGAAGAATAAGGGTATGGACAATCCCAAGCATACCCCTTAATCGTCGCTATGTCCAAGAAGTCCATCCATTCCGTGGGTAGTGTTATGGTATGGGCCGGGATATGTTTCAACGGGCGTACAGATCTACACATTTGTCCTGGGAATATGACCGCCTTACACTATAGGGAGCATGTCATTGATAATGTTGTACCAAATTTTCACGCTGCTATTGATGAAACTCACCGTGCTGCCACAGTTGAGAATGCGCGCGAGGAGCTTGGTATTCCACAGTACCTCCGCACTAACCAGATTTGAATTGCATAGAACATGCATGGGATATGCTCCAAAGAAGATTAGATAATCATCATCCTACCCCAGAATCGTTAAATGATCTGAGAGAGCTTCTGCCCCGTTTATGGAACCAAATTCCTCAAGAAATGTTCAACAACCTCGTGTGTAGTATGCAAAGAAGATGTCAAGCTGTTATTGATGCCTTTGGAGGCCATACAATGTATTGATAGTCTTAAAATGCTTGAATTCTCTGGGAATAAAATTTCGTTATTTTACTCGATTTTTCTTAACAACCCTGTATACGCTGCAGACCTACAGGCTAAAATTAATTTGCAACTTGAAATCATATTAATATGAATTTTCATCACAAAAATCTTATCTTAACTATATTTTTTTGCAATTTAAGTCAATATCCCTAACTCATGTGGAGCAGTTCACTATAAAACATAATATAATAACGTAAATAAACTTCCTTTTCATATTCATCTGATTGTGAAGGAATGGACACAAGATGAGAAAAATCATTAAAATCATATCAAACTTACAACTGAATTAAAAATTCATTTAGCTCTTCCAAAGCTTAACTATAGAATGTTATCAAAAAGTTCAAATCATTACCACAAATTTTATGTTAATATAATCCATGCTAACTTACCATGGTGGAAGCTCCGTCAGGATTCAATATAGTCAACGTCCCATTATTTTGCAGCCATTCCAATTGGAGAGAGCAGTCAAGAAAAGGTCTCTTCTTCATACTAACCCTAGCTTCACCTGTTTGGACCCAGCTTGAAGTGTCCACTGCCATTTCATAAGCATCAAATTTTTCTGCATTAGGAAGTCTTTCCTTCAGAGAATCCAGAATCTGTTTACGCCATGGTTGATCTAATTCTTCAATACTTGATCCTGAGTAAAATTCAGTTACATAAAATGTGGAAGATGGAATCCTCATGATCCAAACAAAAAATATGGAACTGTTGTTTCAACACATGATCAATACAAGAATAGATTTGATCTGATGAATAAAGGAACCTTTTAATTATTTCAGGCTTGAACTTTGTCATCTATTTATCTCTTCAAGGTTCAAACGGTATTCAATTAACAACATTAATGGGAAGTCTACCTTGAATGTTGTTGATTCAAACTCAGAAAAAAACAAAATTATTTTCCAGCATTTATTCCCATTAATGATGAACCACTGGCGGATCCAGACAGTTTTTCAGGGGGGAGCATGATTATTTTTTTGAAGGGGCCATGAATTGATAGAAATTTTCTACCAACATTATGGGAGTTAATGACTTGAAATGCAATTTTTGATTTTTCCAGAACATATCATCATGGACTTCAGAGAATACAGAGTGATTCAGTCATGAAATAAACTGTGAATCTCACGAAAATACACAAAAACCACCTTTTTTTCATTACCCACTATTTCAAGATAAACTCCGTTGAGGTGGGAGTTTTCTTTCACCACTGTACTTGATATAAAAACATCAATACGACTGAGAGTTTTTATCCTCTTCCTATGACCAGATATTTTTATGTAATATGAAAATTATTTATTTATGTTATTCTATTCTTATTCCTGCAAAAAATCTGGTCATAGGAAGAGGATAAAAACTCTCAGCCGTATTGATGTTTTTATATCAAGTACAGTGGTGAGAGAAAACTCCCACCTCAATGGAGTTAATCTCCGAGTTAATCATGAAATAGTGGGTGATGAAAAAAAGGTGGTTTTTGGGTATTTTCGTGAGGTTCACAGTTTATTTCATGACTGAATCACCCTGTATTCTTTGAATTCCATGATGATATGTTCTGGAAAAATCAAACAAACACCTCAAATCAACCCAAAAATACACGGTGTCCACTTAACCTTCATTGTGAATAGTTTCTATAATAATGGATCACTCAGTATGAATTCTGGGTAGTTCAGGTTTTTTTTATGTAACAACAACATAATATCTAGTGTAATAGTTCATTTTGCGAACGTTCTCGCTCTGGAACTGACATATTTTATGCTTTCAAAATCGGGCATGCATTCAATTATGGATAACCCTGTATTCGTAACGATTTTCGGTCATATTTCTCTATATAGTTGGTCCCTGGAAACGGAATGAAATGTTTTTTGAGAAAAATTGAACTTCATTCGATTCTGTTTCGAGATACGCGTGTAGTAAAAGTGGGTAATTCTCAACTTCAACGCCCTGTATCTCAAAAACTAGTCATAGGATTGAGTTGGGGCCATGGACACTTTTGATCAGTAGGTCGAGTATTACATTATACCAAAAAATTAGAACATTTGACGGAACGCCATTTGCCATAAGAAAAGTGTGGGGTCCATTATCGGAAATACCAAAAAATAGTTAGCGAGCGAGATGTAAGATGTGTAAGATGATGCCACCAATGTTGACGTCGTTTACGCGTAAGTTAACGACATTTAGCCATCGCTCAAGCAGCATTTCTATCATAACGCAACAAGTATAAATCCAAGTTCTAAATAGGTAAGGGAAAAAAACGCACCGTTTCCTATGGTGAACCAGTTTGGAATCTGGCCATTTTCAATGCTGCAAGCTCCGGCTTCCACCCAGGACCAAGGTGCTTCGTATTCGGCCCAGCCAAGTTCCTCATCATCGGCAAAAATGCAAGAATCCCTGCTGCTCCACACACTCTCGTCAGTATCTGCACGTACTTCCACCCCCACTACGGAACCAACGGAGTGGACCGGGCTCCAAGCTTTGGGATTTTTCGGCTGCGCCTCGAACTTCGTACTCAAATCGCCTACTGGAAGAGAGGTGGGAACTGTTGGAGCTGAATGAGATTGTTCGTTAAAATCACAAAGAGCGGAAGATTCGTACATGCTACTTGGCCGACTCTGGAATTGGGAAAGGCAAGTAAAGGTGTTAGTTTGCGTAAGATTTGATGGTGAAGATTTGTTTATAACAGTACAGAAGTGATTACTCTTAAGTCATTCCTGGTTCATACTAAACACTAGAGGTGCATTTTGCTAACATTATTTCAATGTTGTGTCTAATCTGTTTTCTGGACAGTTGGAAATATTTCCAGCATGTATTTGATTGAGCAGCACAAGCAATCAAAATCAATGTGTTCTTATTTTAATCTGTGAATCAATTTAATCAGCGAAGAGAATATGATTGATGTGAAGTCATCAAAGTCCGTCAGAAATTCACAAATCCATTTGAAGAATATAATGCAGAACCCAGAGAAATTGTGACGAATTATTTGTTTAAAGGACCCCGCACTTTTCTTATGGCAAATGGCGTTTCGTCAAATATTAAAATGTTTTGGTATAATGTAGTACTCGTCCTACTGATCAAAAATGTCCATGGCCCCAACTCAATCCTATGACTAGTTTTTGAGATACAGGGCGTTGAAATTGAGAATTACCCACTCTACTACGCGCGTATCTCGAAACAGAATCGAATGAACTTTAATTTTTGTCAAGAAACATTTCATTCCATCTTCCATCCCCAGGGAGCAACCATATAGAAGAATATGACCGAAAAGCTTTACGACTACAGGGTTATCCATAATTGAATGCATGCCCGATTTTGAAAGTATAAAATATGTCAGTTCCAGAGCGAAAACGTTCGCAAAAAGAACTATTTCACTAGATATGTTGTTGTTACATCGAAAAAACCTGGTATACTCAGAATTCTGGGTGATCCATCATAATAGAAACTATTCACAATGAAGATTAAGTGGACACCCTTTATTTTTGGGTTGATTTAACGTGTTTGTTTGATTTTTTCAGAACATATCATCATGAACTTCAAAGAATACAGGGTGATTCAGTCATGAAATAAACTGCGAACCTCACGAAAATACCCAAAAACCACTTTTTTTTTTCATCACCCTCTATTTCAAGATTAACTCCGTTGAGGTGGGAGTTTTCTTTCACCACTGAACTTGATATAAAAGAGTTTTTATCCACATCCTATGACCAGATTTTTTTTTATGTAATATGACAATTATTTATTTATGTTATTCTATTCTTATTCCAGCAAAAATCTGGTCATAGGAAGAGGATAAAAACTCTCAGCTGTATTGATGTTTTCATATCAAGTACAGTGGTGAAAGAAAAATCCCACCTCAACGGAGTTGATCTTGAAATAGAGGGTGATGAAAAAAAAGGTGGTTTTTGGGTATTTTCGTGAGGTTCACAGTTTATTTCATGACTAAATCACCCTGTATTCTTTGAAGTCCATGATAATAAGTACTGAAAAATTCAAACAAACACCTCCAATCAAACCCAAAAATACAGGGTGTCCACTTAACCTTCATTGTGAATAGTTTCTATTATGATGGATCACCCAGTATGAATTCTGAGTATATCAGGTTTTTTCGATGTAACAACAACATATCTAGTGAAATAGTTCATTTTGCGAACGTTTTCGCTCTGGAACTGACATATTTTATACTTTCAAAATCGGACATGCATTCAATTATGGATAACCCTGTATTTGTAACGATTTTCAGTCAAATTCCTCTATATGGTTGCTTCCTGGGTATGGCATGAAATGTTTTTTGAGAAAAATTGAACTTCGATTCTGTTTCGAGATACGCGCGTAGTAAAAGTGGGTAATTCTCAACTTCAACGCCCTGTATCTCAAAAACTAGTCATAGGATTGAGTTGGGGCCGTGGACACTTTCGATCAGTAGGTCGAGTACTACATTATACCAAAAATTTTTAACATTTGACGGAACGCCATTTGCCATGAGAAAAGTGCGGGGTCCTTTGCTCGATTTATTTGAGTGAAATAAAACACTTTGAGGAATTAACGATTCATAATTAGATATTTCCGATTGAAATAAAAAAAGCACTCAATGCTTCTAATCTTCAAATGGTAATGCTAACTGTAAGAAGTGCTCTTATTCAAGGAAATTGATGTGAATCTAGAATCTACTTTTCCATCTAGTGGATATAATATGTTTTCTAGTTATGGTTTTACTTTTCTAATGTTCAAACACTCTAAAACAGGAACCCATGACATGAATGAATCTGTGATTTCTTGTTTTGATGTTGGAATTAAAGACCACTATTTCAAGTTCTTGCTAAAAAATCTATAGTGTCAAAATGTAGAGAATCATTGTATTTCGTATTTTATTGGCCTAAGAAAAGTTCAGATAACTTCAAATATGAAATAATCACCAGGCTAATGGATACTGAAATGTATAGAAAGCTAAATTCTTACCAATATCTGGGTACTACGATGAAATTTATCCCTATTTAGACTAGCATTACTACTGGCACGGCTTACTTGAAGTGGAGCTGTTAAAGTTCTCCACCTTTTTCCAGTGAGATCAGACTGTGAAACTTCCGTACGAAAGTATACCCTTCTATCATCAGCCCCAATGCCAAACACCTGATCATTGGAACAAACTGATATTAGGGCCATCTTTCCTACCATTTCAATCCAGCCTGAGCCTATAGCTAAATCCTCACTCATTCCTGCACCTTCTCCTGAAAATTCAGAAAAGGAAAAACATTTTTCTTTGTTACTTTTAGGGAACTTGTGAACTGACTACCTTTAACCCCTTTTCTGAACCACACTTGTTTATCTTGAGTAACTGCCCATACTGCGTTAGTTCCAACAGAAAGTTGAATTATTTTGAGAGCATTCGTTCCTGGGTTTTTCACTTCTACCCAATTAGTGCCTTGTAAATTATCCCTCGTTACTCCCACTCGTACTATAGCTCTTCCACTTGCCAAAGTAGCCCAAGTTGAACCTGTGGGGCCCACATTCAACTGGATCACTTCATTTCCAAGTGGGACTGCTATCTCTGTCCAACGAGTTCCTTCAGGAGATTTTGCACTCACTCCAACTCTGAACATGACCTGAAATGAAATTGTGACGGGCGTACAGAAGGACAGAATTGAATTTTACCATGGATTTGTGATGTAGACACCAGGATGAAATGATACAGTTCTGGTTTAAGTGGGACAAGCACTCAAAAAAGAATAGATTTATCAATTGCATACCCTATTTAATGATGTTAAAGCCCATACTATCATTGTACCTTCTTCAGCTCCTGCTACGTATTGGCCACCAACAGAGACATCTATGAATGGTTCCTAAAAAATAAATATATTCGAGGAAGCTATCAAATACTGACAATAGAGCTTTCCATTTTAATTATACAGCATGCATCAGTTTTAATTGAGCCAACTAAGGCAGATTGTCCTGTTCTGTTTCGAAAAAATTAAAATTATATACCTCTACATATTTCAATTACTAAGAAAGAGACAGGATTTTGAAGTCTACAAAAAAAAACATTTTTCTGCTATACCTTCCATAAAAAACATTGGATTTAAATGAAATTCTGCATTTGTTTATACAGACCACTTGGTTCTGATATGATATGAGTTTTTCTATCAACTTTCAAGTCCTGCTAGTGCAAAGTGGAGCATCCTGTTCAGATAAAAGTTCCTTAACTTCGATAAATTGAATTTTGGATAACTCAAATCAAATTGGAGCCAAGATTTAAGATTAGTTTTTTTCAATTATTCAGAATTTGATATTTACTCTACTCAATCAAGTTTATCTCTTTTTTATTCATGAAGAAAGGGGTAAAATATGTTATGATAAATTAACAAGAAATTGCACGCTTACACTAGTAGCATCTTTATGAAGAGGTGCAATAGCACACCATGAATTCATTGCACTGTATCTCCTCGACCTGACCCATAATCTCCTTCTCACACAACTGGTCCATTGTTTTTTTGGGTGATATTGTGTGGGAAAATCCATAGCATAAGTCCAACCATTGTGATCTAGTGGTTGTCCATCTAACGTTAACTCAATCTTCCAATCACCTTCCCATTGCCAGGCCATAGATGGAAGGCGGATTTTATCCTTGGATCGGTCGCAAGTTCCATCAACACTTGAAAATCGGAATCTATCAGTTGGTAGTAACTTGGATGAAAAACCTTCGATCGGATACCATCTCTGGAAAAAATTTATAGATCATTGAGAAAATACATCTGTATACAAAATACCTCATTTTCATATGATTCTTCTCTGACCCTAATGGGAACATCTAAACCATGAACATAAACATAAATCTGGTGATCTCCACCGACTGCCCACAAGAAGTGAGGTAGGGCAGAAAGCTTTTTGAATTCTTGTCCAGCATAAGGTAATTCTCTCCAAAATGATCCTGTAGTGGAGAGAGTATGCACCCGTCCTTCATTATTTATCCCAAATAGATGAGAGCTAGGCATCCTTCATTCAAATTACTATCTCTGATATTGCCTATTAGCTTCCAACAGAAAACATAACTATGGTTTTTTACCTATATCTTGAAAGTTTCGATTTTAGGGAAGTACATGAATGATCATTGTGAAAAAAGAATTCCTAGTTTAGCAAAATAAATGCTTTTTTGTTCATTATTAATTAAAATGTCTGAAAGGTGAAAACCATAGACAGACTATAGGTACATAACCCATTTTTTCAAGTTTGACAACTAGGTATTTCTGTGATCTTTTTGAATATTTCTCGAAGGACAAAGTTCTCGCTACTCCATTCTGAATTATTCTAATATAGAAGAAAAACACTAATTATATAATCAAGTTTTATTATTAAATCTGACAATATAACGTAAAGCCTTAAATATATTTTAAATTAAACCAAGTGATCTTTCAACCACAGCATGAGGCTGTCCCATCTTTTCGTTAAACTCTGGTTGGTTGAAAATATCTTCAGGCCCAATATCGATGTCCCTTCCTGTCAAAGTATTCAGCATTAGATTTGAGGATGGTAAAAATGGTAGATGTCCAATTTTTTTAGCAGATTTGAGTTCCATCCCAATTCTCAAGGGTGCATGCAATCCTTGGGTGTTACGGAGAATGGTCATATCCAAATTAGAACGATGTTTAGCATACTGAAATCGAAAGCTGTATCATTGTTGCACGAAATACTAAAAGAAATCATACATTTGCCTCAGAGAGCATTAAAGGGTGAGGAACATCCACAGAAGCCTGTGTATTTGCTAACCCATTGAGCATTATGTCTGCAACTTCATATTCCCTATGCTTTTTGCAATTTGCAATAGGTGCCTCCGGTTTGCATTTCACTGAGGGCATTGAGAAACTCTGAAAAAATTACTTCATTACAACAAATTAAAAAAAATTAGATTTATTTTACCATTTTGGATTATATCTAATTTAGTTTTCTGTAAATCAATTTGCTTCAAAACGTCCCAGTCACGATATTTTGCTGGTCATGTCAATCAACAAAATTTAACCTCAATATTTGAATGATAGGAAGTTAGGAACTACCAACAGGACACAACAGTGGAACTACAAGTGAGAATCGTAGACAATTTTATTCAATTGATCTTGACAGTTAACGACGATGAAAAGAAAACATAACCTGATTCAATTCAAATTTTGTAAACATTTCATTCTCAATGTTTTCATGAAAATTCAGTAGGAGGCATCATTTTTCGGGTACCCGTATCAGTTAATTCAATCATGGAAGCAGTTCCTTCTACATCTTCACAATCAATTGAAGATTTAATTGAACAAAAATGCGATACTAGGCAATTATTACTGGAATTTGAACTTCAACTCCTACTCGATACAATGCATAAAGATGGTTTAGTTATTGCAGCGAAGTAAGCTTAAGTTAATTTTTGTTAATGATTTGATTCATTGAAAGTATGAATTTCAGAGGTATAAATATGGATTTTGTACTGATAAATCTCATGAAAGTGTATTGCGATGAGGGTAACTTAGTGTTCGTTATGAACGCCACTGATCATGAAGAAAAATTCTTTATCGAACGTGTCAATGATCCAAATATGCACAACATTCTCAACTCAGCCTCTACCTCTGATAATAGGTATACAAATCTACAAAAAAAAAGCTTTTGGAAATCAATAAATTGATAACAATAGATATAATAGCTGCTTCAATTTTGACGGTGTGAGTGACACCAAATAAATAACATCAAATTTAGCTTGCCATAGCAAAAATTATTTTTTATAGTCATTCTCTCTGTAGAGGTAATGTGTGCGTCATGTTTATCTATTTTTCATATTGTTCATAATACAAACTTCATATTTTATGAATTCAGTTTTCAGTTGAAGAGATAATTTTTGTCTCATGAAACGATATGTATCGTAAACAAGTTGAAAAAATGTATCTATTATAGTCATGATCATTCTTGTTGATTCATATTCGATTTCATCGAACTCCAAAGGCTTAAATAAATAATATTCAATTCCTTTGAAGACTCAATGATATTTTAAATATCTTGCAGAGTGGATATGTATTTATCCGGAGGTATACATTTTGTGAGTACTAGAATTTTAGTTCTTGATATGTTGAAAAAGAAAATTCCTATTGAAAAAATTACTGGTATTATAATTTTACGAGCTCACAAAATTTTAGAAAGTTGTCAGGAGTCTTTTGTGTTAAGGCTTTATAGACAAAGCAACAAGGTAAGTATTTTGAATTCATTATATAACTGTCACTTACTGAAATTTTTTTCCCAGACTGGTTTTATAAAAGCTTTCACTAATAGTGCACAAAGTTTTACAATGGGATTTGGTCATGTTGAGAGGATAATGAGGAATATTTTTGTAAAGGAGTTATATATTTGGCCTAGATTTCACTCTTTAATCATAAGCAGTTTGAAGAAACATGAGGTAAGGAGAAATCCGAATATTCCACATGCTGATGAAATGATTTAATTGTTATCCTCATTTGCAATATGATTTTACAGCCTCAAGTTGTAGAATTGCATGTTCCAATATCAGAAAATCTACAGAAATCTCAGTCATATATTTTGGAATTGATGAATCTCACTGTTAAAGAACTAAAAAGAATAAATAAATCTGTTGAATTAGAGGTAAGAATTATGAATAGTGTTAAACTTGTATTTGAAAAACTGTAGAAAGAAGTTTGCATAATTTGTAGGAAATAACAACTGAAAATTGTCTCACTAAAAAATTCCATAAGATTCTTCAATTACAACTTGATCTTATATGGCATCAATTAAGTGCAAGGAGCAGACAACTGATATCAGACTTGAAAACTTTACGTCATTTAATTATGTATGTTAATGCAATAATATCTAATATTTTCTCTATTCAATTACTATTTTTGTTTTTAGTTCATTGTTGAATTCTGACCCAATTTCCTTTTACTGTCTACTATTAGAATATCGTAAAGCAGAATATGCAAGAAATAATAATTGGGTGTTACTAAAACCGGCAGAGTTACTATTTTCTCATGCTAACTCCTTGATCTTCACTGGGGATAGAGGTACAAAATATGTGAAAATATTAATCAGCAGCTCATTCTGATTTTTTCAGAATTCAATCCTGAATTATGTCCTAAATGGAAAACACTCATTGAAGTGTTGAAAGTTGAAATACCTCAAGACATAATGAAATCAAATTCAACTGATGCCAAAATTCTGATTCTTTGTTCTGACCGAAAAACCTGTTACCAGCTGAATGAGGTAAATCACTAATTGTTGCAAAATATTATGAATTATGTATATTTTCCATTTGCTTCAAGTTGTTACAAAATGGTGCTCATCATTACCTGTTGTTCATGGCTCTTAAAAATGGTATAAGTTTCAAATCTCTGTCAGATGAGTTCAAAGGTTGTGGGGATTTAAATATTGCTTCTCAAGAGCAAAGCAATCAGAAGTCCTTGAACAAAAAAAGGAAAAAAATGAAGGGGGAGGAAAACATAGAAGATAAGGACCAGAAAGAAAAAATACCTGATGAGACTGATAATGCTGAAGAAATAGCTGAGTATAAAGAGTCATACATTTTAACTATGTCTCAATCGATGATAAATGATGAAAGTATTAGGAGTAAAAAAGATGAGTCTTTCGCTTTTGAACCATTCTCCCAGGTATGTCTTTGGTTAAAATCGGAATCAAGATCTACATCAATGTTATCCACAGCTTGAAAATATAAATATAACGCAGTTGGCTCAGTCTGCTCAGACAGCACCAACTATAATTATTCAAACTTTCAAAGGTGCAGAAAACTATATAAACTTAGAAAGGACATTGGATATAATAAATCCAAATTATATTGTCATGTATCATAGTAACATCACTGCAATTAGGGAAATTGAGGTATGTCCAATCATTATTATTTTTATAATCTTTTTATTCATTGTATTTACACTGCAATACACTTAATCATCCACAAACTTATGCATGTTGAATTGATAGGTATCTTCATTTTTTTTACTGGTCCCATATGTTGTGATTTTTAGATGTTGTGAGCAAAAATTTTGAATGAACATGATTTTTTTTCATCCCAATGATATCTTTTCAGATGTATGAAGCACACAGAGAAAAAAATAAAAAACTTCTGATATATTTTCTAATACATGCAGGAACAGTTGAGGAACAGAGTTATTTAACAGCCATGAGGAGAGAAAAGGAAGCTTTTGAATTTCTCATTGAAACAAAATCTGTGAGTTTTCTTGAAAATACTTGAATACATCCTTCATAGTGTTCACATTATAGAAAATGGTTATACCAGAAGATCAAGATGGTAAATCTGATAGTTGTATGAATTTACAAAATATTAGTAGCCAGATTATGGAGAGAAGTACAAGGAGGGGTGGAAGAGAAGAAGAGCCAAAGACGCAGCATATAATTGTTGATATGAGAGAGTTTAGGAGTGAACTGCCAGTTCTGATACATAAAAGGGGGATACACCTGGAGCCGTATGTAATTACTGTAAGTGAATAGCAAAAGATTCAAGGTATAAACTGCCTCATCAATAAAAACTTAAGTTATGAAAATGTCTGTAACTTATTGACGCAAATACTGTATCCAAATTTGTATGGTTGTTTCAACATCTCCACTTTTAACAAAATTGGTAAAACTATTAAATCTATGGCATTTAATTTTCCAGGTGGGTGATTACATCCTTACACCTGATATCTGTATAGAAAGAAAAAGCATATCAGATTTAATAGGATCATTGAAATCAGGAAGACTCTATCAGCAATGTACCCAAATGTCTAGATATTACAGCAAACCCATGCTGCTCATTGAATTCGACCAGAATAAGGCATTCTCTTGGCAAGTAGGAAAAAAAAATTTGTCATGTGATAAGAATTAAAACGTTTATCTGATTTCAAGAATTATTCATCAAACCTAGAGGGTTATAGCTTTGACCAAGTGCAACAAAAGCTTTTATTGTTAACCATTCATTTCCCGAAACTTCGCTTAATATGGAGCCCAAATCCTTATGCCACTGCACAGCTCTTTGAAGAACTAAAGGTAGGAAATTTTCATCGAGTAGAAACTTTAAAAAAATCGAATCTCAAAAATAAATTGCATTCAAATGAAATCTGATATTTTAATTACAGCAAAATAAAGAACAGCCAAATATAGAGTATGCAACTAGCATTGGAGACGAGCAAGATATCAATATTATAGAAACAAAATATAATTCTGGAATATATGATTTTGTTAGGAAATTGCCTGGAATTAATTCGAAAAATATCGATACTTTCCTAAGAAGAGTGAAAACTATGAGATGCGCATTGAATCTAACAGAGGTGAAAATATTGAGTTGATTAAGTACCTATTGTTATTGCAGCAATTTTTACAGGAGGAATTAAAAGATATATTGGGAAATGTTAATGATGCAAAATCCTTCTATACATGTTTGCATGGGGAACACACGCCAGACGACAATCCTGAAACGAAAAAAGGAAAAGGAAAGTTCAAGAGAGGGTTTAATTCAAAATAGATTGTTTCATGAGTGTATGTGTTTATTTCTCAGAACAAAAAACACTTCATTATTTGAAGTTTATTTCAAATAAATTTTTTATAATTCAAGATATAATTTCTCTAGCTACACCCTTATTTTATATGAGGCAGGTGAGTATCTAAAATTATTTACTAGAAGATTAAACTTTTAATATAATCCATTTAAATGCAATTATCTCCTGAGGTTTCCTATTAATACATTTCAATACATAGCAAACAAAGGTAAGCTAGGAAGGACTTCAAATCATAAAAAAGTATACCAACCATAATCTCGATCAAATTTTATTTAGTTTTTTCTTTATAAGTGATATTTCACCTGAGATCAATTGTTGATAATTATAGCAATAGATTAAGTCGGTACATTGCAGATATCTTTATGAAGAGTAATATTTTCACAGGTTTACCAATAATTTCTGACATGACTAGTGCATTGATAATTTTCAAACATATTTTCTATACTTCATTTAAACATATTGTCAAATAAATACTTAAGACAATAGCATTTTTTGGACGCAAGAGCGCAACTAGGATTAAAACTTGGGGGTGGGAGAAAGGGTGGTTGAGGCTGGTATTGGACTGAATAAACATCAGATGCTCTGACGAAAGCTTAATTTTCTGGTATTATTATTATACGCTATGGTCGATTGGTTGAGCCTGTCAGAACTGAGACCAGATTGATCTTATTATAAATTGTACGTGGAAAATTAGGAGTCGGCTTGTCTAGATGTAAGTTCCTGAAGCAGGCAAGATTCAGGCACTTGCACACATGTATTCGGTGCTTTCCTTAAACGACAGTGATTGTAAAGAACTACTTCTCTAGACCAATAAAGGCATGTTTCCACCTTTCTGTCCAATCAAGTGTTTATTTAACCTCAACATTCTAATTCTGAGTTAAAATGAATCTGAACAGAGTCCTACCAATCTTTTTCCTCTCCCCAAGTTCCTTTATTTTCATAAATAGAAATGATTCAATCTATATATAAATTTCAATTTTATTACCTAATTTTTAGTACTTTTGTTGAAAATCACAATTGATATAATACAAATTCAAATACTAAATAAATTGTCAGGAATATTTAAGATGATATTCATCGTTTCTTTACTATATATAATATTTCTTTAGTTTCTTTTCAATATTAATGCATGAGTAAATTGAGACATTTTATGTTGAGCTACTTCAGATTTTCATGTAATAACAAATTCTGAAAATTTAAAGTGAGCAATACTTACTTGAACGGCAATGAAAACAGGATGAATTCATTGTATTGATCAAGTATTCAAGAAATTCGTGTATTAATTTAATGACAAGAGATTTCGATCCTTATAGATTTTCTGAATTCGATTATATATTTCTGAGCTGATTTCTAATGTTTCTGGTAAAATCTCTTCAGCTTTTTTGATGTTTTCTTCATTACCACAAACCTGCAACATGAATCTTGAAGTAATATCATGTATGTTTCTCTTATCAGATCTATCGACTTCTTTTATTAGACTAGTCTGCAGCAAATTAATAATTTACTTACATTAGAAAGCAACTGATGCTTTGTAGGTAGAGTATACATAGCAATTTTAGCGCCTGTTCTTATTAAGAAGGAATGATGATAACCTAGTGTATTGTCATATGCTTCAATACAGGGCCCTGATGTACCCTCTTCCTCCTTCAAACCGTTTACGCTCTTCAGAAATGCTTGAATAAATTCTAAACTTCTATGAAGTCGAAGCAAAGTTCTAGATCCAGATACATAACCATCTTTCTCTAGAAGATTATGGTTTTTTTCATATTCTACCATATTTAACACAGTGGAGAAATGATGGGCCTCATCTGGCTTAATCAAGAAATCTCTGAGTATACTCATTTTTCCAGAGAGTTCCGACTTAACAAAGCCAAAAATGGTACCAAGTAAGCAGAAGAATCTGAAATTTCACTCGTGAAGGGGTCAAACTTTAATATCATTTTAACAATGAACAATCAAGCGTTAACATACTTGTTCAACTCATCGAAGCTTTTTAAGTAGAATTCTAAATTGACATCATCGTCTCCAACTCTTGCTAATCTAAAATTATCACGAACAATTTCCAAATCGAAATAAGAACTATCGTTTTCCATTTTGAAATATGGGTCTAAAATAATGGCAAAGACTGAAGACTCCCCTTTGTCAGTAAGCCCCACGGAAGCACTGATGTGGCACTGATTTACTGATAACAGAGACAACTGCTGATAATATTTCGTATCCAACTACCTGTCAAATGTATTTTGAGGTTAGTGCTGGTGGTCAAAGCAAAGAGTCTTTGGTCAAAGAATGCGAATTTAGATCTGTTCTGTATGCCAAAGTCGGATGGGCAAGTTGTATTTTCTTGAATATTTTGGAACACCCACTGTGAGTACCTTGGCAGAGACAACCTGTTGTGATCAAATAATTGAGTAAAATTTTCTTCTTCAGGACAAAGCATAAAAACTCACTGGTTCACTCATGAAATGTATGTAACAAAATCCTCCAAATTTATCGCTATCCAGCGACCTGTCAGAAATGTTTTGAGGTTAACACTGGTGGAATAATGATGTGGTTTGGATAGCACCTAACATATAACACCCTAACCTAATATTTGTCTTGTACTTAAGGCACAGGTCAGGTAGATACCTTGGACAGACCAACAAGACACAGGCCTGTGTCAAAGTCTTTGCCTGTGCTTAAGGATTCAGGGTCAGAAACACATCTTCAGAATCTCACGACCCAGCTATACTTCTCTAAATTCCCCCATGATGTGGAATTAAAATTTTGGGAACTGTGAATAAATAGAATTTCTTCCTGGGAAGTTAATTTTTCGGTGGAATTCAAAGTAAATTACTATGAATTTCACTCTGAAATTACCTTTTTTTCAGGAATCAAACCTTTGTTGACTATCAGCAGTGTTCAGTTATTGTACACAATTGATATAGGTATAATATTCTTACTCTGATTTTCATTTTGAGAATTGGTAACTGACCAGATTTGATATGGACATCTTGAAGTAATTCTTTATCAATTTTTGAATAGTGTAATGGTTTGACCTGTTTCTGATATTTACTGATCTAATGTAATCAACAGAGAATTTATGAGTGAATAAAAAAAACTCTTAATGCGTGAATGTGGGTTTAACTTCAATGAAATATATATAAAATTGATATTTAATGGTCAATTCACAATGGACGTAAATCGTAACAAGCACGTAAAGAGCACGTAAAACGCAAAGTTGAAACAACGGAATTCATATGGAAGTGTTCACAATAGGTTCCGTGATTTTTACGTTTACGTTTGAGTTACGCTAGCCCGTAATCCGAACGTAATGGTCGATTCACAATGAACGTAACTGAACGTAATGTGGACGTAATCCACAGAAAACGTAAGAACATTTGTCAAGAATACGGGCCCAGGCCCGCTGTAAGCTGGCGTGCAAGGCGTGCACCGCACAAGAGCCCAAAATAAGATGAAAATAAAGGATTCTATTACATATTTCATTACGTTTATGCCGTTCATGGGCGGATTACGTTTACGTGCTCTTTACGTCATTGTTACGTTTACGTTCATTGTGAATCGACCATAAAGTTGAACTAATCTAGGGATATTTGAAATTGTTCATTTTTAAATTCAGTGATAGAATCTGTATTCTATGGTTATGTCACGAAAATTATTAACCTATATAACTAAATTAGAGCAACAAACAAGATGTGTGGTGCTATTTGTGTGGAATTTTTTTTTGTGAATAAGTCTGATCATTATTATTGTATAGGTAAGGATAAATTGAAACTCAAATATACAGCTTGTTGAAAATGTGGGAATGTTTTAGGAAATAAAAATGGACACAGAAAATATTGATACAGAATTGCTTATCAACTTGGTGAGGAGCCATCCATCTATTTATGATAAATCAGATAAAAACTATAAGGACACATTAAGAAAAGAAAATGCATGGATTCGAATCGGTGAAGCTCTCAAGGTACCACGTAAGTCATATGAATACTTACATATTTTTCATAAATTCTTAAGTTTTGATATTTTCAGATGCTGTTTGCCAAAGGCATTTCAATAGTTTGAGGGAAAAATTTATAAGAGAAAGGAAGAAACTTAGAAATGTACCCAGTGGAAGTGGTACAAGTTATAGATCTAAATGGGCGTGGTACGACGATCTGAATTTTTTGATTGGACACGTCCAAGAACGAAGGTATTGTTCATTGTTATAAATAAGAATTCATTAAGCCAACAAACTCCATATTTTTTATAGACTCACCAGCAGTAACGTTAAATTTCCACCAACAACTGGAACAAATTCCAATGCAATTAAAGAAACAAATGAAGGGTATAATTTCTATAACGATTGTAATGATGAGTTTGAGTATACTCAAGAAATTGAATACGAAAACATTGACTCAGATAATGAAGGTAAATGGATAACTAACTTTGATCTATATTCTTATAGCTGTTAACTTTCAGAACCCTATCCTGCCATTATGGAGAGACCCCGTTCTGCCATTATGGAGAGACCCCGTTCTGCGATTGTGGAGACACCCCATTCTGCCTTTGTGGGGACACCTTGTTCGTCTGCTGTGGAGACAACCCGTTCAGCCAGTGTGCAGACGCCTCAGCGAAGTGTTAGGAAAAATAAATCGCCTCCAACAAGTGCCAATTCTCAACTAGATCCTGTGGAGGAAAGCATCCTAAAAATAATTTCGGATAATAAAAACAGTGATTCGGCGTTTGGGAATCTGGTGGCAGCTGAGTTAGCAAATGTTCAGGATGAGATGAAGAAAAAGGGAATGAAAAGAAAAATCATGGAAATTATATACAGTTAATATATTATTCTATAATAAAAAAAGTTTTCTATATTACAGCACTTCTTTCTAATAGTCCAAAGTTTCGGCTAAATTTTTCCATTCATGTTCTTTTGATATACTCTATTTGCCCTTGCTTGAACCCTGCAGGAGACAGAAAGAATTTAGCTAGTCGGAAACGTTGTGCTTCCCATTCCTTTGCAGCATTGTTGCTTCCTAGACGGTGACAGTTTTGCAAAATTGCAGTATTAACTTCTTCTCTCCATTGTCCCAACGATTCCTCATTGTCAACATATCTATTCGGCATGTATTTATCTTTGCATGAAACTGACTGCCGGATGAAGTTATGCAGACAAACTGTGGCTTTAACTATTTTCTCCGCCGTTTCAGGATGGGCACATATTGTTCTGTTGAAGATTCTCCATCGTGCCACTAGAATACCAAATGTGTTTTCAATCACACGTCGTGCTCTGGACAATCGGTAATTAAAAACACTTTTAAGGATATCTAATGTTTTACCTGAGTAGGGCCTAATTAAATGTTTTCCCAGTGGGAATGCTGCATCTCCTACAAAAAAATGATTGCACATAATGTTACTTCCAGGCAAGAAAGCTTCATTTGGAATTGGCAACTGGGAAGTTTTAATTGCTTTGCCAAGTGCTGACGATTTAAATACACCCCCATCACTGACAGAACCATAGGACCCTACATCAACATATAAAAAGTTATAGTCGGCATCACAAACACCCAGCAATATTATGCTGAAATAATGTTTATAATTAAAAAAAAGTGATCCACTCAGTGGAGGAGCTGTTATTTTTATATGTTTGCCGTCAATACTCCCAATGCAGTTGGGCATATTCCACTTTTGCCAAAACTCCTCTGAAACTTTTTCCAAATGATCTGTGTTCGGTAGAGCTAAAACCAATGGTTCCAATTGTAACCATATAACCTCTGTCACCTCTTGGATTATTGTGCAGACTGTCGATTTTCCTATGCGATAACCATTTGCTATGGAAAAATAGGAATCCCCAGTAGATAAGAATCTGAAAACAATTGATTGCTTGTTTATCACACTAATAATTATGTATTTAATTATCAGACCTACCTCAAGGTGATGGCTAAACGGGCTGTTGGAGATATAGGCTTCCTTATACTATTTTTCACCAATTTTGGACCAACAATGTTGAGTAAATCGTGAAAACGATCTGGAGTCATACGTGTGTACATGAAAAACCATTCTTCATCGTGAAGTTCCAATTCCACCTTAAGTCTTCTGAATTCACTACACTTTTCTCTTTTGAGATTTACTGGTCTAACCCACCACCGTCGATTTTTTTTGGTTTGCACATTCTCTTCTAAATTCTGCTTTCGTTTCTTCAAACGACGGCTCAATAAAAAAAGTGCCAATGCGTCATTCATCTCACAAAATAGAGAGAGTCTTGTGATTAGCGAAAAATTTTAAAACAAACTATAAATTCATATTCAAATTCAAGAAACCCGCAAGTATATATCTGCGAAATTCAAAAAGCGCATAGACGATTTGATGCATAGACTTCTTCTTCTTTCTTTGAGGAATAGCGAAGATTTTATTTCTGAGCCAACGTCCATTCTGAACACCATTTACGTTTACGGACGGATTACGTTTACGTGCTTGTTACGTATTACGTTCATTGTGAATTGACCATTATGCTTATTATGAGTTTAATCACAGATCATTCGGATCAATCTTAGGGCGGGTTGTAACTCAGTAGGTTAACCTCTGGTTTCCGTTGACCATTGGTTAACGTTGATTGGGTTGTTGTATGACAGAAATCTTGAAGTTAACCAGTCAGTGAACTGTCGAATTTCCAACCATCTAGTTTTGAGAGTTTAACCTATGGTCTAGCTAGACAAAAAAAGCACAGAAAATGCTTTTAGATTGACATATTACATGAATTTTTAAACGATCAACTTTCAAACTAATCTAAACTGAAAATAATCTATCCTATGTGTGTACTGTGTTGATTAGAAATGGCTCTGCTTGTTTAGTTATTCGAAATGAATATGCAAAGAGAGAATCTGCGTGAGTTAAATCTCACTGATGATGAGGACTTTATGGAACTTGTCGAATTAGAATCATTTCCCAGGAAAAAACGAAATTTTAGACCGAGGGATGAACATTTTTTTAAATGGAATGACCAAGAATTTCGATCTAGGTTCCGGTTATCTAAAGAGATAGTGAAACTAATAATTTTCAGAAACAGAAAAGGATATTTTTCCTTCAATGTGCAAGCTTATTAGATACAATATTATTACGCAATATTTCCAGGCACTCCTGTAACTCATTTAAACATTTTCAGGGCTAATATTTTTAATACAGGTATTACAACACAGCTTGCCATTGAAATAAAATAAAAAATATTTATAGTAAAGTTTTTATCGAACTCCAAACCCGAAAACCCTTTTCATTAAAAAATATTTTACTACAATAATTATGTTCTATTCACTCAATTCTTTCAATAATTTTTTCTCCTGTAATTTTAAAATTGCAATTTTCAATGCATGTCCTCCATCTCATGAAGCAACTTCTGTTTATGCAGTTCTTCATTGTGCCTCAATTTTTGCTCATGTTCATCTAAAATACACTTTTGCTGTGTTGTTATCAACCTGCACCCAAAGATTAACGAGTAGTCACTTTAATCTTTGCCTGCACCTACACGAAGATGAATAAACAGATAAACAGTCTCGGAATCTGAATTCTGAATAAAAACTTACAGTCAGAGTGTCACAGATTACATTTAGATTATGATAGAATTATAAAAATATTCAATGGATTCTCTGATCTGGGTTCAGTGTGGCCAATGAAAAGACAAAAAAGAGACGTTTACTTGACCATAATCTGATTTTTCATGTTACAACAGAAATTAACTTAACCTTACTTGGCAGGTTAACCATTGGTTTCAAGACCAACTGGTTAACCAACTGAGTTACAACCCGCCCTTATATGGATACCAAAATTAGTGTAGAATACTTCATTACTTCATAATACATATTAAAACATCTTAATAATATAATAAAACTAGTATTAATATTTCTGAAGTAGAAAAAAGTGATATATTTGTCTCATATAAAAATATAATAATATAGATAAAATTGTTCAGGTTGAAATTTAAAATTTATCCCCATCTCTGAATTAAAGAGTTGTAGATGTAACCATATTGACTCCGTGAACAAAGATTGTAGGTGGTAAATTAAACGAGATCATATCAAGTTTTCTGAAGAATGACTCGGCAGCATCATCTGTCGAAGGTGGCGTTGGTAGGTAAATGAAGGTAACAGCAGTGTCTTCACTCTTCTGATAAATCAGACGGTTGATTCTGTAACAATCAATTCTGTAATCAAGATGATAATGAGGAATTGATATTTCTTCAAAATACCCTGTGAAGTAATCAGAAGAATTCTGGTAATGGGCCTCAATAACATCCTTCCAAGAACTAACATGACATATCTCAGCTTGAATTCTCAAATTCTTCAACATTGAATGTAATTTTTCCATTTGATTTTGTATGGAAGAATTTATACTGAAGGAAGATTGTCTGGTTTCATCACAAACACAAATCCTCATCTTCAATTTACTCCACATATTGACCATATTGACAATACATGCTAATTGCATCATAAAAAGTGAAGTTATGTCGAATGGATCATTTTCTCCTGGATTGAGGAAGTTGATAGGCCAAACATCAATGTATTGTAGTCCGTCTCTGAAAAATACTAATGAAGTTTAAAATCCTGACAATGCTGGGAGTACTCACTTATTCAAGTCTTTTTTCAACTTGTGAAAATTTCTACAGATGCAGAGATTTTTGTTCAATTTCAAGACATCGCTCATGATTTGGATGTATTCAACTGGTTGCAAAGAAGATTCATCTTCTAGAGGAAATATTTCACTACTGAATTCCAAATTTCTATATGAGGACTCATTGCTGTAAGGAAAATTCATTTGTGTAAACCAAAAAAAAAAATTCCGAAAAACTGATACAATTCATCATTTTAGACTTATGTTAAGATATGTATAGTCTATTAATTTCTCAGATTTGTTATTCATAAATTATTTATTTTCCAGAGATATCTTTCGAAACCAAAATCGATGAAATCTAATATCCTTCAAGTTCTTCATTCTTTTTGAAAATGGAGAAACAATGGTTCTACATAACAACAGCCATGTGGCATAAGTCTATAATAAAATCATTTGAAAATAAATAATGTTCATAGAATATAAGAAAGATACAGCTTTCTCATCTTCGTCTTCTGAATAGTTTTAGTTTTTACTCCTGTAAATTGACTGTCGATATGCAAAAACATTATTCAAAAAACATCATTTGTCGATATATGGTAAATATGTGAGATGTGTTATAATACCTGCGCAAGAAATCTTCTGCACGTTCATCTCCTAAAAATCCTAATATCACAGTATTTGGCTTCATGGCCCCCATTCCAGATATTCGCATTAGATGCTTCGAACCTTCTCTGATTGTTTTTGCAACAGTTAATTCCACAAAAGCTTTCACTTTCAAATGATCTATGAGATTCAACCAATGAGAGTTTGATTCTAAAGTCGGATCAGGACCCGAAGCGTTTGGATCACCTTTAATCACATGACCCAAAACATACAGTCCACCTTTTTTCAATACATTAACAAAGTCAATGAGTGGACAGGAAGTTCTTGGATTATTTACTAAAAGCAGAACTTGGGGTCTCCAAAATTTGACATGATTTTTTCGTGAATCGAGCAGTAAGAGGTATTTTCTAACCTAAAATGTAAGACATGAATTTGGTGGATATAAAATTTCGATGAGTTGTCTGTTATGAAAAAATAGCAAACTGATGAATGCTCTTTTTGTAAGATTGTTCCCACAAACGGGAGCTTTAATATTTTGTCCAAACATAATTCAGGGTAAAATAACAATATTTTGGAGTATTTTTATGAAAAAACGAAAGGTGCGTACCTGGTGGAATATGAGTGCCTGAGATATGCTTCCCCATTGAGCTTCTTTGGATGGTGAAAACAGATGTAACAATATAACCAACAATGTACACAACAAGATACTTGAAGCAGCATAAATTGGACTGATCACAAACATCATGATAATGGTTCCCATCAGTCCGATGAAGGCAGTATGCCATGTAAAATATACAAATGAAGGCCTGAAGTTGGGAGCACTTGCCACTTCCAACCCAAGACAAGCTAGATTCGTAGCTAAGTAGCTGAGTAAAAATAACACTGAATTCAGTTGAGCAATCACGTTCAAAGATCCTATCAGAAGAACCTGTTGCACTAAAAGCCAAGAGACAAGTACTGCTGCAATTGGGTTGCCTCTCCATGTGCCCTTGGGTATAAATGAGAGTAAAGGACCTGCCAATTGAAAATAATAGATTTACATTTCAAAAGAGTCACCTCTTGGCTTGGTAACAAGCCAATTTTTGAAAAACTAACCAAAATATTCAGGATTCTTGGCATATAAACTAATTAAAATTATTTCATCATAAGTAAGCATGTCACATTAATGTACATATAATAAAATCTGCCAACAATATAAATGTTTATAACGAACAATTATTCTGTTTAGTCAAAGTCATGATCATTAATTATTCAAATTTGTCTCACCATAAACATCATCCTTGCACAGGGCTTCAAGAACTCGAGAACCTCCAATAACATTGCTCAAACTTGCAGACCATGTAGCAGTAAGGAGGCCTATAGCAACAGTACTTGGAATAACACTAACGCCTGCCATGAACAAATAATTGTTCTGCATAAGAAATGTGCTACATGTCGCAGCTGTTAGGACAGAAATCAATAAATATATAACAAAGGTGAATGCAACGCCTGATAATGTACCAAACGGTATGGATTTGCTTGGTGACTTCAATTCACCTGAAAATAGAGAAAAGTGCTTCCATGGAAAATAATAATAATATTAATGAAATTGATGTATTTACCACTCATATTGGCTCCTGCCATAATTCCTGTCACACCTGAGAATAAAACACCAAATACTGTGGCAAAGGTTACTATATCACCATTCGCAGTATAATCTTTTCCGTACTGCGGATACAAATTTTCCGACAATGTATTCATATTTAACCCTGTATACTTTGCTTGATGGGTAATGTTATGAACCAAATTATTTGATTCTGGGATGTCCACCTACAAAAATGTAAATGGTAAGTAATTAATTTCGAGTATTTCAAACAAGAATCAATAGGTCAGAATGGACAAGACATTGCAATGAAATAAGCAAAGACCTGATTTATATGCAACTTTTCACACAGAATTTAACAATATTGGAAATATATAAATGAATTTTAGCGTCTGTGAGAATAATTAGGGAAAGATTTAACGGCATGCAGACAAATTTTTTTGAAATTCCGGAAAAAATTTGTCTGCATGCCGTTAAATCTTTCCCTTAATATTGGAAATGTTTACTACCATCATAAATCCTTGGTAAAGAAAACTGAACACAGTGGTGCCCAAACAGCCACAAACTATCGCAAGAATAAAAACTGTAGTTTTGGCAAACATTCCAGCACCGATAAGGCATACCAACAGATTCAATGTATTCAAGCCAGAACAATACAAGAATTTCCACCACACTCCGTCTGGAATAACTCCTTTAAATAGATACCCTTAAAAGAAAAAACATTAATATCTGAAATTATATGGATATACAATTTATATTCACCTGATGGTCCAAAATTTTCTACTAAACCTTCTATGCAACCTGATATGCATAGAGCACTGCTGACAATATTTGCAAAGAAAAAAAGTGTCCCTATAGACCCACCAAACTCTGGTCCTAATGTTCTACTTATCATAACTATATTATGTTAAGGAATTAAATTCAGAAATAATATGAATCTAGACACAAGCATATGTTGAAAAACAATTTTTGACAAAAATCTTTGTGTCAGCCAAGCATATACCTCTTTACCTTCTGTAGAAAACAGTTGAAGGATACAATACGCTCCTCCTCCTTCCACAGCACCATTTGTAGAAATAGCACATACTGATGCAACAGTGGAAATCAGAATAAGATAAGCAATGGCAAACTGAAGTAATGTTACAATAAGACCAGCATTTCCAACAATGTACCCTACAATCACATTATAAATTATAGTTCACAAGTATTCAGTTTCACTAACCCATTCGAAGAAATATTAGGGCTGAAAACATAGACAAAGTAACAGGACTGAATACTCCGGCAAAAGTACCAAGAGTTCTTGTGTCCGATGGTTCATTAAACGAACCAAATTCAACATAAGTTGGACCTCCATCACTTGAATGCCTTTCAGAGCTTGTACCACTGTTTTATTTAATATTTAGGGAAATAATAAATTCACACACTTTATATAAGATTTAATATGTTTCTCATGTAAGGGAATAAGACATGTTCTTCTAACTAATACTAGACATTGTTAGGTTATATCGTGACATATGACATAGAACCATTTACACATAACCATAGAATCTATATCTTAATTTTTATAAATCACCTCCCCCTCTAACTTATTTTATAATTACAATATTAGGTTACAAATTATAAATCTAAAACCATTCTTTGTTTAACCGTTCTACCACATCTGGTTGTTTGTGGATATATTGTATTACATGGAAAACTATCCTGACCAACTACATCAGCATCACTATCTACACTTAGGTTAACATCGTTATCAATCATATCTGATGAGAAAGGACGAATGAGCTTTCTGATACCTTCATTACTCTTATTGAATGATTTTCTTAAATGTTTGATGTTTCTTCTTACTATAACATTCTCTCCCTCCTTTCTTATCCAATACGATCTAGGTTCTTTACATTTTCCTACAACGGTTCCTCTTTTCCAGTATTTCTCTTTTTCTGTCTTATGTACTATTCTATCACCTATACAAAGTTCAATTTCTTTTTTTCTGACAACTTTGTCATTCGCCCTAATTGACTGTTTCAACACTAATAGTTTGTATACTTCTTTTTCAATTTTGGGTTTTAACAATTTAGCATTTGTAGGAATTAAAGTTCTAAGTCTTCTACTATTTAAAATCTGCGAAGGAGATACATTCACTGTTGACAATGGCGTATTATTATAAGATAAAATGAAGTCTCTATAATCTTTGTTATCCTCTTTAGCCTTTCTTAGTATATTTTTAGAGATGTGGACTGCTTTCTCAGCCATACCGTTACTTTTAGGGTAATGTGGGCTACTTGTAATTAAAGTGATATCTTTCTTTTTAAAATATTCTCGACATTCAGCAGAATTGAATGGATTATTGTCTGCAACAAGCTCTTCTGGATACCCGAATCTAGTAAAAACTTCTTGAAAAGCATTAATTACCGATTCTGAAGTTTTATCTCTCAAGTGCAAAATTTCTAACCAATGAGAAAAATAATCAACTATGACCAGCCAAACTTTTCCACCAAAATCTAGGATATCTGTTCCAACTTTGCCAAATCTAACATCGGGTATTTTATGAGGCATCAAACTATCTGGTTTGTTAGCAGGTCTAAATTTTTCACAAGTTCTACACTGATTTATAAAATTTGATATATCTTTTGAAAGACCAGGCCAATAAAATAATTGTCTGGCTTTACTAATACATTTGGAAATACCGACGTGACCATTATGAACTAAATTTAATATGTATGTCTTCATAGACTCAGGTGGTACTATCTTATTTTCATAAAAAGCAAGTCCTGATTCAAAGTAAATTTCGTTTCTCAATTTATAATAGTCTCTACATTCACTGTACACTTTATTTTTTTCTGGCCAACCGTTAATATAATATTTTTCTAACATACAGAGAGTTTTGTCATTCTTAGTTTTATTTTGAAATTCTTTCTTTCTGTCTTCTGACATAGGTAAATGAACTGTTACTGAATGTACGATCTGTAACATATCTTCGTCCTGTTCTGTACATTTTAAACTATTTCTCGATAACATGTCTGCAAAATGCAAAAATTTACCAGGCACATAGTATATATTGAGATTATACATGAATAATTTAAGTCTCAACCTTTTTAATCTGGGCGAACCAATTTTACTTATTGGCTTCAACATGATGGAAACAATTGGTTTGTGATCAGTCTGAACATCAACATTTAAGCCATAAATATATCTGTGAAATTTTTTGACTGCAAAACAGATTGAAAGTAATTCTTTTTCAGTCTGGCTATAATTTAATTCAGCATCGTTCATAGTTCTCGATGCACATGCTACAAGTTTCAATACATTTTGATCATGTTGCTGAAACAAACAACAACCAAGTCCTTTCTTACTAGCATCACACTGTAACACAACTTTCTTTTTAGAATCAAACGGCGTTAAAGATGGCGCACAACAAATTTTCCTTTTGAGTTCTGCCAAAGCTAACCTATGTGGTGTTAACCAACAAAATTCTACATCTTTTTTTAGAAGCTCAAACAGTGGTGCCATTAAATTAGCCATATCAGGTACATATCTTCTAACATAATTAAAGGAACCTAAGATTTGTCTAAGTTCATCACGATTACTTGGTTCTTTCAAATTAAGTAACGACTCAACTCTTTCTTTATCAAGTGACATTCCCTGTTCATTAAAAACTTGACCAACAAATTTAACCTCTGTTTGCTTAAATTGAAATTTATTTTTATTAAAAACAATACCAAGTTCTTTTGCTTTTTTTATAACTTTTTTTAACACATCATCATGTTCACCTTCTGTTTCCCCCATTACTAAAAGATCATCAGCCCAAACTACTACATTATCCATATCAGCGAAATGACTTTCTAAAACTTCTTGAAATAACTCAGGGGCATTCATCAACCCATATGGCAAAACTAAATATCTATATACTCCAAAAGGAGTTGCGAAACAACATTTCCATGATGACTCATCGGTTAAAATCAAATGATGAAATCCTTCAGTTAAATCTAATACTGAGAAAAACTTTTTGCCCTTCAGTTTGAAACTTAAATCATCCAGTGTTGGTAAAATTTTGGGTTTCTTTGCAATTATCTTGTTGAGATCTGATGGATCAAGACATAATCTAATGTTTCCATTTGGCTTTTCAACAATTACTATTCTATTAACACAAGCATTCACGTTAATATTATCAACCTTAACTATACATTTCCGATCTTCTAATCTGTTTAATTCTGCTTTTAATGGTTCGAGTAAACAGGATGGTAGCCTAGGCGAAGGGTGGCAAATTTGATCCTCTACATTTCTCGTAGGTATATCTACTTGTCCTGGCAGCCTACCTATTCCCTCAAAAACTTGACTATTGTTCTTTATAAATTCTTGTTTCCCATAATTAACCAAATGTACTCGTTTCACTAGATTCAACGAAACACAACCAGGTAAACCTAAGAGCATGGTATTGGTATCTGTGACAACAAAATTTTCATAACATACCTTTTCTTTAAATTGACATTTAAAATTTACAATTCCTATCGGTTTGACCATTTCTCCACTGAATGACTGAACTTTAAAATCTGTGTCAAACATTTTAACATTTAAATTCTTACTCACATTTTCAAAAACTTTTCTAGGCATTATGCTAACATCCGCTCCTGTGTCTAGTTTACATTTTATTTCTTTATCTTCAATCTTGATAAATTCAACCCATTCTGATCTGTCAACACCAGTAGATTTTGATTTTGCCTCTCCGCAGAATATTTCACTTGAACTGTCTTCTTTGACCTCTTCCACATTCTTTACCTTACAGCTTACTGCAAAATGATTTAGAATTCCACATTTAGAGCATCTCTTACCATACGCAGGACATTGCCTAACTCCATGAATCTTCTGGCATCTTCTACATTCAAATTTCTTGTCGTTTTCAAACTTTTGTCGGTTCTGCTTGCTCTGATGTTTGCCATCAACAAATTTCTTCTTCCCTTTTATATACTTTGCAGCGTCTACTTCTGCAGTTGGGTTCATCTCTTTCATCTGTGATCGACTCACTTCAGCAGATCTGCACATATTTGCGGCCCTGTCCAATGTCAAGTCATCGATTCTCAATAAATTTTCTTGAAGATTCTTATCTCTAATTCCATGGACTATTCTATCCCTCAGCAGTTGATCTTCTACTGAGACATTCGTTTTCTTAAAATTGCAAGATTCAATTAACTGTCTCAGGCTTGTATAAAAGTTTTCAAAGGTTTCTCCTTCTTCCTGTTTCCTTTCGTTGAACTTATATCGTTCAAATACTTCGTTACATTTGGGATTTACATACTTTTCTATTTCCCCTATTACCTTGTTGAAATTTTCACTATCCTTTTGTGACATTTTAAAGGATTTGATCACTTTCGTTGATTCTGGACCCATCATGTTTCTTAGTAGAGATAACTTCACTTTGTCGGTTGATTCTTCTTTCCCAACACCTACTAAATAGTCCTCGAACATACACTTCCAAGATTTCCAGTCGGTTGCGGCTGATTGTGCCCTTATGTCGAAATTTGGAGGCAACTTTACATTTACTGCGTTGGACTCCATCTTCACGTGGTTCGTGGTATCCACAAAATCCTTGATTATTTCGGCGATCCTCTTCCAAAATTTTAAACTTGGCACTTCAAATTTAGTGCAATGACGACTGCGCCATGTTTTATTTAATATTTAGGGAAATAATAAATTCACACACTTTATATAAGATTTAATATGTTTCTCATGTAAGGGAATAAGACATGTTCTTCTAACTAATACTAGACATTGTTAGGTTATATCGTGACATATGACATAGAACCATTTACACATAACCATAGAATCTATATCTTAATTTTTATAAATCAACCACCAAGTATTCCAGATAGTTTTCTCATGAAACAATTCGAATTAGAGCTGCCTTCAGAAGGAGCGTAATTGGTAGAGCCACTCTCAGGTGCTAACATTATAAGTTTTTAACCATTAAAGCTCTAATTCGATGAAAAATGAATATTAACTTAAGTGAATACAGTAAAATTAATTATTCCCTTTGTTCGTACATTAGTTATTTAATACTGAGGCAAGTGAAATACCATTTCCTTTTGTAAATATGACAAAGAATCGAATTCTGATTAGAAGTGGGTGTTTTGTTTATTTATTGAAAAAAGTGACGTACAAATATTAACTTAACCTATTTGTTGAAATCTTGACCACAGGTCTTTGATCAAAGCACCAAAAAGCACATCTATGTTAGTTCAAAAAGTTCACAAATCTGTAGTTCCAATGGTCCAAAATTGTCTTGTTGTTGTTGTTGTTGTTCTTGTCAGTTCAAAGTTTTGACAGCTACTTGTTCTGTATTCAGTATTACTACTATTAATTAGTAATTACTCTACACATTTATTTGAAATGCCCAGAATTATAGAAAATTGGTAACTGTTATTATTTTTTTTGCCAAAAACAATGTCTGAAGGTACAGACACCGAAGTAGGTGTAACGGATTCTCCCTTGAGAGGTATAAAATGATATTATGAGGAAATTTGATTTTCATGAATATTTTTCTTCAGGCCCCACTTTATCCACTTCAACGTCAAGTTTTGAGGCTTTAGATCCCCATGATCCAAATCTAAGCCGTTTAGCCACCACTATGTTTAATAAAAGCGCGGAATATTTATATGGAGAACTTACAGCTAGTCTTGATGATTATCGTTTAATAGAAGAAATGAATCAGGCAACAACTGCAAAATATAATGATATGAAACATATAGCAGTGAATGTGTCGAAAAGTTTATTCGAATTGAATACAAAGTGTAAGATGAATTAATATGAACTATTTTGTAGGAAAAATAACAATGTCGCTATTTTCAGATGAATCGTTAATTCCTCTTCTTGAGCAGATAGATCAGTTAGAAGATAATGTAACAAAGTTGGAGCAAGCAGCATATAAACTTGATGCGTATTCCAAAAGATTGGAAGCTAAATTTAAAGCATTAGAAAGACGTTGATATTTATTTATTTATATAATTTACAATTGTACAATATTCTTGTAATTAGTCAGAAAGATATACTTTTTTCTTTGGCCCTGGACATTTTGAACCCTCACCTATACCACTTGATTGTTTAGAATTTTCTGGCATCATATTTGGTAGAAACTTGTTCTTCATAACTTCAACCCTTAAAGCATCTACACAATCAATGAATTTATCTAATTCTTTACGGCATTTTATCATGCAGAACTCATTATCTCGGAGACAATTCAGCAACTGTGAATTACAAAGAGATCGTATTAATAAATGTGTTATGCAATGAGAAAAGTTATTCTTCGTTTCTTTTATGAATATCAACATTAGGGTAGAGAAATACATGAGGATATTATTTTTCATTCAGCTATTGCAATTGATGATAATATGATGAAAAACTTCTATTGTTCATCTTTAATAGTGAATATGATATTGATACCCTTCTCTTTGCACAAGGGACAGTTCTGTTTGATTTCAAAGTAGCCTCTAAGGAATTAGCCATTTTTTTGAAATTTTCAAAGTTAACGCCTGAACTTCTTGAGTGAGCATCGTCAATAGCGTTCATTGTTGTAAAGTATGACCCCTCTTCTAAAGGAAAATTTTTCTTCAGTACCGTTTTTCGGGGCGCCTTTCCTAGGAATATGAATTGAGAAATAATGTTGCATATACTTAAAATTATTATGATGATTGTTTACCAGTTTCAATGAATTGAATACAATCGTCAGATAAATTTATCACACTGCCTTGTACAACAGGTTCACATTTTTTAGCATACCAAATGCCCATGTTTAATTAACTATTGAAAATGTTTTATTTAATTCTGGAAGCTAGAATTTGGTTACAAGATTTTCTCGTCAAAGGAAAACTATCAAAAAAAGTGACAACCATTGATATCTATGTTTAGTAATTTTTTTATTTTTATAACACTATTGGAATTTGCAATCTACTTTCATGAAGTATTAAGTTAATTTTATGTATTTTCGATTGAAGTCCCCGGATAATTTGAAAATTTGATGGTTTAGTTTAGCGCAACCCCAGAATTTGATGCCTTATTATGTCCATATTGGTTTGAAAATTTCCTTGTATATAAGTAATTTGTTTTGAAGGGATAATTTGGATTATCTCTAATTTTCATTTCCTGAAACATATCCTAGTTGTGAGCGAAGCTTTGATTCCATTCGATTTGGGTGTTTTGTGTAGCACTGGCGGATCTAGACAGCTTTTCAGGTGGGGGCCATGAGTTTTTTCAGGGGAGGCATGAATTGATTTATTGAAAATATTAGGGATCGATTGAACTTCCATCAGATTATTATCAATTCTGAGGCCCAAGGGGGGGGGGCATGGTCCCCCTGGCCAACCCCCTAGCTGTGTCCTGTGTCCGCCAGTGGTGTGTAGAGTTATTAAATCCGGTTAGTGGTCAGATGATAGTTCTGGGGTAGATTCTACATGAAAGTGGTTATTTTTTATACCATTCGTGGCGAAGAAATCTGAGACATGCATATCCTGGTCATCGGGGATCTTGTTTGAGTCAGTTGGCCAGTAAGTAAGTAAGTTGGTGAAATGACATGACATCAAAAATCTTATTTGTTATTACTTCCATCAGATTTTCTACCTTTGGGAGTCAAGTTATTATTCTTTCTCCTCAATGTGTATGCTTCGTATTCCAGTCACCTCTACTATTATGAAACGTGGTTGAAATTGAGGAAATGGATTTTGGTTGTTGAAAATTGTGAAAAAATGACTCATATTGGTGTGGAGAAGTGTTGTGACGGGGTGGTGAATGTATCGCTGTTTAGTAAAATAGAAATAAAAATAAAAAAAATTCCTCCCCGGCGGGGAATCGAACCCCGGTCTCCCGCGTGACAGGCGGGGATACTCACCACTATACTACCGAGGAATGTTGTAAATTGTTAGTTTTAGATGATACTTCTCCACTCATAAAATTTTTATGTTACATCTCAAGTAGAAACTTCGATTTTTGAGATTTTTCAACATTTTATCTATCCTATCCTCTGAAATGCCGTTAACATATTGATTATCCGTTTATCATGAATAAATTCGGCGTATTTCGAAAAAAAAACTATCACCTAAAAAATTATAAATGCAAAAAAAACCTTTCGAAAAAAACGCTTTTATTGAAATGCTCTCAAAAGGAGAAAATAAAATTTTCCTATCTCTACTATCAACTAATAACCTCATTAAACACTATTTATATTAAGTATAAACAATCCCTTATAAATTCATGAAATACTAGCATAATATACGAAAATCAGTTCATTTTTTCTATTCTAATAGTTTTTTGCCCCTCCCAAGCTTAATTGCCCCCCTAGCTCAAAGGCTGGCGACGCCCTTGAGTATGAAAGCTTGTCGCGCGATTTACTTGTATGATCATATAAATTACCTACCTATAATGAGATTATATCATGTTATCATTTTATTTTCTTCTTTTCAGAGCATTAAAATAAAATCTCTTTTTAAAGAAGGTTTTTTTGCCTTTTAAATTCATTCTTTTCACTTTTAAGTTATCGCTAGCTAGGATCCTGAGTTATTCTCGGCAAGCCCTTCATTCGATACCCATATTGCAGAAATGCATAAAAAATAACCATTCCATCATCTTGAAAATGTTCCGCCATATTGGATTTAGAATGACGTCAACATCATTTGTCGAGTTACTAGTTACTCTCAACGCGCCCTCTCATCTGATACCCATATATTGTAGAAGAGTGCATAAAATAATTATTCCGCCATATTGGATTCAGAATGACGTCACATTTTTCGAGTTACTCCCAAAACAAGCCCTTCCATTTGATACCCATATTGGCCATACATTATAGAAATGCATTTTAAATTACCATTCCGCCATCTTGGATGGTCCGCCATATTGGATATAGAATGACGTTACACAGCTTATCTTGTATTATCATCCGTGTATACAAAAGTTGAATAGAAGCTTTTAAAAAACGCACAACGGAAAGTAAAATGATTTTGTCTAATTATGTAAGTATTTATTTTTGTATTATGACTATGACGGTATTTCGACGAATCTATTCATTGATTATAATCCTCAACGAATAGATACCTATTTGAAGACAATCCCTATACCGATACGAGTTTGTTTCCCAGTCTGAAACAACCAAGTTCCGTAGGAAATTCATTCAAATTAGAAATGAGTCATTGGTTAATCTTTAGAACATCATATCGTTGTGAATTAGAGGGGAATTAAAATATTTCAGTGACAGGGTCATATGATTCGAGAACGCATAAATCACAGCATCTATCATATTTTATTGATGGTCCGAGAGGATTTGAATTGTTTAAATTCCTTAAACAATTGCGTTACAGAAAACACACGGGTTGTCTGACAATACGAGTACCTACCTAACAAGTCCCGTGGATATTTTTTTTCAAAGCTTTTTCGCCTTTGATTATCTTAACTAGAATGAATGAACATACTTTTTGGCTGTATAAAGAAATTGTAAATTCAGTTTATTTTCTAATTTTTTCCTAAGAACGTTGATTTATAATATTTCGCAAAAACACGTAGGCCTTCATATGGCTCTTCTATACAACATTACATTGTCAGTTTTATGTAAAAAATAACAGAGGTAAATTCGGTTAGTGAAATTTTGGTATGGACATAAAGAATTCGAAGAAACAAGTTTTTTATTACCCCTATGTACATCGGCCTACTAATATACTTGTACAATGTACAGGGTGGGGCAGAAAAACCTATCCGATTTCAAAACGTTATAAAATTAAAACCACTCAGCTTGTCAAAAAATTTTTTTTATTAACATATCGCAAATTTTATGCCATTTTTAAATTTAAGTTTTGAAAAGCACATCACTCAAATGTCGTCCTTGGGAGCGGATACACTTATTTAGGCGCTCGCGGTAGCTTTCCATGACTTTCACCGTCATTTCCACAGGAATTTCTTCAATTGCCCGAGCAATTTCCCTTCGTAAAGCAAGAAGGGTCCTTGGTCGATGCTGGTAAACCTTCGATTTGAGGTAACCCCAAATTCTGCCTGTTTACGGCGCCACAAAGGTGAAAATGGGCTTCGTCCGTGAAGAGCACAACATCGTCGTTTGGCAGTTCTCGGAGATCGCGACACAGGTTCGTACGGGTTTCAAAATCCCTTTCACTTAATTTCTGTGCAACAACCATTTTGTAGGGATGCATTTTGAGGTCCCGGTGCAAAATTCGCCGAATACTGCGGTTGGAAATCCCCAAAGCGAGCGAATGTTTTCGCGCCGAACGACGCGGGGAACGTTCAATCGCGGCTCTCACATTGGCCACGTTTTCAGGTCCTGTTGCTGTCCTGGGACGTCCAGGCGACTTCTTTTTCAATGCTGAACTCGTCTGTCTAAAATTTGACACCCACACTTTAATCGTAGCGTGATGTGGAACAGGATCATGACGCCCGAGTCCGAAATGAATTCGAAAAGCACGTTGTGTAGCAATTATCGAACCGCCGCATTCGATAAACCGCTCAATAACAAAAGCACGATGTTCACCAGACCAAGGCATGTTGACTACTGACAAATGGCATAAAACCAGCTTTCTAACGGTTTTTACCCCACTACTCTACCTGCTCTCTCTTCTGAGAAAAAGGGATTTGAAATCGGATAGGTTCTTCTGCCCCACCCTGTAGACATCCTGAATGCAATAATCATACCTATTCATATTCTTGATCCTTTTGTATTCATGCCGATATAATGATTCATAAAAAAATTCGTTTCGTGTATTTCTCCAACTGAAAGCTTCATTGATATCAATGATATCATTGAAGTGCCACTGGCACTGTGCCAGTTCAGTTTTATGAATTCCTGAATCCTCTTTCGTATCTCCTAATAGCGCACATTTTCAACTGTCCCTGACCTCAAGTTTAAAGGTCTTCTAGTGGCATATTATTCAGTTTTTATTATTGCTACAATATTTACCTTTATCGTACCCAATAAATTTGTACAGGGTTCGGTCGGCAAGTGTATTTTAGATTTTGTGTCACATATATTGTGATAGCATTGTTTATAGACAATTATTAGAGTAAAATAGTCTTTTTTGGTCTTTAATTTAGTAGCGTAGAATATAATTTGTTACACATATTATACAGGATGTCACATTGGAAAGGAAACAAAGATCTTATACCTAGCAGGAAAATCAACATTTTGGAAAATTTTGTTCTTGAGGGGGACATGTGTTTTAGATGAAAACCGTTATCATATCATTTGAACGGGAAAAATGGGCCATGCGAGATCCGAGATGTTGATGAAAAGAAAAGGTCTTTTCATTCTGAATACGGCAGTGAATTTTTTTGTAATTTGATCATTCGTTTACGCTATTCTACTTCAAAAATGAAATGTCACCCAACTCACCTGGGGTATAAAATTATTACCAAGTTTAAAGAGCCTATGCAGAAGGGAAAAATTTGTTCAGAAAAACGAGATGAGGGTCCTCAATAGTTTAACCTAATGAATGCTGGTCTGATCAGTAAAGCATAAAATTATTATAACTCCTTCCATTTTTTCTCTCGGAGGTTAACAAAAAAAATTGTCCTTAAATTGAAAGTTTCTGTGAAAAATTTCAAATGACGTATCACATGTTTTATTAAAAATCCACCAAGGGTTGCCATCCTTAGCAGGGTTTCAATATGGTTCTGCATCTTCTCTATAATTCGTTGGGACACTCTGTATACACAATGTCAGAAAGAATGTCACAATGAAGAAATGAGACGAAGATTTGTGGCAAAGGTAATCGCATTGGTTTTTTCCTGATGAGTTGATTTCCTTCATTTTAGCGACCTCGAGCTTTCTTCTTTCATATAGGTATTTTATAACTTCTGATGAAAACCGCAACCTCAAAAATTCATATAGATTTCATCAGTTGATGTTTATTTTAAATAAAATTCAACAGGCCATTGGGCAATTTCATGCAGGGTGCGTCAGCAAGGCGTACGACTAAAATAGCGCCTAAAACCTAGTAAAAACTAGTATGATACAAAAATGAACAAACTAAAAATCATTTTACATATACAGGGTGCGTCAAAAAAAGTTACGGAAAAATATGTAGTTTTTTCAAATGCATGGAACACCCCGTACTTCATGGCATAATTCTTTCGAGAACACCAAGAGCTTCACCCTTATACCTCATTTTTCAAATTTCATTACGGCGTTGCCACATAATTCGTATTTTTAGGATATTTTTAGGGTTTTAAGGGGTTCATCAAAATTCTTATAGCAACCGCTGTCTGTGTTCAATCTAGATAAACGAAATTTTTACAGTAAACATCTGTTAACATCTGAAGTTTTTTTATACAGAGTGTCTAATATAAATTCACCAACTTACTCAAATTAAATATACGAAAACTCGATTTTTGAAATGGAACACCCTGTAATATTCTCTCTCATGAAATTTGTTTTTCAAATGTCTACATTTCTAATAAAGAATGCCCTAACCTAACTCGCTTTGTTTTTGAGATATTCACCTTTAGGTATGGGACATGTCATAGATGTAGTCATCTGAAAAACAAATTTCATGAAAGAATTAAATACAGGGTGTTCCATTTGGAAAAATCGAGTAATCGCATAGATTTAATTTGAGTAAATTTAATTTGAGTAAATTGGTAAATTTATTTTAGACACTCATCGAGATGTTTACCGAATGATGAAGCTGATCAAGGGCGGATATAGCTCTTTTTCATGGGGGGAAGTTTAATAACGATTGGAAATCATTAAATCAACTATTTCTCAGGTCTTCTATACTTATGGGGGAGGGGATGGTCCGAGCGATTTTTTCCAAAATCTTTGCCCCCTTTCAATGTCACATCCTGTATAAGTAGGTATAGGTAATTATACTATATGTAAATATCACTATTGCTTTCTTGATGAAATTAGATAAAAAATTCAATGGCTCTCCGGTTATTAAGGAAACAGAAGAAGAAACGATAGATATCGGCCTTTATTTTGAACTGAACAAAAGATTTATTACGTTATCATAATTATTTCGACCTCAAACAGGTACTCCCAATAATTGAGTTCTTAATGAAGTAGGTATTCTCGGTGCCTCACAAAAAAAATTATTTCCATTGATCAATAATGAACCGAATTGTATAGGTTTTTTAACTTCTTTAAGAATCACAATCTGTCCCAATTATCATTTATTCCGCAATATCGAAGTCATTAAGCGAAACTAGCATTTGATCATTGTTGAAAAAACGCATTTTCTAGAAAACAACGTAGGTTCCTTATTTAACATTTTATTTCCCAGACGAGGTATGGAATATAATATTTTTAGTTGTGATCATCTATAAAACATCTTCCACATCCGGAATATGTATGCTTATACCTATATTCTTCAGAGCACGTAGTAAAAATTGTCATAATTGGTCGAAGGTTGTAATTCTGTACCGGCTACATCCCATCTTCATATCAGAGGCGGAATAAGAGATTTATGATGAAATCAGAATTGAGATGATAATAATGTGTTTTGTCTGATGATATCATCAAACTCCTGGAAGGCAACTGGAGTTTTGTATCTAGAAACACATTGGGCCAAATTGGACATTTTTCAAGCGAAATTTCCGGAAAAATTCTTTAAGGTACCTAGAAGCTTTCAAATGATGGTCTTTTTCATTTTTCTCGTGAAACTCAATTCTTTCAAGGATATGAATCATTCGAAAATAATTTGTGAATTGATTTAATTTGAAATTATTTTGAAAACTCCCGATAATAAGTAAATTCACTTCAAAGATATCAAACGGAAAATTATACTTAGAATACATCGTATATTTGACATTGTCTTTTTTATCATATGAAGCATATACAAAGTCACCAAAAATCCAAAATATCCACATTTAGAAATGAATCCCCAGAGTGAATACCTACATATTTTCCTCAAGAAAGAGACCCTATCCTTTGAGGGTTTCTGGTTTTAATAAAATTTAGATATCAACAGAATATGACGCGAGAATGAGACGAAAAGAATTTACATAATCATCAAATTCATATTACGGTTCTGTCTCAATGCCAAGATTCACACAGAGTCAGACCTCCCAATTCAAACGTTTGGAAACCAATGGAACTACGTAGTTTGATGAGTCTGAAACTAATTGCAAATAATGCAAGAAATAAGAAATTATACAATCAATCGGTGTGCGAAAAGAAGAGGCCGATTTGTTTTTTTCTTAAAACATCAATTATCTGTCTATTGTATGTTCCTCTTCAGACACTATTATTAATTGTTTACCTATCATTCAAGATCTGGCTGATTTTGAGAATTCTTGAAGAAATATCATATCCTCCTAAGATGAGTAAATGGGAGAGGGATCTTGGTATTTATAGTTATAAATAGAAGATGATTTTGCCAGGTATAGTGTTGTTTGGGATACATCTAAGAAGAGTTCCTCAAGTTTTATTGTTTGAATTGATGGTTGCAAGTTTTCTTGAATAGGTGTACCATCGAAATCTGAGTGGAAATGCTGAAACATTGTGCGAGCGCGTTTGTGAGTACCAATTTTTTTCATAGGAATTCTGCATTTCTTCAGAGTGGCTTTTGAATTTCTCACTTTCCTTTGAGTACCTAATTAAAAAAAAACATTTTCCCCGTTCTTTAAATCACAGGTATGGTTAAAAAAAATCAATGTAGGCTTTTGGTAGATGAAGTAAAGTTGCCCCTTAAAAGATTGACCAAATGAATTTTCTGCAGAGTTTATTATTTTGTCGATACAATGAATATAAAGCAGAATCTACTCAGACTAAAAATAAAGAGCAGGAAGCTATTCATTGTGATTGAACAGAAAAGGATTTGAATTATTCAACAATTCATTTGAAATGTTCTTTCCTATTTTGTATGATCAGGAAGACTAGAGTTTTTTCTGGAGTCTTTTTTCGTGTTCTCAAAGGATAAGTCTGTAGGTACCTATTGCAATACACACACCACACAGGATGAAACAATCGATATACAATAAAAATCATTATTCCCTCAATTTCCATAATTTTCTTCCAGTTGTGACTGGATCCAGTACAATTTATTATTTTGGTTTTGAAAAAATAGAAGATCATATCATGTTCTATAAAATGCGGCTTTATGATAATGCGAGCAAATTATTATCGGTTCTCTGTCGATTTCATCTATCTGGAATTCTATTATCCACCTAGATATGATGAGAAACTGTCCAAGTGGCAGTACTGGCAGTGCATAACAACATAAATGAAATTTTATGTTGCAAAAATGCAAATTATATGCAAGCAGTAACGATTTGCATGAAGTCACTATAAACAAGATAACATTCATTTGCATACAGTGTGTTTCACTTTACACATTTATTACAGCGAACCTGCAACGTTTAGCTTTCCGCGTCTTTTCTCTTTAATTTTTTCCCGTAGAGTGGTCAGTAATGTCGAATAGTAATCTCCAGTTATTGTTCTACCCTTATCCAAAAAATCAATCATGATTACTCCATGGCAATCCCAAAAAACTGAAGCAGACTACATGATGAACGCGTTCGTATGAAATTTTCGGTGCTTCAGATATTCGTTTTAGCCCAATTCGACGGTCTGATGAAATCATGTCATGAACTGCATCGATATTGTCGGGGACTGACACAGAAACTGGCCTTCTCGATCGGTCATCATCTTCAATGGAAAATTTACCTCTTTTGAAGCTTGCAGTCCAATTTTTCACGGTCGCATACGAAGGACATTGATCACCAAGGGTATTAAGCACATGCATCTTCGTAAATCTGCTTACCTCTCAACCCTTTTAAATACAGGTACTTGGATGATGGCTCGATAATAAAATTTTTCGATTTTTACAATTTCGGTGGACATCTTTTTTTTAAATTTATTGCGTAACTCTGGTTTACTTTTTTGACGTCAAACTCTACACTGACTCTTCTAATAAGTTATTGTTCGTTGATATGGTATCGCAATATTTTGTTTATGCATAGAACTGGTCTAGGCTAACTAGATATCAATACATCCTCGTAATTCATTATAAGGAGCTTCAAGTGCCATCTCCACACATCAAACAGCATTTTCATAGTTTCGTGATGTTTCCACGTTTTGCGGTTTATTGGGAAATAATCATTTCTGATCTGGAAATTTCCCGAAATTTCCTAAACTTTCAATGAATCGATTTATATGATTTAAATTCACAAGATAAAAGTATGTATAACATTTTAGTATTGGGAATTTCGCTTATCGTTGAAATCTTCATTGGAACCCAAATTATTTCATGGTAGCTTCATGGATGCACTCCTAAGGCTGATAAAACTATCAAAGTTAATTTTCAATAATGAGCCGTTTGGTTGTTTTGACTATCGTTGAAATATTTTCAGCCATTTTGGCATTATCGAGATTTTTTTTCAACTTCGACACACTGTGTCTCGAAGGTTAGGAACTATGTTTGCAGGAAATTTGTTCTCTGGGACACCCTAGATTCGAATCAGCACGATATAGTCACCAATAATCAATTTTTTTTTGGTTAAATAACGATATTGTGCTTAACTTTTGAGTCACCTTTTTTTCAGAAAAGAAAGTTATTCGTCATCTGTCGAACGATTAACAGAGCTTCATCTTAGACAGATGAAATGGAATAGGAAATGACTTCTCAAAAGTCTGCACTGCAAATATGGTTTTATGCATTATTTCCTAAATAAGCGAAGAAAGTTCAATGTCGAGCATTCTTATACGATATCCAGATAAAGATATTTCACCTAAAGAGAGCGATTTAAATGACACCTTTCCCTAACCGAAAGTAAATTTCATTCTCTCCAAATAAGGCGGAATTACATTTGTTATCTTTCTCCTCAGAAAAATGGAGTAGGTAGTTGCGATTTATCTACGAATTCTCCCTTTCATTTCACGTACCTTACACGGACATTTTAAATCTTTTTGTATTATTATTATAAGTACATTCACCAAACGTGAAACTGATGTGTAAACTTTCGTTTCCTAAAATTCCTTCGAAAATATTTGTATCGAATAATTAATGAGCCTTGTTTATTGATGTGAAGGTGTTGAAATATTCCTAAATTTTTTTTACAGTTTCTTCTTGCGGTCATATCCCTATCCCGACAAGAAAGTATAAATCTTCCTGATTTGGATCCACAAGATGCCCAGCAAATTATTGAACAGCAAGACTCGAGCCTCAAGTATGCTCCAAAAGTAGAATCTAATGTTCCTGCTGTTAGATATCTTGGAAACGAACCTCATAATGTGGTCGAGGATATCTACTTGGCCAATCAGTACCACGGTCAGGATGGACTAGGTGGATACCTCTATGGGTACTCTGTGCCAGATATATCAAAAACAGAGAGGAAGAAAGCTGGTGGAGATTTGAGAGGTGCTTACAATTACATAGCTGGAAATGGAAAAGAAATAAAGGTAGGAAAATGTTTAAAAGGATCAGTAATACACACGCGATGCTTCTAACCTTGCACGCTTTTGGTCATCATTCAAACATTTGGGGATCCATTTCGCAGAAATTTTTCTCATGTCCAAATTGACGTGAACTATATGATGAACGCGTTCATATGAAATCTTCAGTGCTTCAGATATCCGGTTTAGCCCAATTCGACGGTCTGATAAAATCATGTCATGAACTGCAACGATATTTTCGGGGGCTGACACAGAAACTGGCCTTCCCGATCGGTCAACATCTTCAATGGAAAATTTACCTCTTTTGAAGCTTGCAGTCTAATTTTTCACGGTCGCATACGAAGGACATTGATCACCAAGGGTATTAAGCATATCTTCGTAAATCTGCTTAACTCTTAACCCTTTTAAATACAGGTACTTGATGATGGCTCGATACTCCAATTTTTCGATTGTCTGATATGGAATAGAAAAACTTCGATTTCAAATTGGTCAGACACAAAAGGATGAGTTTATTACCCTTTGCCATTGACCTGAGTGTTTGGTTACAAATCATTTGATGAAGACATTCTTCAGCGCATAACTATGCGTAACAAGCATTCACTTTTTGAGATGTAAAAATTTGACCATAAGTATTTTCATAGTTCACTGATTACAGGTTGAATATTGGGATGATGGTACTGGCTTCCACCAAATCGACAATGTCCCAAAAAATCTTCCGGAAGACCTTCCTGCAGTCAAAGCTGAAAAAGAAAGGTTCCTTAAGAGGTGGCAGGAGGAAGCTGAGAGGAATTCTCGCCCTGTAGAGTGAGTGAATGAACCATAATTTTCATAATTCTCGGAATTCAATTTCCTGATATTTCAGAGACCCTTACAATAGCGAAGGTCAATACAAAGAGGGGCCACTTTCACCTCAGGGACAATTGCAGCGTCAGCAACAATTCGTCGCTCAGTTCGGCAAATCCGCAGCTTATAAACAACCAGAAGGATCAGCGTCTCAGCAGAGTTCGATCTATTCATCCAACTTGGCTCAGCAACCTTATAACGCCAACTATCAACCTTTCCAAGGAAAAGATCAACAAAATCAAGGTGCTTATCAGTCTAAGCACAGCAGTGCATACACAAAAGAACCTCAACCAAGCACAAGCTATGGTCAAAGCGGTGGTTATGGAGCTCAGCCATCCGGTGGTTACGGACAGGGTCAGACATCTTATGGCAGTCAAGGTGGTAGTTCAGGATATGGAGGACAATCAGGCTATGGTGCCCAGAAACCTGCAGCTTCTTCAGGGTATGGCGGCCAATCATCCGGTGGTGCAACAGGGTATGGTGGACAAAGCTCATCAGGTTATGGTGCAAAGCCTAGTGGTGGTGCTTCAGGCTACGGAGGACAGAGTTCTTCAGGATATGGAAGCACTGGAGGTTATGGCAGTCAACCTTCAAGTGGGTCGCCTGCTTATGGTGGACAAGGCTCTACAGGCTATGGTGCAAAACCTAGCGTAGCATCAGGTTACGGAGGCCAGAGCTCTGGAGGGTATGGCGGTCAACCATCAAGTGGAGGGTCAGCATATGGGGGACAAAGCTCATCAGGCTATGGCGCCAAGCCTAGTGGTGGTGCGTCAGGCTATGGTGGACAAAGTTCTTCAGGATATGGCGGTCAACCTTCAAGTGGATCTGCATATGGAGGACAAGGTTCTTCGGGCTATGGTGCAAAACCGACCTCAGCATACGGAGGACAGAGTTCTGGATATGGAAGTCAGCCTTCAGGCAGTGCATATGGTGGTCAGAGTGCATCAGGATATGGACAAGCTTCTGGGGCTTACTTGGGACAGTCTAGTCAAAATGTGAATAAATATGCTGCACTACAAACTTCTCCATACGGTCAAGGCACAGAAACCCACAGTAAATATATCGCCAGTGGCGGGGAAGATGATGGCTCTTACAAACCAGGCAAAGACGAAGAACAAGGCCCACCCAGGGGATTCTTCTATAAATTCGATTATCCTGTCGGCATTATTGTTTCTAAAGAAGGTCAGGCACAGGGTGGTTCATATGGTCAAGGTGGATACCAACAGCAGGAGAAAAAATATGGATCATATTGAAAATGAGATTAGAAATTTTGGATCAATTTAAAATAAATAAATCATTTAATTTATAATTGTAAATATTTTCACCAATGTTCATAAATTATATACTTATGATTCCTAGGTATTGAAACACAACAACGTAATTAGGAAATAAATAATAAATACTTTAATTAAAAATCAATTACACATTTAAATAATAACAATAAATTATCCGCCAGTGATTGGGAAGAAACGTGTTTTTGAGCATTTAGAGACAGATGAGTTGGAAAATGAGTATTATGGGGAACCCAGAACAATATCTAATCATTGACAGGATGTGCTTGAATTGAATTATGCATCATTTTCAATAAAAAATAGTAAATTGTAGAAGTAAATTGCATGATATGATACTGCAATGTTTCAATTATTAAATCTAACATATCAGTGATATATTGATTAAAGAATAGGTACCTTGAATTGATTGAAGGTATGATGATCAAAAGTACAATTCCGAAAATTCAATGAAGCTAAGGATATGTAAATAGTTCTGCAGCATCCGGAATACTTTCAACATCATCGCCTTTCTTGGAAGGTGATAAAACGAATAATTTTTGTGGAGCATTTTGATTATTCTGGTTTCCGATAATGGGAAGTCTATTTATGATAGGAAAACGTTGTCCAAGAGCCGACATCCAAATTTGGAATCCTTGTCCCACGTTTTGTCCAACAGAAAAGATACCTTCTCCTACATGTTGTCCAAATCCTTGCACTCCACTTGTGACGTTCGAGATTGCTTCAGGAATGTTAACTTCGATAGGGAAAAATTGGGAATTTTGGATCAAGCCTGCTATTAGGCCCCCTTGTCTGTATTCTGGTTCTCTGATTTCTCTGAAAATGAAGAAATCATGCTAATTAAGCTCGCAGAGATTAAAAATCAAATTTTATCTACAAAGGTAGAAGACTTGAAAAATTTTTTGACAATGAATAATTGATAAACGTGAGGATAATCAATTTTAAAAAATCATTGATGAAGCTCTGCATGATTTCAAATGGTTCCAACGATTTTAGCCATATCTTCAACAAAACAAGCAGGATTCAGAGAAAATTTTTCACTTTAATTTCCGAAATATTCTGTGGAAAGGTTTTTTATATAGGAATATAAAATTGCTGTCTGTAGAAATTATTTCTGCCTATACATTTCCTGTCAAATAATGAATAAAATCATTAATAAAAAATCTTCAGAATTATGCTTGCCAGATTCTTATTTGGAAAGTTTATGTCATAATTATTCATTGTTTAAAAAATTAATCAACAAGTAGTAGTTATGGCAGGAATATTTTCTGTAAACCACAATCATTTATTTCTTGATATTGGGAGAGAACACCAAAAAAAGTTTCAACAAAGATGCGATATCCTAAACAGTATCTTTTAATCAATATTTAGTAAAATAAGTCTCATTCAAATTAACTCTAAATCGTTATTGATAAAAAAATATTTGGTTCATACCCAACAGGCATTAAAACATATCCTTTTGGAATAACTGGCACTGCACTAGTGAATGAATACACCAAAAATAAAGACAGTATTTTAATGAGATCCATCGAAAACATTGTTAAATGTTGTATTTTGTCTTTGGTGTAGGTATAACTTCAAAAGAACAACGTTTTCGAAATTCACGAATAATAACTGTTATCGAAAACTCCAAAATGGCACTAATGCATAATATTTGATGCTTGCCCCTACTGGTCAAGTTATAAGAGGTTGTTGAAGGTGTACTGAAGAGATTATCGACTACAGTTAAGTTAAAGGAGGTGATGAGTGTCTTCAAGCCAAAATTGGGATATTCACAATTTGACCCAGAAGGAAGAAGGCATTGCATTTCAATCCAGTGGCGTGTATTTCGAAATCTGGAATTCTATATATTAAAGACTGTACAGTAAGGGTAGTGGCTAAGAGGACTGGGGAAACAAAATCCTTTATGAGATGCCGACGTTTCGACCTTCATTTCTGGTCTTCTTCAAGGCTATTCATATGGAGTGCCCCCTATAATATCATGGAGCAGACATCAAATTGTGTCGTCAAATTAATTATTTTCAAGGTATTCATAAAAGGAATGAAAATAATTAATTTGACGACACAATTTAATGTCTGCTCCATGATATTATAGGGGGTACTCCATATGAATAGCCTTGAAGAAGACCAGAAATAAAGGTCGAAACGTCGGCATCTCATAAAGGATTTTATTTCCCCAGTCCTCTTAGCCACTACCCTTACTGTATATTTAAGAATAGGACACGAACACTGAAGATGAATGATTAAAGACTGTTGTACGTAGGTAAGAACCATTTCATTACAGGGGGGCTAATATTTGATGGAAAACTCTTTTCGAGAAGGAAGTTTCAAAAAATTCAAGACAGGCATTCAAGTTTAAAAAAAGGGGTCATTTTTTCTCAAAAATCTTGCCTTTTTTGAAAAAATCGCAAGATACAAGAAAGTTTCTCAACTGAATGGGCATTCTAACGGTTCAACAATATTCATGTACCTAATTCAAAAGCGCTGTTAGTGTTTAGTGGTTCCAAAGATATTCCGGCCAAGTAATAAGTGTCTATTGCCAAAATAAAGAGATTTCGGATACCCTTAAACTCCTGTGTACCAAATTTAGTGATTTTCTTATGACCGGATTTTAATATAAAAACTATCAATTCCTCATTCATCCAAAAATGCAAAGTCTGGGTTTGGATAGAAATATTACACATTTTATGGTAGTCAAACCTCATAACTACGATTATGCTATTTATTAAATGAATCTCAAAATACAGAGCTATGGTGCAAAGTTACGCTACTGGTCTTATAAATAAGCAAGTTGTATGCTTGAGATGAAAGCGTTTCCATTTCTCTTATGGTGTTCCTTGTTCCTATACTGCTTCTGGTAATCGAAAACATTTTCAATTCATTCAAATGAAGAATGGAATTCATTGCTTTATCGGTCACTAATTAATCAATAGAGAAATTGCAATTTAAGACCATTAATTCAAGACTATTAACTATGAATCGTTGTCATTATATGGCCAAGCTCTGCTACCAAGCGCTAGACAGGTACATACATTTTCTGGATATGATTGAGTCCTTAGTCACAAATCAAACGAAAAGCAAAGAAAAACAAGAATGGATATCTTTCTATTGCATGGATAAGAGGATAAAGAAAGCACGAATATCGTGCAATCCTATATAGAAAAGGATCATAAAACTACACAGTCTGGAAACTTACCAGTTTTGTAGATAACGTACTGATTGTTATTCAAAGAAATTGGCGGAGGCGCCGCGGTGATTTTCTCAAACAACAATTCAGTCGAGTTGTCCTCGTCCACATACTCGAAATTGTCATATTTACTGGTTGTCGTTAAATCCTCATCTTCTTCCACCACAGCTTCTTGTACAACTGGTTTTGGCGTAGATGACGATCCGAAAAACATATCCTGTTCAGCTGGACTCAAAGTGTACACAGGCTTTTCCCAAGTTTGCGGCCTACTCAGGTCTTCGTGTACATAATTCGAATTAGCTGCTTGGACTCTCTGAAGGAAATACTCCAAAATTGGAGGTAGTTTGCTCACTGACGTTGTATCGGTGTTGTTCAAGAAAAACTTCACCGGGCCGACTACGATTAAGTTGATCGAAAAGCACGATTGAAAAGTGAAGACTAAAAAGATAATTGTAGGAATTATCTTCATTTTCGCGAGCGACAATTCTTTACAGTTGTTTATTTGGAACTCAGATGATTTCTCATCAGAGCTGAAGAAGAGTGCGTACAAAAGTGGAACGATCTTCTATTACCGGTTTACCCGGATATGCATATATGACACTGTGGTGAAACATTCACAAAATGGGGATTTCATAGTTCACTGTGGTCAAATATTTTCTAGTCTTCATTCCTAGTCTTTAATTGTGAAGGATCATCAATTTTACTTCTTTGAATACTTTCCATATGAAGATTCAAAAAGAATTATATTTCGAACGTACAATTTATTCAGAGGATCATTATACAGGACGTATTTTTCATGTTGTGGAAAAAGTGTTCAGAAGTTGGTTGGATTAGACAAAAGTTGCCGATTTTAGTGAACCATGGAACGATGTTTTCAAACCGGAAATATCACGTATCGTTGTCAATCTACTTTTAGGATTACGAAAATGTGACAAATGTGTTCAAGTTCTCTGTTTTAAATTGATCCATAAACGACTCGTTTCAAAGTTACCGGTTGAAATATTCAAGAAATGATGGTTCATTTCGGTCAATTATTAATTCTTGTTCAGTTGTTCAGATAGTGCCATCAAAATAATTTTGGGTAAATACAATTTGCTGCAACCATTAAAACACGTACATATGCGCAATGTTCTGCGCAGGAAACCTATAACGCAATTTTATTCTTGTTGTTGCATCATTTCTTGAATTGTGGGGCTGTTGAATGTTGAAACATGCGCGATTATTGAATCACTTTTTTCCGGTGAATTCAGTAAAAGTGCATGCAAAATCAAAAATGTTCACTGAAAGGTTGTGAGTGCCAACTTGAAATAGGTTAGAATCGATTTAAATCCCATACCGGCTAGTTGAACTGCCACGAGAAAAGCGCGTCTGTAAATCATTTTCATTTTCTAATTGTGTCAGCGTCAATAAGGATATTTTTTGAGGTGAGTTTTCGTTAAGTAAGTAGAATTTGTTTTAAAATAAGGATATGTCTGAAGAAGATGAACGATATGCAATTTCTATCATTGTAAGTAAACATAATATGTATAATGAGTTTGACATGTCATCACTTACCGAAGACCGGTTTCTCAACCTATTTTGTAAATATAAATGACAATTCTGGAGACTGTGAATAATACTAAAAAATTCAAAATTATGTGAGTTTATGGATGAATTAGCTGCCAGAGAAATAGATATTTAATAATTTCAGAATTCATTCTTTTTATTTTTCCTCTACCCATTCATCTCCCAATGGTTCCGAATAAAATTATAGAAATGTGAGAAAAGAATTAGTTTATTCGATTGTAGGTAGCAGTTGAACGTTCGTTTACTCGGTAAGTATTCAGATTCTAATTTTAATATCAGGATGTTTATTCTATTCGGAGCGCATCCGCCAAATTGTAATAAAGGATGCAAATCAGCTCTTTATGTTATTAATTAACTAACACTTATCACATGATTTTAAAATCATGAAATTAATTATCGTATCTATAGGCCAAAAGTAACCGTAAATGTTTGTTACAAATTTTGATTTAACTCAATCTGACGAAAGCATGTTCTTATTTATTAGAAAATTTCCGTAATTAATTAAAGTTGTCAGACTGAAATTCTTATATTTTTCTGAAAAGCTGTGAAAGATGTCAGGTTCGGAATTCGGGTAGTGATTGTAGAAGAAATGTTGCGTGCAACATGTGCAAGAAACTTATTTGTTTCACTCAGAATGAGTACAAAACTCGACATCGGCTATTCAGGCGCATGGTGCAACAAATATAAATTAGTTGCGAAAAAATTTAGGGGGTGACTTCTTGTCAAAAAATAGGGTGATTCTCTTATATAAACTTTTCAAAAAATAATACGCCTGGTTGTAGAGGCTGGAAAAATTTTAACATGTACGAAAAGATATAAGTAAATTAAAAACTAAAATCGAAACTGCAAAGACAAGATATTTGTTTATTTACCTGTTCTTGTTAGTAAACACATGTACTTTTTCATCGCTTGCAAGAAAAAAGATGAACGAATATTTCATGTTAATACTGGGTGATATATGTTTGATTGTGGCAAGTTCGTTTGATTACAATTCGATATACATATGGTATGTGTATGTGGGCATATGAAATTAATCGTTTCCCCAAAAATCGTTATCATTGTGCCATTAGTTTTTGAAATATTGAGAAGATAAATAAAGTCATATTTCCCTTTCATATAAGCGCAATGAGCAACAGAAAAATGAATGTTGAAAGTTGAAGAAATTCGCTGATGCCTTGATCTTTCAACTGATGACGAAAAGTTTCCTATTCATTCTATTGGGGCAACTTTGATCGTTAAATTGATCGTAACGTAAGAGCTTCACTGAAAAGGAAAAACGAGTTTTTGATGCTTTTACATCATTCTTCGTACCTATTTGGAAAATGCATCAATTCAATCGAAATACTTCGATCAGCCTCAGTGCACCTATCAGTATTCTGTAATTTTTAGTAGCTGATTCTGCATATTGGAGGTGAGTGTGTGCCCAAAAATATTTTTGCTATTTTCATTGAAATGCTGAGATATTGAAATTCTAAATTATGGTTTTTAAATATATCAAATATTCTTTCGTAGAAAATAATACCTAGCTACAACTTGCTTGAATGAAATTCAAAGATCAAATCATTTCAAAAAAGGAATTTCTTAGCATAAACATTCCAAATATGGGATACCTAATCTTATATGTGCTACATAACTGAAGAACATTAGAACATATTGTTATTTCGCGAATAAATAAAAATTAATATAACCAGTATTGGATGTGAGTATAAATAATCCTTTAATCTCATTCACTTCTGGTTATCTTCATATATAAATGTATGTTTTCCTATTATATTTATAACACAACTTATCTAGTATTCTAGTATTTAACCCTCTAATGCATATATTTTTTTTCGAATTGAAAAAATTCAAGAAGCATCATTTGGACATGGTATTAACATATTCGATATGAAAAATTAATTTTTTGATAAAAATCAGGTGCATTGGACAAAAATTCATGGTCCGCCTATAGGCGGACCTGTGCATTAGCGTGTGAAGTTGTGTGGATTATGTGGAAATCAGACATACTAAGTGCAGAATAGTTTTATTCAAATTTTACAAATATATTTCCAAAAAAATGTCAGCGCTTGTTATGAAAATCATTAAAACAGTTTTTTTTGCAGAATGGCATACATTTATGTTGCCTTTTGCGCAGAATAGGCTTGTGTTTCAGATTTGCATTTTGGATATTTGCACTGCTTCTTGCCAGTTCGATCTCGAAATATACACCAATGGCCAACTTGATCGAATCAAATGTTATCTGTTGGAAGCATTGGCGCTTGCAGGGGGGGCAGGGTGGGGCCATGGCCCCCCTTGAGATTTTGATGGCCTTATCGTTTTTCAGCACAACACCCTCAATATTACTCATCGTTTTTTAATAATTTTTATTTTGCCCCCTTTGAGAAAAATTTTTGCGGGCGTCCATGGTTGGAAGGTATATGTCCGCTTCAATCCCAACAACGCTAGGAATACCATCCAAAATTTCGAAAGCCTCTTCGCTGGTCAACTCTGTCCAATTTTTGCGTTGAGATGCCATGATCATGTGAGCCCGCAAGGGGGGGGGGGGGGGAGAGGAGGCCGTGCCCCCCCTGAGATTTTGATGGCCTTACCGTTCCTCAGAACGACACCTCAATAATATTTTCTAATTTTTATTTTGCCCCCCCAGAGAAAAATTTCTGCGGTTTTCTGCTGGCGCTCATGACGATGATAACTGTAAAAAACATAAAATGAAATGATGGAATATCATTTTCAATTATTGAAAACTAAATTCGACCGAAATTATATAATTTCAATTCAGAAAATGAAAAATCCAAAACATATAACAATTTTCAAAGATTCCGCTTGAGATAAATAATTTTGCCGCACTGCATAGGTCCGCCTTGAGGCGGACTCTGCTTAGGGCATCATAACGAAGATAAAAATATTGTTTTCGAATAATTAACATATTTTCTATGAAATATAGGGTACTAAGGACTTACCTGAATTTTTTCACACTTGTGGGATAATCGAAAAAGTTTTTTATTTCGACCGCAATCTACACTTCGTTGCCGCTGGAATTTATTACGCATGTCTGATGGATTCAGCGAATCACAAAGCTGTTACTTCTATACAGTAAACACAGTGGCAACTAAACATACACCGAATTAAAGCGTATAGTCTACCTCTGGATTCAGCTTTTTAATATTTGGATTACATTTCATTTCCTCACATTTAGAGCAGTTTGAATAAGGTCCGCCTTAAGGCGGAGCTATGCATTAGAGGGTTAATAAACATAAAGGTGGAGTGCGTTTCGAAATCATGTTTCTATTAATTTCTTCCGTATGCCTGATTAGTTGAGTCAATTTTTTATTCCTTTCAGAGTATACGACATGTGTGGCATCTGGGCAATTTTCGGTTTGGAGAATCCGCAAAAATTCTGCGCATGCACATTTCCAAAAATTGCACATAGAGGTCCGGACGCTTTCCGGATAGAATGCGACAGAAAACTCAAAGTAAGTGACTAAAAACTTGAACTTAATTATCACTGTTGATGGACTATTCTCGTTCCTTCCAGAATTTCATGAACAAAAATGGATCTCGGTGTAAGGAACTGAATGAAAACTCATTGGATTCTAGAGCGACGTTTCGGCGTTATATTTCGCCTTCCTCAGGCTACAATGAAATAAGAAAAAATTAAAATATGTGTGTGACTTTGTGGTGAAAACAATGAGAAAATCAATAAAAACTTTTGTAAAAATCACAATCAAATCTTCAACAAAACAAGTGGTGAAGGAATTCCCTGTTCGGAGACGTTCATTGTAGCCTGAGGAAGGCGAAATATAACGCCGAAACGTCGCTCTAGAATCCAATGAGTTTTCATTCAGTTCCTTACACCGAGATCCATTTTTGTTCATTTAATTATCACTGTTTCAAACGAAAGCCTTCTCATTCTTTCTATACTATAATAATTTTTTTACGGGCGAAAAGAGGAAAAATCGATTCATACGTGGGTGAAATTTGGATTTTCTAGGCGATGTAGAAGTATTCTTAAAAAATTCGCGAAAATCTCTAAAAAATCCGGCAAAAAGCGCAAGTTCTCATCGTTGAGACGACTTGGTAATTCATGTTTCATTCGGGGGTCCCTGTCAATATAGGCAGTCGCCTACACTGCCTTATGGGTTAAAAGGCTCTTTAGAAGACCCAGTGGTGGACCACATGCTATAACGCCAGTAGAAGTCTTTCAGCAGTCATTTTCAGCATGGCAAGTTAAAGTAATCGAAATGCGACAAGTATACTTCGATTTCTGAAGAAGTCTCCATGAAGTTAAACATAGTAAAGCTTGTTCCACTAACCTGCGAACATATCTTTTTTTCAGAACTCTTGTCTGGGATTCCACCGCCTTGCCATTGTTGATCCCATATGGGGCATGCAACCCTTGAGACTGCATCTTTATCCACACGTTATGTTGATATGTAATGGAGAAATTTACAACTATAGATCTGTAAGTAGATTTAATCATGGAAATACAACTCATGAATTTCTGCATAAACAGATCATCCAGATAATTATTTTCCTAGTTACAAGAAGAGTTCGGCTTCAAATATGAGACTAAAGTTGATGTTGAATCCATTGTTCACCTTTATGAGAAATTCGGAATTGACGGTGTTGCTAAGAACTTGGATGGAGTTTTTGCTTTCTGTTTGGTGGATCTTGAAAAAAAGAAGGTAATTTTGGCGAGAGATCCCTATGGAGTCAGACCTTTGTTCAAGCTGATCAGCAAATCAGGAGTTCTTGGTGTATGCTCTGAAGCAAAGGGTGAGTTTTATTTTGGGTGATTCGGAAGCTAGATCTGAAGCCTGTGATGTAAAAATAAATATTCTTTGGTTTATAAGATACAAGCAGGCCGTCCCAGCTTCGCCCGGGTAGAAATTTGTTTCACGCGGCGGTTTCATCTTCTACACTTTAACCTGCCATATATTTTGATGTACTCGTTGTAATTGTATGATGTGAAGGGCAATTTCGTTCTAAATTAAATACTGGGGATAAATAACGTATAAGGTTCGATGAGGATCAATACCCAATTCATAAAAACACACTCCCAAATAGTGCATAATTTTGAAAAATATCTGATTACCATAAACAGGTAATAGCAAGTCAATCTTGAGAGATAGATATATGCTATCCTGGACTTTTCTGTAGAACTATTCAAGAGGTACATTTCCGTCATACACTGTATCCACGTAAGTCTTACGGTTTTTGCAGAGCACGTGAAAATAGCTTATTATGGCTGTTTTTTTGTAATTATTGAAGTTATAGTAGGTATCCTTTTTCGGGTGAAAAGTATAGCCTATGTCACTCAGGGATATTGTAGCTTTCTAAGGGTGCAAGAATTTCTGAAATCGGTCCAGTAGTTTTTGAGCCTATTCCAGTGGCGGATTTACGATTTCAGGGGCCTTACGCTTCAAAACTTTTGGGGCCCCCTCTGAAACATTTTAGATTTTTTTCAAAAGGATTTTTTAGTTAAAACTCACTTCTTTAAAAACAAAACATAAAGTGTATTAATAAAATACAAGGTATGTATATCAAAACAAAATATAAAAGATGAATCAAAATCCAAAAGGGAAAAATATCACAAAAATTCAAATACAAAATATCTCTAGAACATCAATAATATCATATCTTCAAATTTTTTATTGCGGCATCGAGATTAAGGAATAAATAAAATCATCCCGAAAGATACAAGTTATCGTAAAGCTGTAAATCAGTTACCTACAAAATAAAATTCCAGAAGAAAAATTGTTTTTTTCTTGTTTTAATATCAGCAAATTCTTTTATTGCAGAATCATAATCGAGACTGCTCGTTATATCACTTTCGACAGAAAGTATTCCTAAAAACTGCAGTCTATTTTCTGTCATAACAGTTCTAAATTTATTTTTTATCAATGACAGTTTGGAAAATGAGCACTTTGCTTCAAAACTTGTAATAGGTAGCGTTACAAATAATTTTAAAGTAATATATAAATTGGAGAATACTTATCATTCCCTTATCATATTATTTTCAACATCTCTAAACAACTAGTATTTTTTTTTGTTTCAAGAGTTTAAGATATTCCTTGAATTGGGATGCTTCGCTAATAATTCCCTCCTCAAGGTCTTTTTCATAATACTCCAAGAGTGTCTTAAAACTCTCCCTATCAATATTATCTTGCGAGAGAAAAAAATATGCAGACCTAAGAACTTCTGCACAAGTATTTTTCACTTTACACCCCTAAACGAATCAACATCTTGTCGGCAGTTCTGTAGCACATTCCCAGATTTTAGAGGAAATGCCGACAAATTTATTGAATTATGATGTAATTGCAAACATTGGAATTCGACCGCCACCCTTGACGGAATTTATTGCAGGCAGACAAGATAATTAGGGACAGTAGGTATGCTGAATCTCGGATGGTGTGTTTTTTCCAATATCCGAGTTTTGCTCTGAGGCTTTTGTTATTCAATTGCGGTTCATGTGAATGTAATAATTCATAGTTCACAAGTTGCCTCTGAGCTTCTTATAAAATATAGTACAGTCTGACAATTTTTTTTCACACTTACAGACTGAATTTTCATTCTAGAAAAAAAAAATTTAATTCGATCGCAGGGGGCCCCTATTGACCTCGGGGCTCTACGCTGCAGCGTACTAAGCGTACCGGTTAATCCGCTACTGGCCTATTCGTATCAAACACACAAAAATACAAATCTTTCCTCTTTATAATATTAGTATAGATTACAGTTGGTTTCATATGCCGCTTCTTATTAATTTAGTAATTTTTTTTGGTTCAGGCTTAGTGGATGTAGAACATGATCTCAATGGCGAAGAAAAAACTCTCGCTCCCTTCAAACCAGGAACTTTCGAGGAATACGATGTTTTGGATAATGGAAAGGTGAAACTGGTTCGTCAGTGTTCTTATCATAAGCCAGGAGATTCGCCAAGTTTCAAAACATATGTACCATATGAAAATTTAATTCCAAATGATCATCTTAGCAACGTGAAGACATTGCTGACAGCAGCAGTGAAAAAGAGATTGATGGCCGAAAGGAGAATAGGATGTTTGCTGTCAGGAGGCCTTGATTCTTCCCTTATCGCTTCCCTTCTCGTAAGAGAGGCGAAGAAAGCCAATATCCCCTACAAAGTTCAAGTTAGTATGACACTTTTTTTCAGTCATAGTTTTTCTCAACCATTTTTCTTATAGTATAGTTAGCTAGGTAGTTAAATACCTCAACAAATGTTAGGATCTTCAAAGAAAAATGAAAATTTTTACTTATTACCATATCAAATCTAGAGTATTCAGGGTTTAGCAGTGGTCCAATAGGTCGGAGGTTGTACCTCGACGAAGTTCAGACCCAGAAACCTCTGAAGATGCCTACCGCATCCGGGTTAGAAAACCCGGAATAAACTAGATTTGAAGTTGAACTGAATCTTTACGAATCTTGATTATTTACAGTCTTTCGCTATCGGGATGGGTGATAGCCCAGATTTGAAAGCAGCCAGAAAAGTAGCAGACTTCATAGGAACAGAACATCATGAAATAACGTTCACAGAAGAAGACGTAGAAAGGGTTTTGGACGATGTCATATACACTCTGGAAACCCCCGATATAACGACTATAAGGGCATCCATTCCAATGTACATCATAGCCAAATATATTCGAGATAATACTGATACGACAGTTCTATTCAGCGGAGAAGGAGCTGATGAAGTGGCTCAAGGGTATATCTATTTCAGAGATGCACCAGATGCTGAGAGTGGACATAATGAAAGTTTGAGGCTTTTGAGTGAAATTTACATGTTCGATGGATTAAGAGCAGATAGGACCACATCTTCACAAAGGTGATATTCTCAGCTGAAGTTTTATCGAATTTTCAGATATAAGAGATTCTTCATGTTAATTGTGGTATTTATAGTTTAGAACTGCGTGTACCGTTTTTGGATTTACAATTCACCAGCTATTATTTGAATATAGCTGCACCTTTGAGGCAACCCAAAGACAAATCCATTGAGAAATATCTTCTGAGATCTGCTTTCGACAAGGATGACTTGTTACCCCATGACATACTTTGGAGACATAAGGAAGCGTTTAGGTAAGTGAAGTACAGATTCTTCGATTTTTGGTTGAATGTTTTTTATCTACTTTATACAAACTTTTGCTTATTTTTTTTGAGAATTCTTATTTTTGCTGTATTCAATACTAGATAATTTTTTTTTCAGCGATGGTGTAGCCTCGCAGAAGAAGTCCTTGTTCGTCATTATCCAGGAAATAATCGAAAAAAGATTCAGTGAGAAATACGACAAATTGTCCGCAGCGGAAAAATACCCACATTGTACCCCAACTTCGAAAGAGTCACTGTATTATAGAGAAGTTTTCGAGAAGAGTTTTGAAAAGTTAGCAGATAACTTTCTACCTCACTATTGGATGCCTAGATGGGTTAAAGGTGTCACAGATCCTTCTGCAAGATTTATACAGCATTATGATGCCAAGGAATAAATTAATAAAAATTGAAACCTAATAATTCGTTATTCTTTTTCCTTTACCATAATTGATAAGAGTGTTAGGTATTCAAGCAACATGCAAGAATTTAGTCCAGAAATTAGAACCATATAATATTCCAAGGAATCATCGAAAAATGTCTATTTCTGTATTAACAATTCCGGTATCATGTACGATTTCTTTGATAACTGCTATCAATTTTTTTGTTTCATTACCCACGTTGGACGTTATCTTCATAGACTAAACTGATCAAAAACTTTTTGAAGCAAATTTCCCCTATTTTTTAATACTTAGTTACGACACTGCTCAAAATATTAAATTCGAGTTCCATGTTCGATATATTCTGATAGGCAAATAACGTGTGATAAACACACAATAATCAATAGATATCGAAATTCATTGATTATACAGGACGTCCCAAAATAATGCAAAAATAAAAAGTGCTTTATATCATCTAGATTCTAGTGAATCTATGACCAAATTTAGCATTTCTTTCTGGACATCCCGTATATGCATTGTTGAAGAGTTATCCTAGTTTGTTATAGATGAAATAGAAATGGCAAATAGATAAAAATTTAATTTCAGTTGGTTCATTGACTCACCTACATATTCATAAATACACTGCGCAAAAAAATTTAAGCACATTCTGAAAATCACAATTTTAATTAACTCTACATGGACTTTATAACTTATTTTTTATGTTCTCTCGGGAAGGTTTTGACCGAAACAAGACACATTAAATGGAAGAAAAATTCAGGATTTCACCGAATCTTATGTGAAAGAAGAGAAATGAACAATTTTCAAAATGAAATGAATGAAAAATATATATTGGGATTATTGGACTTAATTTTCAAAATACTGAAATGCTGATAAGTGATTTAATACTTGGTATTTTCACCCCTTGCGTTAATTACAGCTCGGCAACGAAGATTCATACTCAAAATGAGTGATCTTAAAATGTTCTGATCTAATCCTTCCCAGATTTCTCCGAGATGGATTCCTAAGTCATTAAGAGTAGCTGGATGATTTTCTGAACTTCTCAGCCTTCTATTGAGGTTGTCCCAAACCTGCTCAATCGGATTGAGATCTGGACTTCTTGCTGGCCATTCCATTCGAGAGACTTCAACCTCTTCAAGGTACTCCTGAACGATGCGCGCACGATGGGGTCTGGCATTTTCGTCCATAAAAATGAAATTTTCACCAATATATGGGGCAAATGGCACTACATGCTCTTCAAGAATGTTCCTCATATACTTATCAGCATTCATAGCTCCATTATCAACGACCACTAGGTCTGTGCGAGCAGTCAAAGATATTCCACCCCATACCATAATCGACCCTCCCCCGAAACCAGTAGTATTCAGGAAATTGCACTGGGCATATCTTTCATGCATGTGGACGTCTGTGTACAAGGAAACGTCGATCACAAGGCAGAATCTAGACTCATCTGTGAAGAGAACTCTTTCCCAATCGGCCTCTTCCCAATGGATATGCTCTCTCGCAAAATCCAAACGCGCCCTTCGATGGGCTGGGGTAAGAGCTGGGCCTCTTGCCGCGATACGAGGCCTTGAATCATATTCTCTGAGGCGATTTCTTATTGTCTGAGTGCTAATTTGCACCTCATGAGTTTGCTCAAGCTGATTTTGAAGGAGGCGAGCGGTTGCAAACCGTTGTCTCAACGAAGAAACTCTCAAGTAACGTTCTTGAATGGCAGTTGTTACCCGTGGTCTACCTTGTCCTGGTCTTCGGACATTCATACCTGTCTCCCTGAATCGCTGCAACATTCTGGACACACTTGTATGGGAAACTCCAAACCTTTCTGCAATTCTTGTGTATGTCCACCCTTCTTCTCGCAAAACCACCGCTTGGGCACATTCCTCTTGGGTCAAATTGCGTGTTTCGCGTTACATAGCGATCGAGTGTAGAAAATCAAACGAAAGAAAAACTATCGATCACTAGAATTGATCGAGAACAACTGATTTTAGAATGGAGCCAATACATTCAAAATCTGATAATATCATCTTTTTTTATTCCTGCTGGGAGAAAACATCTGTATTGAAGAAAAACGTTGAAAGTGGATAACATATGCATGCATAATTCTGATAAAAATAATTATCATTGAGAACACCTTCAGTTGTAGAATAAATTGAGATTTTCATAATGTGCGTTGATTTTTTTTGCGCAGTGTATCTTGGTATTCATCCAGTCCAGATAAATAAACATTAAGGTAATCTGAACAAACAATAACGACCATAAAGATAACTAATATTTCCTGTTTTACTGATATTCCAGATCATAATACAATCATTACCGAAAAATATAAGTAACCTATCTATTGGAAAGACAGGATGTATAATTATCAAGAGTAGGCATAAAGATATCGGTTAACGTTCATGCGCTTGGTCTATCGGGTGGTTCCCCTATTTTTCGAGCATATAACTTGACGAAAGCCGAGTGCTGTTTCTGCTATAAAATATAGAATAGCCAGTGAGTGCAACTATTTATCCACTACGAAAATGAAGAACCTTGAAGACTACACAAGTGAAAGAAACCGTATTCTGCAAACGGAAGACAATTTATTCCTGGGATCAACTTTAATTCTCAACGAAAATGAAAGTAAGTTGGATTCTCACATTATCAAGCTCAAGGGCGACGAACTCCTATTATCTTATAAAAACAGTGAAGATTTCATACCCAAGAAACATTTCTTCAAATGTAAGGAGGAAATGATGGACTCGAAAATCTTCAAAATTTTGAGGAGACTCCCGAAAGGTCATTCCCTTCATACTCATTTGCTAGCAGCAGCATCTATCGATTTTATCATCACAAATATAACGTATAGAGATAACACTTATGGAAAATTAATAAATGGACAATTCAAAATAAAATTCCTGACACCAGATGATGCGAAAAAAGATGGTTGGGTTTCATTGCAACAGATGAGGAAGAACAAGGAAAATTTTGATGGTTGGTTGAAGCAACAGCTTTGTTTAATATGTGACTGTCCACAAGAATCTTACCCTTCCTTGGAATCAGTTTGGAAAAAGTTCAAGGGAACGTTTTCAGCAGTGTATGATATGTTTTGTTTCAAACCAGCTTTCGAAGACTATTATTACCAATGCCTTAAAGAACTATACGACGATAATATAATGTATGGTGAATTCAGAGGGACACCAATGCCTTTTTATGATTTGATAGGGACCGTTTATAAAACTGAAGATTTTTTTAAAACGATGTTAGAGGTGGAGGAAAAATTCAAGAAAGAGCATAAAGATTTCATAGGAGCTCGATACATACATTCCATTTACAGAGGAATATCCCTGACAGACCTACAGGAAGAGCTGAAGGAAATCTTGAAAATGAAGGAAAAATTCCCGAAACTCATCGTGGGTTTAGACTTCGTAGGCTTCGAAGAAGAAGGCCACAGCTTGCTTGAACTACACGAACAGTTGATCACTGTGAGGGAAAAAATTGAATTCTTCTTCCATGCCGGTGAAACCAACTGGTTTGGCCACACAGACGTGAACATAGTTGATGCTGTTTTGATGAATTCGAAGAGAATCGGACATGGTTTTGCTCTCTCCAGACATCCTCAACTCATGAACTTAGTTCTCGAACAGGAACTAGCGATCGAACACTGCCCCATCTCCAATCAAGTTCTTCTCCTCAACGAGGATCCTAGAAATCATCCTGTTATTCCTCTGCTCTCAAAAGGGTTTCCAATTGTAATATGTAGTGATGATCCTGGTGTTTGGGGAGCTTCGGGACTCAGTTACGATTGGTATGTAACGTTTCTAGCTATGACCCCGAAGAAGTGCGGATTGAAAGTGTTGAAACAATTCGCTTTGAACTCGATTCGGTTCAGTGCCCTCGGAGATGATGAGAAGAAGAAGGCGATGGAAGTTTGGTCCAGACGTTGGGATGACTTCATTTTGGAAATGTTGAAGGACATTTGAATTTTTAGTGCTGTGATTAAAAGAAACAGTTGTACCTATATGAATGGAGTTTCACGATTGTTGATGTTTTTTTATATTTTTTTCTATGAAAGAGTTGGGTGAGAAGGCCACTGTTTTGAATCCTGATCAGCTTTAAACTCATGGTGAAATTTGAGACTCATAACATATCTTTTTGCCATTACTTAACTCTGCAAACAGGTGGGTGTCAAAATATTTTTAATTTTCTTGTTATTATATTTTTTTAATAAGCTACATGTGGCCATCTATCTTCACTGGGAAGGGTTAGTTGGTAGTACAATAAAGTAGAGAAAAGATAATAGCAGAAAGTCAAAAACTTAAACTTTGTAAGAGAACCAATAGTAATAGTAAAGAAGGGGTTACAGTTCACTGCGACCTTAAGGTCTATTGTGCCCCCTGACAGAGCTAAAGAGAACCAAATAAAACCAACCTTTTTTTTCACCAACAGATCAACAAAACCCACCAAATATTTCTTAATATTTTGATGGAGTTCGAATCATTGTACTCATCAGCTGATCTTATACATTGAGACCAGCAGAAAATTGCACCCACAGTGGGAGGCAGTAAAAAACCAGTGTAAAATTTTATAAGGACATGGTATGACGTTGTTTTTGTTTCTCGAGTGCTCAAATATTACCTACCTTGAACTCTGAACTGTATGATATTTCGCTGTAGATCTTAAACATAATAAACTATTCGAAAAGTTATCTTTTCATTACAGTTACACAACAAGCAATTTGTCAGTTGGGATACTTCTGATTTTTCAAGGTTTCATTTAATCGATGAGAAGTTAGAAAACGCTTGATTCAAGTTCGAGTGCCCATCAGATGTTTCTAGAGAACTTAAATTCAATAATTTGGGAGTCATTTTTATCCATTCTTTTCCCACAATGTACTTCAACACCATAGAAGATACCTTACATATCTTTCGGGTCACGATTAGAAAAAATTTCATTAACAGGATTACTTTGAACTTGAACAATTGCTTTCTCGCACTGGCAATTGCGAATCAACCTACAAAGTGAATATACATAAAAGGTGAATCCAGGTACAAGATTAATCCAGCTACAAGGTGACCTAGATGAGACATTTCGCGAACACCTCGCAAGGGGAGGATTTTCCAATAAAAGGTGTTATTTTGACATTCTAAGGATGTTTATTTCAGCATAAAGGGGAAGGTATGCCTTTAATGATGAAAAATAACATCAGCCAAATGACCACCACGACCACGTCCACATGACCATATTCTTTTCATGAAATTTTCCATAACCAAATCGCAAAGTGGCTGCCCTATGTCCTCGATAGCCTCACGAATTCCATCTTTGAGGTCTTGAATGGACGCTGGGCTCTTGCCGTAGACCTTCTCTTACACATGGCCTCAAAGGAAGAAGTCGTAAGGTGTTGAATCACAAGATCTCGATGGCCAAATGTGATCACCTCTTCGAAAGATAACACGGTCCAGGAACTTTTGCCGTAAAAGATCCATGGTTTCGTTGATTCGTGTGACACGTGACGCCGTCTTGTTGAAAGTAAACGTCCAGATCAATACCATCCAATTCCGGCCATGAAAAAACATAAATCATCTCTCGATAGCGCAATCTATTTACCGTAACTGTTGCTCCAGCGTAATTCTCGAAAAAGTAAGGTCCAATGGCCCCGACGGACCAAAAACCGCATCAAACAGTCACACGTTGAGGATAGAGAGACTTTTCAACAATAACTCTTGGGTTTTCCGAGCCCAAGATGCGACAGGTTTGCTTGTTGACGAAGATACCGAGGTGGAAATGGGCAGCATTATAGTGGATTTTAATAATTTCAATGCGTTGTTGAAGAGTGTTTCGTTCCATTTTCAAAATGGCGTAGTTTCTACATATCAAATGTCAAAAAATGTCAACTTCAAAAGTGACATCTACCTCTTTTAGGAAAACCCTTCAAATTAAATAGGAGCGAATTTATTATTACTTACTGAGGTAGCCGGAGTGCGTTCATCGTTTGTCGGTATTAAGTGTGGCGTGCCCCAAGGATCTATACTGGGACCATTGCTATTTTTGATATTTGTGAACGATTTGTGTGCTACCATTGATGATCCATCAGATTTAATAGGTAATGTTCGCAGATGATAATACACTACTGTGTACTGATAGATCACTGCAGAATGCATTGTGCGGTGCATATAATAGCATGATACGATTCTCTGAGTGGTTCACTGACAATAAATTATTTCTTAATGCTAGCAAAACAGTCTTCATTAAGTTTTCTCTGAAAAATACTGAGGAGCATTTAGACAAAAGCCTCTTGCTTAGGGTTGGAAACAGATCAATAGAACAGGTTCATTTTGTCAACTTTTTAGGCGTTGTCATTGACTCCAATCTGAATTGGCAATATCATATAGTTAGGCTCTGTCCACTTTTGTCATCAGTATGCTATGCGTTGTCTAGACTGAAGATTAGCACTAATTATGAAATATGCCGGTCTTACTATTTCAGCCACTTCTTATCTAGAATAAAATATGGTATTATGTTTTGGGGCTCTTCGCCATATATTGAAAGGGTTTTCAAACTTCAGAAGAGAGCAATTAGAATAATTTGTGGAGTATCCCCTAAAAATTCTTGTAGATTACTATTCGTGAAACAGAAAATTCTACCTATTTCGTGCGTATATATTCTTGAAATATTGAAATATGTTAAAATGAACATCAAAACATTTCTGCCGTTAAATTATAACCACAATCATCTGACTCGACAATTGCATGAGCTGACAGTACCATTTCACAGACTTACTTGTTTCGAGAAATCACCAAAGTATATGGGAATTAAGATCTATAATGCACTTCCACTCGAATTGAAAATTATTGATAATTATGGTTTATTCTGTAAGTCAGTTGACAAATTTTTAATTTCGAAGGGTTTCTACTCTGTTAGGGAATATTTTGAAGGGGTTAATTAGAATATACTAGTTTTTGACATATCCTATACCAATATATATTTTTTTTCTTGTATTTATACATGTAAATATGTGGTTAAAAGGATAAATATATATTATTATTATTATTATTATTATTATTTATCTACTCCCATAGAATAAAATATCCATCATTCAACTGAATTTGATCTGTAATAGTCTCTATAAACCAATAGTGTGAGGTAATAATAACTCACACCTATAACTCACTCTAATACAAATAGGAAAAATGTAGCTTACGAAATGAATAAAAAAATCAGGTCAATGGGGAACTCTATTTCAGACATCAAAGTAACGTTCTCGCCATCCATTTCTACATGTTCTAAGGCCTGAATATCCAAAAATTGCATTTGAAAAACGTGAATTTTTGACGTTTTCTACGGGATTCAATATCGATTCGATTTTCGACCACAGAAATCGCTTTTGACAACTGTTGTCAATTTTGAAAATGCGGATTTATTCGAATTTTACTGAAGAAGTCGAAGATAAAGTATAGAGTTCAATTCGCGGTAATGGTTATAACACACTTGATGAATTACTTCCCTCGCCTGACGGCTCGGGCTGCCAAATTCATCTGTGTGTGTTATGACTTACATTATCGCTCATAGAACAGAACAATATACTATTATACGCAAGGTTTCTATTAAAAATCTATTGTTACCGGTCCATATTAAGAATAATTGTCAATTAAACACAAAATTCGGATATTAATGATGAATGTCGATACAAACCACGTACTAAATTGAAATTAATGAAAAATAAAATGATACTTAGCACTAAATAATCTGTGGCTATGTTTCTATCTTAACAATAGGTAGGTACCTTCTTGAAATTTTATAAACTCGACACTACATGGTTATTATTACATTAATTCGTTTTCTTTCTCCAAATTTCAATAATTTACTCCTTGCTATACTATCTATGTTCTACCAAACAAAAAAAAATGAAAATTCAAACAGATCCTTCTGGGTGTTGCAGTTTCTTTGTCATTATTGGACTAGCTGAAAAGGAAAATTTCTTGCATCCAATTCATTTGACAAGATTTTGAAATGGGGTTGAATGTTCCCATCCCTTCCACCTGGCTGTTCGGGATGATCTTCAGACTTCCAGCTTTTCCGGCCGCTCGCAACGAATCGGAAAATTCATCGATGAAACAACGCTCCTCGAGTCGACGAATGTCATCCAATTTGGGCCAGTAGGCGTAGGTATTGTGCGTTTAATTTGTAACTTTTATGATGATTCCGAAAGTGAGAACATTACAATTTCTAAATTAACTATCGCAAAGATTGACGAGCGGGGCCTTCGAAATTAAATCGGGAAATCTGAGGGGAAAGCGGGAAAGCTAGTCGCTCCCGAGTCCCTCTCCCGTTCGCTACTGGCAGCACACTGTACCGGCTAAATTGGTTTGTGTGTTTTTATGACTGTGTTTTAGTACCGGCCCCGCGCGCGTTTTGGATTGCTATTGGGTTAACAGGACGAAAATGGTCGGGGTTCGCCAAGAAGGCATTTATTTTTCGGGAAAAGCCGAGGTACAAGGAAATTGTTCGAATTAATGGTTGTCGTAAATTTCATTTACGGCAATTCATCTCCAGATCATGTTTTCCTCGAATAAGTAATGGGAACTGATGCTTCATTGAGAAAAACACCCATACATTCATTCACAGTATTGCCCATCGCTAGCCAATACTTTTTCCCATCTTTCTGGCAATTGGCAGATCCCATGGCTAAAAAAGACAAGATCTTTGGCGGCTTTCCATGCATTGATCCATTTTTGGATTCCATCGTGATTGGAGAAGTGCTGGTTATCCAATTTCCTGCTCTGATGGCATGCAGGCGTCTATGCGGCAGAAATTGGGGCTGTAACCCAAAAATACTGCGATGGATGTACGTCATGATTGTAAGACCTATAGTCATATATGGGGCAGTAGCCTGGTTTGCTAAGACAAGTCAGGTAAGTACGAGGAAAATGCTCGACAAAGTACAAAGGCTTGCCTGTGTGTGCATCACGGGAGCTATGAGAACGTGCCCAACCAGGGCGCTTGAGATCATCACAGACCTCACACCTCTACATCTAGTGATTGATAGGGTAGCTCATGAGGCCATCCTCAGAGTATCTAAAGAAGGAGCAGGCAATGAGAGAGTCAGGTTTCAGAGAGCTTGGTTCTCTCTGAATGACTACACCTCATCTGCAAACCTTCCTGGTGATGTAATGATCAAGAAAGTAAGTACTGAGAAAACTTCAGTACATTGCTAAGCAAAAGAGAAGATTGGGAAAGGGAATACACCAACTACAATATCATAGAAAATACAATGAAATGGTATACAGATGGTTCTAAAACCGCTACAGGAGCTGGCGCTGGGATTTACGGGACAAGTGCCAAGTGTGCACTATCGTTAGGCTCCTGTACAAGCGTCCTTCAAACAGAAATACTTGCAATCGAAAGATGTCTAGATATAAATCTAGAAAGAAACTATCAGAAGTGCGATATAGCTATTCATACAGATAGTCAAGCTGCTATTAAAGCACTGAGCTCCTACGTCATTGACTCAAAGCTGATTTGGGAGTGCCGAAACAAACTCAATGAGGTAGGCAAGAAGAATAAGATCTTTTTAATCTGGGTTCCCGGTCATTCGGCAATCGTAGGAAACGAAGAGGCCAACACACTGGCCAGAAAGGGCGCACAAACGCCCCTCACTGGCCCAGAACCCTTCTGTGGTATAGGAAAATGCACCTATAAGAAGGAGTTTATGCTGAAGGAGGAAACCGAAAGAGAAAAACTCTGGCGGAATCTCCCAGGGATGGATCACTCCAAAAAGATCCTCCGAAACTTTGAAACTGCTAGATCCAAAAAATATCTGGATCTCAGTAAAAACCAACTTCACTTACTCACTGGCTTTCTCACAGGACATTGTCGCCTAAAGAAGCATCTGTTGAGAATGGGTTTATCGGACACTGATGTGTGTAGATTTTGTGGGGAGGAGGAAGAAACTCCTATTCAGCTGGTTACGGAATGCTATGCCATTGCAAGCCAAAGGAAAGAGTGCTTTGGACAAGAAACTTGTAGAAGTGGGGAGTTATCCACCTTGAAGCCGTCCCAGATACTGGATTTCATCAAATCTCTGGAATTGGAGGGCGAGCTGTAGGAGGCGCGATGATAACAGCTCTGTCAGGGGGCACAATAGACCTTAAGGTCGCAGTGGACTGTAACCCCTTTTTACTATAACTATATAACTATATCCAATTTCCTACCATTATGATCATTCCCATTGCTTTTAAAGGATGTAAAATGGCTGGTTGAGTATTTGTGTGAGTTCTTGCGTTTGTGGTGGATCTTCATCAAGACTCCCTTTAATTCTTCAACCATAAACTTTTGTGGTGCTCTAGGTCGTTCTTAGTTGTACAAATCGAAATTGCCACTTTTAAAACGTGCAAACCATTTCTGACGCGTTTGTTAAGCTGCAGCATCGTCACCATAAACTTCCACTGAAATGCTTTACTAACGGCAGCCTTTTTCTTCTTCTTCTTCCCCTCAAAAACACATTGAATTTGATCGTTAAAATACTAAAACCTTTTGTAGAGGAAACCTAGTACAGATACAAAATCAGATGGATTGAGATGATTGAGGATAGCTTGCAACTCTGGTTTCTGGTTCAAATTTGCGCGTCAAGATAAAGCTTCGAATCTACTGATCTCTTGAAATCTATCCAATCAATTGTTGCTAGTTGCTTTTATCGGACCCTGCATATATCCAAAAATAAAGGGGGATTTCTTAACTATTTTCTTTTTGGCAACACTGATTTTGACAGCTCACGCAAGTTCCGCGCTTGGTATCACTGTCAAACATCTTCAGTTTGGTTTATAATTCAACCATAAATCGTCTATTGTGACTTAATTTCGCACCAAATTTACATTGTTGGACATTAAACCACCAACACGCTAAGGAACAGTACGAACTAATGAAAATATCGAAGCTGTATCGGCCAGTGCTAGTGATGACCATCAATTATAGATTCTGCGCTACCGTGAGATGATTTCCAACTTTTTTGTCCAAAATGAGACAGGTTGACTTGCATGACATGTGGTTTCAACAAGACGCTGCCACATGCCACACAGCACGCGAAACAATGAAACAATTGAGAGGCAAGTTCGGTGAACAGTTTATTTCACGTTTGGGACGGGTTAATTGGCCACCTAGATCGTGCGATTCAACCTTTAGATTTTTTTTTGTGGGGCTATGTCTATATTGACTAGCCCGCTTCGATTGACGCATCGGAAGACAACATTGAAGCATTTATTCGTGAGATACCTGCCGAAATGTTGGAAAAAGTATGCCAAAATTGGACTAAGATTCAGATGAAGATTTTATGCATTTTTATAATTTTATGTATTTTTTTCGAAAAATTTCCTATAGGTCTTAGAAAATCACCCTTTACAAGCTAGCTGCTAGATGATGACGAAACGCACTGGACCCTTACTGCCCGACACTATCCGTTCTCTAGGTGTGCAAGCGAGGATACGGCATAGAGAGAGAAGACGAAGGGTGTAAAAATAAAATAAGAAAATTCAATCTAGTAGCCCCTATGCAACGTTTAGCGCTCATGCGGGAGTTGAGGCTGCTAAGGGGGAGTCTCTCCGGGTTCGCACTTATTCTTCGAATTATAAAGATATATTTCATCATAACATAAAAAAGTTTCCGAATAACTTCTTTATGTCACCTTCCCTTAGAAGTCCATTCTATTCAATGGCTACTTCGAGTTGCTGGAATTGTTAATCCAGAAGTTTTTGTGGTTACGATTTGATGATGAAATGAAGAATAGAGATAAGGAAGTTCGTGAAAGCTATGAAATAGCTACACTGAAATATATGAACTTGTGACGACGAAAAAAATTCTATTTACGAGGATATATTGAAGAATTCTTAGCCTACTATAGAACCAAACAAAATTTCAATGTCAAAATATTTTATTACTCAACATATTCTCTTCTTAATTGAATACATTCATCACAGCGAACCTGCAACGTCTGTAGACCTTTCAAAAAAAATTTTCTTCGTGGTCTGCAAACCAGTCCTCCACAGCTTTTTTTACCTCCTCGTTGGAAGAAAATTTACGATCTTTTAAACTTTTTTCAGTTGAGGAAAGAGATGATAGTCGGATGAGGCCAAATCTGGTGAATAAGGGGGGTGTTCCAGTAATTCTAACCCTAAATCACAAATTTTCTGCATGGCAACATGAGATTTCTGTACTGGGGCGTTGTCCTGTAAAAACAAAACACTTTTGGATTGCTTTCCGCGTCTTTTCTCTTTAATTTTTTGCCGTAGAGTGGTCAGTAATGTTGAATAGTATTCTCCGGTTATTGTTCTATCCTTATCCAAAAAATCAATCATGATTACTCCATGGCAATCCCAAAAAACTGAAGCAAGAACTTTTCCAGCAGATTTTTGGACACGACACTTCTTAGGTCTTGGAGAACCAGAGTGTCGCCATTCCATCGATTGTTGCTCTGTTTCTGGATCGTAGAAATGTACCTAGGACCCATCCAAAGTAACAATTCGGTTTAAGAAGTCTACATCGTTCTCAAATCGAGCACAGATCGAACGCGATGCTTCTACCCTTGCAGGCTTTTGGTCAACATTCAAACTTTTGGGGATCCATTTTGCGAAAATTTTTCTCATGTCCAAATTGACGTGAACTATCTGATGAACGCGTTCATATGAAATCTTCAGTTCTTCAGATATCCGTTTTAGCCCAATTCGACGGACTGATAAAATCATGTCATGAACTGCATCGATATTTTCGGGGACTGACACAGAAACTGGCCTTCTCGACCGGTCATCATCTTCAATGGAAAATTTACCTCGTTTGTAGCTTGCAGTCCAATTTTTCACGGTCGCATACGAAGGACATTGATCACCAAGGGTATTAAGCATATCTTCGTAAATCTGCTCACCTTTTAACCCTTTTGAATACAGGTACTTGATGATGGGTCGATACTCCAATTTTTCGATTTTTACAATTTCGGTGGACATCTTTTTTTTTAATTTATTGCGTAACCTCTGGTTTACTTTTTCGACGTAGAACTCTACACTGACACTTCTTTAAAGTTATTGTTCGTTGATATGGTATCGCAATATTAAGTTTATGTATGGAACTGGTCTAAGCTAACTAGATATCAATACATCCTCGTATCTTATTGATATATTGTGAGTGATCGTGAAAAAATGGGAGGAAGATTATTTCTAGATGAACAGGCGATTTAGTGCTTTAGGTAACCAATTGAATTTTTCAGTTTCTATGGAAAAGGAAAGCAATGTTTCCACTATGCAGAACTACGAATAGCTAAAATGCCATCGATCATATAATTCTTAGGACCTTTTCAGTGTTTCCAATGTCTTTCTTTCTAGAAACGGCAAAGGAAAAACAAAAATTGCTTCTATTCAATGAGTCCAAATTCATGCATTTCATCCCTTTTCTGATATCGCAAAGAGCGGATGCTCACATGGCAACTCGAGAACATAAAGTAGAATGCGTAACGAGCTCAACAACGTTTACCCTCATTTTCTATGAAAAATGGAAAAAGACAAATATATTCAAATCGAATTCACATCTAAGGGGGACAATGACCATCCAGGCGGCAATTTTTTCGGACTATAAGATGCCTTTGAAGCCGGGCAATTTTTATCATGCAAATATTTATTTTCTTGCGCTTGATTTGAAAGTTCGAAGGGACAGGGTGGATAGATTAGAATCATCGGATTTTTTCTAGGTTGAGTCCGTTTTTTTATTCAACCTCATGTTGAGGAAATTCGAGAGATTTGTTTCAGAAAAGCGAACCAAAGTCGAACATTCGCAATGAAATGAACACTGAAGATGAACTAACTGACAAAGAAACTGCAACATCCAGAACGAGCTGTTCAAATTTTATTTTTTTTCGGTAAAACATAGATAGTATAGCAAGGAGTAAATTATTAAAATTTGGAGACAGAAAAAACGAATTATTGTAATAATAACCTTGTAGTGTCGAGTTCATAAAATTTCGAGAGGATATTGTTTAGATAAACATCGCCACAAATTATTTAATGCTAAGTATCATTTTATTTTTCATTGATTTCAGTTTAATACGTGGTTTGTATCGACATTCATCATTAATATCCGAATTTTGTATTTTGACATTTATTTTTAATATGGACCGTTAACAATAAATTTTAAATAGAAACTTTGCGTATAAAATGTATAATTTTATGCTTCTCAGAATTCAATTTTATCCCCCACATTTGTGAGTCGTTATTATTACATATCTATACATCAAACCTTTTTCCATCATAGAGATTCTAGTCTTGACAAAGTTGATGAACATTGTTAACTTTTATAGAGATCCGAGAGTTTATAAATTTCATCCATTCTGTGATATAAATCCAGGGAAGCATCCAGATTATTCTTATGATTTTTTATTTTTTCGTCAAATTTTATCGGGTAAAATTGGGAATAACTCGAAAACGACGCGTTTTATTAAAAAAAATAAGAATACTTTTGTTTTTTGAAATGATTGATTCTTTCGAAAATGTGAACCGTTTATCTTTTTCAAGTGGTTTTATAGTATTTTTGCTTGGATTTATGAGTCGGCTAAGCTGAACTTTTATACGAGGGGGAATATTGAATAAGTTTTGATTGAGGAATATGCACCATGATTTGAGTAAACAATCAACCAAAATTCAGTTTATTTGAAAAAGCGGTTACGAAGATATGAACAGAAAAGGGTTTTTTCCATATCTATATTTTCGACACCCTGTATCTTCCAAACGAAACCTAATTTTGAAAAATGGTATGAAAAAAAATTGTTTCCTTTAATGACAGGAATCTACAGTCAGAATATATGTACAAGTCAAAGAATCGCCCATATACAGGGTGAATTTAAAGGTGAGGCTTTTTTTTGGACATATGATAGCACTCATCAAAATAAGTCATTATAACCAATTATTTTTTATATGAATTATGACCCTGATTCGAGAAAATGAAACTAGAATATTTTCTTGTTTCTAGGTAAATCTGAAAATTCCTGGATGGTACTGGATAGAAATGATTCAATTATTTGAGTCAGCAATTCCCACATTAGAGCTTTTTACCTCAGAAACTCTAGTGCAAAATTTCTGTTATGATTTGCAACTGTCATAAACATTTTATATCCGACGTACCTACCCTATTTTTTTCATTTTGTTTTGATTTTATATTATTATCTACTAAATAATTTCTTTTTCGGATGCTCGAGATTGCGGCAAGGTAATTCCAGGAACCACCAGAACTTCAGAGATTTGGGTCGGAATCCTGCAAGATTCCGACAAAGTAATTCCGGGAAACACCAGATTTGGGTCCTTTTCCCTAATGGGTGAAAGCCATCTTGATTCGCATAAATATCGAAGTTTTCAATTGACAAGACTCTGAAAAGATCTCTGTTTAAATTTATGATGATCATTTACTTGTAATACACCAGGTTTGGGTTTTTTCCCTTAATGGATTAAAGGCATCTTGATTTGCATGAACATAGAAGATTTCAATTGACAAGACCAGTTAAAATACCTAGAGCTACTGTGAAGGTCTATCTGTTCAAAATGTTTATAGATTTTGTTGTGAAAATTGTATTGTGTTGGAAAATCTTTTGACAAAGTGTATAGTGTTTATAGAACAATGTCGAATTCGGAAACGGATACTGCATCTGAGGGTGATATGTGGGGACCACCACGAAAAAGGTCCAAAAGGTCGCATTTCTCTGCTGAAGAGAAAAAAACATCCTGATTTATCGAAAAGAGACTTAGTAGGAATTGTTTCAAAATCCTCAGGGGTGAGTGATTCAGCTGTATTCAGAATTCTCAGAGAATATGAAGAGAATAAAACATTGACGCCACCTAAGAGGAGAGCCCAGTCGTTAAAAATAATCGATTCGGTTGAAGGTTTCGATATGAACCTTATCAGAAGAATTGTCCACGGTTGTTTTTTCCGGAATGAAATCCCAACGATTTCTTAAGTTCTAGAAATCGTGAACGACAGTTTGCCAAATTTCAAAAGAACATCGTTCTAGAAATTATTGAAAAAAATGGAATTCAAGTTCAGTTAACACTGAACGATTGTGTGAAATCTCCTCGATTCGACTCTGGACGGAAAGAAACTTTACGAAGGCCCTCCTACCGATGCGCGAAACATGTTATTATTGCTCCTTTTTAGAATTGAACAGAGTATAGTGCTGGAAATTGGTGATTAATTATGTAAAATAACAGCATGGGCCTCTGTAGGTAGCTAATAACGGCCGGTTTTAGGGAGAATCGCAGAGAGAATCGTCTATGATAGGGCAGCTAACCCCCTTGCTCCCCTGTTCGAATATACCATATTTATAACTTCTTCAGGAGAATTTGCCGCCATACCATATCACTTCATTGGTTCCAAAAGCCGTTGTAATTTCCAATACACGTACAGCATTATTCCGTATTGTCCATATACGTCGAATAACTCAGGGCTAAACCGGCATAACATAAGGCCGTAAGCCGCATAAATATGCGTAACGCACCTCTCAGCAGACATCGAGCTCAAGCTTTAGCACGCTATCTTCGCACAAATGTGACCAGGTCCCCATAACCTATTAAGACGATATACTGCAAAGTGAAAATGTTAAGGTATGGAAGGGCGTACGCTAGAGTGGAGGTATTGGTCTCAGACGATATAACGTGTAATCCCCAGGGCAGAGCCGTTTAGAAGCGCCACTAGCCCCGATATTGAGGCCTCCACTTTCCTGATCTGATCTACGGCCCTACGTGGCCCTATTCACTCACTTCACCCAATTAAACTATTATGGCAACTGCGTGCCGTCTTCTGATACCTGCCCAGACGAGTGGGTCCTACAATAACTTCTTCCGTGAGGTGTCCTTCCGAAAAACATGTTTATGGATTATAGATATTCCCCTCTGAGGTCCGCTTCTTATACCTTTCTCGGTGCCGTATATCTTATGGATTGTTTCGGCTTATTCGTGAGTATTTTTGTAATGAGACCATGAACGTTTACCTTCCCAAAAATGAGGACGTTCCATTTAAAAAAAGTATGGGCGAGGTGTGCCGGGATGTAAGTAAGAGATCCTACAATACAAATAAACTGCTCCACAAGAGTTAGGGATATCATATTCAATCGTTTTTAAAAGTATGTTATCTTCGAGAAAATGGCTTCAAAATCATTCAAAACTCAATAACAACTTGAATCGATCCAATAAAAATCAGTATGAGACATTTCGTCAATCTGGTCGCCTTTTTTCTGAAGTTTGGTTCTTTGCATATGCTTCATGAATGATCCTATTTTGAAATGAAGTCAGTTTATCAACGGCTTCCATTTAAACGAGTTTTCTGAAAATGCCAAGACGTAAATTATCAAACGCTGAGGCTAATAGGGCTATCGGAATGCCACAGGTTGGCCTAACTCAGGTTGTTGTAGCGGAAAGGCTCCAAGTCAGCCAAAGTGTGATATCTCGACTTTGGAATAGGTTCAGGGAGACAGGTTCCGTGTTGGAAAGACCAAGGCTTGGTGGGCGACGAAAAACAACACCTGCTCAGGATCGTTTCATCACCGTTTCGGCGAGAAGAAACACTATATCTACGTGTAAAATGCTACGGAATACTCTTCAAAATGCAGATGGGGTCCCAGTTTCCATCGAAACCATCAGACGACGTTTGAGAGAGGTGAATCTAGGTTCTAGACGTCCATTAAGAGGAGTTCCATTAACACGTGACCATAAGTGTCAAAGACTGGAATGGGCAAGGCAACATATCAATTGGAACGATCAATGGCGTAGTGTCCTTTTCACTGATGAACCCAGATATGGACGATTTTCAGATTCTCGAAGAATAAGGGTATGGACAATCCCATGCACACCCCGTAATCGTCGCTATGTCCAATCCATTCCGAGGGGTTGGTGTTATGGTATTGGCCGGGACATGTTTCCACGGGCGCACAGATCTACACATTTGTCCTGGGAATATGACCGCCTTACACTATATAGGGAGCATGTCATTGACAATGTTGTGCCAAATTTTCACGCGGCTATTGGTGAAACTTTTCAATTTCTAGACGATAACGCTAGACCGCACCGTGCAGCCATAGTTGAGAATGCGCGTGAGGTGCTTGGTATTCCACATTTACCAATACCTCCGCACTCACCAGATTTGAATTACATAGAACATGCAGGGGATATGCTACAAAGAAGATTAGATAATCATCAACCTACCCCAGAATCATTGAATGATCTGAGAGAGCTTCTGCCCCGTTTATGGAACCAAATTCCTCAAGAAATGTTCAACAACCTCGTGTGTAGTATGCAAAGAAAATGTCAAGCTGTTATTGATGCTCGTGGAGGCCATACATTGTATTGATAGTCTTAAAATGCTTGAATTCTCTGGGAATAAAATTTCGTTATTTTACTCGATTTTTCTTAACCACCCTGTAAACGCTGCAGGACCTTCAGGCTAAAATTAATTTGCACCTTGAAATCATATTGATATGAATTTTCATCACAAAAATCTTATTTCAACTATTTTTTTTGCAATTTAAGTCAATATCCCTAACTCATGTGGAGCAGTTTAATTAACAATTGCAGTAAAGTAATGATCTGGAACACTGGAACCATTGAAAGTGTCAACCTTGTTCTTTCGATAAGACCAAATGGTACAAGAATCCACTGTATTTTCCTCCTTGTCAGAAATCTCCAAAAGGAAGCTGGATCATTTTGCTTTTATTGAGAAGCAGGCGCTATCTAGATAGATAGAAGTAGGACAGCGTCATCTATCCACTAAGTCAGAAAAGATCTTCATTTGGGAGATTGAGGGAACGAAGAATGCAACTTGTAGCCAAACAACTTTCTATACATCGTTGAATTGGGATATTGAGTCCTTGCAGTGAGGGAACAGCAGAAAGACCACTGTTACAACCAATGGAATAGAAGAGAATACATTTTATTGAACGACTTCAAGATTTACAAAATTCCAATAATAATTTATTGCACCAAACTCCCGAGAGAGTTGTTTTGTGTCTGATTTGTATTGTACAATTTTGTTGGTTCAACTAGGCAATTCATGTGAAAGATTTTATCTATACTATTATTATAAAGAGGAAAGATTTGTATTTTTGTGTGTTTGATACGAATAGGCTCAAAAACTACTGGACCGATTTCAGAAATTCTTTCACCCTTAGAAAGCTCAATATACCTGAGTGACATAGGCTATACTTTTCACCCGAAAAAGTTAAGGATACCTACTTCGATACTTCGATAATTACAAAAAACCAGCCATAATCAGCTATTTTCACGTGCGCTTTAAAAGCCGTAAGACTTACGTGGATACAGTGTATGACGGAAATGTACCTCTTAAATAGTTCTACAAAAAAGTCCGCTATAGCATATATCTATCTCTCAAGATTGACTTGCTATTACCTGTTTATGGTAATTAGATGTTTTCCCAAATTATGCACTATTTGGGAGTGTGTTTTTATGAAATGGGTATTGATCCTCATCCAACCGTATACGTTATTTATCCCCAGTATTTAATTTAGAACGAAATTGCCCTTCACATCATACAATTACAACGAGTACATCAAAAGATGTGGCAGGTTGAAGTGTATTTTAGGTAGGTAATCTGGAAAAGGTCTCTACTTGATATACCTAATCAGTTGTTCCAATTTATTGAAGAAAAGTCTGAAATTCCTTAGGTTCTTCACCTCCTCAGGAATGCAGTTATATATTTTAAGACCAGTGACATAGAAAAAAGAACACAGTTTTCTTTTATAGGTACTTCATTTGGTGAAACGGTTAATGATACATAAGAATATACTAAGAAACCATAACCATACCTGTTTTTGTTCAATACTAAAATACGTGTCGCCGGTTACTCACCCCAAAAGCCATTCACATACGTTCATTAAATTGACAATCTTCTCATCTAGATGACTTTCTCAGCAAAGTCTCCTGCGGAATAGTAATAGGCTGGCAAAAATAAATCAATGAATTATGTAAACAGGCTCTAAAAAAGATATTAATACCGGGTTCATTGCCTATAACCAGCAATAGCTCCCCGTCATCCCTCTATTATCCCTGTAACGAGTTCGCGTAACTTTGACCCAGATATTCATTCGGGAAAAGAATGAGATAAAAATCGTCTGGCTCTTAACTTTCTCCTCCCCAGGTAATATCATCTAGTTTCCTTTATGTCGAGGTTCTGAACCAATCACTGAGCATATTTTCACGTGGGGGTATTGTTGTTATGTCTTTTATTGAATACTTCAGGGGCTACATGGCATTGCATGGTGATGATTATGATGGATAAAAGTTAGAATATGTATTTTGTCTAAATGGATTATTTTTTGTTTCTTTCAAGAATGTTACTCGACTAGCTGTACCAGCTGAACAAATAGTTCCAAGGAAACACAGACTTCTCTGAGAGAACACTTCATTCAAATAAACTTTTGTGTAACACTGAAATGATTTTATAAGCACTTGTGCTGCTTTGCAATTTCAGCATATTATATGATCATTATTTTCTTGGGAATATACAGATTCTTCGTTTTTCTCTATTTCTATTCATTCAATTTGTCGTCTAAGATAATTCGGATGGGTAAAGAAAAACCTTAGCTCATAAAAGTCTTTTCTAACTTGTCAATTTTATTTCGGTACATTTACTCATGCAGATAAGAAAAATCATGGACCAAGAATTTGAAGTACATTCCCAGTAGATTAGATTTAAGGAGGGGCGTTTAGACTTAGCTTAGCCTCGCAGACACCTTGACCTGAAGATCTATTGTGCAACACATTCCCAGTAGGTACTTGTTGGGATATTAACATCAGAGAAAAAAGAGATAGAGTACGAACAATACCAGGAATATGGACTAATATAATTTAATTAGGGACCATTTGATTGGATTGAATCCTAAATAAAGTTCTTATGTGTTTTTTTTTTGTTTCCAAGTACCAATTTCTCAATTGCAGAACAGAATAATATATGATTTAAGTAGTTGATCCGAATTCTTATATTCTATATTATCTGTTGCTGTTCAGTTAAGGGATTCACACAACAATAATTTCACATTACTTGGCTTTTATATCATGAATATAAGTTCACTGTTTCTCAACATTAATACAGATATATCACAAATACATCTGCTCTCCCTACACCTACTAATATCCCAACTGATGTTCATGCTAGATCTCAATAAAAAAGGTTGATGAGATGTTCCCAAAGAACTCGCCGAGCAGGTGTATGCGAATTTCTCACAGAACTTCCAGTGCGACTTGTTTGACAATATCCACGTCAGATATCGCCAAGACTTCTATGGGAGTTCTCTGGTGGAGGACTTTTGAAAGAGATATTAAAGAGCCCTCAGCAACTTTTCAAAGCAGTAACAAAAGACGTCACAATATCCTAAAAAGAAGTCGCAGGGCTCCTATCTATTTTATTTGTTTCTCATTTGTAAACGTCAGTTTCCAAAAACACAATATTAATCAAGAAAGTTTATTTTATCAAGTCACTTGTAAAACTGACAGTTAACTTGCAAACTTTTTACAAGTTAGTAGTATTATTTTCATTAGAAAATTCTGTTTTATCGTCATATATGTTGATAATCATGGTACAATTGTTATTTCCAGTAACACAGATTTTTGATGATGAAAGAGTTGATATTGATGATGATGAACCATCTGTTCACTCAGAAACTGCTGAACTCGAGGACTGCAGAACATTTGTACTCTCCTTACTACCAAATAATTTGCTAGACATTTCGATTTTTTTGTTGACCATAACTCATCGCAATTTCGGTGCTCTTCCACCCTCCTGCACGCTTTAGTGCTAAAATATCTCCACCCGAATCCGCAACCATAGTGGCTCCAGTCTCCAGTTCTGCGAAAAGAGTGGCCGGTGTATAATTCTGTGTCTTTTAAACCTAAATATTTCGCTATTTGCTTTGGGACACCACCAGAAGTGTGCTGGCCAGCACTAAAGGAAATGCACTTTCCATGTCGGTATGTCAAAAAAAATCTTAAGCTTTCTGTTCCAGGAGGCCGAAGCTTTACATATTTTCTGTATAACATGCAGGGCTTGAAGCAGCAGCCATCCTCGGTTATGGTGAATCTTCTTGTTGTTAAATTTTTTGTTTGCCGCAATGTCACAATAACGTATTTTCCCATATATTCTACATCATTCATGTTTAAGGAGAGAATTTCGTCACATCGACAACATCCAAAAATCCCAAATATTGTTACAATTTTCGCCAGCAACCACTGGTCATCAGGAGCATGTAAAAGAAATTGTTTAGCCTCTTCTTTACTTAATACCTTGGCCTTTTTTGGCGTATAACGCTCATTTTTTAGTTTCAGAAACGCTTTACCTTTTGAAATCTGCAAATGACAACTAAACGTCATATTTTTCAATAAATTTTTTATAGAAAACAAACCTGCGAACAGGGGCATTTTCTTTCATTTCCAAGCAGCTTTTCAGCATACACCATTTTGCCCATAAATTATTAGGGCTGAATCTAGCTGATAGTTGATTCAAGTAGACCAACAAAACATCTTCAGTTACCCCAATCACACTATTTTTGTTTTGCCACTTTTTGAAGTCGTCGTATTCTCGCTCGTACCTTGAAGCTGATTTTGCAGGTAATAAACTTGAAGCTACACTGCTGGCTGCTTCAATAATTTCTTTTGGTACATTCATTTTCGCTTTCGCCGAAACAAATGTATAGAAAAATAAACAGACATGTTCATGGCAACGCTTCCATAGCTTACGACATTTGCGACAAATTATTGAGATTTTTTTGGAATTTATCCAACCTTTTCACAAATGAGAAACGAATAAAATATAAAACAATACACGCAAGGTAACGGGTTTTACTGGCTCAAGGAGGTAACTGACTCGCCTGCGGCTCGTCAGTTATATCCTCCATTCACCAGTAAAAACCCTCTCACCTTGCTAGTAATGTTATATTTGTTATATACTATATATCATCTATCTAGGGCCTTTTAGGCGTAGTTCAAACTAACTAGTATAGTTTATAGTTTATAGTAAAAAGGGGTTACAGTTCACTGCGACCTTAAGGTCTATTGTGCCCCCTGACAGAGCTGTTATCATCGTGCCTCCTACAGCTCGCCCTCCAGTTCCAGAGATTTGATGAAATCCAGAATCTGGGACGGCTTCAAGGAGGATAACTCCCCACTTCTACAAGTTTCTTGTCCAAAGCACTCTTTCCTTTGGCTTGCAATGGCATAGCATTCCGTAATCAGGTGAATAGGAGTTTCTTCCTCCTCCCCACAGAATCTACACTCATCAGTGTCTGATAAACCCATTCTCAACAGATGCTTTTTTTGGCGACAATGTCCTGTGAGAAAGCCAGTGAGTAGGTGAAGTTGGTTTTTACTGAGATCCAGATATTTTTTGGATCTAGCAGTTTCAAAGTCCCGGAGGAACTTTTTGGAGTGATCCATCCCTGGGAGATTCCGCCAGAGTTTTTCTCTTTCGGTTTTCTCCTTCAGCATAAACTCCTTCTTATAGGTGCATTTTCCTATACCACAGAAGGGTTCTGGGCCAGTGAGGGGTATTTGTGCGCCCTTTCTGGCCAGTGTATTGGCCTCTTCGTTTCCTATGATTCCCGAATGACCGGGAACCCAGATTAAAGAGACCTTATTCTTCTTGCCTACCTCATTGAGTTTGTTTCGGCACGCCCAAATCAGCTTTGAGTCAATGACGTAGGAGCTCAGTGCTTTAATAGCAGCTTGACTATCTGTATGAATAGCTATATCGCACTTCTGATAGTTTCTTTCTAGATTTATATCTAGACATCTTGCGATTGCAAGTATTTCCGTTTGAAGGACGCTTGTACAGGAGCCTAACGATAGTGCACACTTGGTACTTGTCCCGTATATCCCAGCGCCAGCTCCTGTAGCGGTTTTAGAACCATCTGTATACCATTTCATTGTATTTTCTTTGAGATTGTAGTTGGTGTATTCCCTTTCCCAATCCTCTCTTTTACTTAGCAGTGTACTGAAGTTCTTCTCAGTGCTTACTTTCTTGATCATTACATCACTAGGAAGGTTTGCAGATGAGGTGTAGTCATTCAGTGAGGACCAAGCTCTCTGAAACCTGACTCTCTCATTGCCTGCTCCTTCTTTAGATACTCTGAGGATGGCCTCATGGGCTACCCTATCAATCACTAGATGTAGAGGTGTGAGGTCTGTGATGATCTCAAGCGCCCTGGTTGGGCACGTTCTCATAGCTCCCGTGATGCACACACAGGCAAGCCTTTGTATTTTGTCGAGCATTTTCCTCGTACTTGCCTGACTTGCCTTAGCAAACCAGGCTACTGCCCCATATGTGACTATAGGTCTTACAATCATGGCGTACATCCATCGCAGTATTTTTGGGTTACAGCCCCAGTTCCTGCCGCATAGACGCCTGCATGCCATCAGAGCTCTCGTAGCTCTGCCAGTAGCATTATCAACATGCTTATTCCACAGAAGTTTGCTATCTAGTGTTATTCCTAGGTATTTGACTTCAGACCCCCACTCCAAGATATTTCCGTTTAATACTAACGTTTTCATGGCTGGAAGTTTCCTCTTCCGAGTGAACGGAATCAATGTGGTCTTGGTTGGGTTGATGTTAAGCCCCACTGACAAGCACCACTGCTCAATGATTCTAAGGCCCTAACTAACTAGTTCCCGGTTTTCATCTGTCTAGGAAAAATTGGTGTCTATTGAATCGTCTTAGGACAGGTCATGGACGTTGTAATAGTATGCTTTTCAAATGGAATGCCATTGATAGCCCGAGATGTGAGTGTGGGCATGAAGAGCAAACTATTGACCATTTGGTCAATAATTGTTCAATATATAAATTTCCAGATGGTTTCAACTCTATTCACTTAGTATCTGATTCATTTTTGAGATGGGTTGGTACCTTCAAAACAATTTGAATATATTAGTTGATTTTGCTTTTCCGTTTTTTCTCCCTCTGGTTTTTGTTTCAGATTATCTAAAAATGCTTTGTCAACCCCTTTGAAGAAATGAAGAAAGAATTACATTCGTAGAAGAAGATGCCCTCCAATATGAATATCTGAAAACAAATCCAATAACCCTACACTTATACGGGGAGACAGAGTTTTTGCTGAGGTTTTTATCTGTGCTCTTGCATCATACGCAGAAATGTATGGTGCCCCGTTTGACATTCCTCTGCTAACACTGAGATTAGGAGCGGGGAATGGATCAATATGTTTGTTTGTTCCTTGTTGCCTTTTCGAGACACATGCCATAATTAAAAACAAATCTGTAACAGCTCCATTTCATAAGAATATATATATATCAGGAATTGGTGAATTGTTTGCCATTGTATGAGATTTTCAACTACGAATTCGGTTGAATGTTGTAAGGAAAAACGAAATGAAATTAATTCTCACACATCATGAGCATTACATTTCTGTGCTATATTATGAAGTCCCCTGGATTTTCGAACGTTATGTAATTATATTGATGCAACATTCATTAGCATCTCTCAAAATATTTTCGCCCCCTGTTTTCACCCTACCAAAGACTGACGATAGGCCTCATTCCGCCCTAATTTCAGCCTTTCCACATTAGTCGAAGCCGACGTTGTGGGCAAATGAGAAAGCAGTAAACATACGACTTATGTTACAATCACAATTAACAGAAGTTGCCAAACTGAGGAAATATTCAGGGACCAGCTTCCAGTAGCTTGGGGTGCCTGATCAGTATCAGAGACAGAGATAGGTTATAATGGGGGTGTTAATTTTTTAGTACTGGTTTGCGGAAGTTTCAAAGTTGATGCGTAGCTCTCGACTTGATATTTCAAACTGGCAGTTGGAAACATGGGGTAGGGACAAACGTCAATCACCTCAGCACGCAATTAAGCGTATGAATTTTTAAGATATTTTGAATTATCCAAAAGGTGCAATTATTTCTGCTACTCGATCGGATTCGTTCGCGAATTCTTGGAAATGAAGGGAATAAGAATGTGAAGAGCCTGCAAATTCAATCAATATCAGAAATAACAAAGAAAAATATAATCTCTTGCTTAAAAAAATCAACCATTACGCTATCTAAATAGAAATAATGTTTGATGTGCCTAACTGATTTGAATTTTTCCTATATCTATCTGAGATGAAAATCACAATTGAAAAAATTAATGAATATGTGATTGCTACATTTTTCATTCAGTGAATTGAAGGTTATATTATGGTTCTTGTTATTGTCTTATTTGCATTTCAATATTTCAAAGAATGCATTTCATCCCTATAATGATAACAAGGTTCATTAAAAACCTCTCAGTTAACAAACCATCATCAGCAACAAAAGGTCTATCCATTTTTGGAAGAAAAAGTTAGGATTGCTATTTAAAAAAGTCAACGACCTTTCACTCCTTGTAGAGGATGTCAAATTGCTCAGTTATACATTGACCCTGTCGATGAGGAAATTGTCAGAAGATTCTGTAGTCAACAGAATTCTCCACAAAAACTAGCACCAACCTTATAAAACAAAGCTCCTGCAAGTATTGAACGAAGATGATTCTGACAGACGCCTAGAATTGTGTGAAATGATCTCAGACCGCCATTATGGTGAAAACCAGTCTTGGTGGTGTTCTGCCCATTGCCGAGGGGTAGCTCTATGTTCAGGTGACTGCCGAGGTACTCTTGAAGGTCTTCTTGCCATTAAATTTGAGGAATGCAACCGTCTCCTTATGGTACTGGTTGAGACTACCCGTCTATAGGTCCTTAAAAAATTACTTCGAAAGGCTGTTACAGATACCGTTCGATTCCTTCGAGTAAAATTTGCGATATAATGGTCTTGCCTTGCAGATGCTACTCTGAGTCGACCAGGCATCGGTATGTGGGCAACGCTGCCTGTTTCTAGGAAAAGGGACACTATGGGCCTTACTGTAGTCCGTGGAGTATTAAAACGTTGCTCAATCAGTTGGTTCGACCTTCGACAAAGCTTCTTGATGTAGGGCTACTATTCTTGTCCGCATGCCCGGATCTACGATTTTTTCTGACCGGGGCAAAAATTCATGATTGCGCCCCCCCCATTTGTTTAATATGTACATATATGAATTTATAGAAAAAACAAAAATGAATAATACAAATGAATAATAAAAATAAAAACTAATAATAAGGAAAATATCACAAGGAAAGAAATTGGACTTTTTTCTTCACATAGCATCACGCGGCGTGATTTTCTTTCCGCGAACGCATCTATCAGCTCCTCGAAATCTGTTTCGGAAGCAGTTTTTTATTCTATAGCTAAGATCGAGAGGCCATAGAGACTTTTCTGACTCATTAAGGAACGCAAATAATTTTTTATTATTTTCAATTTGCTGAAACTGCTTTCACAACTTGCAGACGTGGTAGGCAATGTGCACTATATTCTATAATGTATAATGTATATAATGTATTATGTATAATGTCAGCTATACTGACATTATAGGAAAGCATCTTTCAGATCTTGCCTGTGAAGAATTTGTAGAAGGTCTAATGAAGTCGATTTTTCACTTATTTCAGGAACCAACATTTTGAAAACCGCTAGTTCCTAACAAAAATCAACTGCATTCAAGTCTCTTCAATATTTTTGCGCTAAAAGGGTCCCATTTTCTGCAGATCCTCTTTTTGCATGTTTAAAAGGGCATGGCCATTGAGGAATGAGAAATTCGTATGCACACTCTCTGCGCTTTCTGATCTTTTTTTGATTTCTGAAAATAATCTGTCGAAAACAACCTTACCTAATTTCCGTTCGTGACTCATCATCGCACATTTCGTCAACCTGCTTTTTCTTCTTGGAAACACGTTTATTCTTAAGAATTGGCTCCACAACCACATCCAATTCTTCTGAAAGAAGTGTAGCTTCCGAGATCCAGTTTTCAATAAGTTTTTCTGTCATTCCTTGCAAGATCTTTATAAGACCTTGCATGAACGATAATGAACGTGAAATAACTATATATCTCCTTTCTGAATTTCCACGTTGACCATATTGATCTCTCGCAGAATATTATCCCAAATTGTTAGATTCAGTATGAATCTAAAATCCATCACAGCATGAAGCAAATGACCAGCTTCATACTTGTATTCTGCGACTAGTGAGGATTCTTTGATTTCTTCCACAGCCTTCACAACTCCCGGTAAATTATTGAGCAAGGCATTAACAGCTTGATGTTTAGTCCATCTAGTTTGGCTACTTCCTTCAAAATTTGTTTTCGTCCACTTTTTCATAATTGTCCATCGTGTGGTTGAACTAACAAAAAAACAATACATTTTTTGTACAACACCAAATAATTTTACTGCTTCTGAACTTGATAAAGACGAATGGACACCCACAAGATTTAGAGGGTGTAGAATTCTGGATTGGACTCCTTTATATATATTCCAGCTTGTCAACTTCTAAGAAGTCAATAAAACTTTCCTTTATTTGTAGTATTATAAGTCTTTGCCTTTATCTCATATCCAGACTACGTTCTCTTCAAATATCGTATAACCTGGTTCATTTGTTCTGTGAGAGATACATCTGGGGTACAGTCGAACATAATAGTGAAATAGTTGGCCTCCTTGATCTCATTAATAATGCTATTCCGAAATTTGGTGGCCATTAAATCGATAATTTCATTTTGCATATTTTTGGGAAGATAGGATGTTTGTCCTTTTTTTGAGTGGTCAAGATGGCACTTCAGAGTCGGGTCATATTCAATAATAATATTTTTTTCCGAGAAAATAAAAAATAAAAAAAAGTTTAACCTCTGGTTGTTTTTAGCGCCCCCTTAAGCTAGCGCCCAGCTAGATCCGGGCCTACTTGTCCGGTCAAACTGAGAAATTGGATGTCCCGGCATTTCTCACGAAATATTCTCAATATTACAGCAAATTGATTAACTTCGAATACAACTGAATTCGCCCGGACAAGAAACACTTTTAGCTGGTTTATTGTTTTCATTTAAGTGATGAGATAGTGAAGATTCCAAACACAAAGAATTGTCATGTTACTTTCAACAAGTTGAGAGTATAGGGAGGGCAAGACTTTTGAGGATTTGTGTATTCCGACTCATTAATTCCTATTGTTCAATTTTCCGTTTCGAAACATCTCGAATAGCCTGGTACTTGGAATTCCGAATACGAATTTCGAATAACTAAGTTCCTCAAGTTGCGCACGTCAGTCGAGATATTCCCATTCATTCTTAACGGACATCTCCATGAATTCCTGGAACATTCAACGGATACACGGAACGCGTAAAACTTTCAAAACGCGTTCCATAACGGATACGTCAAACAAGTTATGTCGAATCTACCAACGTATACATCACTCCCTCCGAAACGTTTTTAAAAATTTAACGTAATGTATTTCGAAGGAAACGTCCAGAGAAAATACGTGGGCGAAAAGAGAGAGGACGCAAGACGCTATGCAGAGCGGAGGTCCTCGGTCCAGCCAGCGAGGCAGCTTAGAATTCAATTTCAATACGCGCTCTCAATCATGCATGGAGTTTGGCAGGTGGGGTTCCGTTGGAAACGCAGGGGTTGGGGGAGAGAGAGTGAACATCAAAGTCCTGCAGTATTGGCGTCCAAGACGTGTCCTCCGGCCCCTCTCGCCGCCCCCGCAAGCGGGATTGACGCGCCTGGCACGCATATACTCAGCTCACGCATAATTTAGGCGCGCGGTCGGAGAATGGACATCGCCCGAGCTCAATCAATACCTCAGATCCAGGACTACATTACGGCCCTGAGGCTCTTGCCTCTCTTGCTTTTGTACGTCGGACGTAATGCCCGTTGCGTCCGTGTGAGGACGGCCTAATGGAAGCGAGTTGCAAAAATTCGCCGGGAGGCCGTTAATGTCGCGAAAAAGGAGACGTCATTATGATCCGGTTTGGTCGCGGGTGTTATTGGGATTATCAAGGGTGGCGGTTTGTTAGGGAGGTTTTACAGCCTCGAGGGAGTAGGTGGGGTTTTGGGGTAATTATGGTATAAATCGTACTTTCGGTATTTTCGACAAGGGTCATTCTTTCTTAACCTCATCCAAAATTATACATAGAACTACTCAAGATATTTTTTTTTCACGAAATTCGTTTTAAAAAATTTCTTGTTCGAAGAGGGGAAAACCTAAAATACTTTTCTGTTTTTGTTTTATTTGTGTTTAGTTTTTTCAAATGGGTTGCTCAAGAAATCATCACACTTTTGGATTCCTTAAACAATTTTGATGTGACATTTGACTCACTGATATTCCGCAGCTTTCAAGGGTAATTGAAACATTCAGACCAATACACACATCGTCAAGAGTCGCACCCCCCCCCCTATCAACTTTCAGCTGGTTGAATGTAACATGACAATTTTTTGTGTATGGAATCTGGAATCTTCACTTTGTCGAACCAGCAGGTGACGCAACGGTTGAATATAAGAATAAGAGAAGGAACCGGACAGATCACTGTGGATAAACAGAAAATTGCGGATGAATTCAATGATTTTTTTTCGAGTATAGGCGAAAATTTGGCTGATAAAATAAAAAAACCTAACAACTATAAAGAAAAGGTGAAAAGAACAAGAAACTCCTTATATTTCTCTGAAATTACCGAATCTGATGTAAGGAAGCATATCCTCGGGCTGAAATCCAAGAAGGCTCCTGGTATCGACGGTATTCAATCTGAGGTACTGAAGGAAATAGCAGAATATATTGTCAAACCTCTTTGCTACACATTCAACCTTATAATTTCTGTTGGTGTCTTTCCAAAATCCCTGAAAGCAGCAACCATAACTCCAATATACAAAGCAGGAGATAAAACCGAATGTTCAAACTATCGACCTATCTCAATTATATCGAGTATATCGAAAATAATAGAGTCAATACTGAAGGAAAGGTTGACTGACTTTTTGGAAAAACAAAATGTTTTGAGTGAATCCCAATTTGGATTCAGAGAGGGCAGATCTACACAGGATGCTATAGCTTTATTAACATCAAACATCCACAAGTATCTCGCTCCAAATAAGCCATGTCTCTGCATCTTCATCGATCTTGCTAAGGCATTTGATACTGTAAGCCACTCCAAATTAATCATGGCGATGGAGGAGGTGGGAATCAGAGGCCCCATTCTCGAGGTACTGGAAAGCTATATATCCGACAGAAAGCAATGTGTTGTTATAGATGGAATTCAAAGTAGAATGAGAGACGTTAAATTGGGGCCGGTTCTATTCAGTATATATCTCAACAATATATTTTACCAAGACAGTAAAGGTAAGATCATTAGCTTTGCTGACGACACCGCTTTTTTGTATTCGGATGAAACATGGGAGACACTTTTTCTGAAAGCTGAAAGTGATATGAACAATATGAAGAACTGGTTCGATTCTCGACTTCTTACTGTTAATATGAAAAAAACCTGGTATATTCCATTTTCGCAAAAGCAGCTGCAACCTACACCAAACTTGGTTATCTCAGGAGACGCCGAGATAAGGCCAGTTCGGGAAATTAAATATCTCGAATTGAACATTGACTCAAAGCTCAAATGGGGTGTCCACATTTATAAACTAACCCAGAAGATCCGAAGTTTGCTATCAAAATTCAAACACCTAAGACAATTTCTGAGAGTACAACAACTGATGACAGTATATTATGCCCTGGTGGAATCAGAACTTCGATATGGCATTGTGGCATGGGGTGCGGCGTACAACAATCAACTGAAAAGTCTGGAAATTATTCAAAAGTGGGTATTGAAAATAATATTGAAAAAAGAGAAAACCTATCCATCCAACTCATTATACCAGGATGCAAGCGTATTGGATATTCGACAACTTTACTGCCTCGCCATCCTCTTAGAACAAAAGAAGAGTAAGAATAAATTATTTTACAATCATAATTATAAAACCAGGTCAGGAGAGGATTGTCTCTCTATCCCGAAAGTTAATACAACCCTAGTTCAACGATGTTTCACATATCTGGCTCCGCGAAAATACAACAAATTACCACCTGAAATAAAGAAGATTAATTCATTGAAAATGTTTAGAACGTACACAAGAAAGTGGATGTTGAACTTGCCTCGAGCAAAGATTCATGAATACATTGATCTGAAGAATAACTGAGACCATACTACCATACCATCAACTTTTATACTGTACAATATACCCTCCCAGGCCCTCCCATACGAATTATCATTTATTATTTTTCTTCGATTGATTGTGTGCTGCTCTGCTATATGCGAATGTAATAAATTAATGTTGAATGTAGATATTCTCGCAGTCAAGTTTTTACTTTTGTCTACTTGAGAACCTATATCTGTGGGAAAGTATGTTTTTTCTGCATTGACCATTCATTATGTTAATTATTACTATAGTTCTGTCAATAAAGTTATTATTATAATATTCCGCGGACTTCAGTGAGGCGCATTTTTTTTTTAATGTTGTGGTTTTCACGAAAAGGAATATCCTGTAATGTTCAGAGAACATGGTGAGAACCAAGGGCAAGCAGGTAGGAATTGGTGTTCTTCTTGAATTTCTGAAGGTTATATGCCTCGGGGAACACCTCCCTAGGCAATGTGTTCCAAAGCCTCGCTGTTCGTGGGATGAACGAGTCTTTGAAGAGAGATGTTCTGCAGGTCTCCAAAGTTACCACGAAGGGGTGTGAAGACTTAATTTGACGGGTTAGTCTGGAAGAGACTGCCAGAGGGGGAACGATTGCTGATAATTCAGAAGAGCATCGCCCATGGAAATATCTATAAAATAGAGACAGTGTAGAGACAGCATAGTTTCCTTTTTCCTGGAAACCGGCAGCGTTGCCCGGAAACCGGTGCCTGGTCGACCCAGAGTAACATCTGCAAGGGAAGACCATTATATCGCTAATTTTACTCGAAAGAAACGAACGGTATCTGTAACTGCACTTCGAAGTCATTTATTGAGGACCTATTGACGGGTAGTCTCAACCAGTACCATAAGGGGACGGTTGCGTTCCTCAAATTTAAGGGCAAGAAGACCTTTAGGAGTACCTAGGTTTTCCTGGACACAGAGCTACCCTTCGGCAATGGGCAGAACACCGTCAAGGCTGGTTTTCACCACATTTCCTTATATGAACCGGTTCCTCCGCCAATTTGTAACGTTCGTTATTATAATTATTTCCTATTACCAAATTCCAGAAAGAAACAAGCTATAATGAAAAAAAAAATTTTAGGACAAGCTTTTATGATAGCAACACTCATCCGCCATTTCGAAACCGCCATTTTGAATTCCTCAATTTTGAAGAATCGTAATTTCCGACCCAGAAAACCCCAAGATACCAATTTTGAATAGAATAATCGGATCATAATCACAGAACTCGTCCGCCATATTGTAGCTGCCATATTGTAGCCGCCATCTTGAATTTTCCAATTTTGACCAACGAATCATCATTGTCGAACCCAAAACCCCCCAGATACTAATTTTGAATGGAATCGGATCATAATCACAAAACTCATCCGCCATTTTGAAGCCGCCATTTTGTTTTTTCTATAACAAATATTTCATGATGCATTGTCACCAGAATTATGTACACCTGCCAAATTTCAAATCAATCGGACCATTAGAAGTGTGTCATATTCAACTTGCAAGATTTGATTACAGACAGACAGACAGACACCGGGACAGGTGAAACTAAATAAAAGCTTGTAAAAAGATGCTCAGACAGGTCGATTTCCTACATTCTTCAGTTCTCTTGACTGGCATGTATTATTCTTTCAACGGGTGTTCAACTTCAGGACTTCAAATCAAATTGAAAATTTGCTCTTTTCCATATGCATTTTGAAATTGGTCCAAATTTGAATTTATTTATTATTGCAATAATTGAAATGTAAAGCATTTAGGTGCAGCCAGGAGCTTTTAAGAGCTTGTTGATCCACCTTATAGATAGATTCGCATTTTCCAGTTCAAGAAACAAATTTCTAAATCTTCTGAATCTGGTGTTGAAGAAATATCGATAATGGTTATATTTTCCGGGTAGGTTTGGATCTCGAATGCCTAGATTGAGTCCGTTAATGGGCTTAATTTGACTAGGGTTTCGTGAATATATCCGAATGATGTATTAAAACCAAATTCATACAAAATTCTAGCAAATTATCAAAAAAAAATCGTTATATTTCTGTAATAACAAAATTGGGATCACAAACCATTCATTTGGGATATTTAAAACAAATAATAGTTAACAATATTAAAAAAAGTTTTGTTAACTAAAAATTGGCCACTATACAGAGTGAGTCTTTGACTTACTAATTTAATACTTGCAGGAAGTCTCAACCATATTGGAACAGAAATGTGGAAACAACGATATTTCATTACAAATAACACTTAGTTTCGTTCTATTATGTTTGCAATTGAAATGCAAAAGTACTTTCTCCAAATACCATTCTTCTTCGGTTTTACCGAAGTGTTGTTTGAGAACATGTGTTCATATTCACCCAAAAATATCTGATGAATAAACGTATTCCATTTGAATTCATCAATGATAGTGTTGAACCTATACATTATTCATCTAAACATTGAAATTCCACCTCATTTCAACGACTGTAGATATAGAATATCTTCTCGCCTTAGACACAGTTGCCAATAATCCAAGTTTATTCAAAAAACAAGTGTCAAGCCATCTCCGTATGCAGAACAATACTCTAGACAGGAGAGTAGTTATTTTGTAATCTGTATTATTATTATGGGTCATAACAACAATGGGTTGATATCTATGTATGATGTCCTTTTCGGAATATTTTGAAATGATGTAATGTAATAATCAGGTCTTTCTTTGGAATTAACATCCCCACATTTCGAATAACAGTTATTCAAGAGAATGCTGTTTCTTAATTTGTAACACATGATTCTGGACTATGTCGAAAATGGTTATCTCGATGCTTCACCTTGCACATGGAAGGACCCCCCTTCCCTCGGAATATTCAAACTATGAGCGAGCTGGCCTAGTGGAATTTCCTCACAGCAGCGTTCCCTGAAAAAACCTGTTCCCCCTAGCAGATAGGAGATTTCCACCCTTCCCTTAATCCCGGAAAACACGTTCCGCTGCGTCGTGAAAATTCGGCTCCCTTCCTTTACATATGAATTCATAAGCAAGTGGCCGAGTGTCCATCGCACAGTGTTAAGACTGCATGAGGAACCAGTGCAAGATCGATAAAGCGCCCCCTCCACCTCCGCGGACTCCCTCGCTTTACACTTCCCGCAGGACTTTCACTTTCCGCCCGGACCTATCTGGACGTTATACACTAGTCATTGGCGTACAGCAGGGTCACCTAGACCATAATGCAAATTATGTGAAATTTCACCAAATAAAACCATAATAAACGAAACTCAATTTCAGGGTTAGGTAAAAATGAAAACACCATTGGACACAGCTCTAGAAGACCATAGCAACATTCACAATTTTTCAACTTTTTGAGATCCCGGGATCTTGTGGGATTCAAACGCGACTTGACCTTATCACTCATATCTTTTTGTGCTTCTCAGTATTGAATTGCGGGCTTCTTTTTTTGTTGGCTCGATTATTTCCGAACGATAATCCATTAGGATATTTCATATTTCACAGCCAAATCTGAACTGGTAAACTTTTCAGTGCTTTATTAATCGTTGTTGAAGCAGCTGGGTTCAAACAAAGATTAAAATATTAAGAGATTTTGTACCTCCACATTAATATCTTTCAAGATGTTATGCATTACTGTTCCAGAGATACGAAGTGGAAATTTGAAATTCAGTTCAAAAATGATAGTTTTCAAGAGTTTCATACCAGATACCTACGTATTCTTGTTGAGAGGGCAATAGAAGATTACAAAAAATGTGAACTCTCAGTTTCTGATAAAGGAATTCACTATCAATAAATCTTTCAATCTGCAAAACACCTGACTCTATCCAAAACCGTCTGAACATACAGTCCGGGCGGAAATAGGGTTAAAATAACCATATACGAATTTATATCAGAATAACCAAATCTGTGGATTAATTTTAATCCAGTTACATTTAGCCCCGTTGCAAGCCAATATTTATTTCAAGATTTAATAAGCTAAACGGGGTATAACTGACGCTTAGAACCAATATGGTGCAAGTGACTCTTATCTTGATAAACTAACTGACAGCAATATCATCATATCATCTCAGTAAGTCTTCAAAGATGGCGGAAAAATGAAATTCAAATGAGGGGGAATTGGATAGAATCAAATTCGGATAGCCTGATTTAGTTAGAAACTTTTTCATCTCCTGTATTTTTCTCGTGGAGAGTACCGTTTTGAAATAAAAAAATAAAATATAAATCATTACGTGTCGGGAAAGAGCGACTTATTTTAGAACTGATTTATATTTTATTTTTTTATTTGAAAACGGTACATTTAACGAGAAAAATACTGGAAATAAAAAAGTTTCTTACCAAATTAGGCTATCCGAATTTAATTTTATCCAAGTCGTTGCGTGAGTTTTTCTTCGAATTTAGTTAACAAAAATGATAGGGGTAGTCTACTTCAACCCCCTCCACTCATTCTAAAAATATGAAAAAATATCAAGAAAGTGTGTTTTCATAATGGTAATACTTCAAGAAAATATCATCATTCTATCGCTCTTCGTTTTCAAGATACAAAATAAAAACATCATTTTTCCGCCATCTTTGAACCGAGATATCTCCTTAACGTTAGAGTTTTGACCCAACATTTATATAACAAAGTACCCATTATTTTGAACAAGGAATCCTTTTTTGAAATCTTTCGCATCTTTTCTCATGAGAGCTCTCATGAAAAATTCTGAGAATCTTTGAAATGAACACAAGACAAGATACATAAAGGAAATAGTTGAAACAACTATATAAACAGTATTCCGAGCTAAAACTAGTAATTATATCTATACCTGATCATGTCTGTTCACTCTGATCCTAGTAAAGTAAGTACATATCAAATAAATGACAAATCTCGTGGCCAAGTCCCCGTTGCGATTTGGCGAATGCGCCAGTCCCTGATTTGTCTCCGAGTTTCATCCACACTTTCATTCGATGCAACCATCTCGACAGAAAATAGAGAGACAAAACTGGATTTTATCAATTATCTCCTCGAATAAATTCAAGCTGAACCTCAAAATCAGACCCGAAATAAGTTGAGGTCAAATTATTTTCTGTCAGCCACTGATCCAGTCCTAACCAACAGAGACAGTGGTGGCCTGTTACTCTGCGGTGGCGGAGCGGCGTGCTAAATTGCATATTCATCTATCCGGATAGCAGGATTTCGAGGAAGTCGTTGATACAGAAAAGGACCCCGCACTTTTCTTATGGCAAATGGCGTTCCGTCAAATGTTCTAATTTTTTGGTATAATGCAGTATTCGACCTACTGATCAAAAGTGTCCCTGGCCCCAACTCAATCCTATGACTAGTTTTTGAGATACAGGGCGTTGAAGTTGAGAATTACCCACTTTTACTACGCGCTTATCTCGATGCAGAATCGAATGAAGTTCAATTTTTCTCAAAAAACATTTCATTCCATTCCGAGGGAGCAACTATATAGAGAAATATCACCGAAAATCGTTACGAATACAGGGTTATCCATAATTGAATGCTTGCCCGATTTTGAAAGCATAAAATATGTCAGTTCCAGAGCGAGAACGTTCGCAAAATGAACTATTACACTAGATATTATGTTGTTGTTACATAAAAAAAACCTGAAATACCCAGAATTCATACTGGGTGATCCATTATTATAGAAACTATTCACAATGAAGGTTAAGTGGAGGTGGACACCCTCCATTTTTGGGTTGATTCAAGGTGTCATGAAATAAACTGTGAATCTCACGAAAATACCCAAAAACCACCTTTTTTCTTCATCACCCTCTATTTCAAGATCAACTCCGTTGAAGTGGGAGTTTTCTTTCAGCACTGTACCTACTTGCTACTTGATATAAAAACATCAATACGACTGAGAATTTTTATCCACTTCCTATGACCAGATTTTTTTTTGTAGGTAATATGAATATTGTATATTTTTTGCTGGAATAAGAATAGAATAACATAAATAACTAGTTTTCATATTACATAAAAAAAATCTGGTCATAGGAAGTGGATAAAAATTCTCAGTCGTATTGATGTTTTTATATCAAGTACAGTGGTGAAAGAAAACTCCCACCTCAATGGAGTTAATCTTGAAATAGAGGGTGATGAAAAAAAAAGGTGGTTTTTGGGTATTTTCGTTAGGTTCACAGTTTATTTCATGACTGAATCACCCTGTAGTCTTTGAAGTCCATGATGATATGTTCTGGAAAAATCAAACAAACACCTCAAATCAACCCAAAAATACAGTGTGTCCACTTACTCTTCATTGTGAATAGTTTCTATAATAATGGATCACCCAGTATGAATTCGGAGTATTTCAGGATTTTTCGATGTAACAACAACATATCTAGTGAAATAGTTCATTTTGCGAACGTCTTCGCTCTCTAACTGACATATTTTATACTTTCAAAATCGGGCATGCATTCAATTATGGATAACCCTGTATTCGTAACGATTTTCGGTCATATTCCTCCATATGGTTGTTCCCTGGGGATGGAATGAAATGTTTCTTGAGAAAAATTGAAGTTCATTCGATTCTGTTTCGAGATACTCGCGTAGTAAAAGTAGGTAATTCTCAACTTCAACGCCCTGTATCTCAAAAACTAGTCATAGGATTGAGTTGGCGCCATGGACACTTTTGATCAGTAGGTCGAGTACTACATTATACCAAAAAATTAGAACATTTGACGAAACGCCATTTGCCATAAGAAAAGTGCGGGGTCCTTTCACCCAGATTTGTATTTTGAGGAGGAATACCGAAAATAATTGTTTTCGAATGTGTACACCTGGAATCTGGAAATTATTTTGGTTTTTGAAAAAATACCACAGCATATTTTTTTTTATTTCATAACGTTTGTTGATCAAGGTTTTTGAAGGTAATCGTGTGAAGGTTTGATCATAAAAGTTCTGGCCGAGTTGTTCGTTTGGGTTTGAAGACTTTGAGTGAAAAATTAATATTTTTCGTTTTACTCTTATGTGATTGTACTGATATTTTCCTCTTTCAGTTTAATTTTTCGCAGGTCAGAGTCTTAACTATCACAGATAGGAATTTGAATTATTTTTCATTAAAATCAGCATCTTCGAATACCTATATTTCGATACCAAACTTGTCCATAGTGTCCCTGTTTGACTAGAATTTTTTTGTCATATTTTTCTCATAATTTATTTTCGAGTTTTTAATACGACTGTTTTGCTGATCAACAACGGTTTTCTGAATGAGTGAACATAGTTCTTTTTCGAAAAAATGGATTGTATCCCGAATTTTTTATAGTTCTTAGGTAGCATTCTCGACCTTATTTGATATATTCCAAAAGTTATATATACCGAAGAGTTCAATGCAAATATCAGCCAAAATATCAAACCCTCAACCAAGAGCGACTACTTGGAAACCCGGTTATATCTCAATAAACCCCATCATCAGCGGCGTACAGATTCATTACCGGCAATTGAAATCTTGAACGCATGCAGATTTCTATTCATCCAGTCCTCCAATCACTCCCCTAGCCACCTCGATCAGTTATATCCAGCGGACACCCCCGAGAAAATCATCTATCAAGCCACCCTCGCTGCGCCACCCTTAATCATATGCAAAAGACAAGAGTTGCCCGGACGAAATGACCAGCGGCCGTAGGCCTCTAAACTTCACTGTTGAGGGGGCGGTGGGGCAGGGGAAGTGGACGCGGAGAGAACGAAGGGGCTGTAAACTTTCCCTTCTCAAAGATCAATACCTCTACTTTAGTCCGGCGTCCAGCGGATGCTGGCTTATACTTGGACCCGATATCCTCAAGCGAATTCGCCTGTACATATAGAGAGGCCTTCATACGGGGGATGTTTGCCGATGTACTGATATTATCCAGGCACTCATGCAAATCTGGAATAATTCTTCACGAGTATGAATAATTATACTGACAGAGTCGACGAAAAATAACGGTAAAAGTAAAAGACATAATTTCAACAATTTTCCTGAGAATTAGGTATATACTTACTCCATTCACAATTATAAAATAACAACTCTGGCCTTGGAAATTTGACACATTCCACTCTGTATCGAAGTTATGACGTTTTTCAAAATATTTTTATGTTCCAAGTCAACACTATGTTACCCTTTCTACATTCTTAGCGTATTTCTCAGAATGTGAATGAATTGAAGAAGATGTGATGGACGAAAATAATTTACGTTTATATGAATTGATAGAAAGGATTCCTTTTCTCGTTATTCGCATGAAAAGTACAAGAGATCACTGTTGAAATATATTATTTTTCGCCACGGAAGGAAATTGCATTGCTTTTACATAATTTTCATATGCATGCTTGTGAAGATTTAATGTTTATTATCCTCTTGAACTGAAAGTTCAAGACTTGACGAAATCAATTGTTGATTCTAATCAAGATTTCATAACAAAAATCAACCCAAAGATATAAGATGAATTGATAGGTAATTACAAGAATCAAGAATAATGGAACATTATATCCCTCTATTGGAATTCAAATAGTTGAAGGGAGTTCTGATGCAAGAGGAACTTTTTCTTGGAACTGAGTTTTGGTTATGAATTAATGAGCAAGAATGACAATTCCTAAAAGCTTTATAGATATAGATTTCATTTATTTGATCTTATGAACAAGGAGTAAAATATTCTGACTGTATAGTAATTTATTAATTTAAAAAATTTTCATACATTACTACCACAGTAGGTTTGTACAAATAAAATGGAATAGGTCACACATATGTTTCACATTTATCATTTACCTGTTCTGAAATAAGACACAAACTCCTGGAATATGGAAAAAACCGATGTATTCTGGTTCAATATAGCAAAGGATTGATAGGAATGAAAGCTCCAGTGTAACATTTCAATTCATCGGAATCTGAATTCACCTACCGTTGAATGCAATATAGTCATATTTCTTGTTTTTTTTAGCTATTTCGACGTGTTTTTTTCTGAAACGTGATAACGATCAACATTAATCATTTAGAGACCGATGATGGCCATCCAGAACCCGTGTACTTACGAAAATCGTGCAATTTCATTCTGCAAGTTCTTTCCTCATAATTCCTCGAAAATCCTACCTGAACCATATTTTCCGGTCGCTTTCGTTAGAAGATCGTATAAGGAAGCCTTTTTTGTCCATTCACACATTCCAAATAAATTTTGAGCACCAAAAACGATACCGAAACTAACCTAACTTCTGGGGGATCGGAATTTCGTTTGAAATCTTTCTAAACGGCCAGATACCTAAAAAAAACTTCGTTATCGAGTGTAAAAAGGTCGATTAGTACTTACTTTCGCTTTATTCATGCTTATTAATCGATTTTTGGTCCAATTCAAATTTGCCGTTCGTACTCACGCCGCATGCGAATCTAAATCTGAATTCTGTACAATTTCTATAGTTCTTTCCACCGGTAGAAAATATGGATTAAACCCAAGTTGAATTACAGAATTTCATAGAGTTCAACGATTTATTAATCGCAGATATTTCCTGAAAGTATTCGGTGACAAATATCCTCGTCCCATTGGCAGCTTCAAATTGCATTATCCCTTTTTATTAGGGTTTGAATTTCATTCTTTCCATTTTCCAATGGTATATAAACTGACCCTAAAGGAATTTTATCCCCCTAAGAGAAAATAAAAATTATTTGATAAACTGAGGTGATATAGTCGAAAATGGAATAAAAAGTTTTTTCCTGCGGTCATATGAAAGGAAAAAAGAATGGGCTTTATATGGTGTACACTGATATAATATACAGAAACCGGAATTCTGTTTGTAATGGAAGATATCTACGATATTGTAGTGAAATATGGGTAACTTTGGAACAAAAATTTATGTAATTTACCTAAATTATATTATGAATACGAAATAACAATTCAAAATTAAAAACTTTTTGATATTTTCAACCTAAAATGTTATTTTGTCGATATTGTGCACAATTAAACATAATATGGTTCAATAAGAAGATAGCTGTATTGAAATAAATATCAGAGCAGAGTAACAAGATCAATATACCTTACTGAAAATGAACTGTCCTTCACGAATTGAAATGCAAATCAATAATTCATACGATCGAATTGTAGCGAAAAAGGCATCAATTAAAGATGAGCACCTGAAGCAGGTATCAATATTCAAGACGCTCTAACTGGAGCTATTCTGAAAAAATATATTGGCTCTGGGCGAAGGTGAAGAATACTGAAATTTTATCGACCATAAACCTTGAACCTGTGAATAAGAGGATCAATGTTTCCATTTTAACTTCTTCACTTATTCACTAAGTTACCGTAGAATTGACTTGATGTTGCTAAGGACTGCCGTGAAGTAAACCGGCATCATGGCTAAACGGTTTCCGAAAGTCCTGAGGGAGATCCCGCAGGATCTTCGTAACAGGATATCAGGACGAGTGGGAAGATTAGAAGGATAATCCTCTGGACCTCAATAGGAACGAGACCTATGGATTAGATCAGGGAAGTGTTCCGAATGGAAAATTAGTTCAGTTAAGTAATCTCAAATTATTGAAGTTTTATCTTCTTTCAATATGGTCATTTTGTTTCAAAGTGGAATAGATTTAAGTCAATATACACTTTTTTTGCGGTTTCAACGAAATAATGTTCCAAGTGAATATTCCCATTTCGTAATATCTATACGTTATTGTATCATTTATTCTAAGAAATATTCAAAAACTTGTAAGTATATGTATTTTCAGTTACCTTACTGGTCAGGACAAAGACGGAAAATGATCACCTATGTGAAGAGGGTTCAATTCAATAATGCCAAATATCATATACATACTGAGATTTTTCAAGCCAAATAATAAGTGCATGGGCGCCCGCAGAAATATTTCTCAGGGGGGGGGGGGGAATATTTTTCCTTGTCCTTTGGATTAGGAAAGTAATATTGAGGGTGTTGTGCTGAAAAACGATAAGGCCATGGCCCCCTCTGGCTGCCCAGGCGGGTGCCCATGAATAAGTGCTCTAAATATCGTAAATAAGAATGTGCATTTTATGAACTTTTCAAAAATATCAAATTATTCTCTAGTTCTGAGAAAAAAATCTATGAAATTTTTTAATGGAATATGATTATGAATACCATAAAAAAAAATTGCAAAATGGCGGAGGTTCCGGGGAGCCAAACACTAGATCGTAAAAAACTTTGGTATGTAAATAGAAGCATTAAGCAATATTCATATATTAAAAACAATTATAAAATGAAGAGAATACATGAATTGATGGAAATTTTTTACCAACATTATAGGAGTTGAAGAATAAAAATGAATTTGTTTTATTGAAAATATTAGGGACCGATTAGACTTATATAAAAGGATTATTGTCAATTTCGAGGTCCAGGGGGGGGGCGGAATAAACGGAATGGAATGACTGTGGTAGAAAAAACTAATAAGTTCAATCACGACTAGATATATTTACCTATTCTCAATTTCTAAATGTCTTGAGGAAACGCCAAATATTTCCGGATCTTTTTCAGCGACTGAAGTTGCGTTGGAGTTTAATTCAATAGAAAATCTCCTAGGAGAAGCAACGCTTTCTAGTGGAATTAACGAGTTCTGCACAGGAATCTAAAATTCGATACCGTACACTTGTGCTTTCACAGGGTTTTATAGCCACAAATCGAGTTCTGAATAAGTGACTAACACGAACCGTTACCCAAACACACAACTAGATATACGGAAATATTGAATTTAAAAAGTTGGTAATTGGTATATCGGTAATTATACCCAAGTATCAATCACGAGAGAGGCCAATAAAGCTCTCGAAAATATCCGATTTTAATGGATGATTCCATTTTTTGCTGTCAATTTTTTTCGTCATCTTCAAATAATCGATTAAAATATCCAAGTACCTATTGAGAAAAATATGGGACTTTTGTCAAACTGAGTTTCAACACCCTATATAATGAACTTCAACCAACCAGTTTCCGGTAAAACGTCCAGTATATTTTTACTTTAATGAAAGGAAACTGCATAAATGGAAGATCTACTTTGTCTTGATTAAACATTGATTTTTTGTAAATTAGTCTAATGATTATGAAAAATGTGTGTGTTCAGACTTCAACGTGAAGAGAATAATTCTTCAGATAATTGATGAATATTAATATTGCCGATGACATCCTATTTTCCAAAGCTTTCCGATAGGTCGAATGAATAAAACTAGAATATTGATTGGATGCCAATTTCCAAATTAAAACTGTTAATTTCCTGTGAAATGATAATGAGTTTCTTTCAAGTTCCGCCATTCCATATATCAAGGATGGGGTATATCATTGATCCTTTCGGATATGAACTCGTCATAAGGTATATCAATGGAAACAAGTTCTGCGAATTTCAAACTGGAGCAATCTGAGAAAGACATGCATAATAGAATAAATGTAAAACAAATTTAAATATATTTTTGATTGCATAGTCTGTACAATTCAAATTATTTTTGGACGATGGAACACTAGCAACGACTGCCCTGGAAAAAGCCAACATCTTCGCGCATTTGTTCGCTGAAAATTCCACTCTAGATTCATCGGGAAAACAACCCCCGAATATTACATCAATTGACAGCCATATGCCCGAGATAACCTTTCGCCCACGTACTATCAGAAAGATTCTGTTGGGTCTCAACACCAACAAAGCCAGTGGATCCGACGGAATCCCACCGATTGTTCTCAAAAAATGTGCCCCCGAACTAACACCTGTCCTCCGCAAATTGTTCAACCACTCTTACAAATTGGGTGTTTTTCCATCCAACTGGAAAACCGCAAGAGTACAACCAGTACCTAAAAAAGGCAAAAAGACCCTACCTAGCAACTACAGACCTATCGCTCTGTTATCTATTATTTCAAAGGTCATGGAAAAAGCCATCAACTTCGAGCTCATGAAACATCTGGAACACTCAGGAATTATCAACGATAAGCAATATGGTTTCCGTCATCAGAGATCCTGAGATCCACTGGTGACTTGCTCGCTTACGTCTCACATACATGTATATGGCAGCTTTCTACCGAGAAATATGGTGAAACCCTAGCCGTAGCACTGGATATCTCCAAGGCATTCGATCGAGTCTGGCATCAGGGACTCCTCGCCAAGCTATGTTCTCTGCTAGCTAGTTTTCTCTCAAACAGATCTCTCCATGTAGTGGTCGATGGAGTTTCGTCTGACTCTCTACCCATAAATGCTGGAGTTCCGCAGGGATCAGTTCTGGCTCCAACGCTGTTTCTGCTTCACATCAACGATTTGCTGGAAGCAACTTCGTGTCCAGTGCACAGCTTCGCGGATGATAGTAACCTCCATACCGCCTTTTCTTCTAGGGCTCCAATACCAGCCCGCCAAATCAAAAACGAACGAGGAAGAAATGTTAACAACATAAATATGGACTTGGCAACAATTCTTGAATGGGGATCTAATAACTTGGTAGAATTCAACGCGAACAAAACACAAGCATGTCTTTTCTCTAGAAAAGCCGATCTTACTGTGCCCAGCATAAAATTGTCGGGAGTGACCATACCATTGAAGTCATCCATTTCGATGCTTGGCATTACTGTCGGCAGTAACCTTTCCTGGGAGAATCACGTGAGATCCATTGCTAAAAGTGCATCCCAAAAACTTGGTTTTCTGTTTCGTGCCAGGAGCTATTTCACCCCAGGTCAGCTGCTTATGATCTATAAGGCACAGATTCAACCTGTCCTGGAATACTGTTCCCATGTTTGGAGTGCTGCACCTAAACACACCCTAAAGCTCTTGGATTCCGTACAAAAAAGGGCAATTCGTCTCGTGGGTGATGCATCGCTTACAAGCTCGCTCACTTCTCTGGAACACCGTAGAAAAGTGGGCGATCTGTCGATCTGTCTCTATTTTATAGATATTTCCATGGGCGATGCTCTTCTGAATTATCAGCAATCGTTCCCCCTCTGGCAGTCTCTTCCAGACTAACCCGTCAAGTTAAGTCTTCACACCCCTTCGTGGTAACTTTGGAGACCTGCAGAACATCTCTCTTCAAACAACTCGTTCATCCAACGAACAGCGAGGCTTTGGAACACATTGCCTAGGGAGGTGTTCCCCGAGGCATATAACCTCCAGAAATTCAAGAAGAACACCAATTCCTACCTGCTTGCCCTTGGTTTTCACGATGTTCTCTGAACATTACAGGATATTCCTTTTCGTGAAAATCACAACATTAAAAAAAAAACATCGTTTTGAATTGATCATTTCATTTCGATTTCTCAACAATGAGATATTTCGAGTTAAACTTTTTCTCTCAGCTTCCCATTACATGAATGAGAGTTTTCGAAGCTGAAAAAGCATAAATGGGAATGATTTATGGACATTTTAATAACCAAATTTCTCAGAAGTAAAAATTAATAAAAATAAAAAAATATGACGTCGAATAATCATAACCATTCGCGTTTCTTCCTTTCCAAATTTATTATTCGAGTTATTCGAATTATTAGGTCAAGTAAATGAATCACCTAAAAAATGAAAAACTTCCACCCCTAGATAGAATTTGACCATAAAACAGAAAAATTTTCTACAAATCCCATGGAAATATGAACTGTTGAATAAATAACGAAATAATGAACAAATCCCCTCGACAGATATGATTTATTTTAATAGTTGCCTGTTCAGAATTAAAAGCCTTCCACGGCTTGGTACCTAAAACTAGGAACATCACAATTAGAAAGCTTTAGACATCCAATTTGCTGGTAATTTTGAAGATTTCTCACAAATTATATCGGACAACTGGCTGCAATTTCCACCTGACTCTTCGTTTATCCTTTCATAAATGCGTTTTCTGTGGAACACACGAAACAGGAAACCGGAATATGAATTGGAATTGGAATATTGTTTGCATGGAACGCCTTCCGTGCATTCCACGAATGCGGATTGATTTTTTAATCAGTAATTGTGGGGTGTCGAGACCTACCAATCGTGTTTTCTGTAATGTGAATTAATCATTGTTTTTCAATTTTGATACGTTTACTATTTCGGATCTACAAAGTGAATCTTCTTACAAGGTGGATATGTATAGGAGCGCTTTAAAGCTTCTGACTGCACTTCAGGGCTTTGGGGTAGTCATTTTATTGTTTATTGGTTTGCCCGTTTGAGAGTTATCGATTTCACGAAATAATTTGAAAATAAAAATTTGGTAGTAGTTACAAATTTCTTATATCCTGAAACTAAAAATATCTCAATTTCCCAGTTTTCGAAAGAAACGCTGTGAAATCCTGCAGGATAAACTTAGAACGTATCGATTCATTCTAGACCTACGATCCTAAGATTAAAACTTTCAGGGGTGTTCGACAATTCTTGCCAAACCGATTAAACATAATGAGTTTTTTCTATAGGTTCGGAAACTTTGATATTCTTGATTATTCCATCACTGGGAGAGGACGAATTTCAAAAATTAAACCAATCCGTCATCGCGGAATTTATCGCTTCCGTTCAAATCTTCGGAAATGACGTGCATGAAATTTTTGAGGTGGTCGATTGCACGCAAGCAACAGACAACATATCAAATCATAACAGGCAACTGGCATCTGGGCGTGCTGTTTTGGTTGCGTGCCTCGTAATAAGCAGGCGCTTGCACTTTTTGAAACGATACCCCCAAGTCGCGCGATGAGTCCGCAGTTGATGGTGCGAAAAACCGGATTACATCCATGGATATTCGGAAAATGAGGTAAGGATTCGACAAACTTTCCTAAGGCACCAATCACCACCCTATGGCAAAATATGCACCATATGAAAAAGCACCAAGTTTAACACAAATTCATTCATGAAAACTTCAGAAAGCTCCGAGATTTTATAACTGCTATACAACTTCATGTAGGAAAAATTATTATTTTCATTATATTCATAACTTCATTATAAAAATGCTGAATGTTTTTTGTAAGTACAAAGGCAAAAAGAAACGTCATTGATGTGCCACTACCATTTGTAGGTAACTTATGCGCACAGATTCAGTTTTCCCGCCTGGTTTATAACTTATTTGTGTTTCCGTATTTTCCATGGATTCATCGGAACAAAATGGGTTGTTCACTTGCAAAATTTTATATTACAATTGCAATTGGATATAGGTACTGGAAGTAGTGAAACAAACTGATAGGGTAAGATAGTACTAATGAAAATATGAACATTTGTCCTAAATCTTTTCACATTCAAGACCAAGGTGTTGATGTTAGAAAAAATAAAATAGAGTTTCAACTTGCTCAATTTTTCAATAAAAATCTCGTTCATTTAGTTATTTATTAGTACTCCTAAACCTTAAATTGCTTGAAGAAGATTTTCTCGAAAGCGTTGAGGTTGAGAGCTTTTAGTAAGTACTCCTTTTGAAAAAGAATATTGAAGAAAACTATTGATGAATTTCAATTTCGTCGAGAAATATGTGAAAATATCAGTAGCGTTCAAATTGGGGACATTGATATCTAATTCTATATACATCATTTTGGAATTATAGCAATTAAACAGTAATTTCTTCCAAATTCAACACGCTGTGCCTCAGCATTGAAAAAGAAATGGGGACCCATGCTTGCAGGAAATTCATTCTTGTTTTAATAACTGCTATCTATCAGATTAATACACCTACCCTCTCTGGGACACCTTGTATATAGGAATATAGGTCATGCTTGAAGTTTACACGATTCTCAACCTGAATTTTGTTTCAACCTCAATTTATTATGATTCTTTGTTAATTCACGTACGGTCTTTTATGTTCTCAGTCGAGTCCTAGAGATATGTGAAATTTTGTAATGTCATCTCTCATTTTCATGATAATTATTATCGACGTTTTTTCAAAATCATTCTATTTTTACTCAACAATAAACAATAAGTAAAATTTTCTTCGAGGTCTAGACATACACAAAGATTCATTTCCCTCGAATAAAGTGGTTGATCCATATTCTATGCTTTCTATTTCATGAACCATCATACTTTATAGTAATGAAAAAGTACATTAGGTCGATACAAAATTCCAAGTTCATCTCATCATTGTTCACTGAGCCTATGGGTAACAAATTCATTAAAAAAAATCTCGATGCATTCTACTACAAAATATTCATCGAATTCTCAGTTAATGTCCACCTTTCATGAATATTATGAACAATATGTTTTCCTGTGTAGATTATGAGCCAAAGGAAATTGAAGCTGTTTATAGATTTCCTATAGCCTATAAAGATTTAACTAATAACATTAGTTATTATGTATGTATATGGTTTATAAGGTATGAATATAATATGGAAAAAACTAATTTGCCTAACCACACACGTTTCTATGCATATTATTTCAACTCAGATGAAAGTATATCACGTCAATTATAGATTGTTTGTCAAGAATTTGTAGGATTAGTTCATGAATCCCACGATCATTTCTAAACAAGAAAATTTCAGGAATATGTAACACATCACTCAGAGGAGGATGAAAACTTCTCGAGCTATTTTAAATGACAGAACGAAGAAGAAGAAATCTTCTTTTCATAAAATCTGCACCTACGAACATCCAGTCCCATACTTTGAGAGTGAAGAATTACATGGGTAAGGTACATTTGATTCAAACCGTGAAGTGCTTATTCTAAAAACTGAATATGAACTAAATCGTTGGAGATTATTTTTTCTTAGTCCGAAATAGTATTTTTTTCTCCTACTGAGCTACCTAAAATCGGCTCCTATATGTGTGATGTCAAATGAAGCAAAAATAAAAATCACAATAAATACACATACATAGACAAAAACGTAAACTTTAATTTCACTATTTATATTTGCAGATACGATTTCTCTCATATAAAAACTCCTCCACAACAGCTGGTGTTTCACAAACAAGAAATCAGACCAACACCCATCTCTTTACCAACTCCCCCAGCTTCCCCAGAGTTCTGGGGCACTTCTCTTCAGAAATGGTATCAGAAGAAACCGCTCTTCACATTGACAGCGAAGGGACAAGTGAAAAGACTAGAAAAATATCTCGAAATACAGAAAACTCTCGAGATTTGCAAAAAAGAACATGAATTCCAAGTTTACACCCAGGACATGAAGAAAGCTTACTTAGATTTTGAATTTCGGGAACATCAACCGCTTCTCTACGAAGATAAAGACGTGTGTTGTGTTTGTCCTTGCAATTCTTCAAGAAGATACGATATTGATTTCATACCTGTTGACTACGTCTCATGCTCCTTACCGAATCCTAAGCTTTGTCTCTGTTCGGGTGAAGAGGAGGAAAAAAGTGAAATATTTGAGAAAAAATATAAGGCAACACTTCACAGTGCCCGTCCATCTCCAAAAAACGAGACACAGATCAATAATTTCGAAATGTATCAAACTTCACCATCCTTCAGAAAAGCAACAGGTTCTATTGAAGAAGAGAGAATCATTCCCACGAAAATCATAAAAGAAGGCGACAAAGACCTAGATGACCGAGGCATTTATAAGGTCATAGTGAAAAATAAGGAGTTACCAAACATTCCCAGTGCCAGATATGTGATGAAATTATATGATAATAAGAACTATAAAGCGGATGAAAATGTTTATCGTATGACTGAAAAATTGAACGCTTTTCAAGAAATGCCAAATTACAAGGAAAATGGTTTCAACTCCGGTTTGTCTAAAATAAACCTGGGTAATCTTGCTGAACTTCCTTTCGATCAAGAGATAAATCAATTTAGATCACCAAGAAGTGGATATAGTTGTAAAAAATCTTGCCCCAATTGCAGTTGCCACTCTGATATGAGGGATTCACCTCGTCTTCAAAAAGTAAAGTATGATGTAAATAAAAACGAAATTTCATAAATTATAGTCCAACATTCTTGTTAATAAATTAATTTCATCTCATTTTGTGCTTGTCTATCAATATTAACAACTCATGCATTTTCTCAGTCAAGCTTCAACCGTATTAGAAATTCCTCAAAATCGAAGATCTACAATTTTAGCATTTTTAACATATCTTCACTTGGTAGCAAAAAGTATGTACCTACTCATATAATATCAATAGTAAAAAAAGTCTCATTTCAGAGTTGATAGTAACCACAAATTTCTACAGAATCTTTATAAATACTTTCGTTCCAGTCCAAAAACAGAAAACTTCGCCCACCTGTTCCCTAATTGAGTTTGCTTATGTTGCCATTTTATTTCCTTTATTACTACTTAGGAGCATAGAATTATTCTATGCTCCTAGTTACTACTCTGCTGTATCAATTTTCATTTTTGTTTCTGAGCTCAAAAGGCATAGCCTCAGATCTTGTCTTGCAATTTCCTTACAATATTAATTGGGGACGAATACAAATCGAAATCTGATAAATTATGGTAATCAATTCAGATAAGTCATACTTTTATAACTAAATCAGAAGGGAACTTAATATTTTGCAAATCTTCACATATTTATATCGTTCCGATATGAAAATTTTTATTGTATTCAATACTACCATTGAGTTTAAATATACAGGGAGTTAGGAAAAACGCTCGGACACGTCGATTTGTAATTTTAAATGCGCATATTTTTCAAGAAACTAAAATTATATCGGGTGTTCCATGCGACCGTGGCCAATACCAACTTTCTTATTTCAAAAGCAACCCCCTTTATATTATTTATTTTTTGGATTCTTCAGAAAATTCTAGACATAATTCATGTACAATGTCCTATACCTATCTTCAACTTTTTCGGAAATATTAAATGTTTTCAGATTTTTTAGAATTTTTTACAATTTCACATTAGACTTCTTTTTGTGGGGATATGTCAAAAATATTGTATACGAAACGAAACCCTTAAACTTAGACGACCTAAAAAACCGAATCACGCTTGCGATTAGATCAGTCACGCCTGAAATGATGAGTAACGTTAGAAGACAATTCTACAGCAGATTAGCATGTTGCCAAGACGTTCGCGGCGAGCATTTTGAACATTTCCTACATTGACAATGTTTTTTTTTGTTTTTTTTTTTCAATAATTAAGAAATAATCAGTATTACTTATTAGGTTTTAAGTGTAATGTACCGAATTTGTGAAATAAAATAATTTCTCTATGTCAGTATCGTAATGAGTTCATTACAGTACTAAAAACAGTGCTGTAATGAACTCATTAGAGCACTGTTTTTAGTAATATTTTTCGTTTCGTGGTTGGCAGCACTGGCTTCCGATCCTATTAATTTTCAGCACACGTCAATTCAGAAATGTCAATCTCGTAGCAGTCACCAACTGCCAAGATACAATACAAAAGTCACTAGGATGTATAATCTGAATTTTTCATTGAATTTCAACGCAATTTGACTGAAATAGAGAAAATATCGTCTAATACTCGTTGCTGAATGCAATTCCAACACTCATGCGTTTCTCATTCGTATTGGAATAGAAGCCCATTCTGCAACTAGTTTTATAATACACTATTTTATTTAAAACGTTGATTTTTGCAATAAATCTGAAAACACTTAATACTTCCGAAATAGTTAAAGATAGGTATAGGACATTGTGCATGAATTGTGTCTAGAATTCTCTGAAGAATCCAAAAAATAAATAAAATACAGGGGGTTGCATTTGAAAGTTGGTATTGGCCACGGTCACATGGAACACCCTATATTATATTATTTCCTTGAAAAATATGCGCATTTAAAATTACAAATCGACGTGTCCGAGCGTTTTTCCCAACACGCCCTCATTTATTCGTTATCGAATTTATTCCATTTGGCTGTTACACTCTGTATATTTAAACTCAATGATACTACACAAATTTGAAGAAAAATTTCAACTGCCATATGATCCCTGAAGCAAAAAATTAGAGAAACAAATGTTATCATCATCATTATATCTGGAACATATTAGGTTTGGTCTGGTATTATGTTTGATATATTTCTAGATTATTTGAACTACTTTTTTCAATGATTATATGGCAGCTCTAAGGATTCTTTTCAAATTGTGACTAATTAAATAGTGTCCCATTTCAAATTATTATATATTGAGAATATATAAACAACGGATGTATTTTTTTTTTTATTTAAATTATTGTGTCTCGGCAACTAGGCCATTGACACAGTACAATATTCTATACGGATGTATTTATTTCTATGATTTATATAATTTCCCAGAGCATTCGCCATTTAGCCACCCAGTCGATATTTCAATATAAACTTCATGAGGTACCTATATCTTTAAGTGATGCTAGTGCTGTGAGGATTAATTGAGTGAATTTCTACAATGTACATCCTTATTGATACAAAATCTCAATGGATATGCAAGATTTAACATAAGAGAAAAATTTCCCATAAATAAGTTTTGCGATATCATTTTAAGGATCAGACAAGGTGAACTATTGAAAAAATTGAATATCTTCCAAACTATTGTCACAATTATGTGCGAGCTCTTATAAATTACAGTTTCGTGGTTACATCTCAGTTTTTCTTACGCACAATTCAAATATGCAAATTTGCGATTTTTAATCTCATTTTTATGAAATTCGAACACATTTTTTGTGTACCACAGCTAAAATAAATTACAATCTATTACAATCGAGTACCAACAAATTTTCAGATGCGAACATAGGTACTCAACAAAATATTCCTCGAAAATTACCTTGTATCCCTCTTATTCTTGGAAAACGGAGTTAATATCATGAAGCAAAATGTATACGAATACTCGATGGTAATATGGAGAAGCAAATACTTATGAAGAATAAAAATTATTCAGAGAAACTTCGAATCATACAACATGAAGTACCAAAATTGACAAAATCATAATCAACGGTTTTTGGGTGCGGTAAATAGGCATCTAAAATTTATTTCGTGAACATCACTTTGACTTATCTAGACCCACTAGCTGAAACTAAGACTAAATTCATGACAAACGAAACCTAGGAATATGAGATCGAACAGTAAAATGATGAACATCAGTAATGGGCAAATAGAATGTAAATGCAGAAAATAGGTATGTATAAAGAGCATCCTAATCATTTATTCTAATACTCTATGTAAATTCTGTTCCTTCGAAAGCTTTGAAATGTTTAAAATATGTCATGGATGGAAATCTCAATAAACTAAAATATTCGAACATGCCCATTCCATATAATTTCTTCCCAAAAATAAACTGACAAAATTGTTGAGATTCACTTGCTGACATTTGGCTTACAGCTTAACATAAATTCTTTTCAGATGCTTATTACCCCAGTCATAAACTTATGTTGGTTATACTTTGACCAACTGAAGTTTATCATTTGCAATTGTAATACCGCCTTTACTTATTGCCGCTATGTCGGCATTTTCGACCACCATAGCTTGACACGATTCCGACACAAAATTGCTGGCAATATAGTCGGATACTCACAAAGTGAGAACAAAAAAATTGGGTATTGTAAACTACCCCTCCGACCTTACCGATTGTTTCCGTTGAAGGAAACGGCATTTTTACAAAAACTAGTACTGGCTGATATATTCGGAACAATATTTACATTTCCAACGATAATATGGAAGATATCTAAATTGTTTATAATCCACTGTAACTATCATAAAAATTAATTGCTGAAATTCGGATGAGTTAGCTCTTTCACATCCATAACTCTTCACAAAGACAAAGGACATAATTTGAATGATACACTGTATTTTTATCTCCTTTTAAATTCTAGATATGTTTAGTAACCAAATCAATTGATGGAGAATTATCATAAGATAGGTTTAACCGTGCAACAGGAAATTTTTTAAGTATCCCGTAAACGATTTCAACGAATTTTCTCAACAAACTACCAGAAAAACATAAACAAATACATGAACTATTTCTCAAATGGCCAAATGCGATTCCCTTTCGTTCAATGCAAAACTGCAGCTCTTATTATTTTCCATGACACTATTATCCTATAGAAAAACTGTCTTTTTCATCATATATACAATGGTTTCTAGGCTTCTAGGTAATTCGATAATCCTACGAAACCATGAAGACATGAGCACTTGAATTTAAGGGTTTGATATTGAGTAATGAGTAGGCTTTTTAAATGATCAATAACCTGTATTTTCTGGACTTTATTCAATACCTACCTACTTAGTTTCATATTGTATAACTATTCATTGATCTTGTGTCGATAATTTTTTCACACTCTAAAGCCGGACTCCCACTACTCGTGTATTTGGCAAATATTTGCCACTTGCCTATATTTGGCATGTAGTGGGAGTGGTTCACTCGGCCAATACTTGTCAATCTTGTAATTCAAATTCGAAACTTCATCTACTTGCCAAGTACAATATACGAGTAGTGGGAGTCCGCCTGTATATTAAGCCGGACTCCCACTACTCGTGTATTTGGCAAATATTTGCCACTTGCCTATATATTTGGCATGCAGTGGGAGTGGTTCACTCGGCCAATACTTGTCAATCTTGTCATTCAAACTCGAAACTTCGTCTACTTGCCAAGTACGCAAATAATTGCGTACTTGCCAAATATACGAGTAGTGGGAGTCCGCCTTAATATGAACATATTAACAGAACATAATATTCGAGAACCATTCAATTTCATCTATTGTGAGAATCGCAGAATACCTTCAGATGAACTGATAAAATGGAGCACTGTAAACAAACTAAATGATCAATTTCCAGGTGAGTATAAAGGACAGTTGAACGACAAAAAAATTTCCAATTTCTCTTCGAGTAGGCTTTTTAAATGATCAATATTTTCAGGACTAAGGAGAATTATTCATTTATTCGATACCTACCTACTTAATATCATATTGTATAACTATTCATTGATCTTTTATCCATAATCTTTTCACAAATAATGAGTCCATTAACAAAAGGAAACGAAAATTATACGCCATCACGTTGTGTATTTTCAAAACCACAAATAACATAGTACACATAAATCACTCGTTCCATAGTCTTTTCGGCAAAATCAAACATGTGCTAAATCCATATGTAACCTCCAAATGAATAAATGATCCCTGGAATAATCTCGATATTGTTACACGTACCATGTCACTGTTAATCAATAAATAATGATAATCATCAAGGTTCTTGGAGAAGGGACCGCAACATAGCCTCGGACTCCTACAATTTTAGGTGCCTCATTTCTTCACTCTAGGGATGGCAATAATTTTGATGTATCGATATAGTCGTGAGAAAAAGCAGCGAATATGATAAACGCACCTTTCTATTATTCTATGTAGAAACGAAGATGAAACACAAAATATAAGAACACGAAAAGTTCCAAAATTTCGTTTTGTTTAATGTTTTATACAGGCTTTACTTGTAGGACTCTAACAATTCCAATTACTTCAGTGAAACTGCTTGGCATTATCAAACTAAACGTATACAAATGGGCGACGTAAAATTTCCGAATTCATCATGAGTTTTCAAGATGAAGCAAACGAAATGCGTGATCTACACCAATAGCGCGAACATCTGGGCATCGGTTTGTTAAGGGGCCGTTATACTCTGGCCGACGGCTACGGCACCAATTCTCCATTCAAAAAGTGCCTTTCATTTTACCAAGTTCACGCCCTCAATTTTTCACCTGAAAGCTTGATTTTTTCTGAATTGAAGTTAAAGGATATCTTGAGGGCACACCAATTTGGCAATTTCTTCTATTCGTTAAAACTATTTTTTCGCATGAAAAAATCGGCTACGGCACCGATTCTCCATTCAAAAAGTGCCTTTCATTTTTCCAAGTTTACTCCCTCAATTTTTCACCTAAAAGCATGATTTTTTTCTTTAAATTGAAGTTAAAGGATGCCTTGAGGGCACTTCAATTTCTTCTCTTTGAAAAAATTATTTTTTCGCATGAAAAAATCGGGTTGAATTTGAGAGTCTATGAAAATTGACTTCATAATCGTTTTCGGCGGTTGTTCATCGATTTTTTTTAGAAAATTCATTGGAGTGCCTTCGACAAATCAATTTTCTAAATTATAAAAAAATTCCATTTGGATAGGTGATTAAATGATGCAAAAAATTATGGAAATACTGAAAAGACTTCCAGAAAGTGTGAAATCGCAGAGAACTGTCTGAAATTCCAGGAGGATAAAAAAAAATCAAGCTTTCAGGAGGAAAATTGAGGGCGTGAACTTGGAAAATGAAAGGCACTTTTTGAATGGAGAATCGGTGCCGTCGACCAGAGTATAACGGCCCCTTAATAAACTGATGAACGATAAATATCGCCAGGGATAGGTTCATATCGGTGGCAAATCCTTCGATGAATGGAAATATCGCTGCTTCGTCGGCATCCCTAGCTCGGACTCGTACAATTTTTCGGTGCCTCATTCTTCAGACGCATGCGAAGCAGTACATCACCCAATACGGCGGAAATGAGGCGAATTCCTCACGCACCCACCGGATTAAATAATTGGAACAACCCATTAATTTCATTGTTAGTGCAGGTGGAATCCAATGATACGACTGGGAGATTATGGCATGCCGCTAGACTCAGCTCGCTGATTTATTTTCGGAATTGCATGTGCATTATTCCTCTTCTTCTTCTTCACGGCCATTAATCTCAAGCTCGGTCAGTCTAGACAACAAATTGTTATCTGGGTGGTAATTTGCAAATTTTGAATCGGGGGTCGACGATCTTGAAGATACCGAATTCGGAAGGTTTCTGCGAAAAAAATTTAGATAGTTGTTCCTTGAAGGATACTGGAAATTACGCAGAGATATTGGCGTCATGAAATCGATTGGAAAATGAATGATTCTTTTAGAAAAACCGCATCTCTTTGTATTTATTCGAAGAAAAATTATAACATGGCAATAAAATTTTACATCAAGACAAAATTATTGATTTATGCCAGGTGTCAGGGTGGCTCCTCTTTCAAAATTACAGCCCCACGAATTTCGTCCTTAAAAACAGGAGTCCTCTGATATGCTGAATATTGCTACCTATTTTGGCGAAAGATACCCTTTTTCTGGGCCAAATGGCTTTGTAACCACTAAACATTGAGGGGACCTGGTACACGTCCGAGCTCGCGAGCCCCCTTCAAAAATTGGGCTTTTTATTTCCATGATATCTCAGTTCGTAGACCAACAACTCTTTTTTTAATTAAAGCTTTAGCTTTAGCGAGTAATACACATTCTAGAGAAATGATTTATCATTTCTCTTGAATGTGTATTACTCGCTTTTCTGTTTTTCTTCGTATATTAGGAAAAAACCTGGTGAGCTGTAATTTCATGAAAATCTGAACAAACGATTTTTTTTCCATGATATCTCTGTCAATTCTCGGTATGAATGTATGAAATTTTCAGTTTACATGCGAAATAATATTTTCCAGAATGTGTATTGATCAGTTTTTTTCTTTATTGCCCCTCAATTTTTAAATGAATTATAAAGTAGGAACTTTATTGGTCATATTTTCAACCAGGATTTCTCCCTGATATACGCAGAAAAACGAAATAGCGATCAATACAGATTTTGCAAAATATTATTCCGCATGTATAGTGAAAATTTCATACATTTGTGCCGAAAATTGACGGAGATATCATGGAAATAAAATTGTTTGTCCAGATTTTCATGAAATTGCAGCTCACCAGTTTTTTTTCCTAATATACGAAGAAAAACAGAGAAGCGAGTAATACACATTCTAGAGAAATGATTAAGCTTTAATTTAAAAAAAAAAATTGTTGGTCTACGCCGCATACGAACTGGGATATCATGGAAATAAAAAGCCCAATTTTTTAAGGAAGCTTAACCGCGCATTCAAATTCCTTAAAAATTGTTGAACGTTGAACCGTTAGAAAGCTGATCAAATTGAAAAACGCAAGGTATTTGAGAACAATCCAAAAATGTGATTGAACGCATTTCGAGTACGTATACAGAGTGGCGACTTTTTTAATGGGATTGTATTGGTAACTTCTGAACCATAAGAGTTAAAAGGTCGGTCAAATTCAGAAAAAGTTGCATTAATAGAAGCATTGTCAAGCAGTTCAAACAAATCGAGTCGAGATTATCAGGGCTGGTTATTGAGATATCATAAGAAAAGTAAATTCTGTCATTTTGATTTTTCTTTTTTCCCTACTTTATTTCAAATATTATCAAAAATTGTTACGGGAATTTTTTATTCGACAGTAAATTATCCTCAAATTGACATAATCAGATTTCGTATCCAACGTCTCGTACTTTCTGGGCCACCCTCAACCTCATTTTTTTCAATACGGACCTGCATATTTTGTGATACTTTTAAAATAACTTTCAACGCTGAATTCAACGATATATCATACAATTTCATTTCTTGTTATGTCCTTTTTTCCACGGCCTACTACTTGAAAATAATACATTCAATAAACCTAGAGTTGTGTGTATGAGTGTATGAAAGAAAAAACAAGTCTATCAATGTTCTTGAAGAAATGTATTGCACGTTGTAAATCAAACTAAAGGTAAATGTTATACAGATCCCACCCAAAGAATAATGAGGATAAGGGTCAAAATCACCTGAGTAGTATAGCTATAAGAGTTCTGGCTCAATTTGAATATTAGCATGTCTTTTCTCTAGAAAAGTCGATAGTAAAGCTATAAGAGTTCTAGCTCAATTTGCATATTGAAATATTAAAATTGGAATTTGAACGATTGTTTGTTGGGAATAATTAATATTCAAATCGATCCATTGTTTGTTGGGAGTTATCTCTAATTATTCCCAAAAAACAATTGTTCAAATTCCAATTTTGATATTTTAATATGCAAATTGAGCTAGAACTCTTATAGCTTTACTATCGACTTTTCTAGAGAAAAGACATGCTAATATTCGAATTGAGCCAGAACTCTTATAGCTATACTATTCACCTGAAAATCAACTTTGAATGACATTGTATGATATATCGTTGAATTCAGCGTTAAAAGTTATTTCAAAAAACATCATAAAATATGCAGGTCCGTATTGAAAAAAAGAAGAATGAAAATGAGAATTTACTTTTCTTATGATATCTCAATCGGCCCTGATAGTGATAATCTCGGTTTGATTGAACTGCTTGAAAATGCAACTTTTCTTCCATTTGACCGACCTTCTAACTCTTATGGTTTGAAAGTCAACAATACAATCCTAATGAAAAAGTGGCCACTCTGTAGAATTGTACTTGTTGACCACATGTGACTGACGAGTGACGCTCCCAATAAAGAAATAAATTCACTTTTTGACAAGTTATCATAATGATCTGCCAACGAATGAACTCTTGTGTTATAACAATAATAATCAAATTCTGAGATAAAAAGAAAATAGGTACTTTTTCAAGGGGAGAAATTCTGGGGTCTGTTACTACGAGAGAGGGGACCTCCTGACAAAAATTAAAAAAAGGGGACTCATAATTTCGTCCCCAAAAGCTCTGCCCAAATTTTGTTGCATCAATTTCGGGACACCATGTAAATTATCGCATGTCTAATGCGGGGGCCACTCACGAGGCATCTGTTTCGAGCATTTTGGAAGCCGACCTGGAATCCCGACTTTTCAGGCGCCCAACCCGGACTCCAAGCGTCCAAAAACTCGAGTTCAGCATTTTTTCTTGTGTTTGAGTTTTTCAGTAATCGTATTGTTTTAAATAATCTGATCCAAGTTAGTTTTTGTTCTTGAATAGCCACAATGAATCGGAAATAAACTAGTTGGCATATGAGTACTTCCGGCAAATCAGAAGAACCAATTTTTTGTATGAAGAATGCAGGTAGGAGGTATAATATTGAGTAGGGAATATATGATTATCCTATTTCCCATGTGTTCCAAAACTTATAAACTAAATATTCCCAAAGGAAGTACATTTTTTGCGAACTAATTTATCGAATCATGCCACGATTAAAATCAGGACCAATAAACCAAACCGAAGCCAGGAGTTGCTTCATCAATTAAACATGTACGAAACCACTATCGGCATTTCACACGCATTTGAATAATAATAATATCTAACCATGACTCATTATCGTTGCTCGGTCCATTCCATCCGAAGACGCGGAGGTTGCGTGAGAATGGCCTTGACTCATTGAGCAGTATTTCAAGAATCTCCAACGGAAATCATTTTACTTTCAGTGGCCGGACTTTGCTGGCTATTGCTCCGGAAATACCTTCTTCGCCCGTGTTAGCACTTCACCCGAAATTATCATTTATCATCTTACTGGATCGATTTGGGGAAGTTTGCCAAGGTATAAAGCAATTTTCAGATAATTATCTAGCTGGTTGATTGAATGGCTCTGACGAAGGAGGAAACAAATTGGCAAATAAGTGCCAAAAGGGAGGGGGGGAATTTTTTAAATAAACACCATCATCATATCATTTCATCCCTCTGTACCATAAACCATAACGTCCACGAAAGTATTCTCTTTATTAAATTTCATTATATATATATATATATATTGAAAAATAGAAGAACTTCTTCTCTAAGGTACAATAAAGCATGTCCTCAGTTAGCGATGACGAAATAAGTTCTCAATTGGAATCTGGGTTTGAATTCAGACCGAAATAATCCAATAAGTCCAAATTAATCCATTTCCCAATAGCGCATCCACCATATTTCAGTCAACTATTTTCATTTCACCTACTTATCTGTAAAAGGTACAAGGACAAAGTGGGCAACAAGGACGAGATAATTCCTTTTCACTTTTACTCGATCAAATTGCGAAAAGATAAGAATGTAAGAAAGTGCCTAACCTGACGTTGAAATTGAGAAAGGTCAAGATTTCTTGACAACTGGGATAAATAAATACACCGGGAGCAGATAAAGTAGAAGGGACCCAAATCTGAAACCTACCCGGATTCCGCACAGTTCTGGAGCCTTGATCAGTAGCGTAGTTGACAAAGGGTAAGTGTAGCTTGGACATAATTTAAAATTTGAAATGGCGGATGAAGCTTATATTCGTGTTCAGAAGATCATTCGGTTGTGGATAAATCGCTCGAAAAAATCTCACATTAATCAAAGATGTCTTCTCATTATTCCGTATGGAGGAATCGGTCTTTTTCTAAAGTCGCCAAAGATAATAAAAAAACAATATGAGATGAAGGGTTGGATCCTGCTCTCGGCAAGGGTGTGGGAATAAGGAGTAAATAATCATTATATAATTTCGAAAAAAAACTGATAATTTCCTCTCATAGTTCACACGAAAATTATAGCGAGATTTCAGAAGTATCTGATTTATACGAAAAAGAATGAAGGACAGTTCCGTAACTCTCTTTCATGTGAGTTGAACTCGCACTTAACAATTTTTTTGTGCAAACCCAAATACGAATATCGAAGAAAAAACGCATTTCTTCAATATTTTCGATTTTTCTTACGCAATGAGTAACGTAGTTTTACTAGTATTGACGAAATCCTAATTTCTCTCCCCAAGATACGCTTATGATATGATAAAGAGTGGACATAATTCTGTTTCGAATTTCAACCTACGTTATTCAGAAAGCTGCTAGTAGATACATTGTCCCGAAGGTTTGGTAACCATCAAGCCTCTTTAGCTCAGTGGCAGAGCACTGGTCTTGTAAACCAGGGGTCGTGAGTTCAATCCTCACAGGAGGCAGCGGTGACACTTTTTTTTTTCGCTACGAATGCGAAATGAGGAATGAAACATTCCGAAGAATATATGAAATATGAATGGGTTTAACGTCTGTGATGATAATTAGAAAAAGAGTTAACGGCATGCAGACAATTTTTTGAAATTCCGGAATTTTCCGGAAATTGCATGCCGTTAACCCATTCTCAAATTCCGAAGAATATTTTGATTCGATATGAGACTTGATAATTTCAGACAATTCGTCCTTTATGAATCGAATATTTGTCATTAGCAGTTTGTTAATTAACTAGGAAATGGAAAAATTCGAATTTTTCAGTTCAAGAAAACAATTTTTTTACAAATGGGCAAAAAATTTGTCAGCAGGTGCTGAAAAAACACATTGATGATATAGCCCTCCTTAAAGTAGAACGCTCAAAAAATCCAGCTGATCTGGAAAAACCACAAGCCTTTTTGTTGTGTGGAAATTAATTCATTGAATGGTCCAACTTTCAATTTTTGGCACTCAATTTGTGGACACTCGTTTTTTCGACGTTCTCTATGTTTTCTCTATTATGTTAATCAGCTCGGGGCCTTCGGGTCTGAGTCTCTCTAGTATCTCATTAATGCGGTCACAAGAAGAAGGAGAAGGCCATCAATTGAAAAAGTGAGATATTACTAAGTAACTTAAATAAGAATGAAAATCGATCGATTTGATAGTAAATTATTAATTGTTGTCACTAAAGCTTGGTTCCACCAGACCACCAACGATTTTAATCTCGTTTAGGGCCACTTGCACCGTATTGGTTCTAAGCGTTAGTTAGTTAAGCGTCGATTAATTTATTTAATCCAGGATTAAATATTTGGCTTGCACCGAGGCTGAATGTAACTAGATTAAAGTTAATCCACAAATCTGGTTATTTTTACGTAAATTGGTACTTGTGCCTATTTTCACGTTGTTTATCTTATCCCTTTCTATGCTTTGACAGTTTCTATGTTTAGACATTTTTTGATATCGAGCGTTTCGCAAATTGAAAGATTTTGTAATAACGAATGTCTTTGGTAAAAACCGATGCAACATTCATTGCACAAGTTGACATCTTTTTTTGGAATATTCTACGTCCTTCACAAATGAAAATATACCTGGTCAAAGCACTTACCACTTCAGATTTGGATGTGAAATGTGATAAACTCATGGATTCTCGTATGGAAATAACAGAGGCAAATAAAAAAGAAATGATCCAAAAGCATGAACAAACCTGATTTTCGATAATAGGCGTATCTATAAGAAAATATGTGATTTTTTCAATAAACATGCATCTTGGAAAATTGTTAATATTTATTCACTTTCATTTCAACACATAGGTAATAATATTGGTTTCGATTGACTGATACCATGTGTCACAGTAAATTAAAGAATAATTCTACATATCTGAAGAACTATACCTCCAATTTCATTAGGCATGTATGGATTTGTTCAGTTCAAAATATACCTCGACCGTTAATATTTAGTTCAGTTATTCATTGTTGTGTGTGCTTTTCCTTTCACACCGATTTGATCTTTCATATTTACGCCTAGGAAAACCAAAATCTATAATTTCTACTTCAGTCATTATTCTTTTCAATTTGATTTATAATCAAACATCATTTTTGAAACAAGCATGACTTGTGTCATCCATGAATGTAGGGTTAGAATTCAAAGTTTATCGTTAAACTTCCATTTAATCCTCCCAATTCGGAGGATTATTTTTAAGCGTTAGTTATGGTTGTTAAACTAGGATTACGACACGGTGCAAGAGAATCATAGACACTAATCGAGGTTTTGCATTTAATCTGAAGTTTTGTCATACGGTGCAAGCGGCCCTAAAGGAAGTAATCGATAATTTTCTGTGGTTTTCAAGTCCAAATCAATCGTTTATCTCCTTAAACCAGATAAAAATGTTCGGTGAAACCCGGCCTGAGAGTGATAGAATGTGGATTTTTTTACATTGTGGGGTATTTATACTGTTCTGGTAGACTGATATTCCAACGGAGTACTTCAACTTACGTTATAACAAGATAAAACTCTTGATTTCTTGACTTGAATTCTATACATAAATTCTAATTGATATTCCTCAAATTGTATCGACAAAATTCACGATAGACCTGTACTTATAAAGTCGATTATTTCCATCGTCTTAATTTCCACAAATCAGAAACGGGCAATTTTGAATTACAAATGGTTTCTAGATGGAGAAACTGTATGGCAGCAGCCTGCTGTCAGCAGGTTTTTCGAGTTTACCTGCCGCAAAACTTGACAGTTTTTGTCACCAAAAATTACAATTTGAGTTTATAGTATTTTGTGATTAAATTAACTGTTTTTCAGTTTTCGAATTAATACCTATACATAATGCATGCAGAATAATCTGTTACTCATGAAATAGTCTTGTCAAATACCAATTTTTCCCATGAAAAAATCGAAAAAACACAATGCAAAGTAATATTTTTTCAACAGAAGCATTCGTGCAGGTGCAAAAATCCTCGTCTTCGACTCGGATTTTTGTTGCCACCAGCACACATGCTTCTTGTTGAAATATTACCTAGCAACGTGTTTTTTCGATTTTTTTTCGGAAAAATTAGATTTCCTTATGATATTACACACGAATATCCATAAATAGAACTAGGACCAGAAGCCGCGCACCCCATCGAGGGTATCGAAAGTGAAAAATATTCTAAGCCCAAAAATCCATGTTTGAAGTTTTTTGATAATGTAGTTAATTGGTAATCAATTAATGAAAGTGACCAATCAGGAGCGCCCTACAGAAGAATAAGTAGGCAGTGGGGACGCGAGAGTGAGACGCTAGAGCTGCTGCCGGCTTTTCACGCAGTAAACCGAGACGTCTCGCTCTCGCGTCCCTACTGCCGACTGATTCTTCTGTAGGGCGCTCCTGATTGGTCACTTTCATCGATTAATTACTTATTAACTACCTACGTTATCATAAAATTTCAAACATGGATTTTTGGGCTTAGAATATTTTTCACTTTCGATCTCCTCAATGGTGTGCGCGACTTCTGGGACACCCTGTATAACAAATCCAGCCGAACAATATTCCACATATTACAGACGCGAAAATCGGTTTTGAGGTTTTTGTCATGGCTGACTATGGCTTCAACAATGAACACGAGACAACCTGTATGATCCATTAATCCACTGATGGAAGAGTAGCAGCGTTTTGAAGCCAAATAATTTTAATTTTGCATTAAAAACACCGAAATTTCACCACAATTAGAACAAAGCTCGAGTTTGGAATTTTTTCTTGTGTTCGAGTTTTTCAGAAATCTTATTGATTCCAATAATCTGAGCCAAGTTAGTATTTATTCTCGAATCGCCACGAAGAATCAGAAATAATTTTGCATATGGGTACTTCCCGCTACTTTTGTATGAGGAATACAGGTAGAAGGTTTAATATTGAGTAGGGATTATATCGAATATACTATAGCTCCCATGTGTTCCGAAACTTATGAATCATATATTCACAAAGGCAGTAGGTACATTTTTTGCGAACTAATTTATCGAAACATTTCAAGATTAAAATCAGGAGCAATAAACCGAAGCGAAACCAGGATTTACTTCACCAATCAAACATCGACTATCTATAAATATACCTAACTAGGACCATTTTCCCAAACCTGGAAAAAAGAATATGATACGCCCATGGTTCACTACTCATGGCCCTTTTCGAGTTTCATTCAACCTCGGCAAAGTTTTCATTGATGCTGGAGTACGAGTCGCGGGTCCCGTCCCCTTTCCCCCCATACTTTCACTTTTATCCGCCATACGCGATCCGAACCAGCTGTGAGTCGTTATCATTAATAAATTTCCGCGGAATATTTCCGGCGGATTTTTCCGCCTCATGGACAAGTTTGTTGCCCACTTTGTGGTGGTGAGGCTTTTAAAAGATATAAGTTCATGCTTTCATGTAGCGATGAGATTTTGGTTCGATTGAATGTTTTGGCTTCTAGTAGTTCTTTTGATATTATCGTATATCAGTATACTTACTTTTCGGCTATTTCCTCAATTTATTTAGTGGTGATTTCTTTTCGACAATTAAAAGGGTCTTCCGTGTAACAAACGCTCTTAGTAGGCATTACCTTGGAAAGTAACACTCTTTCAAAGTCACTTAGTCACTCCTCAAAAAACTTCCCAGCGAAATAAAGCGAAAAATAAGCATTGAAGAAGGATCCGATACGCTGCTTAGTAGAAAGAACTGAAAAATGCCAAAATCGCCTCTACTTTGAGTGCTCTGAGCGTCTGAACAAAACTCGAAAATGAAAAATGCAAAAAATAAAACAATAAAAATTCGACTCACAGAAGGCCCATATGGACATGTTTGGTATCAAAGTATAGGTTTTCGAGGGCGCTCTATTCGATAAAAACAAATTCAAGTCGCTATCTATCATAGTTTAGATTTTCAACTGTCAAATGGCATTTTTTTCAAAAATCCGAAATTTCAAATCGTCATAGCTCCCGCTCCTATGATCCTATCCACCTTTTGTTTGTATATTGTTAATCAGCAATGTCCGAAGTATCTCTGAGCATAATAAAATCGATATCGAAAATTCCAACTTTTTGGGCGAAAAATGCCAAAGGGGTAGGACCTCCCAAAAACACCATATTTGTCATCACCAAGGAATCCCTGGCAAAACCAAAGTCGTTTTTCGATCTTGAAGATCTACTACCCATTCGAATCATGCAGAATACCCATAAAGGATAAAGCGGATCAGTGTCGCCTCTACTTTGAGTGCTCTGAGCGTCTGAACAAAACTCGAAAATGAAAAATGCAAAAAATAAAACAATAAAAATTCGACTCACAGAAGGCCTATATGGACATGTTTGGTATCAAAGTATAGGTTTTCGAGGGCGCTCTATTCGATAAAAACAAATTCAAGTCGCTATCTATCATAGTTTAGATTTTCAACTGTCAAATGGCATTTTTTTCAAAAATCCGAAATTTCAAATCGTCATAGCTCCCGCTCCTATGATACTATCCACCTTTTGTTTGTATATTGTTAATCAGCATTGTCCGGAGTATCTCTGAGCATAATAAAATCGATATTGAAAATTCCAACTTTTTGGGCGAAAAATGCCAAAGGGGTAGGACCTCCCAAAAACACCATATTTGTCATCACCAAGGAATCCCTGGCAAAACCAAAGTCGTTTTTCGATCTTGAAGATCTACTACCCATTCGAATCATGCAGAATACCCATAAAGCGGATCAGTGTCGCCTCTACTTTGAGTGCTCTGAGCGTCTGAACAAAACTCGAAAATGAAAAATGCAAAAAATAAAACAATAAAAATTCGACTCACAGAAGGCCTATATGGACATGTTTGGTATCAAAGTATAGGTTTTCGAGGGCGCTCTATTCGATAAAAACAAATTCAAGTCGCTATCTATCATAGTTTAGATTTTCAACTGTCAAATGGCATTTTTTTCAAAAATCCGAAATTTCAAATCGTCATAGCTCCCGCTCCTATGATCCTATCCACCTTTTGTTTGTATATTGTTAATCAGCATTGTCCGAAGTATCTCTGAGCATAATAAAATGGATATCGAAAATTACAACTTTTTGGGCGAAAAATGCCAAAGGGGTAGGACCTCCCAAAAACACCATATTTGTCATCACCAAGAAATCCCTGGCAAAACCAAAGTCGTTTTTCGATCTTGAAGATCTACTACCCATTCGAATCATGCAGAATACCCATAAAGCGGATCAGTGTCGCCTCTACTTTGAGTGCTCTGAGCGTCTGAACAAAACTCGAAAATGAAAAATGCAAAAAATAAAACAATAAAAATTCGACTATAACAATGCCTATATGGACATGTTTGGTATTAGAATATAGGTTTTCGAGAACGCTGAATTCAATTAGAACATATTCATGTCGCTATCTATTATAGTTTAGATTTTCACCTGTCAGATGGCATTTTTTCAAAAATCGATATTTCAAATCGTCATAGCTCCCGCTCCTGTGATCCTATCCACGATTATTTTGTATATTGTTAATCAGCATTGGCAACGTCTTTGAAAATTATTTTGACATTGGAAAAACAACACTTGTCACTATCATCCTCTGATTGCAAAAAATTATATTGTTCGTGCTATTTCTTGTTGCATTTTTCGAGCACTTGGTATCTGATTCTTATTTCGGACAGCGAAATTCAAGTCTATAAAACATATCCTTTCATAAAACAAAATCTCTCCCTCGTAAATCCAACAATTATATCAATCAAGAACCAACCAGACAAGAAAATCCGAAGAACACAGCACGTGTTCATTGCCCTCTTCCCGTCTCGTCCCACATCAGATGGTCCCTATTCCGTCATCGACTAACCCTCGTCCCGACCTTTCCCAACAAGGTTGAGGATGAAATGTTTCTGGTTCATTTTTGCGGTGGTAACTTTCTTTCAACTTTCCTGTTTGCCGACAAAAACAACTCCCGGGAGTCCTAGACGGCTTTTTGTGATAAGTTATTGGGATAAATGGTGGAAAGCGAAACGTTAGAGGTGACAACATACTTTTATTTTTTATCCGACCTGATTGTTTCGGAATATTTCCAGACTGAGATTGAGAGAACGGTGGATTAACGATAAAGTCGCAGATATTCGAAGGAGATTTTAGTGGGGTCGATTCAATATTATGAAAGTTCCCAATCTTGATATTGAATATGAATATGTATACTCCATTCACTTTTATTTAATCACATAGGAGGTCATGATTTCGTTTTCAGGAGTTGGTGCACCTGATGAAAAGTCTGTGCTCGTACAGAGAATATCGTTAATGACAAAACGACGATGCCAGTTTTTTGTTTACATCAAAGTAAAAGTATCAAAGATATTCCACATTTTGTTAGTTCGAATCGATCGGCGATTTTGGGGCGAAATATCGATAGGAAATCGCCTATTTTTCCGTTCTTCGTCGCCCAGAAGAAGTTTCCCGTCGATATGACAAATTCCGTGCAAGTGTCATTTTTTCCTTTCACGACTTTTGGCGTGAGTACGAACGGAAAATTTGAATTGGACCAAATCGATTTATAAGCATAAATAAAGCGAAAGTAAGTACTAGTCGAACTTCTTACACTTGATAACGAAGTTTTTTCTAGGTATCTGGCCGTTTGGAAAGATTTCAAACGAAATTCCGGTCCCCCAGAAGTTTGGTTAGTTTCGGTATCGTTTTCGGTGCTCAACATTTATTTGGAATGTGTAAATGGACAAAATAGGCTTCCTTATACGATCTTCTAACGAAAGCGATCGGAAAATATGGTTCAGGTAGGATTTTCGAGGAATTATGAGGAAAGAACTTGCAGAATGAAATTGCACGATTTTCGTAAGTAAACGGGTTCTGGATGGCCATCATCGGTCTCTAAATGATTATTGTTGATCGTTTTCACGTTTCAGAAAAAAAACACGTCGAAAAAGCTAATAAAAGAAGAAATATGACTATATTGCATTCAACGGTAGGTGAATTCAGATTCCGATGAATTGAAATGTGTCAATGGTGCTTTCATTCCTATCAATCCTTTGCCGAAAGTAGAAATAGGCTATATTGAACCATAATACATCAGTTTTTTCCATATTCCAGGAGTTTGTGTCTTATTTTAGAACAGGTAAATGATAAATGTGAAGCATATGTTTGACCTATTCCATTTTATTTGTACAAACCTCCTGTGGTAGTAATGTATGAATATTTTTTAAACTAATAAATTACTATACAGTCAGAATATTTTACTTCTTGTTCATAAGATCAAATAAATGAAATGTATATCTATAAAGCTTTCAGGAATTGACATTCTTGCTAATTAATTTATAACCAAAACCCAGTTACTACTGCATTGAAATTATTAGTTTCTCTGTGAATAAATTCGTTAATTTAGTTATTATGTTTATTTTCTTTGTGATGAATGAATAAAACTGTTATTTATTTGAAATAAAGAAATATTGGAAATAGAAATGTTATGCACCCTCACAATCATATCACATACAATATCATGATGAAAACAAAGAACATCGATCAATCTTTACAATCATAAATCCAAAAACTCCTTTATATAAAGAATATTGTTCACAATTTTCTGTTGTGTTTCCCAAAATGAAATGTACATTCTGAGAAATACGCTAAGAATGTAGAAAGGGCAACATAGTGTTGACTTGGAACATGAAAATATTTTGAAAAACGTCATTACTTCGATACAGAGTGGAATGTGTCAAATTTCCAAGGCCAGAGTTGTGATTTTATAATTGTGAATGGAGTATATATGTACGTGAATTTTTCCTCAAACCCCAGCAGAGAATCAGCACTTCAATCAGAACAGCCCATAAGATATCGTTTAATTCTTCGTCAATCAGAATCTCCATCTTAATTCCTTGGGATGCCCCAAAATGAAAGTTGGAGAAACATCCCACATCAGGCGAAAGGACGAGTAACAGGTTGCTGGTTGATCCTTACCCTTCCCCGAATCCTTTGAATCCCTTTTCTTAAGTCTGGTCCCGGGTGGGTCGACCCTGCAAATTCGCCGCCACCATTGATATGTATGTATAACTCGAAAAACTGCAAGTGCCTGCGGTCCCGGTTTGGGGTAGGTCGGGGGTGGGATTCTAGAATTTGAGGGAAAGGTTTGTTTGGGTGCTGGCATCATCGCCGAAATGTTTTTGGGTCGGGATCTGGAATCTGGATGAATGAACGATTCATTTCGGGTCACATCGAAAAGTGTTGGTAATTTCTTTCGACGGAGCTCTGTTTAAGTGATTGTTGAGGGGATGGATAGATGAGTCATTTTGTTTTACCCAACAATTAGTATGGAAGATCACATGTTGCAAAAAAACAGGCGTTGATTAAAAATTAGTGAATTGTTTCATGTAGGTGCAAAAGTGGGTAGAGCAAAATTGAAAAATGTAGGTATATCACTCTTGGTCAGCTGGATTCCACCAACATAGGTTAATATTTCTTGTGTTTCTGCTGCACAAATAATCATATTGATAAATGGTTCTCAACGAAATCAACCGATTGAAAAAATTCGAAAATATTACAATTCCATTTGACTCCAAAAAAAATGATAAGAATAAAGACAGGGGGAATATAATCCTACCAAAAAAATCAGTTTGAGAAGAATTCATTATTCAGCTAAGGTGGCCGTTCAATGTAGAGTGTTTTTATTTCAAGTTGCATTTGAAAATGGTTTCATTTTCAGAACTGAAATTTTGTGGGTAAACTCAGAAAGGATTGGAGTTCTTAATGAGATGATTGAGATACATTTCATTTCAACAGTTCATTTTTTTCTTTCAAAAATAGAAGAAAATAAGCCAACTCATGCTTCTGTTTTATTTCAAACGAAAGACCCGTGAAAATAGTTCAACTTCCGATTAAAAGTGAGTCTACAGATAATTTCATTCAGAAAAACAACTTGAAATACGGAATTGGCAGAGAATGGCCAAATTCAAATATATGGCGGGAAAAAGTTCCTGCTTTTCCCACATATTCACCCATTTCATAGTTCAGCGATTTTCGGATAGAGAGCGCCATTGTACATTTCGTTCATAATTAGAGAGATATTCATAGAACTTATAAAGATAATGTAAGTTCTATGGAGATATTCCATAAAATGCACGGTGGCGCCTCTATCGGATGAGATTTCCTACTCGCTCTGAACTGCGACGTTAATCGAGATACTTTGAAAGTGAATTTTCTTGACTCGATTCAAGAGTACCAATCAGTACGACAAAGAAAAGCGAGCACACAAGGGAAAAATGATTTGGCAGTTGTTAGTTCATCCTCATAAAATTCAATTGGTTCAAGAACTGAAGTCATTAGACCACCATAAATGTCGTTTATCTTCTGATTTCGCCCTTGAACAAGGTAGAGGCTCATTTTTGGTTGAATTTCAATGCCCTTGTTCAAGCAGAACTAGTGTTCAAGGAAATACCTATATTCTCTTTAAATTAATTTTTGTGACGAAGAACATAGTACAAGAAAAGAATAGTCAAGTGCGAGTAAAACTTGCAGGGCAGGGGATTCTTAATATCTTTTCAATGCAAATTTTAAAACATGGAATTCTCGCTACAGAGTGGACTTCTCCATTTGGCTTCTTTTTTTATTAGACTCAGTACCAGATGAGATGAGGGATGGAATGCCAAATTTCATCTTACATAATTCGATATCTTCTGATCTATGTATCTCAAAAATTTATATGATAAAAACAAGTTCCTTCTTTTGGAATATGCGTACGCCCCTGGATTACGAAACTGCATAATAGCTCCAAAGTAGATTAGGAAAAAATAGACTATGGCAGACGGACAAACAAGCGAGTGATTGAAATTATCATTATGAATATTATCTTGAAATCTTCAGATGTGCTATTTTTCAATAAAATATTGTACCAAAAATCTTTCTGGTATTATTCGACCTGCAGTATGGAAGATAAAAACGAACAAAATTTAGAGAATTCTTAATTAAGAAATTCAGTAGCTACAATTCTATTTTATTACTATTTTTTCTAAGAAATTGTGGATATTCTTCAAAAATCTGAATTTTCCACCCTACAACGAATCTTTTTTTCAAATCGAGCAGAGTACCTACTTCCTACTTGTCTACTTCTCAAGCTTGAAATTAAGTCGAAGATTTTATTACCTACTGTATAATTTAAGTTTCAGAAGGTATCGTAAAATATGTTGGCAAAATGAAACCGAATGGGTTCTCATGATTGTAATTGGTAGGTATAAAGGTTTTTGAAATTTGAAGCCAAATACATACATGGTTTATTTAGTTCACAAAATTTTTCATCTGATGATACTTTTGGTGGACGTTCAGGAATTTAGAGAAAGTGATAAAAATGGAAAATTTTATTTAGGAGGTTGTTCACAAGAACATTTTGAATTGTTTTCTGAATGTTCTGCTGAAGAATCTGACATGTCTATTTCGATAGTGTTCTGTTCGGATGAATGATGATCGATGATGCACCTCATTTTGCACACATAGTCTGCATGATAAATTTCTATAAAGTGCTCTCGAATGTTGATTTGCAACCAAAAAATTATCTAATTGGACACCCTTAAACTATTTTTTCTGTAATAATCTGGAAATCCTCAGAGAATGACGAAATTTTTTGTGTTATTGGTGCAATAGAATCTCAGTAACACCAACGTATCGAGCATTGAAAATTTGAACAAATTCTATAATATGCATTATTTAAACTGTTAATGGTCAATATTCCACTTTTTATATTATACAAATAACAAATTAAAAAAAAAAAAAAAAATAACAAATTATATGTTCGATCTATATCTGAATAAAACGCTCGATTTGGATAGCCCCACATATTTTTTCTGGTGAATCTCATATTCCAGCTGTTAATTTCCAATGCTCTACCGTTTTTGCCACAAAAACCAAAAATCCTGAATACTCCAAACGGTTATTCCGCAAGAATAGCATTTAGATTCAAATTACGACCACCAAGCATTCTCTCCGAAAGCATCAAAGCTTTCACTTCGATACATATATCGGAATAACAAAAGGGGATGAACACCCTACCGTCTGTAAAAAACACACGTGTTTAAATTTCTCACGGTTATAGAAATCCTTAACATCTCTCTTTTAATGGAATATCGTAAGTGTGTTCCAATTTTTCGTTGAAATCGAGCAGGGACTTTTTTAAGCGGTCACCAACCACCACAATTGACTTCATGGAGTCAGCAGCCCCACGAGGAAACGAGATAATGGGACTGTTTACCTTCTCTCTCCCTAATTTCAAAGAATATTGCATGCAAAATGTGAGGATTTATAAGTTAAGTATAAGGTTCGCTAAACCGCATTTCGGGAACGTCTTCGTGATCCTTTTGAAGCTGCACGCTTCCATTCAACGCTGCCCCATATTAATTTACATAATGCACGAAATGGATGCAGAAAAGACATTCCGCTCTTTTTATGTTGGCCTTTTTGGCCCGCTGAATACCTTATAAACATTTTATCATGCGAGAAGTAGACCAGCTGCCCTTATGTTGATCATGTAAGATTTATTCGTTCTAAAAGTCCATATTACGACCTATAAAAATTGATTTCTTGTAGTGGCCGTAACGTATTTTATGCCCTTTGTGGATGCGAAAAATTGAAATTTATGTCGGCGATGTGTGTTTATTCTGTCTCTGTTTGGTACAGGAACGGGAGTTTCTAGCGTATTGTAAGGATGTAGCTATGTAAAGGGTTTTCCAATAAAAGGTGTTATTTTGATTCGAAGAAAAATGCCATTTTTTTGAATAAATGATCGGATGTTTATCTATATATATATATATATATATAAAACAAAGTAGTTGGTTACACCATTTATAACTCGGGATCGGATGGACTGTTTGTTATGAAACTTCATTTATGGATTCGTCTACGGCCTGGTTATTATAAAATACATTGAAAATCTGAAAAACTCGATGAAATTTGCTTATGTAGGAAATGCTTCTCCTCCTTTTGAATATGGCCACTAGGTGTCGCTACGGTTAATGCCTCATGAATTCCATCTTTGAGGTCTTGAATCGACGCTGGGCTGGGCTCTTGGCGTAGACCTTCTCTGTCACATGGCTCCAAAGAAAGAAGTAGCAAAGTGTTAAATCACAAGATCTGAGTGGCCAATTGTGATCACCTCATCGAGAGATAACACGGCCCGGAAACTTTTCCCGTAAAAGATCAATAAGTGTGAATGATTTGTATAGAGGTTTTTAATTAAAAATGTCATATAAACAGGGGTCCTAAATATACAGGGTTCAGCAATAGTGCGTTCTTCATCCATAGATGCTGAACTAGACATCTCAAAAATTTCGTTCGTTCCTTGTTTTTCTATTTCTGCATCTCTAGCAATCATTTTTACTTATTTATACATGTATTTTTAACCTTCATTTTATGTTATTTTGTACTTTGTTATATATTCATGGTCACTGACATTTATACTTGTAACTGCTGTGCTGTTGCTATAATGCCAAATGCCATACGATAAATAAAAAAATAAATAAAAAAAATAAAATTTTCAAATATACAGGCTATTCCCAAAAAATGATATTCAACAAATTTTTCAATGATCTTCACCATATACAGGGTGTTTGGAGGGTGAGTAGCCATAGGTAAATGGTGGATAGGTGATGCTCTTGGCTACTTGTTGCGCCTAATAAAATAACATTTTGCCCAAAGTTCAAAAGTGTTATAATTTTTTTTCCATTTTTCCAGAAATTTCCCATTTTTCTCATTAAAATCTTGAATTTTTTAAAATTTAATGCCTATAAAATGATTTTATATTTTTAGCTGTGTTAGAATGAGAGAAAAGATTTTACCTTCTCAATGGAATATTTTTGTCGTCACCCTTTTAAGGCATCCTTGAAGACAAAACGGTTTTTTGTTGAGTTATCTGATTATTAATGGTACATGTTACATACCATTGCAAAGAGTATTAACTAGAGAAGTTTTTAAAACCATTTTAAAAACCACACTATGTATTTTTTTTTATTTCACTTTGTAAAGTGGACTCAACATTATTTTTTTTTCATTTTGATGTTTGATACGACGCTTTCAGGATTTTTGAAGACGTTTGTATGAAATTATGATTCAATTCGAATAAGACAAGACCAGACTAAAAAAATAAATCATTTTATAGGCACCTCGAGCATTAGATTTAAAAAAATTCAAGATTTTAATGAGAAAAATGGGAAATTTCTAGAAAAATGGCAAAAAAATTATAACACTTTGAACTTCGAGCAAAATGTTATTTCATTAGGCGCAACAAGTAGCCAAGAGCATCACCTATCCACCATTTACCTATGGCTACTCACCCTCCAAATATATTAAAACGAAAAATCTCAGAAACATTTTTCTGACGGTACAGATCTTATTCAGAGAAAACTGGAAAAAGTTGACTGCATAGTACTCTGCTGAAAGACCTAAAACGGCTACGAAAACAAGATGTAATATGAATTTTTAGATTCATAGAGTCTTCCAAAAAAAAAGATCGATCTGCCAGACACTTCATGTCCGTTATTGATTGCCAAATATGATGAACTTAAAATTGAAATTTCTGGATTTTTTTTTAATGTAACGCCCTATCTATTATTCAATGCAATGCAGACAATTGAATTCTTCACACTTTCTCGAAAGTAACTTGAGGTTACTGGTTAATAATTCAACCTTTGCTATCAAAGATTTTTTTTTGTATTATTTTTTTTTCAAATTCGGTCCATACTGTTGAGATGAATTTCTGTTGAAATTATCCATTTCTGTTGAAATTCTCATAACAGGGGACAAACATGACCTTTTATTGATATTGATATGCATCAACCTACGCCATTTGTCGGAGATATTTTCGATCCCATAATAATTCTCTAGCTCGAAATATATTACAAAACCCATTAGTTGTCCTTTGCCGAAAGTTAATGACAGAATTATTATCCACAAGAGGTAATAATTTGCGCCATCCCTTCGTAACAATTACGTGTAATAACCTCTAAATTCGGCCTACGGTTTAATATACTGGCCTTTTATGAAAACTGCCGAAACCTAGGTGAAATTTAGAAGACCCTAACGACTCATATCATTCCGCATTTAATGAAAACGGCCTTTGTAAAACTTGTAATTCAAACGGAATTTTCGTTTGAACAATATTTGGTACTTACCCTTCCTGATTTAGGTATATTATGTACTTATTTGGTCTGTGGGGTTGCGGAAAGAGTTGATACAGCCCAACAAGGTCTCAAGAGTTCCACAAATATGCGAACATGTAGGAATGCCTACTACTTGAGCCATTTTGGTTTTAGATCTATTAATTTTCATTTGTATATGTATTCCTCCATCCAAGCAAACATTAACGTACTACGATTTCATTCGAAGGAATTTGAATGAACTGAATTTTGACAGAATGAATCTAAAATTCATGATTTGAGGTGTCTTCGACTTGTTAAATCTTTTCTCTATTTCAGTATCGTAATGAGTTCATTACAGTACTAAAAACAGTGCTGTAATGAACTCATTACAGCATTGTTTTCAGTTATATTTTTCGTTTCGTGGTTGTCATCACTTACTTCCGATCCTATCAATTTTCAATACACGTCATTTTGGAAATTGTCAATTTCGTGATAGTCACCAACTGCCAAGATACAAAAGTCACTAGGATGTATAATCTGAATTTTTCATTGAATTTCAACGAAATTTGACTGAAATAGAGAAAATATCGTCTAGTACTCGTTGCAGAATGCAATTCCAACACTCATGCGTTCGAAAACTCGCTCCTTCGTCGCTCATTTTCGAATTTCGCATTCGTATTGGAATAGGAACCCATTCAGCAACTAGTTTTAGAATATACTATTCTCTGTTTCAGTATGGTAATGACTTCATTACAGTACCAAAAACAGTACTGTAATGAACTCATTACAGCATTATTTACAGTTATATTTTTCGTTTTATGGTTGTCAGCACTGGCTTCCGATCCTATCCAATTTCATGGTAATCATTTAGAACTCAAAGGATCGTGTTGGAAAAGTGAAAAAATTTGTACGTGTAAGTTTAGGTCACAGATTACGAAAATGATAACGAGAAGTCGGCAATCTTCTTAGTTTTTGCTAAAAAAAATCCCAAAGTTTCCGTTTGGATGGTGAGGTTATACGTACTTCTTTAGCTAGTTTTCTTCTATTTTCTCAATCAATACTCGTTGGAAATGTTTTTATTTATCAATTTTTGCGTCATGCTGCGTTACATTGAAGTTCACCATAATGTAGAACATTTATACTTCCTTCCAATTCATAAATACGTTATTTAAAATTCGCTAACAAAACATTACCTGGAATTTAAATAACCGAATTCTCTTCAGACCACTTCACAAGTTTTTCGTTTTCTTTTTCATACATGGATTAGGATTTTTGAGGTATTAATTTATTCGCATTTTTCTTAATTCTGGAGGTGTTTAATCGATTTATTCAAACATAATGCACGAATGCAATGCGTAATTATAAATTATTTCTAAATTCGAAACGTAAGGTTCAAATGTCAATCAACAGTCACACCAACTGCCAAGATACGATACAGAATTCACTAGGATGTATAATCTGAATTTTTCATTTAATTTCGACAGTTTTTCACAAAACTTGACTGAAATAGAGAAAGTATCGTTTAATACTCGTTGCAGAAGGCAATTCCAACACTCATGCGTTCGAAAACTCGCTCCTTCGTCGCTCGTTTTCGAATTTCGCATACCTACGTGTTGGAATAGGAGCCCATTCTGCAACTAGTTTTAGAATATACTACTTTGAATTATAATTATTACGTCCTGATATTGATACCGCATATTATTAAATTCATACGATCATTTCCTCAAAACTATCGCATTCCTAACAAATTGATTGATTTTTACATATGGTGGTGTCATTGCTTATACAATAGTAGGTATAATCCATAAGGTGACGGTTATTTGTTAAATTCATGACATGAACATAAACTCAAATTACGTATTAATCATCCTTGTAATACTTGTTAATTGGAACTAGTTAGTTCGAACTACGCCTAGAGACCCTATAGAGTATGGATAGATCATATAGAAGAGAAATATATTGAAAATATTTCTAGATTATCCAAAGTCTTCGAAATTCGACTCTGTTGAAATAAAATCTCAAATTCAGTCCTGTATTGGTCAGATTAATAATTATTGAGTGAACGTTTATTTCGAATAATAATTCAAACAGCGGTACTCATTGAATTCGAGTCTGCTGTTGGCTGAATAAATGATGCAATTACGTGGGCAAATGAGAAAATCATCAAATAAGACTATGCCGCATACTGCAATTCGTTATGAATTACATTGTAGAAGGTCAGTTTGTTAGAGTAATTCGATATTCCAGATTGTATCATTTATCCAGATAATCTGCTCCAGTCAAAACAAGTGCAAATATACTCGCTGTTAAAAGTAACGATTGGCAAATTTCATGGGAAATAATTTTGCTCTGTGTGCGAACCCGAAATCAAGGATATTGGGATATGGAATATTTGGTGAAAGAAGAGCTCATCTTTCATGGAAATTATGAAGTGGTACTCTCTACATATAGAGATTCTAGTCCGGATATGAGAACATAAGATAGTGGAAGTATTAGGAATTTTAGGAAAATATACCGACACCATTGAATGGTATATATAAAAAAGTGCCTCAGAAATGTTTTCACAGAAATGCAGAATGTTTCACCGGAAAAACCTTACAACCACTTTCAAAAAGGCAATATTTAAACATTGACAATAAATTTGTTTGTATTTTGTGAGTTCTGGAAACGTATTATCGGTTTCAACTAATGAAATATGCTACATATACTCCATTCACTTTTATTTAATCACATGGGAGGTCATGGTTTCGTTTTCAGGAGTTGGTGCACCTGATGAAAAGTCTGTGCGCGTACAGAAAATATCGTTAATGACAAAACGACGTTGCCAGTTTCTGGCCGTTTAAAAAGATTTCAAACGAAATTCCGGTCCCCCAGAAGTTTGGTTATTTTCGGTATCGTTTTTGGTGCTCAATTTATTTGGAATGTATAAATGGACAAAAAAGGCTTCCTTTTACGATCTTCTAACGAAAGCGACCGGAAAATATGGTTCAGGTAGGATTTTCGAGGAATTATGAGGAAAGAACTTGCAGAATGAAATTGCACGATTTTCGTAAGTAAACGGGTTCTGAATGGCCATCATTGGTCTCTAAATGATTATTGTTGATCGTTCTCACGTTTCAGAAAAAAGACACGTCGAAAAAGCTAAAAAAAGAAGAAATATGACTATATTGCATTCAACGGTAGGTGAATTCAGATTCCGATGAATTGAAATGTGTCACTGAAGCTTTCATTCCTATCAATCCTTTGCCGAAAGTAGAAATAGGCTATATTGAACCAGAATACATCGGTTTTTTCCATATTCCAGGAGTTTGTGTCTTATTTTAGAACAGGTGAATGATAAATGTGAAGCATATGTTTGACCTATTCCATTTTATTTGTACAAACCTACTGTGGTAGTAATGTATGAATATTTTTTAAACTAATAAATTTCTATACAGTTAGAATATTTTACTCCTTGTTCATAAGATCAAATAAATGAAATGTATATCTATAAAGCTTTCAGGAATTGACATTCTTGCTTATTAATTCATAACCAAAACTCAGTTACTATTGCATTGAAATTATTAGTTTCTCTGTGAACAAATTCGTTAATTTAGTTATTATGTTTATTTTGTTTGTAATGAATGTGTAAAACTGTTATTTATTTGAAATAAAGAAATATTAGAAATAGAAATGTTATGCACCCTCACAATCATATCACATACAATATCATGATGAAAACAAAGCACATCGATAAATCTTTACGATCATAAATCCAAAAACTCCTTTATATGTAGAATGTTGTTCACAATTTACTGTTGTGTTCTCCAAAATGAAATATACATTCTGAGAAATACGCGAAGAATGTAGAAAGGCCAACATAGTGTTGACTTGGAACATAAAAATATTTTGAAAAACGTCATAACTTCGATACAGAGTGGAATATGTCAAATTTCCAAGGCCAGAGTTGTGATTTTATAATTGTGAATGGAGTATACATATTTCAATTCGCATGCTAGGCTTGTGCTATCCTCTCCAGTGAACCACTTTCAGTTTCAACATTGTTAAATATCAATCAAGGGGAGTCGACCAAGGATGGTACAGAATCATCATCATTCACGACCATAACGATCATTTGCACACAAATTCCGCAAGAAACCATTCCGACAACAACCTGAGAACATCAACGAAATCGATCCCAGTCAACCCTAACATCATCAGCGCCATTCTTCCTCTATTTCCGTTCAGGTGCTCAAATGTGAGACCATCTCCTACCATTTAAGGATAACAACAATCACAATATTAAAAGTAACTCATTCCTGCATTTCGCCGTATAAAAACGAGCATTATCCCCACCATCCCCTGCTGTCCGAATTTCCGAGGCACATCATTTTTTCAGACCATCAAATTTCGAAAGGCACATAGTTATTAATCAGGGCAATATTAGGAGGACGTGATTATTTTTGAATTCTCGTATAATTTTATGGAGCAACAGGTTTTCTCTCTCGTGGCGCTTGTGACGTCACGGGGTGAGGGGGTGGTTCGGCGAACCAGAGGCGGAGAAGAGCGGAGCCGTAGAGCGAAATTTGGGAATGCGTCGTGTGGTTGAGAACTGGTTTCTCATGCACGTAGCTTGAGGGGGTTGTGGGATTTATTTCTTTCAATTCGAAGGATTATACCCAATGATATCTGCTGAAAAAAAATTATTCGTGGATTGGAAATAATGACGTGGCTTCTCTGGGTGGTAAGATTGTAAGAAATTCATTGAATAAGTTTTGGTTTACTTTGTATATTCGGTAGGTACATTCTGAGAATATGATATGAAATTCTTCATATTTGTATTGTTATATATTTTTATAATTCAATACATTTTTATATACAGAGTGTAACAGCCAAATGGAATAAATTCGATAACGAATAAATGAGGGCGTGTTGGGAAAAACGCTCGGACACGTCGATTTGTAATTTTAAATGCGCATATTTTTCAAGAAAATAATATTATATGGGGTGTTCCATGTGACTGTGGCCAATCAGGCCAATACCAACTTTCTTATTTCAACTGCAACCCCCTATATATTTATTTTTTGGATTCTTCAGAGAATTCTAGACACAATTCATGCACAATGTCCTATACCTATCTTAAACTATTTCGGAAGTATTAAGTGTTTTCAGATTTATTGCAAAAATCAAGGTTTTAAATAAAAATTATTTTATTTCACAAATTCGGTACAATGCTGATTATTTCTTAATTATTAAAAAAAAAACAAAAAAAATTAATGTCAATGTAGGAAATGTTCAAAATGCTCGCCACGAACGTCTTGGCAACATGCTAATCTGGTGTAGAATTGTCTTCTAACGTTTGTTCAACGTTTTTTAATTTCTTCTCAGTAATGGTTTTTGCTTACTTTCCTCATATCAAGAGGTAAATGGGAAATAAGTATTGAGTGTAATGTATCGAATTTGTGAAATAAAATAATTTTCATTTAAAATGTTAATTTTTGTAAAAAATCTGAAAACACTTAATATTTCCGAAAAAGTTGAAGATAGGTATAGGACATTGTACATGAATTATGTCTAGAATTTTCTGAAGAATCCAAAAAATAAAAAATATACAGGGGGTTGCATTTGAAATAAGAAGGTTGGTATTGGCCACGGTCGCATGGAGCACCCTATATAATTTTATTTTCTTGAAAAATATGCGCATTTAAAATTACAAATCGACGTGTCCGAGCGTTTTTCCTAACACCCCCTCATTTATTCGTTATCGAATTTATTCTATTTGGCTTTTACACTCTGTATAATTTTACCAGCTCATTTTCAACAAGACTGTTCTGATATAACTTGTAGCGAAAAATATACATAAGTACATAATAATTTAATTCATCCTCGCCATGCTTTATATGGCCCATATAATTTATTTTTGATAGGTGTTCCCTTGAAATCTAGATATTTTCACTCTGAGAAAAATTGATAAGCAGAATAACAAATTTTTGGAATCACAGGAAAGCTTCTTGTGATGTTTCACTAAAAAAGAGCTATGATTAAAATCAATTTGGGGATATACAGGGTGGGTGTTCGATCTGTAAATATTTTTCAATTGTAGTCTTTCGTCCTAAACGAAACGTTTTAGGTACCTAAATCATTCAAAATATGGTTTCAATTAAATGATAAACAAAGTGTTGAAAATCCAAAAAAACAATATTTTCTCATTTTTTCCAGAACTTTCAATTAAACTTGAATAAAAGAACAATAGGAAAAATTACATAACAAAAAATTGAATAATTTGTAATGATTTATGAAGAAGCATATATCCGTGGTCAATATTTCCTCTGATATATTTTTTTCGATTAATCGAATTTTTTATGGGATCTTCCAGTATTTGGTGGGAAATAGAAGATATTTTCCTACTTTTCTAAGTTTTTCTAAGGACAATGTGAAGAGGAGTTCTGATGAGATTGTGCTGGCGAAATATTGATTCAAAAATTTATTATTCAACTTGAATGAAAGAACTAAACAAAATATCAGAAAATTGAATGATTTTGGAAGATGATGGTTGACATCAGGATTTTGAAAAAATGTTCTAGAAAATTAAATCAATCCGATATTTGTAATTTTAATCGAATTTTCTCATTTTAATTGGTTTTGTTCATTTAATACTGATTTTTTTTGATTAAATCTTAATTTTCCATCAAAATGAGTTCTTTGTATTTTTTCAGGGTTCCATACTATGAGAATCTCCATATCTATTTTTCAAAATAATATTCCTCAGAGTGCTTCATAAAGCTTAAAATAAAATATAAGTTCACAAAAAAGTTTCAAACGTGAATTCAATTAAAAAGTGTGGTTTTACAGTTTGAAATTTTTTTTTTATTCTCAAAGGTAGAACAGATTTGGAAATAGAAAAATCAGTGTTAAAATATGTACGAGTCAAGAAACGATTTAGCCAATATGATGTTTCAGTAAAATAAGAGAATTCTTGCAGTTCGGTATTATCAAAACTTGATAAGAAAGTGAAATACTGTAAATACTCGATCGCAATAAAGTTTTTAGAACGTACCCTCTGAAAAAGCCATAAAATATCTATTTCAGATGGGGAAGTGTAGGCGTCCGGACTGGGCTTTCAAACTGCCCCGGTACCACTTGCATTTCGGGGAACACCTCCGCCTATGGTCGGTGCATCTACTGCACAAAACAGGCTTTTAGAAATAGAGATTTACAAACTATACTACCAGTTCCAAAGACGTTGGGCCCTGTACGAAAAAATGCACTTCGTTTTCGGCACAACAGAAACACCATCATCGCCCTCACCGTCAAATATGTTGTACCAGAAAATGTCAGGTGTTTCTCGGATACGATTCAGATGCGATACGGATGTGGGAGAACGGCAGTGAATTTCAATTTCCGACAATCTAAAAGGTGCAAGTTGGATATGGCGGATTGTTTTGATCAATTTCGATCTCGCGTCTTTTTTTTCGGGTTGGGTTAATAATCCGAACAGGTTCATTGGTCCGATTTTTATGGGGTCGATATGAGATTCTGAATGATTTGATCGAAATCCACATTCGTTTATTGCATTTTGAGGTGTTTGAATTTATAAATCCTTCGTGATATGATCCACAAAAATTCAACTATCAGCAACATAATATAAAAAATTATATTATGTTGTTGATAGTTTAATTTAATTTATTTAATTTAATTTTTGTTAGAAACTAGTCATGAATTGAATCTCTTGTCCTCACGAAAAAAAATTATTTTAGGATTGCAGTAACTTCTCGGAATAAAATTGTTTCGTTCACTTCTAGATCAACATTTTGTTAGATGGCCCTAAAAATTACCAGGAGACAATAACTCCATTCGCAAAATTTGACTAAAAGCAGAAAAATATTTCGAAAATATCTCAACGTTGTATTTAATTGCAATAACAACCTTAAGTCGATTGAAGGAATTGAAAAAATGATAGTAGAACAAACTCAACAAATAGATTCACTTTTTTCCACTAAGTATTGTTTAATTTGAGAGACCACCCATGTACATAAGGAACTCAACCATCACCCATAGTTTTGAAACAGGTGGTCAGTATAGTTCTAACAATATTCAAGTCTCATTGAAACTTGGATGAATTTCGTTAAATAAGATGATTAATATAGTTGGATCAGGCATATTACAAAAAAAGAAAAGTATTTAACCTCTAGTAATACTGCTCTTCTTTGTTTATTCTTCAATATTCCTGATACAACAAAATTGGTTTCTTGGGTTTTTCGGAAAGATTATATTGATGAAGTTGAGAACTCTACAGTTGTTTGAATTATTTTATTTAATTAATTTTTCAAGTCTTCATTTTGCTATCGATCCCTTATTTTCAAACATCATAATTATAGTTTTTTATATTTCTTTATCCGCTTTCGAGCGCTCGGTCTACTTGAATAAAATCTAAAGTATTTAGTTACAATATCTTTATTTCACGAAAAATTTTTTCTTCATAGTAACGTCTATAAGTCCCTATTAATAAATCGGCACCGAATGAAAGTACCTAAAATACAGGGTCTTTCACGAGGAACCTCACCCATATTTATACGGGAAGCTACTGAACGTATTTTCATGAAATTCAGCACTTATAAGTATTTCACGATGCTGATGAAATCTAAAATATTTTCAAGGCATGAGCACCTCCGGTTTTTCCGGAAATGACGTCAACTTCCGTTTTTCAAATTAGAACACCATTTTTTTATTACAGAAATAGATTCCTTAGAAAATTTCAAGTTATTTTGATGTAACATTTTTCAGTTTTGGTTGGAAAATTCTCTCTGAGCGGGAAAATTCGAAAAAAAAATCGAAAATAGAGCTCCGCTGAAACAAGAATAACTTCGAGGTTTTTGGATGGAAAATTTTCATTTTTGGGATTTTTCAAGATGTAAGATTGATGTATCCACTTTAAAAATCGAAATCGCGATTCATGATACAGGGGGTGAAAAAATCAAATTCAAAGTTAGGGATGACAAAATCGTGAAAAATCAATTTTTTCAAATTAGATCCCCATTTTTTTATGGCAGATATCGAATCTACGTTAAAAAATAATGTGAGTGTATGCATCACACCCTTGCCCTAAAGTGGATATTAACTCAGAAAATATCCATTTTAGGGCAAGGGTGTGATGCATACACTCACATTATTTTTTAACGTAGATTCAATATCTGCCATAAAAAAATGGGGTTCTAATTTGAAAAAATTGATTTTTCACGATTTTGTCATCCCTAACTTTGAAAGCGATTTTATCATGAATCGCGATTTCGATTTTTAAAGTGGATACATCAATCTTACATCTTGAAAAATCCCAAAAATGAAAATTTTCCATCCAAAAACCTCGAAGTTATTCTTGTTTCAGCGGAGCTCTATTTTCGATTTTTTTTTCGAATTTTCCCGCTCAGAGAGAATTTTCCAACCAAAACTGAAAAATGTTACATCAAAATAACTTGAAATTTTCTGAGGAATCTATTTCTGCAATAAAAAAATGGTGTTCTAATTTGAAAAACGGAAGTTGACGTCATTTCCGGAAAAACCGGAGGTGCTCATGCCTTGAAAATATTTTAGATTTCATCAGCATCGTGAAATACTTATAAGTGCTGAATTTCATGAAAATACGTTCAGTAGTTTCCCGTATAAATATGGGTGAAAGACCCTGTAGTGGATTCGTTCGGATACAAAAATATGAGAATTACAATTCATACGACAAACATTAGGGAACTCTGCAATGAACATTTTCCTACAAGCTCTGCTAATTCTGACATTGAAATAATTGCATACAATTCATTTCGCACAGTCTCACTGTCATTTATCTTCTTACACAATGTGAAAGTAAAGCTTTTCTTCTATTTCTCATAATTCAAAATTCGACAATAGCTCTCTTATTCCATCTCCTGATGTTACGAACAGAGAATAATAGCAAATACCATTGTGAAGCTTTCTAAAGACCGAAAATAGTAAAGTTATCAAATGGGTAGTATATTCTACCCTCAATAAGCGACCTTGAGGCAAGATGTTATTTCAGGGTTTCGAACGAATGGCTTGATCCTGGAAACGAAGATGGTGGCTGTAGTTGAGAATAGAAAAGAGAGAGATGGGTAGGTTTCGGAATTTTTCACATGGTTTCTCTAGTTTAGCTGGTGCCTCGTGAATTCAGAAATTCACACACACAAACTCTTCAACTTTTTTTCTTTTTTTCCTCAAAATATTGTCTACGACTAGATAGATAACTGAAAGATTCTCGAATAAATTCAAAGCAGTACTGAGTACTGTATAAAATATTGTGTTAAGGGATGCTTCGACCTTCGAAATGTGTGTCAACTATTCCACGAATTGGCTCCAGTGGCGTAACATCAACCCATCGGCACTATTCAGAATTATCTCCTCAGTTTTGAAGATATAAAAGATTTGTGGAAAGTATTAAATGTAGTACAAGATTCTTTATTTAACAAACTATATTTTGAAGTATGACGAATTTTGAGGAACATTTTGCCTTTGAGCTTTCAGTTGCAACTTAATTGCAGATCATTTTGATATCAAGTTATTTATGTGAACCCCTTCTGTGTTCAGAATTTTAAGATTGCTATCTTGCTTAGGAGATAATTTTACCCCCTTCTGAAAAAAAATTGTCCTGTTCATATTTAGAAAATCTGGATTGTTTTTGGGGTGACCACTTTGTATGAACATACAAGTATGCTTTCTCGTACATTATGGAGTTTTAGAAGCAGCATTGAGAATTTCCACCAGTTGAATAAAATGAAAGTGAGTGCAAAATATCTGAAAACCTTCATTTATCCAAGAGGAGCGAAGCAATAGCCTATGAAACCCGAGTTAATTGTAAAGTTCTTCAATTCATTCCCTGTACCGGAGTGGAGCGGGGCCATAACAATCTGTAACGATCCAAGTGTCAATAGGACCAAATAAATGATCTTTTCAGAGCCCAAACTGCGCCGATGAAGACAAGGTAAAATTAATGACGCGAATTTTTAACGGTCAAAATCAAAGGAAAATGAACGGAATCACATTCTCACTCGATTGTGGAGGATTTGACGAAACGAATCTGACTTTGTTCAGGATTTCGCACAAAAGATATCACATGAAGTTGCTAAAGATGATGAGGACTTAAAAATACAGAAGGATCCTTTGGGAACTAGCGTGTGTTTTAGCTACAAGCTAACGATGTTCGGTAGTGATGTGGTGTCAATTATTCTCTGAAGGGCGGTAGTTAGCTATGAGATTTTTTCGTTTACAAATTGTTGAAATTTATTTTCAAAATCAGTGTTCTATTTGCCAACCTAATAGAGAACTTCGTGAAATTTATGGTTTAAATAATCGTCCATCAGAGCATCTTATTCGTCAAACTATCTATACAGGGTCTTCCACGAGGAACCTCACCCATATTTATACGGGAAACTACTGAACGTATTTTCATGAAAATCAGCACTTATAAGTATTTCACGATGCTGATGAAATCTAAAATATTTTCAAGGCATGAGCACCTCCGGTTTTTCCGGAAATGACGTCAACTTCCGTTTTTCAAATTAGAACACCATTTTTTTATTGCAGAAATAGATTCCTTAGAAAATTTCAAGTTATTTTGATGTAACATTTTTCAGTTTTGGTTGAAAAATTCTCTCTGAGCGGGAAAATTCGAAAAAAAAATCGAAAATAGAGCTCCGCTGAAAAAAGAATAACTTCGAGGTTTTTGGATGGAAAATGTTCATTTTTGGGATTTTTCAAGATGTAAGATTGATGTATCCACTTTAGAAATCGAAATCGCGATTCATGATACAGGGGGTGAAAAATCGCTTTCAGAGTTAGGGATGACAAAATCGTGAAAAATCAATTTTTTCAAATTAGAACCCCATTTTTTTTATGGCAGATATTGAATCTACGTTGAAAAATAATGTGAGTGTATGCATCACACCCTTGCTCTAAAGTGGATATTAACTCAGAAAATATAAGTTTTTAGTTTTAGCTTGGAAATATCGAATTGGCGTGTGCTTGATAGATTTATTGATATTGACTCCTAAAAATGTGACAAAAACACAATGATTCGTTTTCAAGAACGAATCATTAAAATACATTCCTTGGAATTTTGTAGTTTCACATTAAATTTGTGGTTTACTGAAAATATTTTGTTTGTGAATACAGAAAAGAAAACCTTTTCAGTGATGCATCATATAATAAAAAAAATATAATTCATATAATAAAAACAATAATAAATGAGGAATATTGAAGTTCCAATGAATTGCATTTTTTCATATGATTTTAGCTTCCTGGTTGATATTATCGTAAGTAATATCATAAGGGCATCCAATTTTTCCGAAAAAAATCGAAAAAACACGTTGCTGAGTAATATTTTAACAAGAAGTATGAGTACTGGTGGCAACAAAAATCCGAGTCGAAGACGAGGATTCTTGCACCTGCACGAATGCTTTTTGTTAAAAAAATATTTTTTTGCATTGTGTTTTTCCGATTTTTTCCACAGGAAAAATTAGATGCCCGAATGGTTTTTGACAAGACTATTTCAGATTATTCTGGATGCATTATGTATGTATATATCATTAATTTTCGTTGACAACAACTGTCAAGTTTTGCTGCGGATAAATTCGAAAAAATTGTTGACAGCTCCTGCCGTATAGTTTTTTCATGTAGAAACCATTTGTGATTCAAAATTGCGCGTTTCTGATTGGTGGAAATCAAGACGAGGGAAATAGTCGTAAGGAAAATTAGTTATTGCTCAATTTTTTGAATCCCAGGATGCACTTCGTGTGCACCTTTGTGATAATAGCGAAAAAATATCCAATTACTCCACAATTAACAGGTCAAATTATTGTATTTGCAGTTTGATTTCACCGAATTGATCTTCGCTATTCAAATTGAATTCTATTTCATATTTTAGGCGAATGAAACAGAATTGTTGTAGAATTTATCTCCACATTTCCCCTTTATCACAGAGAAGATATTTCGGAAGTATGTTTCAGACTTTCTGAAATTTGATAGTGTCAAAGCTCCAAGAGAATACAAAAGAAAGGTAGTTGGTGATTGAGACCTATTTCAAAGAAAATAAAAATTCATATTTTCAGAGAATATTGTTCTGAAGTGCATTCTGCGAAAAGATTGAATGAAATTTATTAAGTATTCGTAGAACATAAATTAACAAAATACCAAATAACTACCAATTTATTGAATAAGAAGCATATTCATTTTCGGACACTATCATTATTTTTCTTTGTAGAATCTCTCCTAAAATTTGAGGCGTTATTTCTCATTCTCGACATTCTCTAACTGAATTACAACCCGGTCAGATCGGTGACAATATTTCAATAATAACAGACTCAACATGGTTGAAATTCAGTCAGAGAATGTAAAATATCGTCTGGAATTTTTTGAAAATCTTCAAAATGATGTGCCTCTCGACCCCTCCTTAAAATTCTTGAGGGGGTTGCAATCTCGGGGATGTCGTACACCTACGAATGTCTAATCAAAAGATGTCCTCCTCCAAATAAAAATTGACCTGTCTCGACTGAATAGTTTCATGGGGGGGTGGGCCACCTGTACATACGGGGAACGTATCAGTTTCCTTCATCAGATCCTTAATAACATTCAAATACTTCTCATTTTTCATATCTCACAGCTCCTCTCCAGCCTCATACCTATTATCTGCCATTCTTCGTTTTGTCCAGGATGGTCTCAGCATCAAAATTAATTACTTTCTCACGTGTCTGGAGCCGAGACGCTTTGAGGACTTGATGCACGATAGGTTCGGGATTCTTTTTCGTTTTCATTTAACACGAACAAGATTCCATTGATTCTGGTTTCGTTGGTGAATCACTCATCGGGACTCTACGTCATCCAGTCAACCGGACGCAGACTCTCTGATGTGACCTTCGCGTTTGCTGGGCAGATTTCGGAGGTTCACAGTTCATGGTCTTGGTGCTCGGTAGGTCAGTGATAAAAAAGCATTAAATTCTGCGGATGCCGGCGTATTAGGTCCGTTCTGCGATTAAGATTTTGGATTCCGATTGGAGAATACTGATATGATACCTGCAGATTTGGGGAAGATGTAGTTTTTCAACTAAAAAAGACAACTGCCCAATACGCCTAGGCATCCCATGAAACAAGTCATCAATGAAATTTTCAGGCATATCTTTCTGTAGAGCTAAACTCAATTCCTGAAAAGTTGAAGGTGGGTTTTGGCGATTAATTATTGGTCTCCCTAAGTAATCTCATACGAGAATTTGGTTTGTCTGCGTAATACACATTCCTTACCTTCCTTCAATATCTAGGAACCTTAGAGAAAGTTAAGATAAACTAGTAAACATATCAAACACTCATCGAATTGTACATAAAAGAAGTTTTACAAAAGACTGGCGACATACAACCTGTTAACCATAACTCTTTGTGTTCTTGCATTTCCATGTACACACAACCAAACTTATATTTAATCACCCTGTTATTTGGAAAAAACTAATTTTAATTAAAAAAAAGTCGCTGAAAAGTGAAGAGCAGTTTTCCCAAAACAAGTTTATTACAAAAATAATATAAATTATTAAAAGATTATTTTCATAATAGAACAGAAAATTAAAAGTGTAAATTTCTCTAAAAATAATTTTTATGTAACTGAGAATTGAACAACAAATAAAACGATTTTAACAAATCAATAATCAGTATTACCACCCCTGGCATTGATACAAGCTTGAATTCGAAGAGGCATGCTTTCTATTAAGTTGTTAATTTCTTCTTCTGTAACATTTGCCCATTCCTCTAAGGCCGCTTGTATAAGTTGCTCTGCGTTACCAGGATTATTTTGACGAGCTCTAATTTTTCTTTTGATCCTATCCCACAAGTGCTCGATAGGATTAAGGTCCGGTGAACAAGAAGGCCACTCTAAAACAGCCACACCTTCTGTTTCGAAAAAATTTTTTGCAACTCTGCTGGTATGTGGAGGTGCATTATCCTGCATAAATAGGAAATAATCTCCAAAAGCACCTCGCCAGAGCCTCACTACAGGTTGTAGCACTAGATCAACATACCTAGGCCCTGTCAGAGATTGTCTAATGGGAATTAAAGGAGTTTTCTCACCAAACATAATTCCGCCCCAAAACATTACAGTATCTCCTTTGTATTTAGGGATCGGTCCTGCAGCTTGGAGCCTAGCTTGCCTCCCTCTAAGTACCTCTTAAAATGCGAACACGCCGGTCGTCTGATCGTAGGCCCATTCTGGTCTCATCCGAAAATAAGACATTTTTCCAATCTTCAATAGTCCAATTTTCATGCTCTAAACACCAATTAAAACGGTCAACTTTATTTTGCCTTGATAGTTCTGGAACTCTTAACGCTCTTCTCTTGAATAATTCCCGAGCGCGAAGTCTTTTTCTGATAGTTTCGACAGAGTAAACACATGCACTTTTTATTTGCTTCTAACGAAAAAGATATCAAAATAATATTTCATCTTAATACTGGGTGATTCCATATAAGTTTGGTTGTGTGTATTCAGACGAAGTTTCATGCGTCATCTAGAATGAATTTATTCTGGAAATTCTAGTGAATGTCTTCACTTCATTTAAGCCCTCTGGCATTGAATTTCACGTTCCTCTTCGTCGAGAGTCAGGAACTACAGTTCTCCATAATTCCGAAAATTGATCTCAGCCTGGAAAAAAATTGCGGCTGCATCATCTTTTGCGCTCGCGCCGTTTTTTTCTAGTCGTATTCCATGGTATGGAATGAATCATATGTGAATACCAAGCCAGAAGATGAATGACCTGGGTTCGAGTTCATCGTGAAATCATCATCATGCTTGGCCCAGTATGCGGGGAGTCTGATGTGTCCTCCTGACATGGTTGGAAACTCCAAATCATCTATCGACAATTAAAAGAGTTATAATCACATTGCAAGGAAAAGGTGAATCGCAAATTATGCTCTTTCATCTAAGAAATTCTTTTTGGCGAAACTTAGTGACTTGTTCTTACTTTTCTCGACTATAAGACGTTTAGAAAACTCGAAAGAGCGTAATCCTTTTGCCCAAATATCTGTAATTATTGAATTTCAATCCGATAATTGTTTTAAACGATCAACTTCAACGCACTGATGAAAAATTCGTGGTCAAATCAAATTTTGTCCGTCACAATATCTTTGGAAATAAGAAATCTGAAATCCTGAAATTTCAAGGGTTTCCAAATACCTCGCTATGTTCGTAAATAAGTAAATCGGTTCGATGGTTTCGTTGTTCTAAATTTATAAATTGTAAGTTTTCCAATATTTCAAAAACTACATCTTTGATCGGGTTAAAATTTGGTGAGGAGCTCTTTAATAACGACTCCTGAGTGTATACAACATTTCCTGAAGATCGTGTGATTAGAAGAATAAGAAGTAATTGAAATCAAAATGAATATCTCAGAAACTAACCATCCAAATTGACTGAAATTTCACAAGTCGATTAATGATGTAAATAACAAGACATTCCGAAGAAAATTGAGTTGCCCCATAATGAATGAAAGTAGTTTTTCGATTTGAAACTAGGTACACATTTTCAGATTGGTCGTTTTTACAGGGCCTCACCAAATAAGTGCGAGAGTTTTGTGATAGGGATTTCTGGTCGAACATCAAAAGGGATCTTGAACAAAAGCTCTAAGGCTTTTCCTTGAAAAATTACACGCTCTCAAAAATGAGGAAAAAATTATTAAATTTTCTTGAAAGTTGTGTAAGTTTAAGAAATGGAATAATTCGCTGTCAAAATAAATCGAAATAAAATTTTGTATGTAGCTTGAATATGTCATTCTCCTCCTGAATGCGAAATTTCGTTACCACGGTGGCTTTTATGTGCCATGAATCGTCCCGAGTTTCCATAAACTATTCATTTTTAATAGTTGCTTGAAAAAATATCCCCACCGATGAGCAACCTCAAAACTCACCTAATGATCAGTATATTGCATACAGAAAACAACACACCAGACTGGAACATAAAATCCGTCGAACAAGGCGCGAGACTGCTTTAATATCTTTTAAATCGCGATGAAAATAAATAAAATAATAAAAGTCGGCCGAAAAATAAATCTAGACACCGGACATAGCGGACGTGGAAGGTTAAGCGGTCAGTGATACAAAGATTCGCAGAAACGCCGCAAAATCTAATTATATGGCGCTCGACTTCATTCATAATCAACATCAAACATTTCGGGCCGCGCTGTAGACCGCCCGGACTCTGATTATCACCGGAGTGGGCGCGAGTAGAAGAAGAGTAAAGAGTTGGGTGGGCGCGTACACTCACTATGTCATTTTCTTTGAAATGGGGGTCACGGAGTCCTTCTGTGGTTTCGCGGAATATCTTCTTCTTGCTCTGTGTTTCCAACGTCGGGTTATTTGATTATTATCGTTATTTAAATATTAATCGTGTGATATGCTTTTGGACTTTTAGTCCATAAATATTGTGGAATGGAGAAGGGGCAAGAGAGGGCAGTTGCCTTCTCTTTATTGAAATTGACACAGACAGCAAAACAAAGAATAAGAAGATTACTCTTATATGAATTCGAATAGAACATTCAATGTAGATTACAGAACATGCGCCTGAAAAAAAATCAAGAATAACACAGCTGACAGCCTAATGAAAGTGTATCAAAAAATCTTAACCAAAGCGTACATACAGTTTGTAACAGCCAAATGGAATAAATTCGATAACGAATCAATGAGTGGGTGTTAGGAAAAACGCTCGGACACGTCGATTTGTAATTTTAAATGCGTATATTTTTCAAGAAAATAAAATTATATAGGGTGTTCCATGCGACCGTGGCCAATACCAACTTTCTTATTTCAAATGCAACCCCCTGTATATTATTTATTTTTTCGATTCTTCAGAAAATTTTAGACATAATTCATGTACAATGTCCTAAACCTATCTTCAACTTTTTCGGAAATATTAAGTGTTTTCAGTTTTTTTACAATTTTACATTAGACTTCTTTTTGTGGGGATATGTCGAAAGTATTGTATACGAAACGAAACCCTTAAACTTAGACGACCTAAAAAACCGAATCACGCTTGCGATTAGATCAGTCACGCCTGAAATGTTGAGTAACGTTAGAAGACAATTCTACACCAGATTAGCATGTTGCCAAGACGTGCATTTTGAACATTTCCTACATTGACATTAATGTTTCTTTTGTTTTTTTTTTTTAATAATTAAGAAATAATCCGTATTACTTATTAGGTTTTAGGTGTAATGTACCGAATTTGTGAAATAAAATAATTTTTATTTAAAACGTTGATTTTTGCAATAAATCTGAAAACACTTAATACTTCCGAAATATTTAAAGATAGGTATAGGACATTGTGCATGAATTGTGTCTAGAATTCTCTGAAGAATCCAAAAAATAAATAATATACAGGGGGTTACATTTGAAATAAGAAGATTGGTATTGGCCACGGTCACATGGAACACCCTATATAATATTATTTTCTTGAAAAATATGCACATTTAAAATTACAAATCGACGTGTACGAGCGTTTTTCCCAACACGCCCTAATTTATTCGTTATCCAATTTATTCCATTTGGCTGTTACACTTTGTATAGAGATTGTCTGAACTGGCATTAAAATCCAATATTTCATTAATTCTTTTTCTCTGTAAGAAGGATTTTATGGGACTGCGCACATTTCGCAAATAATTATCTAAATACACCAAGAAATTCCGATTTCTAGATTCAGGCTAAGCTCGAATCTCTTGTGAGATTGATTTGTTTTAGTACATTTGAAAAATTGAACTAGTTGTTCTCAACAGTAGTATCAATCAATTCTATTCAAGTTTTGAGTTTGAAGTTTGCTGGAAGCTTCATGCTTTTATTTATTTTCATTATAGCATAACGTCCAAAAGTATCGAAATATTCTCGTAAATATAAAAATAATTCCTTTGACCCCCTTTCCAATCCAACTCCTCTATCAATCAGTAATAATAATCAGAATGAAAGAATAGCTGAATGAAACATTTGATATCTAAATCAAAAGAATTTTCAGAATTCAGATTATTTTGCCGCAAGAACTCATTTCAATTAGTGAATAATTGAAATCTTCAAAAGCTGAGTTGGGTTTTTATTCAAATTGAAAATTCTCATCTCCGAAATCATTGTTAATGTTGTTTCAAGTCTTCAAGACCAAATCTTGAAGTTACCTAATGCGTCCTCGTTTTCGCAAACAATTCTTTGTAGAATTATGAACAGGGATTTTGGAACATCAAATTACACTAAATTATATAGTTGGGTGCAGATCTATATAATTAATCTTATTTAACTGCTTTTCGAGGTGCGGCACTCATCAATGATTAGAGAATTTTACCAACATATGAATTATTACTATACAGTTTCATTTGACTGAATATCACGGTGTGCGTAGATGATAATTCATCATTGACAAGGAGCGTCTTGTCTTGTGTTTTGCACAATGCTGTTTAATTTTTTTCATCAGGAAACTATGGCTCTTCCAGAGAAAGTAAAAAAATATTTGCAATGAATGGTACTTTTCGAGATATATTTTTAAGTCAAAAATTTTTTCAAAAAGTTTTGGTAAAAACTGGAACAGGAGTTGCATGTTTCACCCTTTTGAAAGAAATAAAAAAAATTCATAGGTAGCCTTTATATTGGTAGAACTTGCCACAAAAAATTATTTTAGACAATTCAGAATAAAAATAAAATATCCTGAAAGAAAGCCAACTGTACAATCATATATGATCAATACTGTTAATATCCATATTTTTTTGAAATTTTTGTGGTCATCTGTAATGTAAAAATAGAATATTGTACTGTGCCAATGGCCTAGTTGCCGAGACACAATAATTTAAATAAAAAAAAAAAATATCGTTTATAGACCTACAGCCATACACAGCGGCTATGAGAGAAAAAATCCTGAATATTTCTTTATTCAGTTAAATAATTGCTTCTTTCTCTGGACTTGTCTCTCGAAAAATCTCCCTTTTTCAGGGCCCATACGTGTTAATGGGGTGAATAAAGATCTATTAAAAAATCAGTCCAGGCTCAGTACAGTCTCTCCACGTTGAACGGAGGGTTGCGGTTGGGTGCCCTCAGGGCTAAACCGCACTCAGTGGGTGGTGATTTGGGACACGTAGGGTCGCTAAAAAAGAATATTATGCTCAGTTTTTTTCAGCAACGCAACAGGTTATCAAAAGCCGGCATGCGAATGGTTTGACAATGAATCTTTCCGGTGTTTATAACATCGGGGATTTAATTTTTGCGAGCAGAGGAAATATGTTGTTTGGGTTTTATCAGATATATTGTTTCGTTTATGGGCCATGGGGTGGATTTTTTCAATTGGAACTGCGATAGGACGGGCAGATCTCAGTATATGTAATTTAGCGGTGTGATAATATCTTGTTACAACGATTTACAATGTCTTAGAAGATGAGAATAGTTGTTTTGTCGTAGGCACTGATTTCAAAGCTCCTGATTTCATTCTCAAATTTTTCAACATGATATTTCGAGATGTGCCTTATTTTTCAATCTCGAATTTCAGACCTAATTCCTATTAAATAGAACCATTGTAATTGCACATCTATGGAGGAAACCGTTTTTTATTTAATGAAACAGCACGAATTTTTAAGAAATAGGTAGGTAATAGAAACAATATCCAAAAAAGTGTTTATTCAACGCTGATGAATTTCATAATATCCAATGCAATAAAAATTGAAGTCAAGCAAATAACCATTATATCCCCAATTATTATTTGTCATTGATAACACACAGGGTGTCACACGAATTCCGTTCGTCAAAATAATTCGAAATGTATCGAACAGAACGTAGGACTTATTGAATATTATCAAATAGTTATGTGTCTTAGACGAAAAAACATTTATGAGAATTCTCGATGATATGCTGAACAGTTTCATCTCAAAATGTAAAATGTTTTATAGAGGATTTGAATTTTTCGGTTATATATCAAAAAATATGATTCCACTAGTGACTAGCTCCTTGAGGAAAATTATAAAAAAATTGAATCTTGAATATCCTTATATCATTCATGGGTACATCAAATTTTTCTGGCGCCTTTCAATTTTGGGTACCCATATCCCACCCAATTCTCTGTTGGCTTTTGGACATTCAGGATTTGCCGACACAGAACTGTAAAATTCCATTGATTCCTTTCAAACTGTCGCAAATAGTGAGCAGATGTTATTTCGTGCGAATTCGTATTTGTCGAATCGTTGCACTGAAGTATAATTTGGCAGAGGTTATTCGTCTACCTCTTACATCTTACATCAATATTCGATGAAGGTACTGAAACTTTATGAGGACAAACTACACTCGTATGAATAATGCCAGATATAAAAAAAAATTATAATAATAATTCATGAAAAAAAGAATTTAATAAATATATCACATCATATAAATACTCCGATAAGGTATACTTATGTGGGTTGGACGTCACAATAACAAACTATATAAATTAAAAATCGCACATAAATACCTTTTAAAGTAATATAAAATGTAAACAGAAAACAGATTATGTCCTACAGGACTAGTATGCAGAATCCTATTTTTATCGAAAATCGGCTCCTACGTTCATAAAATAGATATAATCAATTATGTATGTCATGAATAAAATACAAGAAGCAAAACAAAACTACCTGCTAATTTGAAAAATATGTCCCTAAGAAATTTAACATTGCCAGCACCAAATATCTACAAGATTCCTGACACCATCAAGTACATCTGCACTGCAGATCTTTCAGATTCTCAAGAGAATGTCATGAATTTGTTCATAAAAATAACAGGAATTTTATGTATCTCTTTTATTGATTATTATTATTATTTTTCAATGTTTCTGCAAAAAACTTATAAATGTATGTGATACTTACGCATCATTGCTGTTAAATAAATAAAAAATCAATATCAGCTGAACTTCCTGCAATTCCCTACTATTTTTCTAGTAAATCACCTTATAAGAACTACCCCCCAACTAGCAAAATAGTCCCCTAAAAGAACGAAATTATTTCATAATCATTATATTGCGCAGGTTGAAACAATAAAATTATTTTTTAATGCGTCCAATACGACAATTTCATCATAAAATATAGGGATTTCTATAATGCGGTTGTATAGACGTTCTCACAACTCATATCATACGATAGAGAAATAGTCGGAGTAAACAAATTTTATAACAGTTGCATAACGTACTATAAAATTCTTATAAAATAATTTTAAAGCAGTCTTATACAGATTATGATACGGTTGCATAGCTATTGTGTTACTTATAATAAGCGGCGTTAAAAGTTGGTTGTAAAAGAATCTGTATAGATAGTTGTATTAGAGTTCCATAAGAAAAGTAATAAGATTGTTGCTTTACGCAGAATAAGTAGAACATTACACAATAAATCTTAATAGATTTTATAATCATCTGATAACTAGTGCAGAATTCCCTCTTATGAAGAGGTTATAGAATAAAAATGTAGTTCCCAGGAATGAATTTATCTCAAGTCATGCGTTATAAAATCACTTTAGAATCTCCATATACCTCTATCTACAAACATATATGAACATCACATACTGTAGTACATACTAGAAAAATTACGCGGGTTTTCTAGCAGGTTTCGTTTACTTACAAAATGAATTCGGCAATATCTGATTGTGAGTGGAAACGAATAAGTGGTCATTCTAAAAGATCAGTACATCTTGTACCATGGAATACTTCAGACACAGAGCCCGCGTGGAAAGATATCCTCGTATAAAATCTATTTCTTCAAAAATAAACATGGACGGGTTTCCAATAAATAAATAAAGCTTCTAATGCTGATTGCTGGCTGCGATTTGCAAACAGATGAGGGTTGCCGAAATAGAAAAAATGGAAAACATCATGAAACTGAAACTGCACTAGAGGAATTTCAAATGGATATATGGGAGAAGATTTTCGTGTTAGGGATTCTTTACAATTCATTGATCTAGGTGTAATGAAATGATGTCTAACAGGGTGGAGAGATGTGAATTTTAGAAATTACTCCACAAAATGGTGTGCTAATGGCATTAAAAATGTATCAAGATTTTTAAAAAATTGTGAGATGTTTTTCAAATAATCTGTATACAGAAGTTATTCGAAACTCAATATAACTGAATGATTGTTTACTGTTGTACCACAAGCCAGTAAGCGATAATTCTGTTCTATTATGTATTTTGCGAACGCGCTATAGGGAAACGCGGATATCTAACGTACAGTGTTGCTAGCTTGGGCACTTAGTCGTTATATTATACCAACATGCAACATTCATAATATTAGGTGCAATAAATAGGAAGTGAACCATTTATTTTATCATGATGCATCTTAAAGTTCAAAATGTTTTGCAATTCAAATGAAAAAGTCATCTCTATTTCACACCAATAGACCATAAGAATACAATTCATATCATTCTCATCTCTGACGAACAAATCGTTTGGAGATGTAATTTCTTGAAGTTTGAATAACTTCGCAAAAAATTTTACAAGAGCGCCGAAGCAACCTGGCCTCACGTTAGAGTGCTTAAAACATTTTTTCACTAGGGCAACATTTTTTTAATAATAACTGGAAAAATATTTTTGCACGCATCAATGTGTTGAATCACTCCTCATGCATACTCGTTGTGTGTAGTATAAAATCTGGCAATATTCAAAGGTGGTCAAGAATCAAAACAGAGCAATGACTCTTGGGACTATCGAAAGCAATGATAATGGCGCTGTAATAAACAACATAATAAAACTTTTATATCGTATACAGTTCAGAAGGGAATAGAATAATTGTATAAGGTCTCTTAAGTGTGTTGTATCATATACGCCATTTTATTAAACGGTCGGCTGTTCAGAAACCGCCGCCATTGTGAAAAAATCATATATAAACGTAACAAGGTGAAATGAAAATTGATTTTTCAGAGAAATGTAGAGATTTTTTCCTGCTTTAACAACAGCCACAATATATGTTTTGGTCTAAGTTGACAATTAAACAAATAAAACATGATTTGTTAATTTTTATCTTTCAATATTACCAATAAAATGTATACTAAACTGAGGCGCTTTCATTTTTTATCAACAATATATGTATATATTATCAGAAAAATTAGCTGCGCAAATAAATTTAGCCCCTGGAGTAGCGATATAGATCCTTAATATGTTCAATATGATTAAAACAGATACAATACCTCCATTACCCACCGCCATATAATGCCTGTTGCATTATAATATTGTCTCTGTCATGACACAACGCAAACGTTGACCTAATAAAATATTCTTGTGACAATTCTATTCCGAATTTCAACAGTAGAGAACAAAATTATTTTATAGCGATTCATTCTGCATTATAAAATACTTTCTTAGTAGTTCTATAAGTGTTCGTTGAATACTGCTATTCAAAAGTTTTATAGCAGTTCCCAAATGGTTTTGTAAATGCATTGTATAAGTTATTTCGAAGACATACTTATAGGACAGTTTTATAGTGATTATCTTATAACGGTTGTATAGGTTACTAAAGAATTGTCCTAAAAGAACTGATCTGTTGTATAAACTGGGGCCCTTTTTGGTTGTAAAGACATTGTATAGTGGTTTATAGCCACATAATAAGATTTTCACGGTTCTATAAGATATGCTGTATAGCATTTCTCACAGCCTTTATGGAATTAGTTTTGCTAGTTGGGCCTTTTAACCTTAATTTTAAATTTCGAACGAATTGACACAGCCCACCTTTGAGTAGAACGAGCGTTTCAAAAATATTTATGTACCTATCAGTTATGTCCAGAAAAATTCGTTCTCCAATATACAGGGTTGTTCAAATTTTGTGATATTACCGATATTGATATTGTGTGCTATTGCCTAATACGAACATTCATTGTAGACATCGAACAAAAGCTGTCAAAATTCTTGAATGCCAATCTGCCTGCAAGATGAATCTATTATTTATAAGATTGATGAAATATGATTCGAAATATTGATTTCCTGATGATTTCAAAACTACCGATTCGATCTGGATAAAATTTCGAGTTTGGATGGAGAATAATGTATTCAAGATAAGTGCAAACTTTTGTTCAGATTGCTCATATGAACCATATGAAATTTCTATGTTATCATATCGAGGATCATGAACGATTTCTTTGACAGCTGCTGGTAAATTTCGTTTGGCAGCTCTACCTATAAGATGGACCAACTAACAAGATGGATCTAATGAAGAGATTGGATGAACGGGCGCCAAGAAGCTGCTGTTTTTTTTTATTATCGTCCATTTCTATGAAGAACACAAGATGAATGTTATTCACAGATTGAGCTTCGTCAGAATTAGATTTTTTTGCTTTTCACTTTATTCAAACCTGTTATTCCGTACCTATCTAGCAGTACGCAGAACGTTAGAAGGGAATCTGACAAAAACTGAAAAAAATACGGTAAGACTGGTTTTTTGATGGCTCATCATATTATCTGGACCATTGGCTAAGAGAGTTTTTTAGATTCTAGAAGTATGCAGGTTGTAAGAAACGCTGTTGTCAACGATTCGACTAGCCCCGAACAAAAACGGTTTTTTCTCCGAAATTAGTGACGCCGATCACAATTTCCTTAAATCCGAACGGGGAGATTTCGCAAGTGAAGAGCGATTGTCCATCTGATTAGCCTCAAGTCGTTATACCCTGGCGGGTGTTCCGTAACGCCACACAAACGTCATATGAGATGCTCAAACTCACCCTGGACATTCCAGTGAGTCAGCCAAGTCCTGCACGTAAATCTTTTGTGTTTTGGGTCTCGGCTCGACGGTTTTCCTTTGGACTGCTGCCCTAACACAGCATGACGGCCGAAAGCTGCATCTTTGGGAATCCATTGTCCTTGTCAATTCTCTCTGAAATATTGAGAAATATATGCATTTTGTACGTTCGAAATTTGGCGTTTCTGCCATTAGTTCAGTGTATTCTCGACGATTCGGGCTGGAGAACGGCGTGACGGTTTTTAAATTAAATTTTCGGACTGATGCTTTATTGGGGCATTGTTCAGAAAAATTTATTTCATCTGTTTTAGGATTGAATGTGGAAGTAGGATTGAGGAAGTCGCTTTGGAAATAGGATTTAGATCTGATTCTGAATTTTAGACATTTATTGATGTCGGCTCAGCAAACATGTAAATTCTTTTCCTCTCTTCTCATATTCTTGCACATTTCTTGAGAAGGAATAGCAGTATTATCAAACGAGTGAATTAATTTTAATTGATATATAATCTTCATATACACACAACCAAACTTATATGGAATCACCCTGTTATTTGAAAAAAACGAATTTAAATTGAAAAATAGTCGCTGAAAAGTGAAGAGCAGTTTTCCCAAAACAAGTTCATTACAAAAATAATATAAATTATTAAAAGATTATTTTTATAAAAGAACAGAAAATTAAAAGTGTAAATTTCTCTAAAAATAATTTTTATGTAACTGAGAATTGAACAATAAATAAAACGATTTTAACAAATCAATAATCAGTATTACCACCCCTGGCATTGATACAAGCTTGAATTCGACGAGGCATGCTTTCTATTAAGTTGTTAATTTCTTCTTCTGTAACATTTGCCCATTCCTCTGAAGCCGCTTGTATGAGTTGCTCTGCGTTACAAAGATTATTTTGACGAGCTCTAATTTTTCTTTTGATCCTATCCCACAAGTGCTCGATAGGATTAAGGTCCGGGGAACAAGGAGGCCACTCTAAGACAGTCACACCTTCTGTTTCGAAAAAAATTTTGGCAACTCTGCTGGTATGTGGAGGTGCATTATCCTGCATAAACAGGAAATAATCTCCAAAAGCACCTCGCCAGAGCCTCACTACAGGTTGTAGCACTAGATCAACATATCTAGGCCCTGTCAGGGATTGTCTAATGGGAATTAAAGGAGTTTTCTCACCAAACATAATTTCGCCCCAAAACATTACAGTACCACCTTTGTATTTAGGGATCGGTCTTGCAGCTTGGAGCCTAGCTTGCCTCCCTCTACCTCTTAAAATGCGAACACGCCGGTCATCTGATCGTAGGCCAATTCTGGTCTCATCCGAAAATAAGACATTTTTCCAATCTTCAATAGTCCAATTTTCATGCTCTAAACACCAATTAAAACGGTCAACTTTATTTTGCCTTGATAGTTCTGGAACTCTTAACGCTCTTCTCTTGAATAATTCCCGAGCGTGAAGTCTTTTTCTGATAGTTTCGACAGAAACACTAACACCTGTAGCTTGCAAAAATTGCCTTTGAAGCTCTGAATGAGATACTGCGGGATTTCTTCTTGCTGTTTGGGCTAAAAAGCGATCCTGCCTTTCTGTAGTTACTCTTCCACGACTTCTTCTCGGCCTATTCTTTAGGGTTCCTAACTCCAGAAACCTTGCATAGGTTTTTGAAACAACCCCTTGTGTAACCCCCACCGTTCTTGCAATCTGTCTTTGTGACATATCTTGTTCTGCCATAGTAATAATTCTTCCTCTCTGGACTTCCGATAACCCCACATAAGGCATTTTTTTTAAACTTCGCAAAAAAACAAAATATAAATTCACTGCGACGTTCGAACGAAATGGTAAAATCGACACTGCAAAGCCAAATCTTATCAAGTGCTTATGAACCTAACTGTTTTTGTGAGTTAATACATGCACTTTTTATTTGCTTCTAACGAAAATGATATCAAAATAATATTTCATCTTAATACTGGGTGATTCCATATAAGTTTGGTTGTGTGTAGATATACTCCATTCACAATTATAAAATCACAACTCTGGCCATGGTTTCGTTTTCAGGAATTGGTGCACCTGATGAAAAATCTGTGCGCGTACATAGAATATCGTTTATGACAAAACGACGATGCCAGTTTTTCTGTTTACATCAAAGTAAAAGTATCAAAGATTTTCCACATTTTGTTAGTTCGTATCGATCGGCGATTTTGGGGAGAAATATCGATAGGAAATCGCCTATTTTTCCGTTCTTCGGCGTCCAGAAGAAGTTTCGTGCAAGTGTCATTTTTTCCTTTCACGAGTTTTGGCGTGAGTACGAACGGCAAATTTGAATTGGACCAAAAATCGATTTATAAGCATAAATAAAGCGAAAGTAAGTACTAATAGACCTTTTTACACTTGATAACGAAGTTTTTTTAGGTATCTGGCCGTTTTGAAAGATTTCAAACGAAATTCCGGTCCCCCAGTAGTTTGGTTAGTTTCGGTATCTATTTTGGTGCTCAAAATTCATTTGGAATGTGTAAATGGACAAGAAAGGCTTCCTTATACGATCTTCTAACGGAAGCGACCGGAAAATATGGTTCAGGTAGAATTGAAATGTGTCACTGGAGCTTTCATTCCTTTGCCGAAAGTAGAAAAAGGCTATATTGAACCAGAATACATCGGTTTTTTTCCATATTCCAGGAGTTTGTGTCTTATTTTAGAACAGGTGAATGATAATGTGAAGCATATGTTTAAGCTATTCCATTTTATTTGTACAAACCTACTGTGGTAGTAGTAATGTATGAATATTTTTTAATCCAATAAATTACTATACAATCAGAATATTTTACTCCTTGTTCATAAGATCAAATAAATAAAATGTCGTCAAGTCTTCAACTTTCAGTTCAAGAGGATAATAAACATTAAATCTTCACAAGCATGCATATGAAAATTATGTGAAAGCAATGCAATTTTTTTCCATGGCGAAAAATAATATATTTCAACAGTGATCTCTTGTACTTTTCATGCAAGATGCAAATAACTAGAAAAGGACTCCTTTCTATCAATTCATATAAACGTTAATTATTTTCGTCCATCACATCTTTTCCAATTCATTCACATTCTGAGAAATACGCTAAGAATGTAGAAAGGGCAACATAGTGTTGACTTGGAACATAAAAATATTTTGAAAAACGTCATAACTTCGATACAGAGTGGAATGTGTCAAATTTCCAAGGCCAGAGCTGTGATTTTATAATTGTGAATGGAGTATACATAATTCGACTGTCACTGACTGGAACGATTTTGATAAAATTCTGAACCTATTACAATTATAACTAATCAAAACTTGGAATTCCTTCAAAAATTAGCTTGATGAACTTTTCCAACTAGTTGTTACCGCCATAAAGAATTTTTTTTCATCATATTCACAAATGATGCTGCAAAACCAAAATATTCCAGCCATTCCTCCATAATCAAGTTCTTGTTTTATCTTCATGCTTTATCTTTTCTTTCTGAAAGCATTAGTTTTTCGGCACTGGAGAATAAGGCGGCAATGCTGCTTATTGAGCACCAATAATGAACAAGTCGGGGTGTATCCGCCTTTAGCATGCTCATTTCAGTACAATAAACTAACGGCGCCAATATAAATCTTGCGACTTTGTTGAAATACGATACGCCCCAACCTTCTTTGATGTTTCCGAAAAACCGACGACATTCAGAATTCAGGTGTACTGAATTCTATCGTTTGAATTAAACAGTATTCGGAATACAATACAGTTTGTTCACCGTTTTAATATTATAATTTGTAATGAATGAGCAGATATGAGTTCGACAATAATGAAGGCTTATTAACGAAAAAGCTTTTGTACTCTCTAGTCTCTATCCTGATTAATGATGAATTTACAAGAAAATTGAATGCGTTTAAATTTGGAGATTTCAAAATAATGATTTCATAAGTTGCTATGGCTGTTTAGTAACTGAAAGACACATTATTGACTTTAAAAGGTTTGAAGTGGGAATTTGAAATGGTACTTTGATGACCCAAAAGCTCGATGAAACTTATTGGCTGGCAGACTCTAATCTGTTAGTGATTGTTCTCTCGTAATTGTAAGCAACCCCCAAAGGAAAATTTTGTTACTTCATTTTGATTTTGGAGGGAGGCTCCAGTGGTGTATAATTTGTTCACAAGTATGCCTCAGTGATTTAAAGAAAAATATCGAATTCCTTATTCAATTTGATTTAATTTGCATTTTGTACAGTTGCTTTCTGTTGTTGATATTCTAGCTATTGGAATTTTTATTCGGATTGTGGACAACTTCAGGTCGTAGTTTTTATGTTATACATAAAGTGAAATAGTTTCAAACATCATTACTGAGGTACTGAAATATGAACATGATATAAGAAAATTAAATTAATTCATTATAGGGGTTGTTACATTTTTTATTCGAAAAAATTTGAAAAAATTCGGAGAATGTCTAATTTGGAATTTTTTTCCTTTTAAATTATATCAACTTTGGTAGATACAATTTTTTTTTCAGCGCTTGTTAAACATCAACGCTAGGTATATAATTTTATAAAAACTTTTGTATTTTTGGAATTTTGAGCCAAGAATGTTCTTAAACGACTAGGTTAGACTCACTGACCATGGTCAAACTCATATTATTTTCCTACTAATTTTAAAAACGAATTCTGACGAGATCAAATTCTGCATAGATGGAGAATGACGTATTCAAGCTACACGCAGATCGCGTCACCAAAACTATGTAAATTTCTAGAGAATTATTAAAAAAAAGACAAAATGGACAATTTCTTTGAAAACTCTTTTTTTCTTTGTTCTTGCCAAACGCGAATGCAATTTGGATCTACTTATAGGTCAGAAACTCCTGACTTCACGTCAGTGCTTTAAGTCATCCATTTCAAAATCTATGGAATTATGAATATCAGTGATAATTCAAATGGATTTCTCTCTATTTTTCGATATTCATTTCCAAACTGTTTGAATTTAGAATTAAATGTCAATATTCTTGATTTTTGACTATTTTTCGCAATACGGACTATACACAATACAGACTATGGAAAAAGGATTAAGAGAAAATAACTGTTTCCTCCACAAAGAAGGAATGAAATTTCTTATCTTATCAAAAACACTGATTTCTCTATTGAACTATTGCACTCTACAGGGTCTTTCACGAGGAACCTCACCCATATTTATACGGGAAACTACTGAACGTATTTTCATGAAATTCAGCATTTATAAGTATTTCACGATGCTGATGAAATATAATAATAAAAAAATGGTGTTCTAATTTGAAAAACGGAAGTTGACGTAATTTCCGGAAAAACCGGAGGTGCTCATGCCTTGAAAATATTTTAGATTTCATCAGCATCGTGAAATACTTATAAGTGCTGAATTTCATGAAAATACGTTCAGTAGTTTCTCGTATAAATATGGGTGAGGTTCCTCGTGAAAGACCCTGTATAATTCCTTCTAAAATCCCTCAACATCAATTTCAATAACTATTAGTACCTGAATCATCTTTGAAATTTTCAATTTTCTGACTATTTTTACTACGTGTAAGTAATGAAAATATTTATCTGAATGATGATTAATTTCTGAAATTCTTTTCTAATTCTTCATCCATATTTCACTGATTTGTTTTTGCATATATTGCAACTTTTGTGAAGTTTGTGAAGCTCTGGTATTATAGATTTGTTAAATTCGAAAGCTCAAGGGCTTTTGATGACGAAAACTTTCTTAATTTGGAAACTGATCGAAATTGAAAAAATGTCTTGGGCAATATGCAAATAATCTTTCGGTTCTGAAGTATCTCAAAGCCATATTTGGACAAAAATAACTTTCAAAAACGAGTTTCCGATTCTAGGTTTGAATTTGCCAAAACTCGGTTTTGAAAATATTTAGAATTACAATACTTTCCTTTATGGGAAGGAAACCGATCTGTAGAAGACGCGGGTATCATTCAAAAGTATACAGGGTCTTTCACGAGGAAACTCACCCATATTTATACGGAAAACTACTGAACGTATTTTCATGAAATTCAGCACTTATAAGTATTTCACGATGCTGATGAAATCCAAAATATTTTCAAGGCATGAGCACCTCCGGTTTTTCCGGAAATGACGTCAACTTCCGTTTTTCAAATTAGAACACCATTTTTTTATTGCAGAAATAGATTCCTTAGAAAATTTCAAGTTATTTTGATGTAACATTTTTCAGTTTTGGTTGGAAAATTCTCTCTGAGCGGGAAAATTCGAAAAAAAATCGAAAATAGAGCTCCGCTGAAACAAGAATAACTTCGAGGTTTTTGGATGGAAAATTCTCATTTTTGGGATTTTTCGAGATGTAAGATTAAAAATTGATTTTTCACGATTTTGTCATCCCTAACTTGAAAAGCAATTTTTTCACCCCCTGTATCATGAATCGCGATTTCGATTTTTAAAGTGGATACATTAATCTTACATCTTGAAAAATCCCAAAAATGAGAATTTTCCACTGAAAAACCTCGAAGTTATTCTTGTTTCAGCGGAGCTCTATTTTCGATTTTTTTTTTCGAATTTTCCCGCTCAGAGAGAATTTTCCAACCAAAACTGAAAAATGTTACATCAAAATAACTTGAAATTTTCTAAGGAATCTATTTCTGCAATAAAAAAATGGTGTTCTGATTTGAAAAACGGAAGTTGACGTCATTTCCGGAAAAACCGGAGGTGCTCATGCCTTGAAAATATTTTAGATTTCATCAGCATCGTGAAATACTTATAAGTGCTGAATTTCATGAAAATACGTTCAGTAGTTTCACGTATAAATATGGGTGAGTTTCCTCGTGAAAGACCCTGTATTTGAGTATGTAGTAACCCATTCATGGTACTTCAACGTACTCCTATTGAAAAGATCGAATCTGCGCTGCATGTGCAAGAAACACAATAAAAAATAAGAATATTTACATGCGCACAAAACCACAATACAACGATTAAACACGGCGAAATCTTCTGCAGGGTTCCTCGGACACGAAGCAACGGGCTGCCGTAAAAATCAACCCCTATCCGCTGAATTGTAACACCTTCGGTTGAACAGGAGGAAGTAAAAAGAGTTCCTTTCTTCTCCTATTACCGAAATAACACAGATGTGGGGCGTACGCAAGGTTATTAACAATTACACAGCGCTCTTTCAACGGCATCATGTGAAATCGAAATTAATTTCAGGTTGTGAAAAGAAACTGTTGCGCTGTTTTGTTGCGGTGAAAAAAGGGTGCGCTCGGCCTTTGAATATTGGTTTTCGATTTGCCACATATAAACCAAAATTATAGCTTTAACTGGGACGCGCGGTTTTTAACGGAAACTCCCAATTCGAGTGAGGAACGTAGGGGTGTTCAAACCCATTGAATTCTCATGGGTTACTAAGATGCTTATGATCAGGTTCAAAGGTTCTCATGGTGGTGCTTTTATGAGAGGTTGATTTTTGGAGATCGTCGGTTAGTCACTAATTTGGGGTTGTCTAGATAGCATATAATGTGTAGTCTATAAACAGGAACAATCTCATTATAATGATAGAAACAGAATTAGATCCCCATTGTCCAATGAATCTTCATAAAATCAATCACCTTCCACAATCTAAATCCACAAATACAGGGACCTGCAATAGTGCGAAAATCTTCCATAGCTGCCGAACCAGACATCTCAGAGATTTTGTTGGAAAGTAGACCTCTTGTACCTTCATTTCTGTATCTCAGGAAATTATTTTCTGATACTCAGGGTGTTCCCGATAAATGTTATTCAACAAATGGATGATTTTTTTAATGGATCACCCCCTATATTTTCACATATATTCAATGATCTTCATTACCTCTTTCATGACGCAAAATATTAGGGACATATCTCCAACTGTTCAGATCTTATTCGAAGAAAACTGCAAAAACGTGAGGAAAAGCAGTTCAGTAAAAGTCTTTCAACGATTTCCAGAAGCGGAAGCGATAGTAACATGAATTTTATCTGAAATTTTTTCAATTGAAGGATTTGCCTTGACACGGTTCCTAAACGATCAACCTGTCATATACAGGGTGTTCGTTATCAAGGTCCAAATATGAAGAACTTAAAATTATTATTTCTCGATTTTTTCAAATGGAACACTGTATTTTTTTCTACAATAATGTAGAAAATCGAATACTCTACATTATCTCAGATTAACCTCAGGATTATTTCAACTGCCGCATCCAGCAGACACGAAAAATGATATCGCAACTGAAAATTTCATTCAAATAATAACATAATAATAAAAACTAACGGACATTCAAAAGAGGTCAAACAATGAAATAAAATTAAATAAATAATTATTGACAAACTTTAAAACCTTCCCAGAATCATACTTCCTGAGCATCAACATAAAAATGATACTTTTTTTCCGTACAAGCAATACATATTGATCACGTATTCAACCAATGATATCAGTTTTTATCGGCTTTCCAAAAAAAAATATTATTCAAGTTATTGCTACTTAGAGTTCAGAGATACTTTCGAATACAGTGAATCAGTATGAATTTTTGGAAAAAATGGGATGGTTGATATGATTTTCATGTTAGGGCAGTGCCACAGAACCTTTTTTTTTAGGAAGTCGAACTTATGCTGCCCAATATCCCGATAGGAAACATTCATCTCATTTTTTCCAAAAATTCATACTGATTCACTGTATTCGAAAGTATCTTTGAGCTCTAGTTGCAATAACTTCTTTAATATTTTCTTTGGAAAGCTGATAAAAACTGATATAATTGGTTGAATACGTGATCAATATGTATTGCTTGTATACGGAAAAGAAATATCATTTTTATGATGATGCTCAGGAAATATGATTCTTGGGAGGTTTTGAAGTTTGTCAATAATTTTTTATTTAGTTTTATTTAATTGTTTGACCTCTTTTGAATGTCCGTTAGTTTTTATTATATGTTATTATTTGAATAAAATTTTCAGTTGCTATCATTTTTCGTGTCTGCTCGATGCAGGACTTGAAATAATCCTAAGGTTACTTCTGAGAAAATGTGAGGTATTCAATTTTCTACATTATTGTGGAAAAAAATACAGGATGTTCCATTTGAAAAAATCGAGAAATAATAATTTGAAGTTCTTCATATTTCGACCTCAAAAACGGCCACCCTGTATATGACAGGTTGATCGTTTAGGAACCGTGTCAAGGCAAATCCTTCAATTAAAAAACTTTCAGATCAAATTCATGTTACTATCGCTTCTGGAAATCGCCAGAAGACTTTTACTGAACTGTTTTCTCTCAGGTTTTTGCCGTTTTCTTCGAATAAGATCTGAACCTTCGGAAAAATGTCCCTAATATTTTGCGTCATGAAAGAGGTGATGAAGGTCATTGAAAATATGTAAAAATATATGGGGTGATCCATTAAAAAAATCATCCATTTGTTGAATAACATTTATCGGGGACACCCTGTATATCCGAAAATAATTTCCTGAGATGCAGAAATGAAGGTACAACGAAATCTGTGAGATGTCTGGTTCGGTATCTATGGAAGATTTTCGCCCTATTGTAGGACCCTGTATATATCTATACAGGGTGTCTACTTTTAAAACGGCAAAACTTCAAAGGGAGATTATTCAAGTGATTTGCAACAAAAAATGTCATATAACACATGGTCGAAATCTTGACGGTTATTCTTCAATTTAACAATTCTCGTTTTCACGAAATATTTCAATTTTTTCCATCAAATCTTCAATATATCAGTTATGCTTGTGACTTCATCGAATTCGATCACATATTTGAAAATGGTAATAAATTTTCTACAAGAAAAGAATTTCAGTGTGCCAAAAATATTTCTATTGCGGGTTTGGTGAAGAGATGAATATCACGATACTGAAGTGAACAAAATCAGTCATATTTTTCCAATGGGGTTTTTGTTGAAAAATTATTTATTATGGACATGTTTTCTTTTCAGCAAAAAATACCTCATTTAGAGTACTTTCGAATGACATATCAACTTTTTTTCTAACTGCTTGTTTTCTGCCATAATATCATGGCTAACAAGATAAAAACGAAAAAGTCGAAAAATTTCAAACCTGAATTTGCTCCATTTTGAAACTCATTATGATTGAATATCGAAGTAATTCTTATGGAAATAATGAATTTATCAATGAAATAAGAATAATTCAGAAGAATGAAATAATTTTTAATAATAAATAAAGATTTTATGAAAAAATGTAGAAAACAGACTATTACTATTTATAACAATTGTTCGAAATGTCCACCTCCTTGTTCAATACATTTAACACATCTTTTTCGTTATACTTCCCGATGAATTCATAAGATTAATCCAAAGCAGCTTAACAGACATTTTGGATGAAATAGCTACTGACTGACTGACTGGCTACCAGACAAAATGTCTGGTTTCGAATGGATGGCTGTCCATCTCATAATAGCCAAAACGGACGACAGTTGAGAAATGGATTGGAAGGTACGGTCCGATAAGATGGCCACCAAGGAGCCCAGACCTGACGCCTTTGGATTTTTATGTCTGGAGCACCTTAAAAGAAAATGTGTACCGAATTCGCGTTCAGACTCGAGAGGCTCTGATCGAAAGGATTAAATTGTGTTGTGCAGAAATGCGTCAGAAACTTTGCAAACTTCGCAGGGTTGTTGATTCAGTACGAAAAAGATGTGTTAAATGTATTGAACAAGGAGGTGGACATTTCGAACAATTGTTAGAAATAGTAATAGTCTGTTTTCATATTTTTTCATAAAATCTTTTTTATTAAAAATTATTTCATTTCTCTGAATTATTCTTATTTCATTGATAAATTCATGATTTCCATAAGAATTACTTCGATATTCAATCATAAGGAGTTTCAAAATGGAGCAAATTTAGGTTTGAAATTTTTCGACTTTTTCGTTTTTATCTTGTTAGCCATGATATTATGGCAGAAAACAAGCTGTTAACAAAAAAGTTGCTATGTCATCCGAAAGTACACTAAATGAGGTATTTTTTGCTGAAAAGAAAACATGTCCATAATAAATAATTTTTCAACGAAAAACCCATTGGAAAAATATGACTGATTTTGTTCACTTCAGTATCGTGATATTCATCTCCTCACCAAACCCGCAATAGAAATATTTTTGGCACACTGAAATTCTTTTCTTGTAGAAAATTTATTACCATTTTCAAATAATATGTGATCGAATTCGATGAAGTCACAAGAACTGATATATTGAAGATTTGATGGAAAAAATTGAAATATTTCGTGAAAACGAGAATTGTTAAATTGAAGAATAACCGTCAAGATTTCGACCATGTGTTATATGACATTTTTTGTTGCAAATCACTTGAATAATCTCCCTTTGAAGTTTTGCCGTTTTAAAAGTAGACACCCTGTATAGAAAATCATCAGTAAAATCTAATCATTAATTATTCAAAGTGAAGAAGGGCAAAAAATTAGTGTACAAACCAATTTTTGAATCCCTTTTGCCATCCCATTGATCTGTGAAAAAATTCATTTGAGATGCTTCAAAAAATGGCATCTTCTTTCTCAAATAAATATTTCACCTTTCATTTGGTTTATCACATGAAATCTGACAATAATCAGATATGGATGTGTTATTCGTGAGGAAGAACCAATACACCTTTCCCTATTATTCCCATGGCAGCCAGATTCATGTGAAACCAGGCTTCACATATCTGAAAGCATTCGGAGATCAAAGTGCGGGAACTATGATGTGTACGCACCTGGTAGCCAAGTTCACAAAATGTGTTGACAATGCTTCTTATTTATACTCTCTTTCTTATGTGTAAGGCCATCCTGCGTCCTCTCTTCTCTCCCTCTAATGGGATAATACCTTTTGATTTGTGTCCTCCGATGACGTGCTATTGTGCGTATTTGTTTATGTCAATCTTTGTTCTCCTCTACGTTCTTTATCTTCTTTAATTGCTTCTTTAATTCTTTATTCAGTTTGTTCTGCGAGGTAGAACGTCCAAAGATGCTGGTGGAGATAAAGTTGAACGTCAGAATTATTGGTTCTGAGACTGGAATGTACTCTTTCGCACTGGTTCCTCTGATGCTACAGCAACTTTGCATCTTCCACATCTTATCAAATTTATGCAAGAGCTTTGCCAGATCGTGGTTGATGTTTGAGGTAGCTATCTCTTCACCCAACTTAATTTTTTGAGATTGTACTACAAATACTCAAAATAAATTTTCAACTAAATCTGTGGAACTTATGAAGAAATGACAAAAGAATAAGTTACACAACATTCAGATTTCTTATATTCAAAAAATGTTTGCAAAAAATGGAAACTTTTGAAATCGTCTCCAAAGTTCTGAACTTTCTTAGCTTTTGTGGAGTAGTATATTTGGGCCAACGGATTCAAACGATAAAAGTAGGTATATTGTTCTATGAGCCGTTAGGCGAGAGGTGTAATTCATCAAGTGTGTTATGACCATTACCGCGAATTGAACACTATACTTTATCTTCGACTTCTTCAGTCAAATTCGAATTAATCTGCATTTTCAAAATTGACAACAGTTGTCAAAAGCGATTTCTGTGGTCGAAAATCGAATCGATATCGAATCCCGTAGAAAACGTCAAAAATTCACGTTTTCCAAATGCTATTTTTGGATATTCAGACCTAAGAAAATGTAGAAATGGATGGCGAGAACGTTACCTTGATGTCTGAAATAGAGTTCCCTATTGACCCGACTTTTTTATTCATTTCGTAAGCTACATTTTTTCTATTTGTATTAGAGTGAATTATAGGCGTGAGTTATTATAACCTCACACTATTGGTTTGTAGAGACTATTACAGATCAAATTCAGTTGAATAATGGATATATTATTCTATGGGAGAAGATAAAGCAGGTTTATTGATATCACATTTAATATTATATCTTTCATTTTATACCAGAGTTTATTAGATTACTATGTACAGATGCGCACCTTCAGCGAGCGGTCAAAATTTTCGAGAATAATTTTTCAAAATCATACGGGGGCCACACAACAAGTACATTATCAACATTTAAACAATATGAATTGTAGGGAGGGTGCTTCGATAAAAATCAACCACTTAGTATTTGCTCAGGTAGTCCATTGCTCCTATAAAAGTGAAAATTACGTCATTTGTAAGTTGAACCTTGTGAAATTGATACCTCCTTTACAGGTAACCAATACATTGTATCAGTTGAATGAGGTCAAATCTGCTGAAGCTTTAATCGGAAAGCTATATTTTTATTTACAAAAATTCGTTGGCTTGTTTCATTCGATGCATGGAACCTTGCATTGTCGTTATGCAAAATAATTTTCAGTGTTGGATTGGTTTCTCTTAATTCACCATAAACTTCTGGCAAAAACTGGTGGTATAGGTACAGAGCTGCATTAACGGTTTTTCGATTTTCGGGGGCCACAGTTGCCACATGACCAGTTTTTGTGAAGAAACATGCTAAAATTTGCTTTTCAAAAGCTTCGAGAACAAGTAACTTTTATTGTGTTCTCTTCACTTTGGAACGCCATAACTTTCACACAAATATTCCTTTGAAACCGTCAAATTATCAAAGAAACATCAGTGTGAAAGATTTTATGATTCCTCCAAGTAACTTTGAATGGTTTTCACTTACTCTTGGAATAATATAACTATAAAAAGTTTCCAGAAATATAAGTTATCTCTAGGCTAAGTCTTATTTGTGAGCAGCTTTTGAAATTCTGCTTGAGTGTTTTGTTGCCTGCCACTCAAAATGACGGTTATCCCAACATTGTGGCCATATCATTGGAAACGGACTTAGAAGCTTTTGACTAACAGCATGTAGTCAGTTGAAACAGCGTACAATTTTACGACTGGTTGAATTTAACCACACAATAGAAAATGAACAATAAGGGTGGTAAGTCTTCATTACTTTGCTAATGACTCAGACAAATTACGGTTTATTTAAACTTTAGTTGAAATGAGCAAGCTGCCCATTTATTCGAATCATGATATGAGATAACATATTTTTGTGTTATTATCCTGAGAAAACACCACAACTTTAATTAGAAGTAATATTTGTCTAACACAGTAACAAATGATGATGAAAATGGCAAGTAATGAAAAAGTCTTCAATTAATTGTGGTTTGAATGCAAGCAACAGAACTTGTCAGTTCGACAACTGACTCCCAGGAATCGATATATTCAAATAAAACAAATTTTGGCGGACATCTGGCAAACCGAAAATCAGAGAATGTAAAGAAATATTTGCACTGTACATCTACTGCCTGAGCTCTCTAAATTCCTATCTTTATTGCTCATTTTGCATAAGCCAAGCTACGAATGAAATCGTGACATCGTGTTAAAAGTGTCTCCCGAAAAATTTCACCCCTTTTGTCCATCGTCTTGTGGGGCTGAGAGAATTCTCTACTGAGAGCATATCTCCTGTGAATTATTGCAAGTCACGCCCGAAGCAGATGTGCGCTTGTTTACAGAGCAGAAACAACTGCATCCCTCAGACTTCGTGATTCTTCTTCATCAATTATCCAACCCTTCATTGATAGAATATCATTTATGTTTTAATACCCGCAAAGCTTGAAGATTACCTTGCTACTTCCCGTTTCCTGGTTTTCCTGCGGGTGTTTCCAGCTTAAAAAAGTTGAGGACCTGATAGTATCAGAATGTTTTCTTTCAAGTCGTTAATCTGACTATTGAAATCTCAGGTATATTGGACGAAGTTTTATTATCAAAGTCAAATATTACATAAAATGATCAGCTTCTAACAAAATTACTACTATATTGAGAAAGAGAAGACAACATATCGCATGACCCATCATCTATATTTAAATTTAAAGGGTTGGGGTTGCCACGATGAGAGATGAAATGATGTGTTGATGGTATTTATGTGGAAAAATGTCCTCCTCGAGAAAAAAATTCACGTTTACGAGCGATTTTCCAAAATTTATTTCAATAATTTGAGAAACATTATACAGAGTGTAACAGCCAAATGGAATAAATTCGATAACGAATAAATGAGGGGGTGTTAGGAAAAACGCTCGGACACGTCGATTTGTAATTTTAAATGCGCATATTTTTCAAGAAAATAAAAGTATTTAGGGTGTTCCATGCGACCGTGGCCAATACCAACTTTCTTATTTCAAATGCAACCCCCTGTATATTATTTATTTTTTGGATTCTTCAGAAAATTCTAGACATAATTCATGTACAATATCCTATACCTATCTTTTTCAGATTTTTTACAATTTTTTATAATTTTACATTAGACTTCTTTTTGTGGGGATATGTCAAAAGTATTGTATACGAAACGAAACCCTTAAACTTAAGACGACCTAAAAAACCGAATCACGCTTGCGATTAGATCAGTCACGCCCATAGAACTTATAGTACATGGAATGCCATTAGCCTTGCTGCTCAGCTTAAAAAAGTGGATAAACATCTCCAGTTGGAGGAATACTAAAATTTCCATGTTGCCATGGTTACAACTTGTCATACAGAATAGAAACACAGAAATACTATGAATTTAATCGTCAAGATCCGATTCACTGGGCATTTCGGCAAACATTTCTGTGTTTCTGTTCGGTGTGACAGGCCGTATCCATGGGAACATGGAAATTTCGGTATTCCTCCAACTTGAGATGTTTACCCACTTTTTGATCTGGTAATAGCATTCCATGTACTATAAGTTCTATGGTCACGCCTGAAATGTTGAGTAACGCTAGAAGACAATTCTACACCAGATTAGCATGTTGCCAAGACGTTCGCGGCGAGCATTTTGAACATTTCCTACATTGACATTATTGTTTTTTTGTTTTTTTTTTTAATTGAGAAATAATCAGTATTACTTATTAGGTTTCAAGTGTAATGTACCGAATTTGTGAAATAAAATAATTTTTATTTAAAACGTTGATTTTTGCAATAAATCTGAAAACACTTAATACTTCCGAAATAGTTGGAGATAGGTATAGGACATTGTGCAAGAATTGTGTCTAGAATTCTCTGAAGAATCCAAAAAATAAATAATATACAGGGAGTTGCATTTGAAATAAGAAAGTTGGTATTGGCCACGGTCACATGGAACACCCTATATAATATTATTTTCTTGAAAAATATGCGCATTTAAAATTACAAATCGACGTGTCCGAGCGTTTTTCCCAACACGCCCTCATTTATTCGTTATCGAATTTGTTCCATTTGGCTGTTACACTCTGTATGCCCAGTCCATATTCATATTTTTTTCTCAACAATTAAGTGCCAAAATTGTTGAAATTCACTTGCTGACATTTGGCTTACAGCCAAATAAATTCTATGCTAACAGATGCTTATTACCCTAGTTATAAACTAATATTGGTTATACTTTGACCAACTGAAGTTTATTATTTGCAATTGAAATGCCGCCTTTACTTATTGCCGCTATGGCGGTATTTTCGGACACCATAGCGTGACATATTGCTGGCAATATAGTCGGATAGTCACAAAGTGAGAACCATAAAATTGGGTATGTTTTGTAGACTACCCCTCAGATCTTACCGATTGTTTCCGTTGAAGTTGTAGGAAACGACATTTTTACAAAAACTAGTACTGGCAGATATATTCGGAACAATATTTACATTTCCAACGATACAATCGGAAAAATTTTTATTGTTCATAACCCACTGTAACGATCATAAAAATTCTTTGCTGAAATTTGGATAAGTTAGCTTTTCAAATCCTGAACTCTTTACAAAGACCAAGGAATATTATTTGTTTTATCTCATTGTTAAACTCTCAATATTTTATTTATCACAACATACTTCTTCATTCAATTTGTTTTGAAGCTATTAGCATTTGAATACACATTTCCGATGGAAACAGTTTGCTTTATTTCATGTTGGCGATTTTTTGATTATTTTTCAGTAATATGTTTGGTAACCAAATATCAATTGACGAAGCATTATCATGAGATAGTCAAACTTAGTCCTTGCATAACAGGAAAATATTCCATACACGAATTCTTCAACAAACTACCAAAAGAAATAAAAAAACATAAACATAATACATCATGAACTATTTCTCAAATGGCCAAATGCGATGCCCTTTCATTCTACGCTAAACTGTAGCTCTAATTATTTTCCATGACTCTATTATCCTCTGGAAAAACTGCTGTTTTCATCATATATTCAATTGTTTCTAGGTAACTCGATAATCCTAAGAAACCATGAAGACATAAGCACTTCAATTTGAGGGTTTGATATTGAGAATAGAAGTTATTAGAATTTTAGACAAGTTCAAAATGGGATAAAGGAATATTGGGTGACGATTAGAAATAGGATCCTTTTCATCAGACGGAATTTCTGATGTATCCTTTTCCTTTATATATAGTTTTTTTTTTAAAACATGAACCTTATTCTACTCATATTTTCTTATCACACATTCTTCTCTAATATGAACAGACTAACAGAACAAAATATTTGAGAACCATTTAATTTCATCTATTGTGAGAATAGCAGAATACCCTTGAGCTGATAAAATAATAATAATAATAATAAACTGATAAAATGGAGCATTATGAACAAACTAAATGATCGATGAGGATCAATCTCCACGTGAGTATAGAGGATAAAATTGTACGATAAAAAAATTTCCACTTTCTCTTCGAGTAGGCTTTTTAAATGATCAATATTCTCTGGACTTCGGGCAATTATTCATTTATTCGATAACTACCTAATTTCATATTGTATAACTATTCATTGATCTTTTATCGATAATCTTTTCACAAATAATGAGTCCATCAAGAAAAGGAAACGAAAATGATACGCCAATACGTTGTGTATTTTGAAAACCACAAATAACAAAGTACACATGAATCACTCGTTTCATATTCTTTTTCGGCAAAATCAAACATGTGCTACGTCCATGTGTAACATAAAAATGATCCCTGGATTGATCTCGATATTGTTATACTTACCATGTAACTGTTAATCAATAAATAATGATCATCAACAAGGTTCTTGGCAAAGAGACCGAAACATATAGTCTCGGAATCCCACAATTTTAGGTGCCTCATTTCTTCACTCCATAAGGATGGCAATAATTTTGGTTTATCGATATAGTGCTGAAAAAAAGCAGCGAATATCGAGTTTTTATGTGAAAAAATGTCTCCCTCAAGAATAAAATTCACGTTCACGAGTGATTTACCAAAATCATGATTTTTCCATAAGATTCCATTCCAATAATTTGAAAAAATTATCAGAATAGCTGAAAATAATTATTGCAATTTCAACCCCATCCCTAACCATCCAACTTGATGGTGAACGCTACCCGCTTAATAGTGCATCATGATTCGGAAGTGCAAGGTGCAAAAGTATCCGGTTTCCAACAACCCACGATTGAGTTGTAAGTTACCTGACCCTTGACCTGCCCCAAAACTGACCAGACGGCCCTTAGCCGACCTTCCTAATGTGTAATTGAATATGGTTCGGTCAACCCCTGCTAAAAAAGGAAATGATACCGTTAAATGTAGGTAATTCGTTCCCCCTTTTTTTCCTCGTGTCGAAAAGCTATCCGGGTTATAAAATTAATTTATGCGCCACTTGACCTTCCGGCGACTGAGATGACAGGTAGTACTGAATGTGACAGATATATTTGGGTTCTCGTTTCCGATACCGAACCTTTGGAATCGGACAAATAGCGTTTGGAATTGAAGAAATATGTAACTACAATGTTTCAAAGAACTTCGCATTTCATATCACGAAAAATAGATTTACTGTCTCATAAAATCCACCACTGGATTCCGTCCTCAAAAATTTGTTTGAATTTTTTTTCAAGTTTTTTCTTTCATAGTATCTGCATTTCACACGATACTCAAATGAAATTTGACATAGATATCACAACTTAGAGTTTACACCATGTGACCATGCCAATTTCGATTGAAAATCTACAGGGTAATATTTTAATATTTTTTTCTGGGACACTGTCCCTTGTTGCTTGTTTTCCTCCAGAAATTTCATTTGGTGAGCCACTGTTTGTTTGAAAAATTGTAAAAAGAAGCTTCACCTTTATACTAAACTTTATGGCCTCTCATAGTTTTGTCGTATCGGCAACCGATTTCGAGAAAAAAAATTTGAACGATTCTTTCGAAATCCCCAGAAAAATCAAACTTGTCAAAAAATTCAGTTATTATACAAAGAAATCTCTGCTATTCAAGACTAGTGATATGGCAAGCAATGATGGGTATACCCTGTGGCATCTATCACAACTAACTCAAGAATCTAAAGTTCGAATATTTATATTTTCATTTAATTTTAGTTGCAAATTTTGTCAAAAAAGTTACTAATAAGTTACTTGTCTATTTAAAAAACGCAGTATTTTTTCGGGGTAAACTTATTGTTTGATTTCCTATATCTATTAAAATGCATATTTGTTTATTTAAGTTGTGAAAGGTGATTAACCAAAAAAAGGACCGAGGAAACTAATTTCTGACAATCTTGCGTTTTGGGATCCAAACCTGACATGAGAATTTAAGGTTTCTAGGCTTTTACGCCCTCCAGTTATCGTGTTTACGGCAGGACGGACAGAATGGAAGTTGACCAAGGATTCGTGATCAGTGAGTCGAACCTAGTCGATTGCGACCTTTGTCTGTTCAGAATTCGAGAAAGACAGACATCCTGAGTTCAAAAACACCCTTATTCAGAAGGAATGCGTATTCTATTTATAGGATCTTCCCGTCAAAGACCAGAAATTCGTACATAAGAACAGGCGGTAGATATCTCTCTTATTATATCCTCGTATATTCTGTTAAATAACGCGAAATGAATTGGAGCAGGAAACGTAATCTTAAACTCCCGTACAAGTGTATTGTGCATTTCTGTTTGTCTGTCAGAAAGGACTTCCTGTTCACAAAAAGTGTACGCCGTTTTCGGCAGCAGGTTCATTAAATCCTTTCAGAGTCCCAAGGGGGAGTGGTATGAAGTTCGTATGGTGAAAAACTCGTCTGGGCAGGATCTAGTCATTCGCAATATTTATTCATTGAGACATATGGGAAATATGAAACATTCTTCACAATTCGCGAAAATATCGATCATGAATAAGTGTCAATGGCCCAAGCAGTCGAAACACATTAATTAAAAAAAAATAAGTAATAAGTGAGTATTCCCTACAAGGAAAAAATTGAAAAAAAATTTCTAGCAGTGAATTTTCCCTCATGTTTTCCAATAACACCACATTGCTGGACATATAGTATGCAATAATATTATGTACAAAATTGAAACAAAATCATTTTCGAGAAAATCGATTCAAAAATTTCATTGGTAAACAATAATGAAAAATAGAAAAATACTGACATTGTAGGAAAACATGTGTACGACTCACAATTAGCAATATAAATGTAAGAACTATATTCGGTTCTTCTTCTTGTTTTCAGTAACATGTGGATTCTTTAAAAGTTACTTCCAATGCCAAATGTTGACAATTTCCAATAGATATGTATTAATTCTGACTTTTGTTGGTTCAACAAAAGTGCTATGGAAAAAATTCTGAATAGACATGGTGTAACCATTTTCTATAATATGCAAGTTCCTTTTATACAATTCATTGGCTCTTTTTGTCAGAGTAACTCAAGCCAACTCAAACTGAGACCCCCCAGGAAAGTAAGCTGACGAAGAATTTCCGGTTCAAATGCACTGAAGATCTTGATTAGAAAAATATTTGCAAACCTCGACAAACATTGTCCACTATTTGTCTACTGTCCAACTTTCACCTAATTCCTTCAATTGTATCTCATGCTGGTATTTAGAAAATCAGTTATCAATAAATTCATCTTTTGTTTTCATTAAATACACTCTCTGCACTTTCTACTTCTATTTGTATTTCATTCAACTTAATTTTTTTTATATATTTATTACGAATTAGTTTTTTAAAGAGGAATATTGAAATTCAAGAAACATATTCTAATCAATGAAAAAATGCATATTCAATTTATAGGAAGAAGAATTACAGGGTCAGGTCGATAAACTAAAAAAAAATATTGTAAGGATACACAGCAATACTTTATTGCATGTGATGAAATAGAAATATTCAATTGGAAATATATGTTGAGTTCAAACGGATTGTATGTTGCTAGTATATCTAGAAGTAAAATCGGTATTATTCACGATAACATTTGAATATGACAGACATCAAGTTTTCCATCTTTACACAACATGTAAATTTTTTTTTGGAAAGAAGATATCATCATAGGAAATCCTCGTATGTATTCACAGCACTCGGACAATTAAAACACGCGTCTGGAAAATGTAATTTTACTTCTGGAAAAAATATGATTTGAACAAAATATTATAACTGAATGCGTAGAACATTTTCGAAATTTTTTCTGCAGTAAATTTACCCTCTATGATTTTTCAGGGAAAAACCGAAAACACCTCATAGAAGAAACTTCATATCCAATTGATATACAAATCTTAAACTAAATAAGAAAATCCGTTTTACTCATTTTCCCTAGAATAACAACGCCAATAATTTCCTCACTAAAAAAATGAAAACACACTTGGAATAAATTGTTGACGGCTGTAAAAAAACTGATAGACGCGGTCAATGATCCCTCAAGAGTTGTGAAAGAAATATTGAATTTTTGAATTTAAAATTACTAAACCCACAGATGTGTGAAAGTAGTATAGTAACTGAATGCCAAAAAGAAATCGTAAAAAATTCGATAACATTTAATATGGTTCGGCAATCTGGACAAAATTTTGCACTCAGCTTGAACATGTCATTTTGGAACTAGCCCTCGAAATATTATGGTTCACACTCTTTTAGAATATCGCTGGAATTGAACAATTCAGAAGATGAGTTGTGAAAATTGGACTGATTAAATTCGCCTGCATTTATGAATCCGATTGTTGAGAATTCACAACAGACCATTGACAGACCGAACGAAATTTCTTGGTAGGGATAGACGAGTCCGAATAACGGTATAATAAAAAAATTCCAACCCCCTCTTCCTGCGAGATACGAAATCTTTTAATTATGATATTTTTAATTAAGGACTGGGAGCTCGGTGAATAGAGGATGTTTAGGTGGAGAGCATCATCATCGCAGACTGCGAGAACTGAAAAGAGAGAGGGTTGCAGCTGCCGGTGTTTGCTCCGACTACCCTTGCAGTTCCCACGATTCAACCCTTGATGTGGATCTTCATATTCCTTTCCATCTTCTCCCCACTTTATGGGATTCTTTTCGCCGAACTATCTACATTCTACATTTCCGCGTTTTACACCTTTCCCCATTCCGAACGTCTGATGCGTGTATTTCTTTAGAATTAGTGCATTGTGCGTTCAAATCGTTTTAATGTTCCGCAGTCAAAGGGGAAAAGCGAAGGATTCCTGTGAAACGAAAATAATCCGTGCCCTGATTACGTTTTGTCCGTTATTTGCGAATTTCCTGAATCTCGTCGATTTTCGAGAGGAGGAATGCGTTCCCATGGTGGATCTTGTAACGATTTCGACTTCACGTAGATGAAAAAAATGAATAACGTACTATTTGAAAGAAAGAATATTCCTTTATGAGTTTCTCATTCCAAAATTAGACAGTAAATTGTATTTGGTTCTGGAAATTTCAAGACGGCCCATTCTTTCGAAAGTTGAATTTTTTCCTCAAATTCGAAAATATGTACCGCGTTTTTCACTATAAATTGAACCCCCCCTCTAACTCTGTTACAAAAACAGAGATACATAAAAATATTTCGTATTGGCTGAATTTATTTATTTTATTTATTTCATACAAAAATTGTACGAAATCAAATAAATCTTTTGAAAATGATTACGTCAATTGAACTATATACAGGGTGAATAACATACTGCATACAACTACATTTTTTCAAATGGGACACCCTGTATACTCTTTAATATTTAAATTGATTATTTTTTCTGATATCGAATATATATGCGTATGTGGGTCTGTATCTTTTATTTTCAGAGTTTCAAAGTTTTGAAATGAAACTACGGAATGAAACATACATTATGTGCAATCATTCCGAAATTATTTATATTCAAACAATATCCAATAAAAAATAAAAAAAAGGATAAACTATGGTAGTATGGAATAAATAATGTCCACTAAAGAAACCGGTTCTCAAAATTTGAAACTCTGTGGTACTGTGGTTGCAGTCAATATGTTGCCCATCCTGTATATATTTAATTTTGTGAAATCATTTTGAAGAACATTAGTTGATTTCGTGAAAAACATTTTTTTATACTTCTTTTAGTAACAAAGTTAAAGGAGGGGTCAAATTATGGTGAAAAACCCGGTACATGTTTTTCCAAGGAAAGTACCTATTTCCGTATGAATGTGGAGGATTTCTCCTATAGTTTTCCAGATTCTCCTATAATTTTCTCAAATAGTCCTTGAACAATCTTTAAATTTTCGTCCCAATATTTCGCGTTTTGATCACCGAAATGCATACATGTGAAAAAAATTTCTGGTGTTGCTCAGGAGAAAAACGGAGAGACAGACGGACATACAGGACGACACACGAGTTATACTACACGGTTAAGTTTTTTCATGAAAAGTATTACCGAAAGATGGGTGCACTAAAATTTACATAAAAATATTCATAAATTAAAACTACATGAGCTCTACAAACTTATGCTTTATTTCCAGAATCGATGTTTCCCTGTTTCTATGCAATATCAGAGAATACTGCAAATTTCAATATCGTAACTTATGCCGATTTTGCACAACTTGAGTACAAAAAAAGAAAAAAAAAAGAATATTTGAGGGTGTTTAAGCTTCAAAAAATGCTGCTGAATCTCTTGTTCAAGGATATTTATATTTTGCAATACAAAATACACCCATATTCATTCTTTTCGATGCTATGAAAACGAATCATTTGGACAACTCTATTTTTGTACTTAAAACAAAATCCACAACTCATTTTGAGCAACAATTTTGTCCAGATAGCTAGATCAGAGCAATATAAAATGCTAGCGAATTAATCACAAGAAATTCGCAATATGTCTGAAACAACATGTCCAGGATCATGAACGATTTCTTTGATAGCTCTTGGCCATTTTTTTTATATTTGTCAAATTTTTGTTTCGTTGGATTCTTAAATGCAAATCTACCTATAAGATGGATCGACTTACAGGATGTGGATCTACTTACAGTTAGAAGTTTCATTTTTTTCATTAATAATGTCAAAGCTACAGCTAAGATCTAGCTGAAATTTGTCATTTTGATTAGATAATGATGTAATAAAGAATGAAGCTACATTCAAAGTTTTGTCATGATCTTGTTACCAGAACTATTTAAAATACTAGGGAATTAATGACAAAAATCAATCGAAATTTTTCGAGGAAAAAGTGTATTAATTGATTTTCACACCTGCGACTGTGAAGAAAGGAATAGGAAAAAAGTATTTTGCCGAAATGTGACATCGAAGCAAAATTCAGAAAACAATTCAGCAATAAATTCTCAATGATTTTTTTTTGTTATGGCAGTTTTTTATCGGAGAGTGAAAGATTTTGAGATATTAATGAGTGGTCGAAATCGTTTTCAGGATATTACCGAAGGGGTTAAATTCTCCATAGAAACCGAAACCTTCTCCATCAAAACTTCGCACCGGTTGATCTTCGTGCACCCAAGGTGTTTTTTCCGTAATTCATCATTGTCCCAATTAAATTGAAAATTAAAATGCGCCACCATTTACTCGAACGGATGATCAAGAACATGATTGAAGCGTGTGGGCAGCCAACCTGATGCAGACCGTCGCATTGTTCCCATGAGGCTGCACCGCGCGCCACCTGTTTCATCTCATTACGGCACTTCCGGTGATAAATCAGCGAAGATCAATCTTCCATAGGGTGCAATTCCCACCCCGATGACTCCTTTCTCCAGTCAATTCAGGAAGAAACTCTTTATAAACTTTCAACCGATTCAGTGTAAAAATCTACTTTAACACATAACTATTATAATGAAATTCCATGAAATAAATTTATAACCCACTCATAGACTTCCCTATAATTCTAATATTTTTTCCACACTACAAAGGATATTTGAAAAAATAGATTAATGAATAACCGCCCTGGTAAAAGACATCAAACAAAAATTTGCAGATTTCATTCTTTAATTCTATAGTAGAAGACATCAAACTAAATTTTTCAGATCACAAATAGACTCAGTTCTCCAGAAACGCCCAATAGGCACTCAAACTTCGAACACTCTATACAGGGTAAAGAGGTTATTCCTTCAAGGACATGTTATCCTTTGATTATTTTTGAAAGAACGCTTTTTTGTGAAGATATAGGACGAAACAAATTTCGAACAAATAACAATCGAAACAATCAAAAATAATCAAAAGATTAAATATCTTCAAAAGAGTCCAAGGAATAACCTTTGTGTATGAGGAAAATTTGGGACGTGGAAAAAAAATTCAAAGATCGTGTCAGAGACCAAATACTGAATCAAAATCGCAGATTTGAATAATGATGAATATTTAAATTATAATAATACGCACGCACTTTGCCCGAACATAGCGTTCGAATACCATAAAAGTTTTTTGTTTGTAATAATCACAAGAATTAAACAATAATGATATCGATACTCACCTATATTTATCCGAATTCCGCATTTATAATTATAGTTTTATATCAGTCATTTGAAACAATTATCATGGGATTCTCTACTTAAGAAAACGTCCTGATTTGTTACTTCAAAATCTTATACCATTTGTAGATCATTCAGAACGGAATAAAAATTTTACTGTAAAATTCTCAATAGAAGTTCAGCCAGTAAGTAATAGTTGATTATATGTTTACCAAAATAGAATTGTCAGTTGACTCAAGGTTTTTCCGTTTTGAATAATTAAGGTTTTTTTAAGTATGAGTTGCTCTGAACTTTAGAGCGAGTTGATTGTGGTTTTGATAAATGATTCGTATTTCAAATAATTCTTCGGACAATAATTTTGATTTCGACTGAATTCAATCTCGTATTGATGGTGTTATTAACTTAAATATTGGCAATACGCAACAACAGCTACAAGTGATGCGGATAAAGAGAATATTCATATAGTCTGTAACGGTTGAACACTTTAAAAAAAATACGAGAGATGTTTGATGACGTACTTTGATGCTAAAAAAGAATTTTCAGAATCACCCAGAAAGAAATATTCAGGTAAACTTCAATTTCGTTTTCCTTTATAAGATGATTTATTCAGTTTTAAATGAATTGAGATTATTCCAAGAGCTTTTCCAAAATAGTTTGCTCTGTCCTTCCGGTAAATTTCAAACTTGCAAAATTATATTATTATATTGTGGAGATACAAAACCTTGCCAAAAAAAGTACCACATGACCCACTTTCCCTATTCAAAAAATTTAGAAGGTTGATGGGGATGGCACAAGGTGCAACAAAAATCCTTCAAAAATGCATAAAAATTTGGTAAAAGTGAAACAAAAATTGACCTGTTTCAGGATTTTGTTGCCACATATTTTTCTTCTGAGAAAATGAATTTGTTACATAATTTTGACGCGCACTGTATAATAGGATCTGTGCAAAAATTTACGGTTGACTCTGAGACTGTAAACAGCAGTAATAAAAAGTGCCAACTGACATCTGTAGAAACGACAGCAGACATATTTTTACAAACGCCATATTTTTCCTGTGAACACAACAAGAAATTTATGACCCCCTTCTAGAAATGTCAGAGATTTAGAGTCGGCTATTGCCTGTTGTCAAAGGATTTATGTAAACGAATAAGCTATATATTTGGGAAAAGTATATTGCTTGAAGTGACGCCTCAGATCGCAGTGGATTGTGAACCAAATTCATTTTAATTTTACATACAATATAGTCTGTAGTATACCAAGACAAGGTACTTGGAGCCATGGGCAAAGCCATAAGACGACAAGGTGGCTGTCCTCTCCTACGAAAATTATTTGATGATCAATCAGACATTTAGAAACAAAGCGAACTTCATCTTTTCATAATATTTTTCTACCCATATATTTTCATATCTGTTCCTTTGCTTTTTACGATTAAATGTCTGCTTATTTCTTCAGGGTATTTAATGTTCAACTGTATGACTATTTGTCCACTTTTCTATATTATTATACAAGGAAATATACATCTAGATGCCACAAGAATGCTCTTCTTTTTATCGTTTTCTTTCCAAAAGAAAAGAAGACCTACGGATGGATGATGATGCCATATTTCAGTAAAAAAGGAATAGTTTCGAGTCAATCAAAGGATGCATAATTTCCTAGATGGAATACAGAAGGTGAAGGTGTAGTCCGTTGAATAAAAAAAAATTGTTGAACTCTGAGTTATCCCATTCATCGCCCATAATCTTTCTGGATTAAAATGTGGGGTATTTCTGCCAAGTAGGTATCAAATAAAAACGGTATGCGCGGTCTATGACACGTGCCCGACCTACCACTACAGGTAAGACATTTTTAGATGCAAGTTCAAAAACCTCACCATTAACAAATAGATGAATAAAATTACCTGCGAATCTAACGACCTGTATCCTTTTATCAGGTTGTTTGTTTGAATCCTAGCAGTGATGCCCAAATAAGTTGAAGAATTGATCGAATAGTGGAATTTTGGTATTGCTATTCTTGTGTGGAAAAATTTAAATTTGGTCTATTTGATGTTGATGATGTCTGCGATCTTAACTTAATTCACAATCAATCACAATTAGGATAAAGGAAGAATTGAAATTAAATCTCATATTTTTAGATTATATAATCATGTTTAAGTTGAAAACCTTTACATGTAACTACCTCTGGTGTATGTAAAGTGAAAATAAAAAATAAAATAAAATTTTCAACCAGAAAATATAGAAATTTTAACCTAACTCAGCATTTTATTAATAAACTTTTTCTTTCTATTTTTTCGAGAAAACACGATAACCTCATATTATAATGGAATAGTATGTGTTGATGCATAATTCGAAAAGAAATTGTTAAACATGTTTCTGAGAATATTTGTTAATTTATTCATAATAGTGAACTAATCCCATACAAATTTCCCTATGAAAACAAATCAGTAAATCACATATACAGTGCGCGTCAAAATTATGGATCAAATTAATTTTCTCAGAAGAAAAATATTTGGCAACAAAATCCTGAAACAGGTCGATTTTTGTTTCACTTTCACCAAATTTTTATGCATTTTTGTAGGATTTTTGTTGCACCCTGTGCCATCTCCATCAATGTAGTATTTTTTGTGGCAAGGTCTTTGTATCTTCTTAACAGGCGTACAGAAATTTTCAAGACAATTTTTTTTTTAAATTAGTTAGTTCACTCCATTTTTTTCTCCATTTAAGAGTTCGCAGGGGTTGAAAGTTGTGCATGAACAAAACCGTAATGGTCGACTTTCACTCGGTGCATGACAAATTTCATTAGGTACCATCGTCTCAAAGTAAATGAGCCATATGACAAAGTGCACATACTGAAAACCTCTTTGAACCAACTACATAAAAAAAAAATTTTTCTTGAAAATTTCTGCACGCCTGTAAAGAAGTTACAAAGACCTTGCCAAAAAAGGACCACATGACCCACTTTCCCTATTCAAAAATTTAGAGGGAGCACCAAAAATTCTTCAAAAATGCATGAAAATTTGGTGAAAGTAAAACAAAAATTGAACTGTTTTAGGATTTTGTTGCCAAATATTTTTTCTGAGAAAATGAATTTGTTCCATAATTTTGACGCGCACTGTATAAGGACATAAAATATGCAAATGATATACCTACCTATACCAAATCTAAATCAAAACTTTGGAGCCATTTTTCAGAAAATAGACGTTTTCCATGTTTCTTCGTGAAAACTTCCCTTTTTTTGGAAATATTCTTTTATAATTTATTACAATAATTTCAGCTTGAGAAAAATATTGGAAGAATGTATCACATGATATCAGTTCTCACTGAAGATACTACCAATTCATTCAAATTAGAATTGGTTGTTAGGTTGGGAGTTTTTTATCATTTTGAATGAAAGGTGTTCATGAAGATTATCCTTCAGTTTCTTTTGGTTGTTTCTATCCACAAGAAAATATATATAACTTGTCAGAAAATTGTCTATCATCACACATCACGTAATGGAAATAATAAAGAATATTCCTGCAATTATTCTTCATATCCCTGAAATTGCAGAGATCTTTACAGGCACGTATTCCATTTTACAGAGAACTGTTTCATCAACGATTTGCACATATATGGTATTTTTATTATGTGTTTATTGAAGAGCGGAGAAAATTAAGGAATAATTTTCTTTTCTATTATTCACAATGAATACAAATATAATACAAGTGAATAATTTTAACCCATCAACATTTTTCCATGAAAAATGTTTCTTAAGAGAAAGTTTAAGTGAATCTTTTTCAATTGTAAATAATTATTTTCAGGATGATCATTTGTTGTTGTATATATTTTCATTAGGGCTGGATTTTCAACAGCTGGCTTCCTGAGTAAATATTTTTGTTTTATTCAACAAAAAAGTAGTCAGAATCAAATAGCTAGAATGAAAAAGTCCTGGAGTTTGAATTCATATTCTTTCAGAATTAGAAAAATAAATTAAGTGAAGAATTAATTCTTCAGAAGGTTTTCGTGGAGAATATAGTAATAATTATTGATCCACTCGGTTCAAAATAGTTTCTTATGTAGATCAACCTGATATTTAAATGTTCAAATTAACTATATGGCTGAAACAGAGTTATTATCAGTTACTTTCATGAGAAGAAAAAAATTGGGACTTGAGCTGATATTTCTGTTGGATACAAAATACTAAAACAGAGTGAGAATTTACAACGGTTTTGAGAACTGAAGTTTCAATAAATTATATAGGCGGTGTAAATTTTCCCAAAACTTCAAGTTGTAATATTTAGTGATTGTAAAACCCAAGACATCCCCGATTCTTTCCTAGAAATCCTAGAATCCTGGTAATTTGCAGCTTGACAGTTCCCTAAATCACTCAAATACCTACCATTGTAAAGTATAGTCATCCTGCGGATTTACTGCATTCACTAATCCTCGAAAGGATAAGACCCACCTTAGACTTTAAAACTTCTTGGTGGATTAGAGAAGAAATGAAGAGTTCAAAAATCTAAGATCTTCGAGAATCTTTCATTTATATGGCAGGCATTGAAAGAACAAGTTTAAAACCAGTATAATATTTATTTGTTCATTGGTAATATCAACAGAAAATGGTTTATTAACACAGGATTCTTGAGATTATACAATTATTATATACAATTAAAATAACAAAATACAAAGATACAATATAAAAGTCAGTCTAGGAAAAATTTTACAATGGCGGAAACATCTTAACTACAAATAACCGCAGGAATATGCGCCAGACAAGTAATACGAAGTAAATTAACATAGATCACATTATTTAACTATTAAAAACAGATTTTTACCTGGTAACTTTCACGAAACCTGGCGCATAACATTGTAATTGCACATTTGTATTCTATGCCACCATACGGGAAACTGACACATACAAATAATTAACGTAATACCAATAAAAATTATCACATATCGATCAACATATTCACCCAGAACTTAAAACGTGAGTGTTTATTGTGTCTTGATTTTCAATCTGGAATTGAACCAGGTGGGGTGAATTTATTTAGAATTTTTCATTGGCTGATTATGTCTATACATTGAAATAATGTTAATATGTCAAAATCGCAGGTGGCATTACCCTGAGTGAGGGTTAACATAAAACACTCAATTGGCACCTAAATTCAAGTATTGTTGCTTTAAAACTGAGGTAGATTCGTTACTGATGGTGATAGATTCAACGAAATTTTCAAATTCGTTTATGGGCTTTGAAGAAATATCAAAATCTGCGTTGTAATATTATTGCGTATTATTACTTTAATTTACGGACAAACACCCTTTTTCAGTTGAAAAGTCGAAAAACATTACATTTTTCATTGAATTAATGGCGTTTCACAAGAAAACGTTGTCCAGCAGCTTTATTCACATGTTCCTTCAATATTTACAAATATGGAAAATATATTAATTTTGGTGGTTTTTGTCAGGACCAGCGTTACATCACCGAAAAAGTAATTATCTTTCAATACGAACAAGTTGGAAGGATGATTGTGATGAAACTGTATCGCCGACCAAATCCACGCCGTAAACATGAACATTTTTTTGTGAAAAGTCAAAACTGACAGGAGTCTAAAATCTATCATTTATACAATATCAATATAATTCAATCTAAAGTTGTTTTGTACATCCATTTATTGATAATATAATCTGATATAAGTATATATTTTATTAATCTATTTCATCTGAGATTCTGAGGTATTGCTGTTTTGAAAAGGTATTGAATTGAATTATTGTGAACAATCGATAAACAATGTTGAGCAATTTAAGTTTCTTATACTCTGTAGTCCTTATGATCTTTTAAAATTGGATAAACTCGAGGTCAATCTTAAAATTATCTGTACAGGTAATAAAATATTCAACTAGAGTTACAACATTGAGAAAGAAAGTGCCAAAGTGCTAACATAAAACTCTATAAAACTTTACCTCTTCAGATCACCGTCGTTTAGCTTTTCCTCCTCCTCCATTCTTCATCTGTGCTCTACGCTTGTGAGTTTCCACATGTTTGAGCATGTGATCTTTTCTAATGAAGCCCTTATGACATGTCTCACAATAGTGAGGTTTGACTCCTGCGTGACAGAACATGTGTCTCCTTAGATCTGTCTTGTGGTTGAACATTTTCTTGCATTTGGAGCATTTGTGGGGCTTATCGTCTCCATGTTTGGAGACATGAATTTGGAATAAATTCTGATCTTTGTACCTCTTCCCGCAACGAGTGCACTTGAAGGGTTTTTCCCCGGAATGTGTGTTCTTGTTATGCTGAGTTAGATAGCAAGCTTTGTTGAATTTTTTGTCGCATTCAACGCAGACGAATTCTCCAACCGGTTTTTCTTTGACCGGTGGAGTTTGCACGGTGCTATCTGGCATTAGGTCGTCATTGACCAACGGAGCTTCTTGCACCGGATTTTTTATGAAGTTGGTCCATTTGGTATCATCCAGATTGTTGTTGTTGGCCAGATCGAGGTATTGAGATTCAGGAAGAACGTATAAAGTATCGGCTGGATACACGAATATCCCATCGGTTTCTGTCAACCGATTGTCATCGTACTGGTTTTCCTTGTTGAAATCTTCAGGGATACCGACGGCGTTGTCGAAGCTTTCAGTTAAGAAGACATAAGGGTTCGTTGCCGAAACCCCGCCCCCCACGTTCGCGTCATCGTAATTTCTGCTGCCGAATCTGAGAGATGCGTGGATCTCGTCGAAGCTCGGTAATTGTTGAGAATTACGGTTGAAATTCGTGCTGATGAATTCTTCACCAGAAGTATTGAGGCTGCTGATAGCCATATCCTGCGTAACGTGGGGGGCCTCCTCGTTTGGGTACATCTGGAAGTGGTTGGCTTCCATAGACATTAGGTGGGGCGCCATACTGAAACCAGGGGGGATAGTGTGAGTATTGGTACTGAGCGGTAGCAGACCCCTCGACTCCAAGTTCATTGTTGAGGGGCCTGCCTCCCCGTTTGGGGAATTGCCATTAGTAGTCAGATTGTTCAAGCTTAGCATTGGGCTCACCAGGGTTGGGCTGTGAAGTAGGTTGGAGTTCAGCGGCGGCACGTTCGGCTGAGGCTGCCGGTCGTACGGTCCATTTGGAGGTTGCTGTAGGTGGCCTGGCATTGGGGCCGGTCGGTCGTATTGGGGTGTGAGATTACTCCCATCGTCCAACCTGGAGTCCCCATTTGGGCTGCTCGAAGTGCTGCCTTCCCTACTGTTCGCATTATCTCTTGCCGGGTGATGGTGAGCACTGATCGGAAGCGAGGCAGGATCTGGTTGACCACTCGCTTTAACTGCGTTCTTATGCAGGGTGGTATTGTAATGTCTTTTCAAGTGTCCAGAACTTGTGAACCATTTATTGCAGGCTGTGCAATTGTATGTTTTCGGCCTTCTGGCCTCGTTCGATTTCCAAGACGCACTTTTCGTCGTTGTAGTAGGCGCTGAAGCTGTTACGTTAGGAACTTGAGGTGTAGAAATCACAGCGTTTGTTGACTGGGTCGGTAAATGATCGAATGCTCCAAAATTGGATGTTGGGGAGAGTCTTGAAGCAGGACCTCCGTTCCCCATGAAATCTTGTCTTGAACCTTGCACGGGTTTGAATATTTTCTGATCGATAATGTTAGATTGATTGAATCTCGGCATCTGTCCGTTGTTGATCGCCAGTTGATCTTGCATCTGAGCTTGGATATTCGCTTGAGGCGGTGAAGACCAATTTCCAACTAAAGACGATACATTGTGCGGAATCTGAGACGTCTGATTCGAATTGTTCTGTTTATCGTCTTTCGAAAAAACTTGATGAGAGTCCAAATCCAGGATATCACTCTGTTCTTCAGTTTTAATCTGGGTGGTCAAATGTTGGCCCTCATTGCCGAATAAATAGTGCTGATTCCCTTGATACGAATTCAGATGCGGCGCAGGTGTAGGTGGATGCGACATGTTGATATGGTCCACTAACTGAGACGCCGAGTTACAGACAAATCCACATTTATCACAGGTTTGTGGACTTGGAGACGGCGTTGGTTGAGGGGGGTAAACTTGGTGGCCAGAAGTAATTTGCACGGGAGAGACTTGATTTTGTTGGGGTCTCTGATAAGGGGCGAATCGATAGGAGTTAGTTACGTTGGAAGATTGATGGACGGGGTATTCTTGATCATATAATTGATTTTGAGTAAGATCGAAATGTGGGAGCGGGTAAAACGATTGTTGTTCGTTCATCAGTGGGTATTGGTGATATTGTTGATTGGGTGACAACTGTTCTACTTTAACTTGTTGGTAATTTTGGTAATGCGGGGAAAATGCTGAATTTTCTTGACTTTGATACGGGGAAGAACTATGGTTCGATTGGGGCGTAGGGGGATGTCCGTAGACATGTTCAGGGGATGTTCTATTGAATTCTGGATCTGGCTTAACAACAATATCAGAATTTTCTGAGGAACTACTATTATTCATAGGAAACTCACGCTTAATCATCGTAGTTTTGGCATTATTATTTTCTTCTGTTTTGAGACTGTTATCTTGGGAGCTCCATTTGTTGAGCAAATTTTCTTTGTGGGAGTACTGAAGATGCACGTTCAAAGACTCCGGGGAATCCAGGAACAATCCGCATTCTTTACACTGGAAAGGACTACTGGTTTGTTGCTGTTGCGGCTGATGCTGCTGCTGCTGTTGTTGTTGTTGTTGTTGGATGTAAATCCCACCACCACTTGTATTCGCCATATCACTCAAACAAGTCTTTAAAAAAATAACAATGTTCTAAACTAAAAACACAACGATTAACACTGGTAGACTGTCATCAACTTTTAGTTCTCAGTCCGGGAGGCATAACATATTTAATAAACACGAATAAATCCGGTGACTTCTTTTTTAACATCACTCGTAAACCAACCTAATCAAAAACGAAAAGTAAAAAGTCCGGAGGGCTGTACTTAGCCCATTGTCACTCTTATTAAACACTGATAGAAATGAAGTTCTCAACGTACTGTATTTCTCCACACTGATATAATCTTTCGTGGTAGACAGAATTGAATGTCGGAACGTTTTGGGATGAGGGGTCCACAACGTTCCTCCAGCAAGATTTCACGCAAACTGAAGATCGGGAATACAGATCTGTTCACTTGGTGGAATTACGAGAGTCCGCCTCGTCAGGAGAGCCGGCCAATCGGAGCGCTTCGTTTGATGTACTCGGGGTGGAAGGGGGTAAGATGCTGAATTTTTGAACATAGATTGGTTTTGGATTTTGATGCTTATATGAGATGCGTTTACGATAGTGTTTTCTCGGAAAAATGTGCGTACCGTTTGACGAAATTTTCTTTGAGGGAGTTACGAATATTTTGGTGATGCACAATCATCCCCGATTTCACTCGATAAGGGTCTATTCCATTTACGATGTGTTCATAGATTTAATTCCAGGAAATATCAATTAAAATTCCGTTAAGTCAATTTTACCGGGAATTATTTTTAGAATTTAATTCCGACAATTTAATCAATAGACTGGGATATGATTAACTATAATGAATCGAATAATTCATTAAATTAAAATATACAGACTGAGTAATCAATTTGAAAAACAAAAATTAAGATGCCTCGATATGAGTTGTGTCATTGTTTAAACAATTGTAGCATTCAAATCACCCCTATGGTATGTTATATGATTTTTAGTATTTCCGGAGATTATTTATATAGTCTTTTCAATTATAAATTTTGGTTGGAATCATATACATATAAATCCCCATCATTTTATCAGAACTCAGCATCTCTATACAAGTTAAATAATTTAAATATTTTTTTCTGTTCAATAACATTTATTTTTCGAAAGAAATAAAGTCAAAAAACACATTTTAAAGACGTTTTTTAATATTTCGCAAACAAATGTCGAATATTGTCAATACTTCGTCATGGCCTAAATCTAAAGAATAAAAAGAATTTTTATTGAAGATCATGATTTTTCATTTTGACAAAATCAGTATAAACATCGTCAATAGCTATTTCGTTGGTATAGATATTTAAAAAAAAGTTTATTGATGAGAACGATTAATATCACGATTATTATCTATTTGTGAATTCGTTTTCATTGCGAAATAATACGAATCTTATATCGCAGATTTGTGGCACCGATGTTTAGTCAATTGTGAAATATTTCTAACATAAATTGGAGCTTATATAATTTCTGCGAATTCGCAACGTCGAGTATTCGTAAATATTTGAAGGACAGCGTATGACATGGCCATTTTACAGAGAATGTTCTCATTCAAATTTTAAACTTGATATTAATAAATTTGACGGTAGTAATGACCTGATAACGATTAAATTCTTCAATAAGATCGGTATTAATCATGGTGAAATATCTTTCAGATTGTAATTTTGTACCTTTGTAAATTCACAATCCATCCATATGGTAAAACTGTGTTATTCTTTGAGGATATATGTGAATCTATAAAAGCTCTGAAAATTCTTGTGAACATTTGAAGAATTCTATAAATTTTTGTAATTTTACTGGAGTTTCACAACAAACCCCTCAAAATATTCAATTATATGCTTGTGAAATTACTATAATTATAATCGTGAATTATGTATATGTAATTTTTTGTAATTTTACCCCCATTTTTTCCAGTTACCTCAAGGTAGATGAAAATAATAATAATGATCTATATCTCCTGAACTATTTTAAATTGTATAACATAGTTGATTAAATTGAGTCGTCTCCGCCACAACTATAATAACATTCTGTAAATAGTCTTGTTAGTTCTCCTTCAGCCAGGGATTTATTTATGCAGGATCCCATGATTTTAACTGCCAAATATTCACAATTAATGATAATTAGTCAAGTTCAGTATTGTTCTGTTAAAATATTTTCAACAAAGTTTTATTTGTATTTGAATTCAAGATTAAAATTGTGAAACAGTGAAGTTCAACAGACCCAGGGATCATTTTGAACATTATCTTCTAAAAAATCCGTTTAAAGTTGTTATTGCTGGTAAAAGATAAATTAAAGACCAAAACACTAGACCTGCATAAAAATTCGTTGTCTGATTACTTTTCCCCTAAAAACCACTCTCCTCTACATGGGGGTGATTTGATATTGAAAACATTTTTCTCTCAAACCACAATTTGAAATTATTTGCCAATTTTCAGTACTGTTCCATAAGTACTGAGAAAACCGTAATTTTTCATTAGTATTTGACATTATGAGAAATAGTTAAATAGGAACTTCATAGTAAAGAAAAAGTTTAAATTGATATCGATCGAGAAATATTTAAAAAAATCATCGAAATAATGATTCTCAATTTTCTCTAATGTTATATAAATTGTATAACATCGGTTTGAATTGGATTCTATACTCAGAATACTAAATTTTCACTTTAAATGTTGATTACCTGGCACTGGCGGATCAAGATAGTTTTTCAGGAGGGGGCATTAATTTTTTCAGGGGGCCATGAACTGAAATTTCCTACCAACATTATAGGAGTTAAAGGCTCAAAATTAAATTTTTTATTGAATCTATTTCGAGGTCCAAGGAGGGGGCCATGCGCCCCCCTCCTCCTGTAACCGCCAGTGTTGCCTGGATATTTGATTGACTAGAATGTATATGCTAATAGGTAAAAAATACTCATAAAACATTTATTGAAAAAATCATCATGAATCAAATATCATCAGGCTCATCGATTGGTATAATAATAAACTTTTTTTCAAATACTACATGGGCACCTTCGAGAAACTTCAAATGATTTCTGCAATCGTGAAAGGTTGAGTTTTGGGAGGTATTTTTTGCGTTGCGGAGTCATCGTTGCATTTTGACTAATATAATTTTAATATCTTATAATTAATAGAACGTATATTCCTGATTGAAAATTTGCGAGAACCATATATAATTATGGTGATGGTCCGACTTAGACTTCTGGGAAACCTCAAAATCTAGAATGATCCAGCTGCATTATCGCACTTATTGGGATATTGCATGTCTGCAAAACCGGCCAACAATTAATATTTCTCGTCTAGGAATTAATTTTGACACCCTAGGTCACGCTATTTTCGTTCCCTGAAGATAATTTGAACAGACGAGACGTGAGTTCAGACGGAAATGTCAATGCCAACTTTTCGAAATCGCTTTTAATTGCAGACTTACAAGAATTGCAACCGCGGCTTCAGTCGCATGGAAACGCCGCATTTTGACGGGGCATTTTCGGCGTTTATCAAATGATTATGCTAAGCAGTTTTTTACGAGTTTTCGGTAATAAAAATTATGTCCGAGAACTAATTTTCAATGCGAAATATTCCGTGCGACCTTATGTCTAGCTGGGATTTGAATATTTCGCGGCGAGCAGTGGCGGATGCACGAATTCGAATCGGCATTTTTTTCGGGAATCGCTGGAAATGTTTATGAGATGCATTCTGTTGCTATGTCCCAATTCCCAGCTATGTTATATTATAATGCCGTTGATTTAATTGGTTTGGAATTCGAAATCCGCCACTGATTTATGGACATTTCGGCAATCCTTAATGAGAAAAAATATTGCTCAATTGGGATCCTTGGGAATTCAACTTTCACATGGGCAGTTCCTGATTATCCACGGGTCATTTCGTTCGGAAATAAAAAATTGAGAAGATTGAAGAACCAATATATTTTACCATTCGTAAAAGACGATGATATCGTCCAGCAGTAACTTGCGAATTTTTGGCTGAACAAAAAAATTAATGAAGAAATATTTTTCTAATCATTCTCTTATATTCCGAAAGAGAACAATCAGACACCACCATTTTCAGAATAAATTTTGTCAAGACAAGTGAATATATCTCCTGTCTCGGTTTCATTTTTCATACTTTGGCAAATTAGCATTTTACCTTACTATTTTCAAACACAAGAAACTGCTGCAACCCTTTGAAGATAATAACATGGTTTGAAGGACCATTTTGAGCCAGGCACACTGCATCTACCTCTTTTTTTTACTAATATAGCTTTTAATCCTGAAAAATAATCCAAGAACTGACACACGAAATAAAAATCTTTCCAACAGCGAAAACATTTTCGAAATCGGATTTGTGATTTCTGAGATTATCGCTAACAAAAAAAAGTTCTCTCTTCATAGAGGGTTGGGATAAACTATCGAACAAATATTGGTCTAAAAACATATACAGTGTGTATATGAATACACCAAAAAATAGGGTAGGTCTTTCATAAATATTTAATTATTTTCTTGAAAACCAGAAAACCTCACATTGATGAAATTGAGTAGAGAAGTTTAAAGTTGTATATTTCATTAGATTATTAGGTACAATATTCGTAATAGTTCTCAATAAAAATCGCCTACGGATATATTTTAGTTCGGAAATAATTCCAGCCTATACGATTCAGGCGTATTATCTGTTGATAATTTATTTTATCTGAAAAACCGTGTATTTTAGCGCGAAATCACAAGAGAACTTGTCGGTTGAGAATAGATCAGACTATCCAAAATTAATTTTTCGATGAAAAATTGAACGTGAAAAAAGTTTCTTGTGAAACAACGTTGAGGGGAGGCTTTTTCCACACCTGGCAATCAGAGAGGAACTTCACATTTTTTTGAGCGCTTTAAGCTCGCTTAAAATGTCTGCTTCATTTTATTCTAGTCATTTTTTGGTTTTTAAGAAAAAGAAGTGAAAACTATTTTCGGGCTCTCTTAAAGGGGTTGTAACTGAGCAGGGGGGCTCAAAAAAAGTATATATGGAAGCCCCTTGATAGCAAAATCGATTAAGATCAGATCTTGTGATATGATATGCAATTATTTTCCTCATTATAAAATAAACATTTTGAAACGTCTGTAGAATTATTTCTTGGAAAAAAATAGTTCTCTAGACATGACACCTGTTACTCTTCACATTCGCTAGCAAAATTATGCCCATGCCGGTAACAATTTTCAAAATTACTCTAACCCTTTCAAGCCTAGTAGTATACTAGACATACCACAACTATAAGATTCATTCTCTATTCAAAGCAGAATGCTGAATGAATCTTATACTAATTAACTATAAGAGTCATTCTTGATTCAAAGCAGAATCGAAAATGAATCTTATAGTTGTGGTATATCTAGTATAAGTTAAGCTTGAAACGGCTAAACAATATTTTCTATGGATGTTATCACTGTAAATATTGTTAATTCTCTCTTTAGCACATTCACTTATAACAAAATGAGTGTCTGAATACTTTCAAACCCTTGAACTGTATTGATATAGTAGTAATAAATTTAACAATTAGTGTCAAACGCAGAAATTGACAAGTTAACAGAAGGAAGAATTGTCATTTACATTAAATATATTATTAAGTGTGATGACAACCGAGTGGCTATCATCTGATAAGTCTCGTTGACATCTTTCAAGGAAAATAAGTACTTTGTGTGATCTTCATTGCAGGTAATCGGAAGATCATTTACATCATCACAGTTAGTTTTAGTTACCTATTTCAGTGTAATAGTTTTATGACTTTTTAAATTGATGGTAGTGAAACCAATCAAAGCCCATCATTCAGTATTTGGGATAAAAAACATACCCCCCACAAAAAAGAGCATTTTCAAAGAGATTCCTTTTGATGTATCACACATAATTTGCAATTCGTGCTTTTGAAGAAGGAGTTGATGGGCCAAATATGGTTTGAGTTCTGATCAGCTGCTATGCTAATTAGAGTTCTCTATTTTTTTGGAGACGGTTCCGGGCATTTCACGATATCCTTGGTAACTTCCGAGATACCTATATCACTGCGAAGTATCAAAACTGACACTTTAATTTATATTATTCGTCTATTGTTCCGTCACTGGAAAGCAAACCTGGACCAGATGGATAAACGTTCTTTTTTGGCCTCGTGGCTGATCATTCAAATCGAAATAACATGACGTAAGCCAAATATAAATGCATCATGCAATTTGCCAGTTCTGCAAGGACAAAAGTCCGTTTACCTCATCTCATGATAGACGTTCTATAATTACCAGACGGGTAGACGATCACTTTATAGTTTTGTATTCATTTGTTTTGAAATGTCGAAAATGAGTGTGGTGTGGTACCCGAAATATGAAATCATTTTGTCACGCAAAGGTCTCAACTTTGAATGCTGACCACACAATGAGTTTTAATATCATAAGGTGTATTTAAAATTCATCAATATAGCTATTAAAAATGCATCTAGTTAGCTTGGATGTAGCAGTTGGACCGTCTGCATATTTTGTTTGATTAAAATGCTTTAATCAACAATTTCCTGTTTTCCACAATAAAGAAACAATAAAAATCTTTCGTAATTCAGCTAAAAAGATGAAAAATGTTTCAAATCTCTAGCTGTAATACCTGAAAAATTCTGAATAATTATGGAAATAGAAGAATTATCCATTTTTCTCTATAATCCAATAAAAATATCGGAAAAGGATAAAATTTCAACAATATTTTCATTTTACGATTGTAAACCGAATTTGTACGCTAGAAAAAAATTACCTTGAGATAAGACCTCAAGTCGTGTTGAACATCTGCAGTACACATTTCTCTATGGAGGCGGTAAATAATTTAACAATGCCTCCTTGACCACCATGAATTCCTCTTCGAACTACCATAAATGAAGTTAAGCAAAAACTGCTTGAACATGTGTAAGGCATATTGACACAACCAGCAATTTGGTACGAAAACCTAAACTAAAATTGGTCACTAAAATCATTTACGTGGAGTCATAAGCATTATTCGAAGAGAATTGATATAGGAAAGCAGAGAAAAACACAGACAAGTATAGAAGAAACATTTCGCCTCAAAAATAGTAGGTAAATAGTAGTTGACAAACAAAGTGTCGCGTTGGTTCCTCTGAATACACGAGTCCAAAAACTGAAAGTGAAAACTTTTCAATTCCGAAGTAACCTTCAAAACCGATCCAGAAAACTTTCAATATGCAAATAATGTTTTTCAGTTTCATTTCAAAGCAGTATTATAGGATCAAATATGCAAGAATATAATATTTGGCATTCTATATGCCTCCATTCCAGTCTTGAAAATATTGTGCCAATTCTTCCACCAGTTCACATACTTTGCATGAATTAAAAAAGTAAATTTGAGTTTAACAACACCAACTGTCTGATAAATAAGTGAACGCAAGTTCATTGTCAAGGCCAGTGGGTTTTCGAGTCATCCATAAATTGGACGTTGAGATGAAAATCTGGTATCGCCATTTATTCTGGACAGGAATTATAGGATATGATGTCAACAATCCATAAAAACGATTTGTTATTTTTATGAGGGGCAGTTTAAGATTCGATGTAATGATTAGGAATCATTGTTGAAATTGCTGGATTTGTTATTTTGGAGAGTTTTCTCATGCACTTAGGTCATTGAACTCATCAAGCATGAAATTAATGAGCTTGTTATTTTCGTACCTTAGTTGAATATAATTCAGATTTCGTTCTTTTTTCTGTTGCAGTTCAGAATTACAGATAAGGACATGGAGAATTAACACAGAATTAACTATATGAGCACTGCTAATCAAGTCCACAGACTATTGGAATCTGTAGTAATCTAATTAACCCACTTATATAAAAATGATTTCTGATGTTTCCAGAAAATCCAAGAAATTTCTTGGCTGGTGGCTGAAAGTTTACGTCAGAATATTGGTCCGTTAGGATCAAATAATTGTGTTTGTTATGGAACATTGTTAATCTTTATGAATAGTTGCAAAAAAATTTTAGTGCTGATTCCTTGTCGAAAAATAGGGTGGGTCTTTTATGTTTAATTTTCATCATGAAAACCGAAAAATTGACAAGAATGAAATTATGCATGCCAACGAGAAGGCACTAAACAAATTTTTAGTGGTGTACCTCTAAGATTGCAAGAGGTAGAAAAACCCACCCCTAAAACTTGTTTCGCAAGAAACTATTTTCCATATTAATATTTTCTAATAAAGAATTTATATATTGGATGCTCGATCTCTTCTCAATAAAGAAGGTCTCTTGTAATTCATTGTTAAAGTTCACATTACCGGAAAAAAAATAATTTATCGAAGATAATACGCAACGACGTGTACAAATTGTTGAAATTAATTTTTAAAATCAGTGTTCCATTCGCCAATATTGGTCTGGTAGATTGAGGTTCCTCAGAGCTAGTCGTGGAGGACATATGTCAGATATTATTTTTAAAACATGAATGTCATAAAATCATCCTCCAAATAAAAATGAAAGTGGCTTCAATCTAGATTTAAATGGGTTTTATATCAATTTCAAGTTATATCTTCCAGAAAGGCTTAAGGTTATGGAGTAGGTACATCAGAGAATTCAAGAAAGAGATAAAGGAATTCTTGATTGTGAATTGATTTTATGGGATGTGTGAATATTAAAATTGTTCTTTTGTTTGAGGTTTATAATTTATTTTTTATAATTATGTATTTTTCATTATTAAGATGTTAATCTGATTTTTTTTCTTATATTGTTTTTTCTGACGAATTCTATACAGTTTGTAATAAGCTGTCCAGGGAATGAATAAATAATCTAATCTAATCTATCCCTTTAAAGAAAACAGCCTATACATAAAAACCCTTAATTTTGGCTTCTAGAAAAAGATAATCCCTGTATACTGAGTCGCAGAACTTTTATTACAACTCTTGCGAACAATGTTGAGATTATCAGTTATCCTTAAGGGGACCTGGTACCATGGGCGTTCGCAGAAATTTTTCTCAGGGGGGGCAAAATGAAAATTATTGAAATATTGGGGGTGTTGTACTGAAACACGGTAAGGCCATCAAAATCTCAGGGGGGGTCATGGCCCTTGTGGCTTCCCCCTGCGGGCGCTCATGCCTGGTACATGTCCGAGCTCGCGAGCTCCCATCAAAAATTGGGCTTTTTATTTCTATGATATCTCAATTCGTATGCGGCGTAGATCAAAAATTTTTTTTTAATTGAAGCTTAATTATTTCTTTAGAATGTGTATTACTCGCTTTTCTGTTTTTCTTCGTATATTAGGAAAAAACCTGGTGAGCTGTAATTTCATGAAAATCTGGACAAACGATTCTATTTCCATGATATCTCCGTCAATTTTCGGGATAAATGTATGAAATTTTTCGTATACATGCGGAATAAAATTTTGCAGAATGTGTATCGCTATTATTCGCTTTTTCGTTTTTCTGCTTATATAAGGAAAAAAACCTGGTTGAAAATATGACCAATAATGTTCCTACTTTATAATCCTTTTAAAAATTAAGGGGGCAAGAACAAAAAATCTGATCAATAGGTACACATGCATATTATGGAAAATATTATTCCGCATATAAACTGAAAATTTCATACATTCATCCCGAGAATTGACAGAGATATCATGGAAATAAAATCGTTTGTCCAGATTTTCATGAAATTACAGTTCACCAGGTTTTTTTTCCTAATATACGAAGAAAAAAGAAAAGCGAGTAATACACATTCTAGAGAAATGATTAAGCTTTAATTTAAAAAAAATTCTTAGTCTACGCCGCATACGAACTGAGATATCATGGAAATAAAAAGTCCAATTTTTGAAGGGAGCTCGCGAGCTCGGAAGTGTACCAGGTCCCCTTAACTTTTTGTAACACAATAATCTTCACATTATTGGTTGAGGTAAATATTAACTTTGCATACTGCTGTTTAACACCCTGTATTTCAGAAGCTGTCCATTATATCTCGTTATGCTCAAGTAGAAATTTTCTTTTCCTCGAATATCCTGGTAGTCCTGAATGACCAATTCCCAAGTCGCCGATTATCCTCTATGCAGAGGCTTTCGAAACGCCGATTACCGGCCAGATTGACAACCGTCAATTTCACCACCGCAGATTTGCGCGAAGTGAAGAACCTCCCGCAAAAACCAAAATCCACGGTCGCCCGCGTTAGATAATGGCACTCGGCCCGTCAACACGGGGCGCAGTGAGCGTGGAATAGCGCACTGTGGTCCGCGGGACCTTGAGAGCGTTGCAAGCCGAAATTGTCGATGCCCGAGGATGCAATTAATGCATGCAGACGGGGCCGGAGTCTCGTCCGCCAAAATAAAAATACCTAAATAGGTTCATCGGAGTTTATGCGATCGTCCGCGCGCCGAAAAGACCGACTATCTCACCTTGAATTGCCACAGCCGAATTTGTCCGCCGGATCATCTCGAATTTGTTTACAGTAAATGATAACGTGTTGCGCGGCCCGTTTTTGGGTAGAGGGGTCTGGGATGGGTATTAGTACGATTATATGTATTATTTTTCAATAAGAACAAGAAAAAAGTAGGAAAAAAGTTGGTCGATTGAGGTAGATGTGGCGCACCGTGAGATCCTTTCTGCTTCTGTTGATTGCTTCAACATTATGGGGTTTAGATGGTAACTTTACTCCCAGGTGGGTAACTTTGTTTCGAATTGATATTTCGTCGTTTTGCAGGGCCACTGGAATAGGCCTTTCATCAACGAACCAAATTTATTGTTGCATATACCTACAGGTGACCCATCAGAGGTGTGTGCTTAGTCTATTACTTTTTTCTCTCTGAGCTTTTTAGTTGATTTTTCTCCGGAACGGTAGAATCAACAACGATGCACTTCCAATACGTTTGTCTCTCATAACAAGTTTCTTGGCAACCCTCAAAACTTTTTGTAATCACCGAGAAAACGTCGATATAACGTAATAAGATTTCTTAGACTCAACTAAAATATATTCATCTTCAAAAGTCTTGGCCTCACTAGGTTTCTCAAGAAATAAACAATCTGTGTTCTGGAAATGAGATGACCATTATGATTCTAAATTGAATCTTGCATTAATTCACTAATGCATAACTTTAAGATAAGTTTTCTAGTGATAGAGCAATCATGCAAGTTGCTGTTATGAGAGCAGCCCTCACTGCACTGGTGTAAACAGGGTGACAGTCATGATAGGACTATCACATTATCACGTTCTACGAGATAGTGCAGTTGGCAGCAAACATCGTGAGAGCAACAGGAACTCCCATCGTCAAAAAGTGCTGTGATAGTCGATACCTACATTCTCACCTTTGACAAATTGTCAACAGATATTTTCCTCTTTCAAAAAATATCCTTATTATTTAGTTGTACTGGTCTTTTTTGCCTATATGCGAATATATCTGCATGTCGATAAATTTCTTCGTTTTAGAATCATAGGGTGTTTCCTGCAAATGTGCATTTCAGAAAAGTTGCTGTAATTTTTTTCCTGTCAAAATTTTTTTCCCGATAGAATTCAATGTGGCCAGTAGTTTTTTCCAAACCCTTAGATACGTATTAATGTACAGGGTGATTGTTTCTATTTTACTCAATAGCTATCTCAGTTGATATTGGTCGTACAAAAACGTTTAAATGAGCAAATTTGTAGTATTTTTTATGGGCATTTTGAATTCAGTACTAAGAAATGCATAAAAGCATCCTAAAACTAAAAATTTTATGATGACTGTTATTTTTCAAATGGTACACCCTGTATTTTATTCTCCTAATCGGTAGAGCTATTTCTTCTGATTTCAAAAATATATTCTTTATGTAGGTTATTTTTTTTTTCTAAAATATAGGTTTTTTTCGTCCAAGTCTAAGGCAGCTATATAGAACGCCACTCGAGAATGCTGTGATTTCTTTATATCGAAGTTGAAGTAGCCATGGATAATAAAAGAATAAAGAGTATGGTCCAAACTTTATTTGTTCTTTGCTTCCGATCATTCACCGCTTTTCTGGTTTTTATCGAACATTGAAAGTCGGCTTGTCAACGTTCCTAAAGAACTTCCACGCTATATCACGTTAGGAATGAGATACTGCGAAAGAGAAAGAAAATGAAAAGTAATTAAATACCGGGTAATTTTCGAAATCAGAGCCGAATCTAAATAGCTTCTTCGCTGAGATAACATCTTCACGGCGAATGCATCCATGAATTTCTTTTGTTAGGAGCTTCCACCCTGTCTTGCAACCCCCTGGGAGCCCTCCGGCTATTTGGCAATGGCAATCTAGTTCTAAAGAATTTTTACAGAGCGGCAACAATAATCTGCGCGACAGCTAATGGTAGAAAGAAGCCGAGTTGATGTAATTTATTTGCTTCATCTGACGTACTAATGTATAGGTTCTATTCGGTTGTTCTTGGAATTGTTGAACAAGTGGTTTGTGCGTTCTTTTGTTATATGATGCTCATTATTATATTCTTTTGGTATCTCGGAGAACTCTTGGCGAAAACAATAATTCAAATTGTATCACACGTTCAAGGGATTTGATACGTGAAACGATTTTTAATTCATTATTTTTTTTTTCATTTTGGGTTTATTGTTTTTGGAACAGCGCAATTGTAAAAAATTTTTGATGACCTAAAACTATTCAATAATGGAACGATATGAAATATACAATATTGAAGTAAGTTGGAATGCAGACTTTCCGTGTTTTTGATGAGTACACACTAACACACTTCGAGTAAAAAGTATTAATTACTAATAATAAATCCATCGTTAGCTTGGTGGATTTGCATACCATTTTCTCTCAATGCGAATGTGAAAATACATTCATATCCAAATCCATCAATTTCAATATGAATACAATAACAGAACGGTTGTGGAGAGAGATTGCCTTCGAGAACCCTAAAGCGTGGTTTGAATATTAATGTGTCAACTCATTTAATTCCGGTGGACAGCTCGAGCTTTCTGGAATCTCGGCAGAGTAGGAAACTATCGAGTGAATCCATTTTCTACCTCATACATGATGAAACGCTTTGAGATCGCTATGTTTGGAAGAAGCAAAGCCGTGTTAATGATCATTTAAAATTTTATTCTTGGGGTGGTGTATTTCGCTGTTGTATCGGTTTTATATGAATAAAATTTCCAAATTTGTTTTGTAAGTGACCATTTTCCCGGTTCTCTCCTTTTTTGAGTTCATTTCTGATTACTTGAAACATTTGTTGTTTTTTTATGAATGAATAAATAAATTAATGAAAATTTGTGAACGCTCAAGCTGAAAAAGTGTCTATATAGCTGGTTTATAATCTTGTTTACTATATCATGGGGTGCATATGCCACCACTCTCCATAAGGCTACTTTATCCTTGGTTTTTTTTGCTGCTGAATACTGTTGTTCTGTTTGATTTAACAGTGCTCATGTCAATAAAATTGCTGTGCACTTCCTATGGGGATTATCAGTGAAATCATCAGATCTACGCATTTAGCTTGATAACCAGTTCTCTCAAACATAGCCCCCTCTATTAATTCGTACACAGGTTGCTGCCATGAAATTTTGGGATACATTTCATTATTTTCCAAATTTATTTCCAATTATAAGTAACTTGCCAGATGCAAGACTTGCTAGATTGAAGTCTCGAAAACCTTTATGGGTTACTGGTTTCTTTTACTCTAAAAAAAAATGAGAAAAGGAAATTTGAAGTTCTGTATGGAAGTTTTTCAACAGAAGTCATGGTTGTGGCAAAAGTATACTCCAATAATTTTTATAAAATATCCTAGTTGGCCAAGATTTAGGTTTGTCAAGTTTTTTTACTTGAAACTGACGCAGTGTGAAATGTTAAACAATTCTCAGAGACGTCTGTGCACGAGAACAAAACTTGAAAATGAAATATCGAAAACACAAAACTTGAATAATTCCGAACCAATGAGGGCTACATGGTTGATTTTTGTATCAAAATGTAGGTTTTCGGGGTCGCTCCATTCAATAAAGAATGTTTCAGAGCTTTATCTATCATAGTTCAGATTTTCGCCTGTGAAATGGCATTTTTTTCAAAAATCGAAATTTCAAACAATCATAGCTCCCTTTTCTTTGATCGCCGCCACTATTTATTCATATTATGTTGATCAGCATGGGTCACAGTATTTCTGTGCAAAATATGAGCGATTTGAAAAATTTAAAATTTTGGATGAAAAATGACTAAGGGGTATGACCCCCAAAAAACGCCTTAAACTCATTACCAAATAAAAATGGGTGGATCTAACGGTGGGATTGCTCGGACAACTTATTCGAACCATTCGAATCCTCAATAAATGCAGTTTTAGGATCAATAACATCAATATCTTGAATGGTCTGTGCACGAGAACAAAACTTGAAAATGAAATATCGAAAACATTAAACTTGAATAATTCCTAACCTATGAGGGCTACATGAATGTTTTTGGTATCAAAATGTAGGTTTTCGGGGTCGCTCCATTCAATAAAGAATGTTTCAGAGCTCCATCTATCATAGTTTAGATTTTCATCTGTCAAATGACACTTTTTACAAAAACTCGAATTTTCAAACCATCACAGCTCCCCATCCTTTGATCGCCGCCATTATTTATTCATATTATGTTGATCAGCATAGGTCCAAGTATCTCTGTGCAAAATATGAGCGATTTGAAAAATTCAAAATTTTGGATGAAAAATGCCTAAGGGGTATGACCTCCAAAAAACGCCTTAAACTCAAAACCAAATAAAAATGGGTGGATCTAACCGTGGGATTGCTCGGACAACTTATTCGAACCATTCGAATCCTCAATAAATGCAGTTTTGCGGATCAATAACATCAATATCTTGAATGGTCTGTGCACGAGAACAAAACTTGAAAATGAAATATCGAAAACATTAAACTTGAATAATTCCTAACTCATGAGGGCTACATGAATGTTTTTGGTATCAAAATGTAGGTTTTCGGGGTCGCTCCATTCAATAAAGAATGTTTCAGAGCTCCATCTATCATAGTTTAGATTTTCACCTGTCAAATGACATTTTTTACAAAAACTCGAATTTTCAAACCATCACAGCTCCCCATCCATTGATGGCCGCCATTATTTATTCATATTATGTTGATCAGCATAGGTCCAAGTATCTCTGTGCAAAATATGAGCGATTTGAAAAATTCAAAATTTTTGGTGAAAAATGCCTAAGGGGTATGACCTCCAAAAAACGCCTTAAACTCAAAACCAAATAAAAATGGGTGGATCTAACGGTGGGATTGCTCGGACAACTTATTCGAACCATTCGAATCCTCAATAAATGCAGTTTTGCGGATCAATAACATCAATATCTTGAATGGTCTGTGCACGAGAACAAAACTTGAAAATGAAATATCGAAAACATTAAACTTGAATAATTCCTAACTTATGAGGGCTACATGAATGTTTTTGGTATCAAAATGTAGGTTTTCGGGGTCGCTCCATTCAATAAAGAATGTTTCAGAGCTCCATCTATCATAGTTTAGATTTTCACCTGTCAAATGACATTTTTTACAAAAACTCGAATTTTCAAACCATCACAGCTCCCCATCCTTTGATCGCCGCCATTATTTATTCATATTATGTTGATCAGCATAGGTCCAAGTATCTCTGTGCAAAATATGAGCGATTTGAAAAATTCAAAATTTTTGGTGAAAAATGCCTAAGGGGTATGACCTCCAAAAAACGCCTTAAACTCAATACCAAATAAAAATGGGTGGATCTAAAGGTGGGATTGCTCGGACAACTTATTCGAACCATTCGAATCCTCAATAAATGCAGTTTTGCGGATCAATAACATCAATATCTTGAATGGTCTGTGCACGAGAACAAAACTTGAAAATGAAATATCGAAAACATTAAACTTGAATAATTCCTAACCTATGAGGGTTACATGAATGTTTTTGGTATCAAAATGTAGGTTTTCGGGGTCGCTCCATTCAATAAAGAATGTTTCAGAGCTCCATCTATCATAGTTTAGATTTTCATCTGTCAAATGACACTTTTTACAAAAACTCGAATTTTCAAACCATCACAGCTCCCCATCCTTTGATCGCCGCCATTATTTATTCATATTATGTTGATCAGCATAGGTCCAAGTATCTCGGTGCAAAATATGAGCGATTTGAAAAATTCAAAATTTTGGATGAAAAATGCCTAAGGGGTATGACCTCCAAAAAACGCCTTAAACTCAAAACCAAATAAAAATGGGTGGATCTAACGGTGGGATTGCTCGGACAACTTATTCGAACCATTCGAATCCTCAATAAATGCAGTTTTGCGGATCAATAACATCAATATCTTGAATGGTCTGTGCACGAGAACAAAACTTGAAAATGAAATATCGAAAACATTAAACTTGAATAATTCCTAACTTATGAGGGCTACATGAATGTTTTTGGTATCAAAATGTAGGTTTTCGGGGTCGCTCCATTCAATAAAGAATGTTTCAGAGCTCCATCTATCATAGTTTAGATTTTCACCTGTCAAATGACATTTTTTACAAAAACTCGAATTTTCAAACCATCACAGCTCCCCATCCATTGATGGCCGCCATTATTTATTCATATTATGTTGATCAGCATAGGTCCAAGTATCTCTGTGCAAAATATGAGCGATTTGAAAAATTCAAAATTTTTGGTGAAAAATGCCTAAGGGGTATGACCTCCAAAAAACGCCTTAAACTCAAAACCAAATAAAAATGGGTGGATCTAACGGTGGGATTGCTCGGACAACTTATTCGAACCATTCGAATCCTCAATAAATGCAGTTTTGCGGATCAATAACATCAATATCTTGAATGGTCTGTGCACGAGAACAAAACTTGAAAATGAAATATCGAAAACATTAAACTTGAATAATTCCTAACTTATGAGGGCTACATGAATGTTTTTGGTATCAAAATGTAGGTTTTCGGGGTCGCTCCATTCAATAAAGAATGTTTCAGAGCTCCATCTATCATAGTTTAGATTTTCACCTGTCAAATGACATTTTTTACAAAAACTCGAATTTTCAAACCATCACAGCTCCCCATCCTTTGATCGCCGCCATTATTTATTCATATTATGTTGATCAGCATAGGTCCAAGTATCTCTGTGCAAAATATGAGCGATTTGAAAAATTCAAAATTTTTGGTGAAAAATGCCTAAGGGGTATGACCTCCAAAAAACGCCTTAAACTCAAAACCAAATAAAAATGGGTGGATCTAAAGGTGGGATTGCTCGGACAACTTATTCGAACCATTCGAATCCTCAATAAATGCAGTTTTGCGGATCAATAACATCAATATCTTGAATGGTCTGTGCACGAGAACAAAACTTGAAAATGAAATATCGAAAACATTAAACTTGAATAATTCCTAACCTATGAGGGTTACATGAATGTTTTTGGTATCAAAATGTAGGTTTTCGGGGTCGCTCCATTCAATAAAGAATGTTTCAGAGCTCCATCTATCATAGTTTAGATTTTCATCTGTCAAATGACACTTTTTACAAAAACTCGAATTTTCAAACCATCACAGCTCCCCATCCTTTGATCGCCGCCATTATTTATTCATATTATGTTGATCAGCATAGGTCCAAGTATCTCGGTGCAAAATATGAGCGATTTGAAAAATTCAAAATTTTGGATGAAAAATGCCTAAGGGGTATGACCTCCAAAAAACGCCTTAAACTCAAAACCAAATAAAAATGGGTGTATCTAACGGTGGGATTGCTCGGACAACTTATTCGAACCATTCGAATCCTCAATAAATGCAGTTTTGCGGATCAATAACATCAATATCTTGAATGGTCTGTGCACGAGAACAAAACTTGAAAATGAAATATCGAAAACATTAAACTTGAATAATTCCTAACTTATGAGGGCTACATGAATGTTTTTGGTATCAAAATGTAGGTTTTCGGGGTCGCTCCATTCAATAAAGAATGTTTCAGAGCTCCATCTATCATAGTTTAGATTTTCACCTGTCAAATGACATTTTTTACAAAAACTAGAATTTTCAAACCATCACAGCTCCCCATCCATTGATGGCCGCCATTATTTATTCATATTATGTTGATCAGCATAGGTCCAAGTATCTCTGTGCAAAATATGAGCGATTTGAAAAATTTAAAATTTTGGATGAAAAATGACTAAGGGGTATGACCCCCAAAAAACGCCTTAAACTCATTACCAAATAAAAATGGGTGGATCTAACGGTGGGATTGCTCGGACAACTTATTCGAACCATTCGAATCCTCAATAAATGCAGTTTTGCGGATCAATAACATCAATATCTTGAATGGTCTGCGCACGAGAACAAAACTTGAAAATGAAATATCGAAAACATTAAACTTGAATAATTCCTAACCTATGAGGGCTACATGAATGTTCTTGGTATCAAAATGTAGGTTTTCGGGGTCGCTCCATTCAATAAAGAATGTTTCAGAGCTCCATCTATTATAGTTTGGATTTTCACCTGTCAAATGACATTTTTTACAAAAAATCGAATTTTCCAACCATCACAGCTCCCCATCCTTTGATCGCCGCCATTATTAATTCATATTATGTTGATCAGCATAGGTCCAAGTATCTCTGTGCAAAATATGAGCGATTTGAAAAATTCAAAATTTTTGGTGAAAAATGCCTAAGGGGTATGACCCCCAAAAAACGCCTCAAACTCATTACCAAATAAATAGGGGTCGATCTAACGGTGGGATTGCTCGGACAACTTATTCGAACCATTCGAATCCTCAATAAATGCAGTTTTGCGGATCAATAACATCAATATCTTGAATGGTCTGTCCACGAGAACAAATCTTGAAAATGAAATATCGAAAACACAAAACTTGAATAATTCCTAACTTATGAGGGCTACATGGTTGATTTTGGTATCGAAATGTAGGTTTTCGGGGTCGCTCCATTCAATAAAGAATGTTTCAGAGCTCTATCTATCATAGTTTAGATTTGCACCTGTCAAATGGCATTTTTTCCAAAAATCGAAATTTCAAACAATCATAGCTCCCTTTCCTTTGACCGCCGCCACTATTTATTCATATTATGTTGATCAGCATAGGTCACAGTATTTCTGTGCAAAATATGAGCGATTTGAAAAATTTAAAATTTTGGATGAAAAATGACTAAGGGCTATGCCCCCAAAAAACGCATTAAACTCAATACCAAATAAATTCAGGTGGATCTAACGGTGCGATTGTTCAGAGAACTTGTTCGAACCATTCGAATCTTCAATAAATGCTGATTTGCGGATCAATAACATCTATATCTTGAATGGTCTGTCAGACGTTGCCAATGCTAATTTCTATTTACTCTTTTCTAACTTTGTAAATGGACTTGGTTCTTTCGAGGTTTGATTGTGACACACCCAGGTTTCGTAGTACCTACTACTCATTTCATACTGGAGTATTTCAAGTTGTGCAAAAAGGTCTTGAATGTCTTCTATAGGATTATTTCTTGAGAATTTTTAAAAGTGGGGAATTCCACTGTTAGTTCATAAGTTTTTTTGTCGGGTTATTCGGAAACTTTCTCCGAATGAGCTATCACAACAACTACAACAAGTAAAATACTATTTTGTCCATTATTTGTCAGTAAAATTTCAACACTCGATTCTTGATTTCCGTACAAGAAAATAGCATAACTGCATCTTCCAACCATGTTTATATACGTGAAATATTTCCAGTCAAAACAGAGAAAAAAATTTCTTCATCATTCGCCAGGTCTTTGGAATTATTATTATACATAATATTTTCTCTAATTCTTTATTTCCCCAAAGTAAATAAACATTTTGATAAATACGTTATTACTACGACCTCTATGTAGAAAGGTAGAAAGGACAACGTCGCTTAGTTATATGACAGGAAAATGACTATAACCTCACGTTTTCAAAATATACACCGTGAAATGTGTCAGAATGTCAAGGCCAACCGGGATTCATTATAAAAGTGAATGGAGTATACAGAGTGTAACAGCCAAATGGAATAAATTCGATAACGAATAAATGAGGGCGTATTGGGAAAAACGCTCGGACACGTCGATTTGTAATTTTAAATGCGCATATTTTTCAAGAAAATGACATTATATAGGGTGTTCCATGTGACCGTGGCCAATACCAACTTTCTTATTTCAAATGCAACCCCCTGTACATTATTTATTTTTTGGATTCTTCAGAGAATTCTAGACACAATTCATGCACAATGTCCTCCTATACCTATCTTTAACTATTTCGGAAGTATTAAGTGTTTTCAGATTTATTGCAAAAATCAACGTTTTAAATAAAAATTATTTTATTTCACAAATTCGGTACATGACACTTAAAACCTAATAAGTAATACTGGTTATTTCTTAATTATTAAAAAGAAAAAAAAATATGAATGTCAATGTAGGAAATGTTCAAAATGATCGCCGCGAAAGTCTTGGCAACATGCTAATCTGGTGAAGAATTGTCTTTTAACGTTACTAAACATTTCAGGCGTGACTGATCTAATCGCAAGCGTGATTCGGTTCTTTAGGTCGTCTAAGTTTAAGGGTTTCGTTTCGTATACAATACTTTCGACATATCCCCACAAAAAGAAGTCTAATGTAAAATTGTAAAAAACCGTAAAAAATCTGAAAACACTTAATATTTCCGAAAAAGTTGAAGATAGGTTTAGGACATTGTACATGAATTATGTCTAGAATTTTCTGAAGAATCCAAAAAATAAATAATATACATGCATTCGAAATAAGAAAGTTGGTATTGGCCACGGTCGCATGGAACACCCTATATAATTTTATTTTCTTGAAAAATATGCCCATTTAAAATAAAAAATCGACGTGTACGAGTAGGGTAAGCAGGGGTAATGGCGCTCACCGGGTAATAGCGCGCACCTCTATAAGTTTTTGAAAATGGTGCAAAACAATATGCAATAAACTTATAACGGGGAAGTGGAAGGACATCTAACACGTAGCAACGCGCAAGAGTAGTCAGCTGGTGAAAAGCGACGGGAAAATGCGTTTACTTGTATGAGGCTGTGCTGAACTAATTTTCGTCGCGATCTTTTTTTCGGTAAGTTCAGAATTTTGATATTCATTAAATTTTCAATATAGTTTTCCTAGGTTCTAAATCATTCTATTTCATGATGAATTAATCAATTTTCAAGAATTGCTTTTCAATGTTTGTTTAATTTAATTTTAAATTCAAAACGACCGTTCGGGGTTATCCCGCTCACATGAGCGCCATTACGCCTTAGTGACTTCTTCTTTTATTTTTATGGATATTCCCAGAAATCGCCAAAGAACAACCGCCAAAGCGGCTTGGAATGAAGAAATCCTCAAATCCGCTAAAAATTGCGGTTGAAAATTGGATGTCCAAAAGACAATCCGCAAAACAATATGACATGCCATTATTCCCATTCACTACTTTAAGGGATCGACTAAAAAGCCAAAATATATGCAATTTTATGATTATAGCTATATATCATATGATCATAATGGATCTCACTTGTTCTATTGCAAAGAAACAGGTATGGGCGTCATTTCACCTTTGCCTGAGCGGTATTACCCAATGACAGGGGCAATGACGCTCAAAGCTATTTTTTTTTCGAACCTTTACTACTGCTCATAATTCTAGGATGTACACGATTCCTTTTAAAAGTTTGATCATTTAATAGTTAAAGTTGAAGTTAATGTTCTGAATTTCAGAATAAAACCATTAATTTAAAAAATATATTGCGTTTCCCTTAAGTGAACGCCATTCCCCCTGTTTACCCTACGAGCGTTTTTCCTAACACCCCCTCGTTTATTCGTTATCGAATTTATTCCATTTGGCTGTTACACTCTGTATGTTTTTTTAATACAATTCTATTAGAGGGCAATACAGATTTGTTTTGGAAGAGAAAAATCGAACATCAAGGCATGTGCAATGAAAATGCAACAAATACCTTGAAAAAATGTTAATCTCGATTAGTGCCGACTAGAGGATCTGGAAACATACTCCAAAAAGTATCAAGCGATAATTAAGTGTGCCGCTCGCTACACTAACCTACATTCAAAAAGTTCCACAAACTCCGAAGATCCTAATCGGGTCGGTGCACAGCTTCAGGTAGTTTTATTAATCTGAAATCCCGCATCGTTTTGCCGCTCCCCGAGGATGAAGTCCCGGCCTAGAACTCGACACTTTGCCGTCATCAAGGGATCTCTGCCTCTCTTTTCGAGGCACTAATTCCATCTTTTTCCAACTCGCGGATCCCTGGCCCAACCAAAAACCCGGTGCGTAGGTCAGGGATAAGAATCTCTAATATTTTCTCGCAAACGCAGTTAACGGTTCTTCAGGCCCTGCTATGTGTTTTCAGGATCTCCGGCTGATTAGATTTATTACGGGCTCCTTGGGACGGGAAGGATACAACTATGTGGGAAATGGGAATTGTGGACTACTTGATTCGGGATGGGTTGTCTGATTCCCGCAAATCTATCTATTGTTGATTGTATTTTATTGGCAGGAAATGGCGTTTTATTCGGGGATATTTCAGATGTGTATTCAATTCATTATGATTACACGCTGATTTAATGAAAATGTCCTCGTTAGAATAGGAAAAATCTGCTCTGTAAAATCTTGACGTCTATTCAATACATTGAGAAATGCTGGACTGTTCCGCACACGTTAAATTCACCACGATGCATTCTTCGAACTATTCGAGTTTAAGACCGTCTTGGAGCGGAGTAGGATAAATTTAATTGGTGATTTTGCCATTTCTCAAGTTGAAACTTTCATATAGAAAAAATTTCGTGAAATAATTTGTTCTGATGATTTTTACCTGCTGTTGAAAAAAGACTCATGCAACCCCCTGTATATTATTTATTTTTCGGATTCTTCAGAGAATTCTAGACACAATTCATGCACAATGTCCTATATCTATCTTTAACTATTTCGGAAGTATTAATTGTTTTCAGATTTATTGTAAAAATTAACGTTTTAAATAAAAATTATTTTATTTTACGAATTCGGTACATTACACTTAAAACCTAATAAGTAATACTGATTATTTCTTAATTATTAAAAAAAAACAAAAAACAAAACATTAATGTCAATGTAGGAAATGTTCAAAATGCTCGCCGTGAACGTCTTGGCAACATGCTAATCTGGTGTAGAATTGTCTTCTAACGTTACTCAACATTTCTTCTCAGTAATGGTTTTTGCTTACTTTCTTCATATCAAGAGGTAAATGGAAAATAAGTATTGAGTGTAATGTATCGAATTTGTGAAATAAAATAATTTTATTTAAAATGTTAATTTTTGTAAAAAATCTGAAAACATTTAATATTTCCGAAAAAGTTGAAGATAGGTATAGGACATTGTACATGAATTATGTCTAGAATTTTCTGAAGAATCCAAAAAATAAATAATATACAGGGGGTTGCATTTGAAATAAGAAAGTTGGTATTGGCCACGGTCGCATGAAACACCCTATATAATTTTATTTTCTTGAAAAATATGCGCATTTGAAATTACAAATCGACGTGTCCGATCGTTTTTCGTAACACCCCATCATTTATTCGTTATCGAATCTATTCCATTTGGCTGTTATACTCTGTATAAACCTTCCTCTTGAATCACTTTATCTATTAAAAATAAGGTTTCAAAATCCGTTGCGTAGTTTTGAAGATTTAAGCATACATAGGGACAGACAGCGAAAGCGACTTTGTTTTATACTATGTAATGATGTACATATACAGAGAGTCTCATTAGTGCAATGAGGTAGAAAGTCTCATTACTTACGTCTGTAACGGAATCATTTTACTGCAAAAGTGGTTGCTCTTGCACTGATATATCGGCCTAAAATAATGGTAAAGGGTGTTCGTTTGAAGCCGTATTAGAATTGGGTCGGATTGTTCTAATGGTAACCCCTTCATATCATTTCATCGTTTAGTGCCAAATTATTTCTATTTATTGGCATCAAAATTTTTCTTTATTTATCCGGCGTTGCCGATATATTACGAAAAAATTATGGAGAGTTGGAAGATTTCACTTCATTATCAGAGTGATATAAACTTCAATTATCTGGTTTGGGTCTTTCAAGTCTGATGAAATGATGGCAAGCGATTTCCTTGTAGAGGTGACAAGGTCTAAAAATTGGAGAATTTCAGCAAGTATGCTCAGTTTTTTCAAATGGCTTCAAATTACTTTCTATACACATCCTTTAAAATGTTTAGTTTTCGAGTAAGATAATTCTTCATCGCTGGAAGTTAATATTTTACAAAGCAAAATGTTCCTCGAAATAGATGACCTTGAATATGCTAGCGATATAGAATTATTCTGATCATCAGTTTTGCAACAGCAGTAATATTTTTTTTTTCTGATGTGCCTCACCACCACTGAAAAAGGCTCACGCTCTGGGACTGCAGCCCATTTAGCCCTGAGCCCCTGAGAATAGGGTAGCCATGCACACAGTTTTGTGGGATGTACAAAACCCTGTGAAGAGTCTTTTTCGTGTTTAAACTAAAACATTCATAATTAAAAAAAATAACCGAACGAAACTTCATTTCAATTTCTCTCAATCGATACCAATCGCCCCATGCCAGAAATTCATCGACAAATTGCCAGTCAGGGGGATCTTCCTTTGATATGTAGGGTGTGTGTCCTACACTCCTCGCCCCGCACACACGACTGGGCTTCAGTTCGGCGAACTAAAAGAAAGAACACTGACTAGAATATTCAATCAAATCAACTTAGTCGGGCTCTCTTTTTTCATCATCAAAGTAGTCGCGAAATCCGGAATATGTGACCCCTTTACCGATCACACTGGCGAAAATCTAGAATTTAACCTTGTTATCGTCCTGAATCGAATTACCGGAAAGTATTCGTGTGTTCTGAAATTTACTGTCACTTTCCGGTGAAACGGAAAGTTTTGTTTCAAGTCGGGGCAATGGGGGGTAAACGGTGTTATGGGGCGAAATCGATAAATTGAGGATGAGTAAGATTTTCGTCTGTATCAGGCTGCGGGAACTGAATGAGCTAATTCCTGACATGTCGCAGGATTTAATTCAATGAAAGTTGAAGAAACGGTTTTTCTAATTTTCTAATTGACTGTGCTCCGGTCTTTCTTGCTGCGGTACCTCACATTCTTTAAATCTTCATCTTAAACTATTTGTGTAGTTTTTAGATGAGACTTGGTAACAGAAATGTAAAGGATATTCCAATAGGGTTTTTTTTAGAGTGATATAATTTTCGATAGGGATAACTGTGATTTGAAAGAAGGTAGAAGCCATGTTGTTTTGAGATTTCTGTTCAGTAAGCATTGACAAATTATCATGGGAACACTCACGCCGCAAAAACGTTTACAAATTTTTGAAATTTATTTTTAAAATCTGTGTTTCATTCGCCAAACTTATAGAGCATTTCGTGAAATTTATGGTTTACATAATCGTCCATAAGAGCAGCTTATTCGTCGGACTATCGATAGATTTCCGAAAACATTTTCTCTATACTCCATTCACTTTTATAAAGTATCGCGGTTGGCCATGATTTAGGTTTATCAAGTTTTTTCCCCTAGAACAGACGCAGGTTGGCACTTGTGAAAATTAAGCGACATTGCCAGGTCTACTTTCTATTTACTCTTTTTCAACTTTGTAAATGGAGTTAGTTCTTCGAAGATTTAACTGTGGCGCAGGTTTCGTAGAACTAGGTACCTACTACATTTTCATGCTGGAGTATTTCAGGTTGTGCAAAAATGTATTTAAATGTCTTCTGAATTAACATAATATTTTCTCAAATTCATTAACTTAGTAAATGAACATTTTGATAAATACGTAATTACTACGATTTTTCAGCAGAAACGACAACGTTGTGGGCGTATCTGACAGTGCAATGACCATAACCTAACATTTTCAAATTATACGCGGTGAAATGTGTCAAAATTTCATGGCAAACCGCGATACTTTATAAAAGTGAATGGAGTATACTCGATTCAACAAAAATAACAAGACTATACGTACAGAACAAAATATCGCATCTGTAAGTGATAGAGTAAATGACATGCAGATTTGTCTATTCGTCGACGTTCACAACAAGTTGGACTTTGTGCATCCACCACATCGAAAATTTTGAGTGAAGAACTTGGTCTACATAATTTTGTAATTCCGAACGATTGCTCGTCAAAAAATAGACATAGTGTGCCAACATTTCATGTCTTTGAAATCAGTAGTTTTGCTGTTATTGAATGAAATTCTACTATGAAGCCAGGTTTCCTTGTTTAATCATAGGTTTATTACGATGACATCAGGCTATGTCAATACTCAATAGTGAGAATAGTATGTCAGTTCATTTATAATGCATTGAAGAATCAATAAATGTACGTAGGAAGGGGGCCAACATTTTGAAAATTTATTGCAATAGCTATCATTAAATTTCTGTCAAAATTTTTCATTGTTAAGAAAATTGTTGTGATAGTTTCAAACTAAAATTTTTTCATTTAGTTATCATTCATTATCTGCTTTATTCACTTGTCACATTCGTCGCAACTAAAGAACGGACTTGATATATCATTCTGTTGTACCTAATTATTATTGCATAGTGCATGATCAAGAAAAATAGGTGAAATAAAAATGACAATTCCTAACAAAGCCTACTTAAAGAATGACGAGCATACCAATGAATTTGACTGAGCTGAACAAGGCTTTAGTCATGAAATTCGAATTTTATTCGATAATAACGCCAAATCTACTGATTTTTAAGACATGAAATGTTTGGCACACCCGATTCCTGGACTGAAGAATGAAATAATTCGTGTCATTAGTGAGATAGAGCCTCAATTATGTCAAAATGTCATTGAAAATTTTAACAAAATATCTTGGAGCGGAGGTCTGAAGTCAAATACCTAGGAATAACCCTAGATGGCAAGTTTCTGTGGAATAAGCATGTTGATAATGCTACTGGCAGAGCTACAAGAGCTCTGATGGCGTGCAGGCGTCTATGCGGCAGGAATTGGGGCTGTAACCCGAAAATACTCCGATGGATGTACGTCATGATTCTGAGACCTATAGTCTCATATGGGGCAGTAGCCTGGTTTGCTAAGGCAAGTCAGGCAAGTTCGAGGAAAATGCTCGACAAAATACAGAGGCTTGCCTGTGTGTGCATCACGGGAGCTATGAGAACGTGCCCAACCAGGGCGCTTGAGATCATCACAGCAGAGTTGCCAGGTCTGGGGATTAATCCCCAATCTGGAGATTTTCAAAGCGTCTGGGGAAAAAGTTGAGGATTTCAATAATCTGGAGATTTTTTGGAGAATTTGGCTAAAAATGAATTCTATTCTATTTTTGAAACGGTAGATAGCATACATGACAAAATAGATATGTCTTGTTATGATTTGACAAACCACCAAGGTCGTCACCAGGCTTTGAGCTAGGGGGGGGCAAAAAAAAATCAGTATAGGAATAATGAACTGATTTTCGTATATTATGCTATTATTTCATGAGTTTTCAAGAGATTTTTGAGCTCTAGGTGGGGGAGGACCGAGCGAACCGAAGGTCCGATATAGATGCATAGAAACCCTGGTGTAAGGACTCCTAAATAAAAATCGTGACCAAAAATTGTATATCAAATAGGGCACTCTCGATTGTAGATCGGGTCCTAGTTCCGGAATTACCCGCAATATTTTGGGCTCGTGGCGCTATTGCGCCAATGGAAAATAGCGCGACCACTTTCGGGAGAAATGAAAAGTAAGACCACATCGCAGATTTTCGATCGACAAGAAAGTCTTACTCAAAATCTAATCAGTGCCAACACCAGGTATTCTATGCATCTATGATCCGTGTGATTTTTTGAATTCTGGAGATTTTTACAGTAAAATGGAGACTTTTAGATAAGGTTATCGAAACTTTTAATTTTTCTACCTGGCAACACTGCATCACAGACCTCACACCTCTACATCTAGTGATTTATAGGGTAGCCCATGAGGCCATCCTCAGAGTATCTAAAGAAGAAACAGGCAATGAGAGAGTCATGTTTCAGAGAGCATGGTCCTCTCTAAATGACTACACCTCATCTGCAAACCTTCCTAGTGATGTAATGATCAAGAAAGTAAGCACTGAGAAACACTTCAGTACAATGCTAAGCAAAAGAGAGGATTGGGAAAGGGAATACACCAACTATAATCTCAAAGAAAATACAATAAAATGGTATACAGATGGTTCCAAAACCGCTACAGGAGCTGGCGCTGGGATTAACTACGTCTGTAGTGCTACAATAGGAGACCATTTGACTGATATTATTTTTCGTACATGAATGTCATAACCGATACTTCAATTATCAATAAAAAGTTTTCGAAAATGAATGCAAATTCTGTGTTTCATTTATTTAAAAAAAATGAAACCCCCTTTATTTTCATAAAGTTCCCTTAGTCAACAGCACGTCGTGTTGAGGTGAGTATTAGCCCAACAGAAAAATCGAATCATATCAGGATCTGTTCAGCACGAAGACATGAAAAATGGAATCGCAAAGTGGTCGGTTGTACGTTTTCCAAAACAAAAATATTCGTGCCAAATCTAGCGGCTGTATGTTCCACCTGAAACATTAATTTAACATTAGACCAGAGAGCGAGGACGTGGAGCAGGAACGACATGGACACGACAAGAGGGAGAATATATACGACACGAGAGCGATCGCTGTTTAGTATGTGAAACGTGTAAGATGCCCAGGGCGCGCATTTACGGATATGTCCCCAAACTCCAAACCCCTCACTCCCATCGCCCGGCATTCCGGGCGACCGCCACAAGGGGTTGATAATGGATATATTGTATCATCTTCGAGGGCTGGATGGACATCTTACTCATTCCTGCGGCTCACGTCACCTATCGACGACATATTTCACAGTCGCGTTGCCCTTTTTTCAACCTTCAGCGCGGATGTTATGACAACCCGATTAATGTTTTCAATGATGCCACCTTTTCAGACTTTCTCGTGACAAATGTATGTCGTGGGGGTGCTTTGCATAAGCTTTCGGGATGTGGGGTATTGGAGGAGTGGGCATCGTTTGGGGGATTTTGAAAGATTGGACAAAAGTAGCCCTAGAGTGAAAGTATTTTGTAACTGTAATAACTCGAGTTTTGAAAATCCTGGAGACAACAGACACATATCTTAAGTTCAAAAATACCCTTAAAAATATTTCAATCAAAAATTCCTTTCATTCTCTTAGACCCGGTTGCACCAACGATTTTAATCTCGTTTAAGGCGGTAAACGATAATTTACTGCAGTTTTCAAGTCAAAATCGATCGGTAATCTCAGTTATCTCCTTAAACCAGATTAAAATATTTGGTGAAACCGGGCCTTAAGGATTTTTTTGATTGCAGCGTCTCTAGCCTGGCATCTAGTACATACTTTGTGATGATGTCTTCGCTACTTTTTGTTTGCGTGTTGAATATGCCTATATCTACTTTCTCCTTGATTTTTTATTCAATTTGGATACTTTTTTGACATTATCCAATACCTACTGTAAGATCCATGAAAATAAAATGTTTATCTACTCCCATAGAATAATATATCCATTATTCAACTGAATTTGATCTGTAATAGTATCTATAAACCAATAGTGTGAGGTAATAAATAACTCACGCCTATAACTCACTCTGATAAAAATAGGAAAAATGTAGCTTACGAAATGAATAAAAACGCCGGGTCAATGGGGAACTCTATTTCAGACATCTAGGTAACGTTCTCGCCATCCGTTTCTACATTTTCTTAGGTCTGAATATCCAAAAATTGCATTTGGAAAACGTGAATTTTTGACGTTTTCTACAAGATTCGATATCGATTCGATTTTCGACCACTGAAATCGCTTTTGGCAACTGTTGTCAATTTTTAAAATAAAGATTAATTCGAATTTTACTGAAGAAGTCGAAGATAAAGTATAGTGTTCAATTCGCGATAATGGTCATAACACACTTGATGAATTACACCCCTCGCCTAACGGCTCGGGCTGCAAAATTCATCTGCGTGTGTTATGACTTACATTACCGCTCATAGAACGATATACATACTATTGTTTGTTCACAATAAAATAATGGTTCGATCTATGGAAATGCGCATCTAACAATTTTACATTGATTGCTTACGGAGATAACATCCGAACACAAAAAGAAGTAAGTCGCTTGTTGCATAAAAAATTTCTGGATTGGCCGCCTAAATCCCAAGTTTCCAAGGATGATAAGTAGAATAGAGAAGCAGTTTTGCGAGTTTGGGCTTGTAAGGCAGCAGCTAATACAATGTGAGGATGTCAAATTAGATGTGATCCTTGAGTTTGAAGAACATCCACATAAATCGGGTAGAGATGCCTGCACAACATTCAATGTCAGCCATAGATCGATTCTAAATATAGGGTGTTTTTTTTCAGTGTGATAGAACTTTAAATTGAAATAAAACACATTTAAATTAAGATTGAAGCCAATTTTTTTTATTGGAAAGATAATTTTATGACATTTATGTTTTAAAAATAATTTTGGACCATTTTTTCGAGTAATTCAGACCTCATTACAGCAATAACACGAGTTATGTTGGCTTCCAAACCGTCCATTGTTTCTGGTTTATCAGCATAAACCAATCATGACTGGACATAACCCCAAAGAAAATAATCCATTGGAGTAATGTCGCTAATTGAAGGCTAATTCATTGAATAATTTCAACTTCAAGTTGTTCTAGGGCCAATTCAGCAAACAAAGGACGCTTATTATGATCAAGTGGCTTTAGTTCTTGAACCATTTGGATCTTGTATGGGTGTAGACCAAGATCCTTAAGGGGACCTGGTACACGTCCGAGCTCGCGAGCTCCCTTCAAAAATTGGGCTTTTAATTTCCATGATATCTCAGTTCGTATGCGGCGTAGACAATAGTATATTATTTCATAAGGAGGAGAAGTGTCATTTTTCATGGCAAGCTTCAGTTTGCCCACCGAACGCAGTGAGGCGGGTAATTGAAAGCGAGCCATGAAAAGTCACTTCTCCTTCGAATGAAATATGTTATTTTATCTTCAAACATCTTGAAACTACTGGAAATCTGAATATCCTCTTTTGGATTGACATTTACGATCGTTATAATTGAGTGAAAAATGTAACATTTGTATAGTTACGGTTGTCTTGCAAAATTAGTCCCTTGCATAACAACACTTTTCCTGCCGCCGGCGCCGAAGGGAAAAGTAAGCCATAGCAACTATTTCTCCGCCTTTTCATTCGAAGAAAAAGTGACTTTTCATGGCTCGCTTTCAATTACCCGCCTAACTACGTTCGGCGGGCAAACTAAAGCTCGCCATGAAAAGTGACACTTCTCCTCCTTATGAAATAATATACTATTTTTTTAAATCAAAGCTTAATCATTTCTCTAGAATGTGTATTACTCGCTTTTCTGTTTTTCTTCGTATATCAGGAAAAAAATCTGGTGAGCTGTAATTTCATGAAAATATAGACAAACAATTTTATTTCCATGATATCTCTGCCAATTCTCGGGATAAATGTATGAAATTTTCAGTTTACAAGCGAAATAATATTTTCCAGAACATGTATTGATCAGTTTTTTTGTTCATTGCCCCCTCAATTTTTAAACGAATTATAAAGTAGGAACCTTGTTGGTCATATTTTTAACCTGTTTTTTTCCTAATATACGCAGAAAAACGGAAAAGCGAATAATGAATAATACACAAAATATTATTTCGCATGTATACTGAAAATTTCATACATTTATCCCGAAAATTGACGGAGATATCATGGAAATAAAATCGTTTGTCCAGATTTTCATGAAATTACAGCTCACCAGGTTTTTTTCCTGATATACGGAGAAAAACAGAAAAGCGAGTAATACACATTCTAGAGAAATGATTAAGCTTTAATTTAAAAAATAACAATTGTTGGTCTACGCCGCGTACGCACTGAGATATCATGGAAATAAAAAGCCCAATTTTTGAAGGGAGCTCGCGAGCTCGGACGTGTACCAGGTCCCCTTAAGTAAAATTTTCCATGTGGTGGATGTGGATGCACAGAGTCCAATTTGTTGTGAACGTCGATGAGTAGACAAATCTGGATCTAATGCCGGCCATCCACGAAGCGACCGATCCGGGCGTTTTATGACATTTTATGAGACCACGAGCAAAAAGAGTCTCTGTGATTGGTCGGGGGCTCATTAAATGTCATAAAATGCTCGGATCGGTCGCTTCGTGGATGACCGGCATTAAGCAATACTTACAGCAGCAATATTTCTTCTGTACGTACAGTTCTTTGCCTAGTTGTTGTTGCATCGAGTAGGGAAAATATTGTCCGAAATCTATCGTTAGTTCGACGAATAAGCTGCTCTGGTGAACGATTATCTAAATTCTAAACTAAACCATAAATTTAACGAAGTACTCTGATAGCTAGGCGATTTCATGGAATGAAATTGTTACAGTAGGTGTTCAATTGAGATTATCTTCTACCATTTCGGGAAAGGAATTTGATGGAACGCTTATCAAAAATGCGAAAGAACTGAAAATACAATTCCAAACAAAACTGACATTTGTACCTGGAATTATGGTCATTCCCGTTTCTCTGCAATTGAAGCTGTCGGAAAGATCTGAAGGAAGTAGTCAAATTTTACGATTCGGCATGGAGGTTTATTATATTGCCGCAATAATAATCTCTTTCAACAATTTTGTCGGCTTTTCGAAATTTGCCGACAAATATAAGAAAGTTATTACTCTCTACGTGCCTTTCTGTTCAATTCACCTAGTTTTATAGGAAGTGGAGTATCTATTTCTATCCACTTTCTAATATTCGAAATGAAGGACAACAAGGCATTTAAAGAATATTATATACTTTCTTTGAAGTTAGTACTGTACTTTGAGGTTTACTTGGACCATATGTCCTTTATTGCTAGTCTATGTTTGAAATTTTTTCATGGCAACCATTTCGCTTGGGAATATTGTGACATTTACTTTGGCTTCTGAAATAGGGAATTTATAAATCAAATATTCGAAAAAAAAGGATTCAAATTTTTCTTCACAACAGTTTTTTCCTTGTCTGAGTTGTTTTTACGGTTTCTCTAATTATTAATATAGGTACCCAATTTATAGAGCTGAAAATTTGAGCAAATTAGCCTTATTACATTTCTCTTGTCAATCCAATTTCATGAAGATTCTCTGTTTAAGTAGAATTCAATGGTGACAGTAGTTTTTCCAAAAAACTTACATATAATTGAATATTTATAAAAAAAAAATTGCTGGAGGACAAGTGTCGAATGGGGTGTAAAAAATTTGTAATGAAAAGCTATATTGGAAACAGATTCCTCCTTTCTCATTTCGAAGGGGACATCCTTAATATTTCAGTTGAGCTGGAAATTCCAATTTCTAAAAGATGCCATACTTGGTATTAGACTGGTATCATCTTCATTTAGAGACTAGAACTTTTCTCGTGTATTATAATTGAAGTGGTGAAGAACAGAATTCCGATTCAAATAGTGGAGGTTCCAGGCAAAATATCAAGTTTTGTATATTTTTGGAATGAAAACCTCGAGCTCTACTAAAATATGAAAAATGTCTAGTGCCAGAATCCTAAATGAAATAAGATATGGTTCTATAAATAAATATTGATATTCATTAATTTGGGAAAATTTATCGACCCAATTACTGGTACATAAAACAGTGCCTCAGAAATGTTTTCTGAGAAATTTTCCACAGGAAAAATGTTACAGCTTCTTTTCAATGATGCAAATTCACAAAAAACACCCTCCAACACTAAAACGTTGGGACACCGATATCAGTTTCTGTTTTTCTAGTCCGTTCAAATATAATAAGGAGCTTTGTAAACAAACAGAATCGTCTGGTTTGCGCACAATAAAGCTCCTATTCGTCGAACGGTCATAACCACGCTCCCTTTTAACGCCCTAAAAGATTGCTAGGATAGTACTCGGAACGGACTGTAGAATCTACATTACCATCTACAGTGTAGATCGTACTGGATAGAAATGATTCAATAATTTGAGTCAGCAATTTCCACATTAGAACTTTTTTCCTCAGAAACTCGAGTGCAAAATTTTTGTTATGTTTCGCAAATATCATAAAGATTTTATATCCGACGTACCCTATTTTTTTATTTTGTTTTGTTTTAATATTATTATCTATTAAATAATTTATTTTTCGGATGCTCGAGGTTATTCCAGGAAAAACCAGAGTTTTGGAGATTTGGGTTGGAATCTTGCATGATTCCGACAAAGTAATTCCGGGAAACACCAGATTTTGGGTGAAAGTCATCTTGATTTGTATAAATATCGAAGTTTTCAATTGACAAGACTCGTAAAAGATCTCTGTTAAAATTTATGATGGTCATTTACTTGTTATATCCGAAATTTATTTAGTTTCAGTCCAAAATTTCATATTATTTTGTACGAAACTCTTAGTCGGCTGCTCAAGGTTCCGACAAGGTAATTCCGGAAAACACCAGATTTGGGTCCTTTTCTTTAATGGGTTAAAGCCATCTTGATTTGCATAAATATCGAAGTTTTCAATTGACAAGACCAGCTAAAATACCTAGAGCTACTGTTAAGGTCTAGCTGTTCAAAGTGTTTATAGATTTTGTTGTGAAAAGTGTATTGTGTTGGAAATTTTTTTGACAAAGTGTATATTATAGTGTTTATAGAACAATGTCGAATTCGGAAACGGATACTGCATCTGAGGGTGATATGTGGGGACCACCACGAAAAAGGTCCAAAAGGTCGCATTTCTCTGCTGAAGAGAAAGAGATAATTTTGAACATTTTTCGAAAAGAATTGGAAGAACATCCTGATTTATCGAAAAGGGACTTGGCAGGAATAGTTTCAAAATCCTCAGGGGTGAGTGATTCAGCTGTATTCAATTCTCTAAGAATATGAAGAGAATAAAACATTGACGCCACCTAAGAGGAGAGCCCAGTCGTTAAAAATTATCGATTGGGTTGACGATTTCTATATGAACCTTATCAGAAGAATTGTCCACGGTTTTTTTTCCGGAATGAAATCCCAACGATTTCTAAAGTTCTAGAAATCGTGAATGATGACGACATCAGTTTGCCAAATTCCAAAAGAACAACGTTCTATAAATAATTGAAAAAATGGAATTCAAGTTCAGTTAAAACTGAACGATTGTGTGAAATCTCCTCGATTCGACTAAGGTTGGAAAGAAACTTTACGAAGGCCCTCCTACCGATGCGCCAAACATGTTATTATTGCGCTTTCTTACATTTGAACAGAGTATAGTTCAAATAGGTCTTTAACATTGAAATGTGTTCAATGTGTCTCACTCGCTGTACTTTTGGTTAAAAATTTTCATCCCTTTTTCTAAAAATACTTTTAGAGGGTTGTTACTCAGGACATTGATTTGCAGGTTCCAGAAACCAAAAAAAAATTGACAGCGTCAAAGGAATCGTTATGATTCTCTATAGGAAGAGAAAGAATTGGACTGTTCCAATTTCAAGAAATTTTTTGAGAGGGCTATTCAAATGATCCATTTCCTTGATGGTTTGCAATTTGCATTCCAATCTCTATTGAGAAGAAATGTCACAGCTCTATTTTACTACCATAACCTGGCAACGAGATATCGAAACTTGAATGATGTCCATATGAGAAATGCTTCATTTCAGGAGTATTCCAGAAACTTTTTGAAATTCAACAATTCTTTGTGAAATTAATCCAGAAAGAGTCAGAAGAAAAACAAACTTTTCGTTAGAGACTTCTTAATCTGTACGTCCTGAACTAACATATCCAAAATAACCACATCAATTCAGACCCATATTTGAGAGAAAAAAATTTCCGCCTATACTGTCGTCCACGCACAGCACCAACAAAAACCACCGAACGCATTACCTCTTAAGAACCGCCTCACCTTCGGATCACCTAAACAACGTGCATATTTTTCCTGGAAAATCAAATACGATCCCCGGTCCTCCATTTTTCATCCAGCAGGGGCCGCAGCTCCATCACCATGAATCCCTGGTCTCCATTCCCCACACCGAGGTAATGTTTGAATACAGAAAGGAACGCTATTAGCGTTCTGAGCTACGTTGAGGAATTTATATGTATAAGTAATAAATTGTCAGAGCGAGAATGTCCGGCAACGGAGGGGGCAGGAGGCAAGGGGTTGAGAAGATGGGAGAAACGGGAGAACGGGGAGACTTGTACAACACGTGCGCCTGGCCTGGACGTCTCCTCACTCGCGACCACTGGATTAAATATATCAGGGTAGGCTCAGGACGCGTCCACTATTGTACATTAAATTAGAACACCATCATCTTCAAAATCCCGAAACTCGTCAATAATATAATTTTAAATTGTCATTGTTCTTCCAAAAAATTCGAACCCTATCGTCAACCCCCTTCGAAAGACATGTAGAAACTCCAATTTTTCAAACAAGAAGTATGGGCTTGTGATACCTCGCTATCATTTTCATGTTTATTGAAAAAATCCAAGTAGAAAAACATAAAATCAAGCGATTATCGAAAATTGTAAATGAAAGAATAGAGATCTTTGCTGATTTGTTAGGATACAAATTTAGGTATTCTTGGGAATTCAGCACTCTTTTTCCTTTAGCTCGAGCTTTCGAAGTTTTATTACTTCTTCATCGGGAGCACTACAAAACATGGGATGTAAAGGTGTTACAACATTACATACATACAAATATTTCTTACAGGAGTTGAGGTTATTACCTATTGAATGAGGGAAATGGACTAGCACATAACTATTTACTAAGGCTTTATGTACTCATATTGTCAAAGAAAGTGTTTTACGAAGTTTTCGAGGTGATTTTTTCATATTATTTTTGTCACATTTTGAAGGTTTATAAGTAAAGTATTATTTTCATAATATTAGGGAATAATTTTAGTTTTTGTCTACTCAAATTTTTGCAATCAACATGAAAATTATTAAATTTCTAAATATAAAAAATATGTTACCAATTTATAGTAATAACTTTTTATTTTTAATTTAATTTATTTTTAACGAATTCATTTGGTATTCGGATATAACTTCTTTCAACTATACTGCTCCACAAGAGTTGGGGATATCGTATTCAATCGTTTTTAAAAGTATGTAATCTTCGAGAAAATCGCAGTAAAATCATTTAAAACTCAATAACAACTTGAATAGATCCAATAAAAATTAGTATGAGACATTTCTTCAATCTGGTCGCCTTTTTTCTGAAGTTTGGTTCTTTGCATATGCTTCATGAATGTTCTTATTTTGAAATGAAGTCAGTTAATCAACGGCTTGGATTTGAAACGAGTTTTCTGAAAATGCCAATACGTAAATTAACAAACGCTGAGGCTAATAGGGCTATCGGAATGCTACAGAGTGTCCTAACTCAGGTTGTTGTAGCGGAAAGGCTCCAAGTCAGCCAAAGTGTGATATCTCGACTTTGGAATAGGTTCAGGGAGACAAGTTCCGTGTTGGAAAGACCAAGGCTTGGTGGGCGACGAAAAACAACACCTTCTCAGGATCGTTTCATCACCGTTTCGGCGAGAAGAAACCCTACATCTACGTGTAGAATGCTACGGAATACTCTTCAAAATGCTGATGGGGTCCAAGTTTCCATCGAAACCATCAGACGACATTTGAGAGAGGCGAATCTAGGTTCTAGACGTCCATTAAGAGGAGTACCTACCATTAGCACGTGACCATAAGCGTCAAAGACTGGAACGGGAAATGCAACATATCAATCGGAACGATCAATGGCGTAGTGTCCTTTTCACTGATGAATCCAGATATGGACGATTTTCAGATTCTCGAAGAATAAGTGTATCGATAATCCCACACATACCCCGTTATCGTCGCTATGTCCAAGAAGTCCATCCATTCTGAGGGGATAGTGTTATGGTATGGGCCGGGATATGTTTAAACGGGCGCACAGATCTACACATTTGTACTGGGAATATAACCGCCCTACACTATAGGGAGCATGTCATTGACAATGTTGTGTCAAATTTTCACGCTGCTATTGGTGAAACTTTTCAATTCCTAGACGATAACGCCAGACCGTACCGTGCAGCCATAGTTGAGAATGCGCGCGAGGAGCTTGGTATTCCACCTTTACCAATACCTCCGCACTCACCAGATTTGAAGTGCATAGAACATGCATGGAATATGCTCCAAAGAAGATTAGATAATCATCAACCTACCCCAGAATCCTCAAATGATCTGAGAGAGCTTCTGTCCCGTTTATGGAACCAAATTCCTTGAGAAATGTTCAACAACCTCGTGTGTAGTATGCAAAGAAGATGTCAAGCTGTTATTGATGCCCGTGGAATAAAATCTCGTTATTTAACTGGATTTTTCCTAACCACCCTGTATACGCTGCAGGCCTACAGGATAAAATTAATGTGCAACTTGAAATCATATTAATATGAATTTTCATCACAAAAATCTTATTTTAACTATATTTTCTTGCAATTTAATTCAATATCCCTAACTCATGTGGAGCAGTTTATTTCATAAATAAGGCAAAGTATTTCATTGCCCTCTCAGGTATCATCTGCACGATCAAGAAGAAAACGAAATACAAGAAAGACTTGCCCAATTCCGAAGAAAATCTCCCCGCACATCCCCAAATATAAATTGCAATTTACATCGTGCCGACAACGATAATTCTAACGAATCGTAACATTTGACCGGCGAATAATAGTAGGAGACCATTCAGCATAAGGGAAACCAAAGAACATCAAGGACCAGTGGAAAATTTGCATCGCCCTATCTCAGGCCTGATATATAGCAGTGCCTTATCTGCGCTGTCCACCCCTGCCGGCCACTGTAGCAAGTGCTGAAGTTTAATTTATGTGCCGAGCACACTGCATTGTCATGTCTTACAGATCACCAGGACCACCCTTCACTACTAAATCTAACAATTTTTTAGGATGTCTTCCTCTCTCCCCCCCCGAACCATTGATTAGAATAATTTCTTAGGGGATGCTGGAGGGGCATTTGAGGAGCGTGATTTTTCTCCGGGACGTCGGTGATTTACGGATTGAGGAAGAATTTGGGAGCGTTTCATTTCGTGGACCGTTGGGAGTGATCCTGAATAAAGTTCATTAGGATGCTACAAGGAATAGTGGGATAGTATGGGGTTATAACCAATATGGAGTTGTTGATGAATCAACTGATTTTTTCAAGCTCAATTATTCCAAAATCCACCTTTATGAGTTTTCATAATTCATTTCCGTAACACGTCAACTCTTTTTAATACCTAGTAGGCAAAATGAGAAAATTTTATAAAAGTTTTTGAAATTAATACGGTATATTATACGGGGTGATTCCGGAGTCAGATTTTAGGAGAAGTTCACACTAGTCAAGGCAGTTTCGAAACAATGTTTGGTTTATGGTTGGGGGCCTTTATTGACAGTCTACAGGGTGATTTGTCCGATTCGACCGATTTTTCTTTTATTCATAATTTTGGTATGGCTTGACCAATATTGATTAAGTATGTATGAAGATGTAGAATGATAGGATTGTTTTCTTTCAATATTCCCAACACTTTTTCAAAAATACAGGGTGGGAATAATAATAAGTTCAGATTAAATTTGCAGGTTGAAAAAATACCCTGTACATTCCTTTTTCAAAAATTCGCTACCTGCTTCAGATTCTACCATAAGTAAAAATTATTGGAGCGTTTTTATTTTTCTTGGCACACTTCCAGCTTTCATAGAAAAAAATTTTAAAGATGAAGAATATCGTTATTTCGCTTCAAGACAGTGAGAATATTCTGAACTGGATAGTAAAGCTGTATCGTCCAATGATACAAAGCTCTTCCGAAAGTATGAAAAATAGTTTTTATCAAATTGAAAATTTTCCATGAAACTCAAATTCCAATTTAAATGTAGTTACTTTAGGACTCAGGAAGAGCTTTCATCATTGGATGATACAGCTTTACTATCCAGTTCAGAATATCCTCACTGCCTTGGAGCGAAATAACGATATTGTTCATCTTTAAAAAAATTTTCTAGGAAAACTGGAAGTGTGCCAAAAAAACTAAAAACGCTCCAGTAATATAAAGTTATGGTAGAATCTGAAGCAGGTAGCGAATTTTTGAAAACGGAATGTACAAGGTGCATTTTCAACCTGCAAATTTAATCTGAACTTATCATAATTCCCACCCTGTATTTTTGAAAAAGTGTTGGAATCAGTGGCGGACTTACGACTTCATAGGCCCTACGCTTCAAAACTTTTGGGGCCTCCTCTGAAACAATTTCGATTTTTTTCAAAAGAATAGCTAGGCACACACGAAAGGGAAATCTGTAAGATTCGATCTGTAACAGATCTGGACTGCGGATCAGATCTCACAGATTTTCCTTTCGTGTGTGCCTAGCTAATTTTTTAATTAAAACTCACTTCTTTCAAAACAAAACATGAAGTTAATTAATAAAATACAAGGGATGGATATCAAAACAAAATATAAAAGATGAATAAAAATCTTAAAAAAGGGAAAAATATCACCGAAATTCAAATACAAAATATCTCTAGAATATCATATCTGCAAATTTTTTATTGTGGCATCGAGATTAAGGAATAAATAAAATCATCACAAAAGATACAAGTATCGTAAAGCTGTAAATCAGTTACCTACAACATAAAATTCCACTTAAAAAATTGATTATTTCTCATTTTAATACCAGCAAATTCTTTTATTGCAGAATCATAATCGAGACTACCCGTTATATCACTTTCGATAGGAAGTATTCCTCAAAACTGTAGTCTATTTTCTGTCATAACGGTTCTATATTTATTTTTTATCAATGACAGTTTGGGAAACGAGCAAGAAATTTTGTCAATTTTGGATGCTTAGCTTTACTCTGCTCTTTACTTTCCTTGAGCTTTCGTTTTTGGTAGCCGCTCATATAACGTCTGTCAGACATGGTGTCACGTCAATATATTACATATGCAACTAGCAACTGTAATGATAAGAAAATGTTAAATTTTATTTTATATTCTGTAACGAATAACACAGAAATTCATTGACTTCGCTCTATTGAAGTATGAAATCCGAACCGATGAGCTAATATATGAAAAATTATTATCTAATTGATACAACAAAAGAATGGTAAAATATGAACATATTATTGAACATAGTGAATGAGTCTATCGGAGATGATCGGAAGTCAAGGAAAAATTGCAACAATTAAATTGATAAACATCTAAATATACATCCATATTTTTGAAACGAAATTATTTGTTTTGTTTGTCATTTCGTCGTACAAACACGTAGGTACAGGTTGAATCAAATAATTTCTGTAAATCGTATTTTGTATTTCCTTTTCCCGGTATTGAACCACTATTATGTCGTATGCCTTATATGGAAAATGAATTTGACTGGTCTGCCTATCATTGCTCGAATTATGTTTATGCCGAATTGCCGAAAAATTGGAAGAATGTTATTTCTAGCATATGAAACTGCACTGTAAAGCTTACCTACCTTCTAAATCAATTATATCGTTCAATGAGAGTGCAAGGATTTAAAAGTGCAAACACAAACAGAAATAGTTCAATTCACCAACACTTCTCAGTTTTTCACAATATTTGAATCTTACACGTTATACGAAACTCGCCTGTCACTGTCAACACTTCGAATCTTGTGAAATGAATGTGAGAAAAAAATATGCAGACATAAGAACTTCTGCACAAGTATTTTTCACTTTTCAACCCTAAACGAATCAACATCTGGTCGGCCGTTCTGTAGCACATTCCTAGATTTTAGAGGAATTGCCGACAAATTTATTGAATTATGATGTAATTGTAAATATTGGAATTCGGCCGCCACCCTTGACTGAATTTATTGCAGGCAGACAAGATAATTAGGGACAGTACGCTGAATCTCGGATGGTGTGTTTTTTCCAACATCTGAGTTTTGCTCTGAGGCTCTTGTTATTCAAATGCGTCTCATGTGAATGTAATAATTCATAATTCACAAGTTGCCTCTGAGCTTCTTATAAAATATAGTACAGTCTGATTATTTTTTTCACACTCACATACTGAATTTCCATTCTCGAAAAAAAAATCAATTCGATCGCCGGGGCCCCTATGGACCTCGGGGCCCTACGCTGCAGCGTACTAAGTCCGCTACTGGTTGGAATTATTGAAAGTAGACGATAATAAATTTAGATTCTTCCACATTTTTCCTTTTTTTTCTTATCCTGCACAAAGGAGAGATTTACAAACGAAGTTTTTTCAATATTAAAAACAATATTTATCTCATTTACAGAATAATTATAAATTGTTCATTTCTTGAGAAACCTAGGGGGGCCATTTGACGATGTGTGTATATTTCCAGTTACTGTTTCCACAACAGGGAAGTGTAAAGCCACGAAAATCATCTTATATCTCTTTCGGGAACGAGTTCCACTGGGCGTTTTAGTCCTATAGAAACGTAATATTCATGGGCGTAATAAGCAAGACCACATATCATAAGTAACGGTGAACCGAGACTCTAGTTTCCGAGAGATAGGACTTTATTAAATCGTCCCCTACGCGTTGGAGCCTCTACAACGAGTCGGGGCAAACATCCCCCGAAAGCAAAATTTGAGGAACTATGTTAACAATACACAAGTTTGGTGGGGCACAAAGTATTCAGGTGTAAGTCCTGCGTTTCAGCAATAAAATTAGCAAGTTTGCCCCCGTGAAAACTATGAACTTGCTTTATTAGTATTTCGTTCGGTTATGGCTGTATCTACACACTAATGTAACTTTGAAAGTCCCGTCCTTAAGTGAATATTGGAAATTTATTGTTTCTGGAGCATGTGAATCGTCAGTTGTAATTTGTATATTGTATATTATTATATCTCTATAGACATATTTTAATGGCTGGAAGATCCATTAAATTTTTTAATATGTTTTTTTTATCAAATTATAATGCATGATCATGAGAAAAATTCAGAACTTCACTTCTTGGCTCAAAATTCGAAAAATGCTGACATCTTGACATAATGATGTAGCCCTCTATTAATGATTAACGAATTTTTCATGACAAACAAGTGGGCATTTATAGTAACTTAGGGAAATTCATAAGGATCCAAATATTCCGGATGGAAATATCGAGAAAATGTTCAATTAGCATGAAAATTTAATACCAACCATAAAATTTCAATCATTTCACCCCAAAATAATAGGAGAGGGCATCCCTTTCTGATTATAAGAAGCACTCATTCAACTTCGAATTCAATTTAGACCCTGATTGAAAGATAAGACATTCCAAGGGACAACTGAGAATTGATTGATCGATTCCATAAAGTGTTGGCCCAGAGTTGTTCCAATTCTGAATGCAGGAATGCCTGAGTTGAACAATTAAAATAAAGTAATGACTTGCCATCTTCTCTTTTATATTGAGTTTTCGATTGTGTCTCACTAGTAATGAGTAATTGATTTACATATTTCATTTAAATCCATAATGAGTTTTGTTAAGCATGGAAATGAGAAACTCTAAGAGAATAGAATAGTTGAATAATTGTTCGAATGAAGAATAGGGATTTCCAGTAACTCAAAATATGCACTTTTCTTCCCATGACGTGATGAAGGGCAGTTTATAACACATTTGTTACCATTTATTCACTCTGAATTTTGAAGAACTGATTAATTATTCGATATTGAAAATGTGATTTCAACTCATGTGAATTCAAACGTCCCTCTGCTGTGACGTCAGTGGCTCAATTTGTAATTTGATTGGTTGAAGTTTGTGATGGAGGGGACAAAGCCCAGAGTAACTGAGAGACACGCCACTGTTGTTAATTCTTTGTAAAATCTCTGAATTTATTCATAAATATATTCAGTAATCGTATTATATTTGATGTGATCACTGAAACATCGTCATTATAACAACTTAATTTTCATTACAGTTGATATAAATACTCATTCTCTGAAAATACGAATACTGATGTGACAACCACGCCTACAAATTATAAATAAAAACATATAACTTCGATGACTGAACTTCTTATTTGTCATTATTCGACATTTCCACGTATTCTCTGCGTACTATAGAATGGCGTTTCTTACAGTTAAGTCTAGGAGTATTCTATACTCTATATTCTATACTCATAGGTTACGTCTACGACTGACGACTATACACAGTTGCCAAATCCATAATTATTCTTACCACTAATCTGCACTTCTCAAAATGAAAATAATTATTAATGCTTCCTAAATTAGAAGACCGGCCTATAAATACCAATTCTCACCTGTGTAGACTAGGGATAATTATTTTTAATTGAATTTTTCACCTATCTGCTTACTTGAACCCTCTTTATCTTCAATTAGGAGGTCGTAAATTGAATGATATTATGAAGCTTTATGGAGTACAAATGAAAATGTCATGATGATAAGAGAAAAACATCCAAAATCAACATTATATTATGATATTATTAGGAAAGTGAAAGCAAGGGCTTTTTCAGACTTCTTTTTTTTGTGATTTGGCAATGCTGTCATTTTTATATCAGCAGCCCGTCATGACGAGTACAACCAATCAAATATCTCTCTAGCCACCGACGTCACACGATTTCCCGCTTCTTCTGATCGTTTGAATTCGGTAGATTATTTTTGGGTTTTCAATATTTTTTTAAGGGTATAAATTGATGAAGAAAAAACCACGAATAACGTGAGAATCCAATATGTCAAAATATATTTTTTTCTGAAAATGACTGGAAATGCCCATTACAGATTCCCTATGAAGGGTTTTCCAATAAGAGGTGTCATATTGAATAGCCTAGCGGGCTATTTTTTTTCGGTAGATGTCACTTTTGAAGTTGTTGTTTTTTGACATTCGACAAGTATTACCTACGTTCACTGTTCAGATGTGTTATTTATAAAAAAGAGACATGTTGACCTTACAAATCATCACAGTTCGAAATAGATAATCTACACATCAACGATAATTTGCAACTACAAAATCTTGAAATGAAGAAAAGATCCAGAAACACTACATCTTAAATGGTGTAAGCAAAGCGGAGAAATAAAGTATTTGTTTCATCTCCAGGGTCGTGAAACTGTCAAACTTGCACGAAAAAGGATCTCTGAAGTCATCGTTTTCCCTTCAGAATTAGGCTATGGAAAGAGAGCTCGTCATCATTCCATTTCTATAGAAATGAAAAGTAGAAAGCATAACTCGAATTTGTGTATTAAAGGAAGGGTCGAAACAAAATCTGATGAGGACCATCACAAGGGTTTCTTACATCTCTTGATCAAAATTGCTATTTGCTTTTTCTCCCTTCGAATTGTTCAAAGGTAGGGAGTATTGTGATATAAGAAAATTGTGATTTCTATATTTTCAATGAAATATCCTGGAATCAAATTCGTTATGTATTCTTTCGATAATTCTCCCTCAGTTTCATTTGTAAATACCCCGAACGTATCAGTTTGGCACTTATATAAACCAACCCAATGAAAATATGTTCGAAAGGCCTTTTCGTATTAGAAACTGCCGAAATTTTCCAATCGTTCACAACTTTCGACTGTCCATTCCAATATTCTCCGCGACCACGACAATGAAATAGTGCTACATACGCGTAAGACTCCCATCCAAGGGGATGCCCCCTTCTACCCCTCGGTGAGTGCGTGTCAGCACACATACACACCCTCCTAGGCCTCTAGATCAATACCTCAGGGCAGCGTTGCTGGACCCAGGTCCACCAGCCTACTTTACATTTCCTTCGTCTTGCCTCTCCTTCCCCCCTTCTTCATTCTCCCGATCTCAGTGAGAACGCAGCTTAGCTTTCTGTGCTCGTTGCTCTGCTCCTGGAACAGGAGCGGACTCCGCAGCGTCCCGTGAATAATGATGGCAACGTCGTATTAACTTTTCGATTTATCAGAGTTAAACAACAAAATATAACATGGCATCAATGTATTTGCAAGAATAACTATATCGAATTTGTTGACTTCATCACTAAGAAACAGGGAAAAATTAAAATTATTTAATTCAATTTTCCTTGAGGAATTTCTGTTGACAACAAACATTATTCCGAAGTAAAAGTCCTCTTAGTTGGAGTAAATTAACGGAAATACGAAAGAGAATATCAATTGTAGAAATCTAAGAGATTAACTTGCTTACTTTCTTGAAACTCTTCAACACCCTAACACGAACACAATTAATAAAAAAAAGTTGTTTGTAGTGATTGCTCCTTCGTTGAACACTATTGGTCAAGAGCAAGTATAGTAGTTCAATAGATCCCTAATATTAATAATAATAATAATAATGTTCATTTACGGACTTGCCATTATATTGATATTTATCTACAATAAAAAAATTTCATTCTGAGTATTCAACTCCTATAATGTTATGTTGGTAAAAAATTTCTATACATTCATGCCCCCCTGAAAAAATTCATGCCCCCCCCTGAAAAACTGTCTGGATTCGGTAGTGCTACCCCCTCAGTATTTTGTCTGAATGTTTCATACGAAAACATGAAGGTTCCTGTTGCTCTATGTCACTTGAAGAAATCTTCGTTTACAGGGTGTACCAGGAAGTCCATACGAGAACAAGTACCTACCAAATTTCTGATAAGTAACCTATATTTTTCATTGTGCTCTCATTTCGCCCAATAATAAAGATACAAGATGTTTGTTTGTTTTCGATATACAGGGTGTACTAGGGAGCATTTGGACGAAAATAATAGAAACAGGTGGATTGGACTTGAATAGTTCAGATTTCTTTCTATACTCACTGGATTTTTATGACAATTTTGATTTTTTCGATAGAGTCGTTCACAATTTTTTTCTCGAAATCGGTAGCAGATACGACAAAACTACAAGAGACAATAAAGTTTAGTATAACAACAATGCTCCTTCTAACAATTTTTCGAACTATCAGTGGTTCACCAAAAAACAGTTCTGTAGGAAAACAAGGGACAGTGTTCCAGAAAACTATCATCCTGTAGATTTGCAATCGAAATTGGAATGTCACATGGTCAGGACTCTAAATTTTAATTTGTATGCCTAATTCCAGTTCAATTGTGAAAATAATACCTTTATTGGTAGACCTATAACGTTGGTAAAAAATTTCCATCTATTGATGCCACCCCTCCCCCCTGAAAAAACTATCGGGCCAAAGTTCTTATTTATGGACGTGTCACCCCATTGCCCATGAATTCATGGTATTCCGCCTGACTCCAATTCACCTGGACACTCTTGAGATCAGCTAGAAGAGCTTTGGATTCTTATCCACATACACTTCAAGAACTCAGCTTTGTTACTGCAACTAGCCAGAGAAATTGATTAAGGCTATTTCAACAATCTTATCAAAAGTGAGCAAAGGAGTTGTCAGGCTGTGGTTGGTGTTAAAGGAGTCCAAAAATGTCTTGGAGAGGTTGGAGACTATCAGACTGCTCTACCTGTTTCCTAGACCTTAATCCCAATCGATTATTGGTGAAATATGAAGAAAAAAGGAGTGATTGTGCGATAAAACAACTTTGGCAGCATAGAGCAAGGGATTTAGGCAGTTATGGAGGATTTTGCTAGAATGTTGAAGGCGAAGAGTGAAAAGTGAAATTCCTATTGGACCATGAGTACAAAGCCCGGAATATTCTAATTTGGAAATAATGCTATTTCATTTCTTTTTTTGTCTATTTTTGCAGTGGAAGTATTGAATCATATTCAATAATCGCAGTTTCTATAAAATTTTCATTTTGTGTACCAACTTTCAGAGTCGATGCATCCAATAAACACACGTATATCTGAAAACATCGATATAATGTCCCCAAATTCCTAATCAGACTGCTTCCTGTTCGTACGGTCTCAACAATTTCTTGGCCGTCGAGTGGTATCCAGTGGTTACGGGCTAGGTGCTAAAACACGAATGTGAGGGAACAAAGGACAGTTTAATAAAGGGAAATAATTACTAGGCTGGGCTTGATGGTGGAATAGACGAAACTGAAACTTGATTAGATACAGAGCGCGCCCCCGACAAGAGTATTTCTTGTGTTGGGTAGCTTCCCCTTTGAGTTTTCAACATGAATGCAATGAAGGTGAATCCTATGGATATTCGGCAGTGAACCTTTCAGGTCTCAGTGGGGACAATTAATTTTAGTTTGATACTTTATGAAAATAGAAATACATATAGGTCAGTTTGTACTACTCCTGTCGTGGAATGTTCTGGGCAAAAATTTATCCAATTGAAGCAAAGGGATCGCCAAGTATTCGTATTATTTGGTTTTATGCCTGGACACCATACACCGTGTGGTCGATCATCTGTCTAATAGTCGAGTCAAAGAGCCAGAGCGAAAGCTTTGGCGCAATTCCTCTGGGTTTTCCCTATGTCTGAATTAAGGCAATATTTTATACATTTTTAAGTTTCAATAAAGCTTTCTATCCAGAATGCTCCCTCAGGAAATACCATATAGGACAGTAAAGGCTAGTTAACGTTTCATTCTGCTGCTAAATGGCACTAGGTTTTGCGAGGGTTTCCATCTAGTTGTTTCTCCTCAAATCAGGCCTGTGTGGTGGAAAGTACACAACCTTTAAGACTTGGCTCACCTTCACTGTCTCCTATGAGGATAACTGCAGCAACAGAATAAGCTTGAATGCAGTCGAGAGACTATGGAAAAGTGGGACTAGCAAGGATGCAAGGGCAGACCATCACAAAGCTGAGAAAACTCTGATCTGAGGCCACCCTCTACCATTTATGCAAACCCAAACAACTTTTCAGATAATCATATTGCTCTATTTCTGCAATGTCCTTATCCATATTAGGTATAAACCTTGCTTCCGCAATTCTAACAAACGGTTAACTCTGAGAACATAACGTATTTCACAAATATAGCACCAATAGACCAAAAACTTCAATCAAGAGTGCCAAGCAGATCTACGATTAAACGGTATCAAACAGATGCACAGCGTTCATTGATATTAATATCAACGACCGCTCTGCATGTGAGTCGAACTTGCCATAAACCATACCCCAGGGAAACTACGAGAATTCAATCCTATCAAAGAGAGGAGATGTTGACCTAGGTTTCGATCTTGTTTGATCTCATCAGAGCAACATACCTCTACTCCGATGGGAGAGGAAATTGCTTGTCCGAATCTCAACTAGATGTCGCCATGATGTAGTTTCTACGCATGACGACCTTTAGTTTTGTTTTAAGAGGACCTGCGTTCCATTCCAATTCCCATCGGAGTAGAGGTATGTTGTTCTGATGAGATCCAACAAGATCGAAACCTAGGTCAACATATCCTCTCTTTGATGGGATTGAATTCTCGTAGTTTCCCTGGGGGATGGTTTATGGCAAGGTCGACTCAGATGCAGAGCGGTCGTTGATATAAATATCAACGACCTTGTTTTTCGACGAGGTATGGGTTCTTTTTTGATTTGATTGCAATCTTATTAGATGTAGAAGTTGAAACTAAGTACGTTTGTCGAGTCCTCGGCTCACGTTTGCCTTGTTCACTCATAAATCGTCCTTGAGGGATTGTAGAAACCTCCTCATAGGATCAGCAAGAGTAGGTTAAGATGCATTGCCTTTATTAGCCGCAGATGAATATTTTGTTATGAATATGTTAAGACAAGTCCTGATTCTTTGTTTGCTGATGGAGCCTGAGATGGATTGTCTTGGTGTTGTCTGGTAGATACGGTTAATTCAGCTGAAATACCTATGTCATTTTGTCCGTTCACTGTATATTTCATTTTGTCCATATAGCGTTATAAAACTAGAAATGTATCGAATTAATACAAAAAGTATATTCAACATACAAAAAGCTCCGTGAATACAATGACAAATAAGTAAAGTTTGAATGGAATGCAATATAAATGAAAAAAATGGTGAAAACTGGCCATTTCTTCTTAAAATTTGGCGCAATGAAAAAAAACTCGTGACCTATTGATTTCTGTTATCACTCATAACGACCGAATGAACCAGAGAGTAGCTCTTGCTAATTTTCAGAGGTTAATAGAAGCCACTCGGGTCGTGTGATGTGGTAGGCAGTTCCGCATTTGATATCTTCAAACTCAAGTTATGATGCCTATGTCATTTTGTCCATATTTATGTCATTTTGTATACGTATTTCCCCTATATTTATGAGTGGTTGTTAAAACGATAAGGTTACTTATGATTAGATCTACAATTTTTGGTTACGATTTTTAGTTAGAGTTTCTTTGCTTCTACCAGTATACCCAAATCTTCGCTTGCTGTTCACGCACTTGAAACTGTGAAAGTAGTTGCGAAAAATCCTTTTGGATACTAATTAAATCTCGTCAAGATTTCCTTGCACCTTCTCCCGAAGATAAACGTTCTACTCTGCGTATCCAGAATGGACAATTAAACCGGGAACATTCATTAAAAATCCCGCATCCTGATTTACGTCTCTGATACAAGAGATACGCAAGGATATTCTGCCTTATCTGTCCGTGTAGGGGGTGCATGAACTGTTTGGCGGCCAGCAATGAAACTTCTCCCGCTCGTATGGAACGGCGAAGGGCGTACATTTACATCGCCAAGATAGAAGGGGAGGATAATATATAGGGGCCAGATTTGCATCGGCCTAACGAGTTCGAATGATGGCCGGACACACGGGAAACTAGGAACAAGGAACTGTTTTGAGGAAGTATCCACGATAGGAGAGATTTATTGGAGATTGCGTTTCTCGGACTTGCGGATATAGAGATTTTATGCGCAGGATTTATTCGGTGTAATGCGAAATTTGTTTTTCACGTCAGGACCAGCCGACCGGTAATATACAGGGTCCTGCAATAGTGCGAAAATCTTCCATAGGTGCCGAACCAGACATCTCAGAGAATTCGTTGCAAAGTAGACATATTATACCTTCATTTCTGCATCTCAGGAAATTATTTTCTGATTACAGGGTGTCCCCTATAAATGTTATTTATGTTTTCAGTGACCTTCATTACCTCTTTCATGACGCAAAATATTAGGGATATTTTTCCAACGGTTCAGATCTTATTCGAAGGAAACTGCAAAAAGGTGAGGGAAAAGCAGTTCAGTAAAGGTCTTCTGACGATTTCCAGAAGCTAAAGTATTATGAATTCGATCTGAAAGTTTTTTATTTGAAAGATTTGCCTTGACACGGTTCTTAAACTATCGACCTGTCATATAAAGGGTGTCCGTTATTGAGGTCCTAATATGAATATCTAAAAATTATTATTTCTCGATTTTTACAAATGAAACACCCTGTTTTTTTCCTCAATAATGTAGACAATTGAATACCTTACATTTTCTCAGAAGTAACCTTAGGATTATTTTCACTGCCGCATCCAGCTCACATGAAAAATGATATCGCAACTGAAAATTTTATTCGAATAATAACATAATAAAAACTAACTTCAGAAGAGGTTAAACAATGAAATAAAACAAAATGAATAACTATTGACAAAATTCAAAACCTTCCCAGAATCATACTTCATGAGCATCATCTTAAAAATGATATTTCTTTTCCGTACAAGCAATCAATACATATTGATCACGTATTCATTCAATTATATCAGTTTTTAAAGGCTTTCCAAAAAAAATATTAATCAAGGTATTGCTACTTAGAGCTCACAGATACTTTCGAATAAGGTGAATCGATATGAATTTTTGGAAAAAATGGAATGAATGTTTCCTATCGGGATATTGGGCAGCATAAGTTCGACTTCCTAGAAAAACAGATTCTGTGGCACTGCCCTTATATGAAAATCATATCAACCATCCCATTTTTTCCAAAAATTCATACTGATTCATTGTATTCGAAAGTATCTTTGAGCTTGATTGATTGATATTTTTTTGGAGAGCTCAGCGTCGATTCAAAACCTCAAAAATGGAATTCGTGAGGCTATAGAGGTCATAGGGTAGCCACTTTGCGATTTGGTTATGGAAAATTTCATGAAAAGGTATGGTCCTGTTGTCGTGGTGGTCATTTGGCTGATGTAACTTTCCATTATTAACGGCATACCTTCATTTTTATAATGAAATAAACATCCGAACATTTATCTAAAAAAATTTCATTTTTCCTTGAATGCCACCTCTTATTGGAAAACCCTTTAATTTTCCTAAGATTGATTAACCTCAGAAACGTTAGATCAAAAAGATGTACTAGACGACAAAATAGCTTCAGTTGTAGGTTGAAAATAGCAATGTAGAATCCTGTTCTTGTTCCAACCAATTGAGCTCTTGCTCAGAGACTTCAAAAATATAAAACAGCCCCATACATCTCTATTCCTTTTCTCCGCAACGTGTGTAACAAGCCTTATTTCGCAAATACCCGGACGAAATCTGACGACTGCCTCTGCGAAGAAGAATCGCCGTATCGGCAATTCCACTGTGGGATATCGTCTGAAAAGTGTGCTGACCAACATCTGACTGATAAATCCGTAGTGCCATTTCTCCAGGACTCGTTTCGCATCCTATGGACGCGAGCTGATCGTTATCTACGCAGTCAATTTGAATACGTCCGAGGTATGAGCGACGCCATGGGGATGTAGATCTGCTCTTGTTTCCCCGCTTTACTCCCTTCTCCAAATCGCCTGGAATAAAAGAGAATTATTGGGAAGGAGAGATGAAGGCTGGATTTCCAATAAGGTTCGAAACATTAATGTTTCATTAACTATTCAATGTAATATGTTGGGTGGATGCCATTATGGTTAGGTGATATTGATAAATGAATGACAAATAATAATGAATCTGAATTTCCAAGGTCACCAAGAGTTTATCTTGATTCTTGTGAGCTTCTTTTTAAAGAGGAAGAGAATCTGTGCTATGGATTCGAGCCTGATTCATATAATCGAAAAGTTTGATTCACATATGAATTGGGTGCAATGAATATCACTTCTTAATGAAGATGAACGAAATAACTCTGTGATTTCATCGTTCTTCTATGGTTTTTTCTTGAACCCGAACGAAGACAGTGCGGATATTAGGCACAAGACGAATAGTAAAACCTTCATTAACTCATAATCTGAGTTTCAAATTCAATACCGTATCAACGAGAGAAATAAACATGATCATGAAAAGCGCATTCGCCATTTTGTTACTGGCATGACGATAATATTGATTGCTAGCATACAAATCAAAAACAAACTGAAAATGAACTTATCAATGATAACGTTCAAGGAAGCAAGATGTGAATATTGAAAATTGTCATTACACAATCGGACCTATTGTCATGAAAATAATCGTTGGATAAACTGAAAATAACTCTGTTTACCAGGTGAAATATTCACCGATTTATTCGAGCTGAAAAGAGAGGGTAATGCCTGTTCATTTCATTAAAGTCTAATGGAAAATTTGTGTCCATCTCAAAACATGAGTAGCAGTATAATAGTATATTGTTCTATGAGCGGTAATGTAATTACACCCCTCGCCTGACGGCTCGGGCTGCAAAATTCATCTGCGTGTGTTATGACCATTACCGCGAATTGAACACTGTACTTTATCTTCGACTTCTTCAGTAAAATTCGAATTAATCTTAGAACTTAGAACCATTGCTTTCCATTTCATTCATTATAGCACGTGACAATTATGTGCAGGGACGGGCCTAAGGGGGGGGATGGGTAGGGGACGATCCCCCTCCAATGTTGAACAAAGTTGGCAAATTTTAAAAGCCGTTGGAATATTTTCGAAGCTGTTGATAAATTTTCGAAGCAGTTGGAAAAATTTCGATGCAGTTGGAAAAATTTCGAAGAAGTTGGAAAAATTTGGAAGCAGTTGGAAGAAAATAGTTTGAAAAATTTTGAAGCAGTTGGAAAGATTTCAATTGAGTTGGAATACATATTTCTAAAAAAGTTTTCTTAAAATGTGAATGAATTCGACTTTTTTTTAAATAAAGTTTGAAATTAATGCTTATTTAACCTCAGCAGGTAGTTGTGAATTTCTCAGTTTGGCTGCATCGACTGTGTCCTAAAAAACCATCTGGTACCAAGTTGGGCTATTTCTCTCGATCGGGCAGTAGGCAGTATTTTAATTAATTCTTAATTATTCTATCGAATCTCCGTTCAACATGTAAATCTGTTAAGGGTCCGTTATACTTTGGCCGACGGCACCGATTCTCCATTCAAAAAGTGCTCTTCATTTTTCCAAGTTCACGCCTTCAATTTTCCACCTCAAAGCTTGATTTTTTTTAATTCTCCTGGAATTTCAGACAGTTCTCTGCGATTTTCACACTTGTCTTTTCAGTATTTCCATAATTTTTGCATTAATTAAATGCCTATCCAAATGAAATTTTTTATTAATATAAAAAATTGATTTGTTGAGGGCACTCCAATGAATTTTCTAAAAAAAAAATGATGAACAACCGCCGAAAAACGATTATGAAGTCAATTTTCATAGAATCTCAAATTCAACCCGATTTTTTCATGCGAAAAAATAATTTTTTCAAAGAGCAGAAATCGGAGTGCCCTCAAGACATCCTTTAACTTCAATTTAAAGAAAAAATCAAGCTCTGAGGTTAAAAATTGAGGGCGTAAACTTGTAAAAATGAAAGGCACTTTTTGAATGGAGAATCGGTGCCGTAGCCGATTTTTTCCTGCTAAAAAATAATTTTATCAAAGAGAAGAAATTGGAGTGCCCTGAAAAAATCCTCCAACTTCAATTTGAAAAAAAAATCAAGCTTTTAGGTGAAAAATTGAGGGGGCGAACTTGGAAAAATGAAAGGCACTTTTTGAATGTAGAATAGGTGCCGTAGCCGTCGGCCGAAGTATAACGGCCCCTTAAGTACGCAAAAATGAACCGAAAAAGATTCAAAGTAAAGTGTGTGGTATGTGGACCTTTTTCAGTACACTTGAATAAATAATTAATTTTTCTTCGGAATTGAACTTAAAAATCGAAATATACAAAATAATGATAACAGATGCTGTGTAATCCTGTAGAGTGTGGAGTGTGTTAATCTGGTAATGCAGAATTAAAACTTTTTCTGCTTTTTTGCTCATTTCTCAATTACCAACTTAATTAACATACCTCTGGAGAGTTGAATAATACAGATTTCTCAGTTATTCTGTTGTTTTTGGGCTGATATAGACAGGTTATGTTATAAACACTTCTATTATAAGGGCGGAGTTTGAGATTTCTTAATTTTCTCGCTGATGAGGGCATATTTTAGTCTGTGACTTCCGAAAGGTTTTGGTGATCAATGAGTGAGTGAGTCAGTGAAGGAATCGATGTATTTTTGGTGATATTCAATAATATTTTGATTTATCATCAAATTAAATCGGTAATGCTCGATCCAGTGACCTCAAGAAATGTATCATAAAACAAGCAACAACCCCTTCCAATACAACTCTGCGTTCCATTCTTGCATATCCTGCGGTCATCTTCCATCGATACATGCCGCAACATCAGAAACCTTGCAAAATATACACAGGCAACCTGGTTTCATTACCGGCCAATGTTGTTCGAAGGTATAACGAATATATGCAAGTAAATTTAACGGCTTAATCGCGTATTCAGAAGCGACCTGTCCAAATAGCCTTTGGTCAGCAAGCAGAGAAGAGGTTTTTCTGGAACCGGCGAACGCAGGCCGAGAACGCAAGAGGGAAGAGCAGGAATGTCGACTAACTAGAGGGGTCCGAGGGGCAGGGCGCAAGCCATACATTAGGTTATCCAATATTCCACTCTGGTGGGCGAGCGCTCTAGGCATGCAAATGAAGTTAGTGTCGCTGGAGTCCCAGGGGGAGAGGGGGCAATAGGAGTAGAGGGGGATGAGGGTGGTGGACGCACACACGACTTGGCTCGTGCTATTGATTAAAGACGGCCGTGGTCCAGCGCGTAATTAGTCCCTTATCTCAGACTCCCTCCCAGTCGCCTCCTCCCGGGCCCGCGATGCCCCTGCTCAAATAGGTAAGATCGTTTAGCTTCGCTTCTCTCCCGCGTATGTAAACAATTACGCTATCCGCCAGGTGGATATTTGATCTAGCGGCGTGCTAACGAAGTGTTGACTTCCGTTGTGACTGAAAGGAGGCAAGCCGGGCTCGAGGGATGTGGCCAAATCTAAAATTCAAGGGGGGTTATACTCCGTACGATATGGAAATTTTGTCGATCGTGATATTGAGAAAATATCGAAGAAAGTATCATCATGAATGAAATTTCTTCATTATTCGATAAATGGTTACTTTCCAAATCGGTTTTGTAATGTGCAAAATTGTTTTACGAAAGATGAGATGTGAGAAAATGAGGATAAAAGAGATTTAAAACTGACTTTCATTAGAATTTTCAAGACTTTTTTTTCTGTTTCATTAAAGACGCATAAAAACCCTGGTGTAACGATTCTTTACTAAAAATCGTGACCAAAATTTGTAGACCAAAACGGCACTCTAGATTTGAGTTTTCGTGCTACTTCCGGAATAATCCCCAATATTTTATCTGTCGTGGCGCTACTGGGGCAATGGGAAATAGCGCGACCCCTTTCGTGAGAAATGAAAAGCAGCACAAAATCTAAGATTTTCGATCGACAAGAAAGTCTTAAACAAAATCTAATCAGTGCCAACACCAGGTAATCTATGCATCTATGTTTTATTAATAGACTGTTTCATAACAAAACAACTAAGTTTTGCTCTATGTAGGTACACTGAATCAAAGGAAGATGTGAATATGGAAAGTTACATTGTCCCTATAATTGTCCCTATAAACCTGTACCTACTCCATTCACTTTATAAAGTATCTACCTAGGTTGACACATTTCACCGTGTATATTTTGAAAAAGTTAGGTTATAGTCATTTTCTTGTCAGATAACTCTACATAGAGGTCGTAGTATAATCACGTATTTATAAAAATGCTTATAGACTATGGGTAAATAATGAATTTGAGAAAATATTATGTGAATTCAATAATTCCAAAGACCTGGCGAATGTTGAAGAAACTTTTTTTTCTGGTAATACTGGAAATATTTCACGTATATGAACATGGTTGGAAGATGACTCAGTTATGCTATCTTCTTATACGGAAATCAAGAATCATGTGTTGAAATTTTGCTGAAAAATGATGGACAGACTAGTCTATCACTTTGTGATAGTTCTTTCGAAGAAGTATAAAAGTACTCGAATAACCCAACAGAAAAACTTCTAAACGAAAAGACAAAACTATGGAATTCCACAATTATCAAAATTCTCAAGAAATAAGCCTTCAGAATACATTAAAATACCTATAGCATTGGCAACGTCTCTGAGAATGATTTTGACATTGCCAATATTTCACGAGTGCCAACCTGCGTCAGTGTTGAGTAGAAAAACTTGATGAACCTGAATCTTGGCCAACCTCGATACTTTATAAAAGTGAATGGAGTATATTCTATGTTTTTCATCTGAGCAACTATTGAATAATCAAGAAAATTAATTTTCATCGTGCATTATCCATTATTAATGAAGCATAACCATCCTGTAACAGTTTCATAAAAATAATCAAGTTCGTAATTGAACAATAATCCATGTTCCTTACATGGACATAAATGTTTGGTTCAATTAATGTCGTTTGTAGTCAAATTATAAAATTCATTTTTCGATGGTTTAACATCTCATTCATTTGCACAATAATTTTTTTTATATATGAACGAATTCACTGTTAACCACTGTACGGCTAATGTGGATTTACTGTTTTTTTTATTTTTCCACCAATAAATAAAATTGGTTCACAGGGCCCCCGCTACCATGTGTGCGAAGTGTGCAATGCACACGGGCGCCATCCTTTTAGGGGCGCCTAAGTCCTGGGTCAAAAATCGCAAAAAAAAATAAACAAAAATTAATGCTAAAATGAAAATGCTTGTATTTGATGCGTCTCTGTAAACGTTCTTCAACGCACATGTAGTTGTTCTCATTACCTGATGATACTGACCCATTAAGTATTTTACAATATATTTTTGAAATCAATTTAATCTCGACCCTTCCAAACCTAAGCATTTCACCAAGAATTCTTCTGATATTGCCTGTATCTGTAGCTGCTGGCGAGCGATCTTTCTCAAAGTTGAAAATCATTAAAAATTATTTAAGATCGACAATGCTTCAAGAAAGATTGTCTGGACTAGCAATATTAACAATTGTACAAGAAATTCTTGATGGTAGGTATCAATTTTAGCGATGTAATTGATGAATTTGCAACAAACGGCCAAGTCTGGAAATATCGCTACTATAATAGCACTTTTTTATTCTTCTACTGTACCTAGCTTTCATTTTTGATTTTATGGGGAAGTGAACTCGGTATTTTATTTTTCAAAGAAGTACCTGCATATTTTTTAAAATACCTAAGTATAAATAAGTAGAAAGTGATACTTTTATATGAATATATTCAGGGTGTTTCAGAATGAGGGACCATAAATTTGGGAACTTAATCCTCAGATGATTTTATGACATAAAGTTCCTATGGATCATAGCATAGGTCCCTGACGCACTGTTTCTGAGATACGGGGTGTTGAAATTAAAAAAAAAATTGGTTTCATGAAATTATTTTCTACACCGTACACGATTTTTTTTGCGTTTTGGTAGGTCATGAGTACGCATCAAGACACATTTTTTCCTATAAAAAATTTTCACCAGTGGCGTCCGTACAGACTTCTGTCCGAATATATTCGGTGGAAAAATTGGTACGCCAATGATTTTTCTCGAATTTTAAATTATTTTCGTAATCACCATATTATTCACAATGAGAATGTTTTCTTGAGTTTTTTGCCTGCGACGAATACTTTCTGAGAAAAAAAATAAAATGCAATCTCATCATGTGTTTGAATGCGTACTCATTTCCATACCTAATAAGTTCCCGTGAATTCGGGGTCTTAATCTCCAGATGATTTTATGATATAAAGTTCCTATGGACTATGGCTCTCTGACGCATTGTTCCTAAGATAAGGGTGTTGAAAATAAAAAAAAATGTTTGTGAAATTTACCATCTTAGATATTCTGTAAAATCAGCAGTCGAAATCAATTTTGCAAACATCAAATATGAAGGCGACTAAGCTGCCTTAATCTGTGTCCAGACGATTTTAGAAGTAGGTAATCAAAGAATTTCTTAACTCTCTTAGATGAAATTGCATTTTATTTTTTTTTCAGAAAGTATTCTTCGCCGGTAAAAAACTCAAGAAACCATTCTTATTGTGAATTATATCCCACACAGCACATGTACGTACAATAGACGAACAATGGATGTTTATTATGGATGTTCCAAACATCCATTGGATGTCCAGAATTGGTACATAGTACATCCAAAGGACGTTCATGGGACGTCCAGGACACCACTTTGGACGTACAATTCAAGTCCAGATAACGTCCAATGGATGTACATTGTGCCTATCTTGGACATCCATTGTACGTACATTGGATGCACATGTACGTACATTGGATGAACAATGGACATTTATTATGGATGTTCGAGACATCCATAGGATGTCCAGAATTGGTACATAGTACATCCAAAGGACGTTCATGGGACGTCCAGGACACCACTTTGGACGTACAATTCAAGTCCAGATAACGTCCAATGGATGTACATTGTGCCTATCTTGGACATCCATTGTACGTACATTGGATGCACATGTACGTACATTGGATGAACAATGGACATTTATTATGGATGTTCGAGACATCCATAGGATGTCCAGAATTGGTACATAGTACATCCAAAGGACGTTCATGGGACGTCCAGGACACCACTTTGGACGTACAATTAAGTCCAGATAACGTCCAATGGATGTACATTATGCCTATCTTGGACATCCATTGCATGTCATATGTACGTACATTGTATGAACAATGTTTATTATTATTGTTCATAATATAAAGAAATATTCAAAGCAATTTAAATCCAGTTAATTATTTAGTAACACTGAAATTAATCAGATACGGCGTTACTAGATAATATCTAGTGTTAAAGGTATATCTAGTAGTTAGTAGAGGTAGATATACCTATAACCTATAACATCATCAGTCATCACACGCCTTGGGATCTGACTCGTTCTAATCAGCTTGCCACAAGCCACAATGCCACACATCGTCATCCAGGAACCTAGCGAATGTTCCAACAACATCATTTCATGATCTTGTACGGATCAACGGATCTATGCAGCGGAACGAAGGTCCTCTTAAAACAAAACGGAAGGTCGTTCTGGGGGAAGACTACCGCATGGCGACATCTAGTTATGAATTAGACAAACAATTCGCTCTCGAAGTTACGCGGTCGAAGATAGATGGCATATCTCTCATTTTCTCCTTCCAGTGACTACATGGTAATATGTATCTCCTCAGCAAGCAAGAATGTGAGTTTTCCATAAGAAACATGAAGGCGGCAGCGTGAGAATCGTACATAGTTATCGGTATGTCCGAAAATAATAATTATCCAACGAAAGTTTATTCTAGAAGGAATTATTCCAAAAGGAAAAATTAATCAGTAAAACTGAGATTAATCAGACATCAGTTGTTGATATTTATATCAATGCACGCGGTATCTGATTTATCTCAGTTTTACTGATTTATTTTCTTTTTGGAATAATTTCTTCTGGAATTAACTTTCGTTTCGGTCTGAAACATGGCCGATATGGCGCTCATCTGCGAATCGTCTATTCTATAATGTATCTGAATTGGACGTACAATGAATGTTCACTGTTGGATTTACAATGGACGTCCAGAAATGTACATTAACTGGACGAACAAAAAATGCACCATTAATAATGTATCTGAATTGGACGTACAATGAATGTTCACTGTTGGAGGTACAATGGACGTCCAGAAATGTACATTAACTGGACGAACAAAATGCACCATTGAACAAATTTTATTTGAAGATTGTGTTTGGAAATACTATTGATTTTCATTTGGAACAGGGAAAATAGATGAGATTCAAACAGAAAATTCATATATATTTTTGGACATTATATGTATGTACAATGGACGTACGTTCGTAACAACCAATGGACGTCAACAATTGTAAGTACAATGGACATCCATTCAACGTCCATGGACGTTTGGACTTGATATGGTCGTAAAATGGACGTCCAATGGATGTCGTGTGCTGTATGGGATGGTGATCACCTAAATAATTTAAAATTCGAGAAAAATTATTGGCGTACCAATTTTTGCACCGAATTTATTCGGACAGAAGTCTGTACGGACGCCACTGGTGAAAATTGAACATCATTTTGTTTAGGAAAAAATGTTTCTCAATGCGTTCTCATAACCTCCGAAACCCAAAAAAAAATCGTGTACGGTGTAGAGAGTAATTTCATAAAACCAATTTTTTTCAAATTCCAAAACATTAGCGAATATTTCTGTTTTTTGTTCCTGAAAAAGATGTGATTTTTAGTTTTGGGTTATTTTATAGTATTTAACAACAGAGTGTCTGTACCCTACTAGTCAAGAAAATACTTCAAAGTGGTTGTGAACAAGAATTTATTTTGAGTTATTTATTTCGTTATGATTTTATTCTGTTTGTTCTGTTGTGTTTTGTTTGTTTTATTTTTTGGTTTACAAAGAAATATCTAGTTTTTGACTTCTAAAGTTCAGTTTTTCAATATATTTCAAGCACCTAGCTACCTTCCCACCTAATAAATAAAAAAACCCAAAATGCCTTAAGGGGCGCCAAAATTCTTTTTGCACACAGGCGCCAGTAGCCCTTACGGGGGCCCTGTTGGTTCATGGAAATTGAAACAAATTAAATATGATATTATTTGAGCATAAATATTAATATTATTGATACTGAAATATATAGGGTGTATATAAAAAGTTGCGGAAAAAATTCAGGGGCAGATTCTTCATCAACATTCAGAGTGGGTCTTTCATACAATTTTTTTTGGGCCCCCTGCTTAGTGACAAGTTTTTGAAGATTGCGCCTGAAAAATAGTTTTCCTTTTTTATCTTGAAAACCAAAAACTGATATGAATAAAATCGAGCAGACTTTTTATGCGAGAGAGAATGTACTAAAAATTTGTGAATTTATGTTCCTCTATGATTGCAAGGAGATTAAGGGTGGCCCCCTTAAACCTTGTTTCGGGTGAACCTCTATTATCTATTACAATAAAAATATTAATTTTGGATAGCAAATCTTAAGGGACCGTTATACTCTGGCCGACGGCACCGATTCTCCATTCAAAAAGTGCCTTTCATTTTTCCAAGTTCACGCCTTCAATTTTCCACCTGGAAGCTTAATTTTTTTAAATTCTCCTGGGATTTCAGACAGTTCTCTGCGATGTCATACTTTCTGGAAGTCTTTTCAGTATTTCCATCATTTTTTGCATTATTTGAGCGCCTATCCAAATCCATTTTTCTTATATGGAATATTGATTTATCAAGGGCACTCCAATGAATTTTCTAAAAAAATTGATTGAAAACAACTGCCGAAAAACGATTATGAAGTCAATTTTCATAGGCTCTCAAATTCAACCCGATTTTTTCGAAGAGGGAAAGTTAGAATGCCCTCAAGACATCCCTTAACTTCAATTTAAAGATTTCAATTCAGGTGAAAAATTGAGGGCGTATACTTGGGAAAATGAAAGGCACTTTTTGAATGCAGAATCGGTGCCGTAGCCGATTTTTTCATAAGAAAAAATAATTTTATCAAAGTGAAGAAATTGAAGTGCCCTCAAGACATCCTTTAACTTCTTAAAAAAAATCAAGCTTTTAGGTGAAAAATTGAGGGCGTGAACTTGGAAATATGAAAGGCACTTTTTGAATTAGGAATCGGTGCCGTAGCCGTCGGCCAGAGTATAACGGCCCCCTAATAAGTAACTGTAAGGCTGAGATTTAAGAGCATCTTTCAGCAATATTTACATTTTCTATATGGCGTCTTCAAGTATACAGTTATAATCTCCACCCATGCAATAAAAAGCACATTTTGTCATCCTTCCCGATATAATTTAAAGCGTCCTCCTTCCCAGCATCACTCCACAATGAAAATGAATGATGGAGTGAAAAATACAGCTTAGGTCCAGGTCCTTCGAACAAATATACGGCAAGCAAATAACGTGCGTTATATGACCTCGTAAAATACATTTTATGGCGGTCAGCTGGTAGTCTTGGACATTAATCAAAAAAGGTCGAAAACTGACTACTTTTATTGATGGGACCTGCAAGGAATCATGAGGTAGCAGAAGAATTGTGTCACGTTCAGTTCCTGCTTGAAGAAAACTGAAAGGGAATGACGAATTGGGAGTGGAATTTTCAGCATGAATTGAAATGAAAATACTACTGGATTAAATGAACAGTTTTGATCATTGAAAAACCCATATTGATGGGGAAGTGAATTATTATTTCCATATTTATACAATTATCACAAAGCACGACAGATATCTCCTAAATACCCTATTGTTCTACCAAGTATTCATGACGGCAACTAGGTGATCTTGGAGGCCGGAAATACCCCGACAAAACTAAGATACACGTTGGTCTCTTAGTTACAAACTCAAATATTCTGTTGCGCTGTGACAAGCCAGCGTTATTTGTTAGGCAAATGCCCATTACGCAAGTAGAGGCCGTGACGCACGTGGAATTTAATTTATCTGTTGTCCGAGTAGTTTAGGCTTACTGCATGCTAATCCACTTGATGGCATAAATCAATTACAAGTCCATGGTAGGGCAACTTCTTGCGCTAACGAACTTCCTGGAGTAATGGCGGCCTTATATCAAGATTATTGTCTTGTTCAAACATGCAACTTGATCCCATTTCGAAGTTTGATTTGTAGTGTGTGAAAACTCATGGTCTACTCATTTGAGACTCTCTGAATATCGAAATGAAAAGCTTAAGCAGTAATAAGGAATTCATTATTAATATAATGATGTACGAGTAATTCAGTGATGAAGCTGGGATCAAATATTTCCCTTCATTTGAAAATTTAAGATTTATGTCTTAGACCACTGATAGATTATTAGAATTCACTCAGGTGTTGTTTCACAATTCATATTTTCAAGATATTTTCTCAAGACACTCAACAAGCTGTGAACTTCAAATAATCATATGAAGTTTTCTAGGTATTTTCTTCATTAAAATCGGAAACAGTCGTGGAAAAAATATTTGGAGGTCAGAAGGCTTGTACTGGCCACAGTTGCAAAATGGCGAATGCGCATACACCAAATATAATATGTATTTTCTCACGATTTTGACAGATTATTGGGAAGAGATTTGATCTGTTAGTCAGTTAGTGGAACATGATACTCTGAAATAAGAGTATTTTTGTACATGGATCGACGCGGATATAGCTCTTTTTCATAGGGTGAGGGCGGGTATAACGATTGAAAATCATTAAATCAGGTACACAATGTATAAAATTTTTTATGTGCACCACATTGCGTAACTTTTTTTCCAGCTCTTCGATACTCATGGAAGGGGGGTAATTAGCCCATTAACCCCTTCTGTGAATCCGCCCTTGGCTCTGAGCGTCGGAACAAAACTCGAAAATGAAATATGGAAAAAATAAAACAAAACAAATTCTACTGTAACAAGGCCCATAAAGTCATGTTTGGTATCAAAATATAGGTTTTCGAGGACGCTGAATTCAATAAAAATAAATTCAAGTCGCTATCTATCAAAGTTTAGATTTTCACCTGTCAAATGGCATTTTTTCAAAAATCGAAATTTCAAATCGTCGCAGCTCCCGCTCCTGTGATCCGATCCACGATTTTTTTGTGTATTGTTAATCAGCATTATCAGCAGTATCTCTGAGCATAATAATATCGATATCGAAAATATCAACTTTTTGGGTGAAAAATGCCAAAGGGGTAAGACCCCCCAAAAACACCATATTTGTCATCACCAAAGAATCCCTGGCGAATCCAATGTCGTTTTTCGAACGTGAAGATCTACTACCCATTCGAATCATGCAAAATACCCATAAAACTGATCAGTATCGCCTCTACTTTGAGTGCTCTGAGCGTCTGAACAAAACTCGAAAATGAAAAATGGAAAAAATAAAACGATACAAATTCGTCTGTAACAGGGCCTATATGGACATGTTTGGTATCAAAATGTAGGTTTTCGAGGGCGCTCTATTCGATAAAAACAAATTCAAGTCGCTATCTATCATAGTTTAGATTTTCACCTGTCAAATGGCCATTTTTCAAAAATCGTCAATTTCAAATCGTTATAGCTCCCGCTCCTGTAATCCTATCCACTTTCTGTTTTTATATTGTTAATCAGCATTTTCCAAAGTATCTCTGAGCATAATAAAATCGATATCGAAAATTTCAACTTTTTTGGTGAAAAATGCCAAAGGGGAAAGACCCCCCAAAAACACCATATTTGTCATCACCAAGGAATCTCTGGCGAATCCAAAGTCGTTTTTCGATCTTGAGGATCTACTAATCATACGAATCATGCAGAATACCCATAAGGCTCATCAGTATCGCCTATACTTTGAGTGCTCTGAGCGTCTGAACAAAACTCGAAAATGAAACATGGAAAAAATAAAACAATACAAATTCGACTGTAATAAGGCCTATATAGTCATGATACCATCAAAATATAGGTTTTTGAGGACACTGAATTCAATAAAAATGAATTCAATTCGCTATCTATCATCGTTTAGATTTTCAACTGTCAAATGGAATTTTTTCAAAAATCTAAATTCCATATCGTCGCAGCTCCCGCTCCTGTGATCCTATCCACGATTTTTTTGTATATTGGTAATTAGCATCGTCCGAAGTTTTTTCGTCGTTTCGGTGCTTATATTTTCCAAAAGTCAGTTTAATAGCTTATTTGAAAGTACGTTTCCATAAATTATATTATTGAAGGTACGACATCCCTTTTCCCATTTTTTAATTTTTTCTTTGTAAATGTGCCAATTTTAGCCTTCATACCAAATTTCAGCTAGGATTTAAGGAAGTCATCTATCCATAAATAAATAAATGAATCTACAGCACTACATCCCTCAGGATAGGGGACTGGAGGGTGACAGCAGCAGATTACTTAATCTTTTCATTGTTTATGTGCTAATACTAGCTCTCGTATTCAATTTCAGCTTTCTAGGATTTCAGGAATTACTGTTCATAAGAAATTTTTCAAGCTACATATTATTACGTTTCCATAATGCCGGCTTGAAAGTTAAATGAAGGAGATTTCTAGTTTGTTTCGATGTGCATATTATACTTATATTAAGTCTGAATATAAAATTTCATCCTACTAGATATTTCGGAAATATCCTAACATTAGAAATTATAAATACTGACCCACACTCCCATTATATCGTTTGGAGGGCGAAATTTTCAGATTTCTTATTTTCTCATGGCTAATTCCAGCCCAAATTATCATATTTCAGCTTTATGTAGCTTCTGGAAGTACCCTTGAGCTAGACAAATAAAACTTTGTACATTCGATGAGCACACCAACCTCATCAAATTTTTTCAACAACATCTATTCAGATCTGCGAAAAACTTCAAACTTTCTTCATACTTGCCTCCATATCCTCTGGCCATGAGAAAATAAAAATAAACGATTAATTTTGATAATCACATACTTGACTGTGAACGATGCAAAATGGCGAAAGCGCCTCTATTTCCAGGGACTTTGCTTTTCTGCTTCATTTCAACTTATATTTAATTCAATAATATTATCTAAGCAAATTTTCTCCGTCTATTCATTTTTTCAAGAGTTTTTATATGTACTTTGATGATAAACAGAAACTATCAGTAAAGCATCGTTTGAATCGAATATTCCCAATAGTTCGGCAAACTATTATCCGATCCAAATAATCTAACATTTTACCTGAACATCCTCCAGGCTAGGTTATATATAGCTGAACCTAGTGGTGTATCCGTTGCAACAGATAAGTTACCATTATGATCGGAATGATGTGTTATTAAATTTCATACAAAGTTCTCCATTTACATGAGAGGTGGAATTTGGGCAGTGCATTGCACTTCGAATAATTGATAACAAATTATTTGGCATCCTAAATGAGGGGAAACTTATGTTTCTGAATATGAAACGACCAACGACTAGCGAAAGCTTAAGGCGTGGAGAAGATGAGATCTATTTTTTAGTCATGCATTTTCGGACATTGATATATTGAAAAAGTATAGTTGCAAAAGAAATGATGCAGTTGCCTCCTTTAAGGATCATAGATTATCAGCTTCACCTGGAGATACCATCAGTGACGGTTCTAGAACTGCTTTGGTGAAGAAAACTGATTGATAAAGGAAATGATATACTTTTCGACATAATGATTTGAAAACTGTTTTTCATCGTTTAGAGAAGGTATGTTTTCATTTCGACATCTATTTCTTGTGAACACTGCGTCGTAAAAAAAGTGCTTATAAAGAGATGAACCTCGAAAGAAAATTAATTGATTTCTCAATCAATCCTGAATTTCTAGTCTATCCAGTACGAATTGTGCACAACGTCCTGAACAAATATATAGGAATAAAGTACTTGATTTGAATTAATACGTAACATGCTGAATAAAGAAGATTTCCCCTTGAACCAATTTACACCTAGTGTCTTGTCCAAACAAACGCAGCATCGAAGACAAACCACTGGACACGCATTTGTGTATGTGGAGGATTAATGGTCAATTCCGTCTTTAAATTGAATTTTAATTGACAAAGGATTTGGCCGAAATTGGATCCGCTGTAATGCCCGGATAACTGTTCAGTTTAAGTGTTAAAAATTCCCGGGACTTGATTTGCAATTAAATGAAGATTTCGGTGCGTGTTTAGGTCCTCTGATGGGGCTACATCGACAAAAGAACGCGAATTGGTTGTTTTACAGCTCTAGGTGAAATAGGCCTTCCCGAAAGAGGTAGCCTACGGAATAAAACAGCAAATTTACACATACTGTGTAGTCTGTGCAAGCCTTCGTCGACAGAAAACAGTTCTATTTTGAAAAATCTAAACAGGATGTTCAAAACTGGTATTTTGGAGTAGAGTTTTTTCTACCCATGCTGCTCATTCACTATACAGACAAATATTGTTCTTCTTATTTGGCGACACTCTGGTTCCCCAAGATCTAAGAAGTTTCGTATCCAAAAATCTGCTGAAAAAGTTCTTGCTTCAGTTTTTTGGGATTGCCATGGAGTATTCATGATTGATTTTTTGGATAAGGGTAGAATAATAACTGGAGATTACTATTCGACATTGCTGACCACTCTACAGAAAAGAATTGAAGAGAAAAGACGCGGAAAGCTATCCAAAGGTTTTGTTTTTACAGGACAACGCCCCAGTACACAAATCTCATGTTGCCATGCAAAAAATTCGTGATTTAGGCTTAGAATTACTAGAATCACGGCCTTGATCGAAGAATCACCTCGATTTGACAACTGTCAACTGATTTCAGAGTTTACAGGCCTTTGTGTCTTGAGAGCACTCCAATTTCTTCTCTCTCTTATGTTTTCGCATGAAAAAATCGGCTACGACACCGATTATCCATTAAAAAAGTGCCTTTCATCCTTCCAAGTTTACGCCCTCAATTTTTCACCTTAAAGCTTGATTTTTTTTGAATTGAAGTTAAAGGAGGTCTTGAGGGAACTCCAATTTTTTTTTTTGAAAAATCATTTTTTCGCATGAAAAAATCGGGTTGAATTTGAGAGTCTATGAAAATTGACTTCATAATCGTTTAATTTTTTTCAAAAAATTCATTGGAGTGCCCTGGACAAATCAATTTTCTATATAAAAAAAATTTTATTTGGATAGGCGCTTAAATAATGCAAAAAATGATGGAACTACTAAAAAGACTTCCAGAAAGTGTGAAATCGCAGAGAACTGTCAGAAATTTCAGGAGAATTTGAAAAAAATCAAGCTTTCAGGTGGAAAATTGAGGTCGTGAACTTGGAAAAATTAAAAGCACTTTTTGAATGGAGAATCAGTGCTGTCGGCCAAAGTATAACGTCCCCTCAAACATTTTGTGACGTGCAGATACTATGAGAAAAAACTTGAACAAAATTTGAACTGTAACACCCTGTATTTCGAAAACGAAACGTTGCGGTCTCGAACTTATGGATTTTTCTTCCTTGATATCATTCAAGGAATCTCCGCTTTTTATTTGTACCTTCAATTAAGGATCATCCTGTATACAGGGTGTTCCTAAATTGAAGGTACAAACGAAAAGGGGAGATTCGTTAAGTAAGTTTAAGGAAAATAGTCCCATAAACATTGGGTCGCAAACGTTTCGTTTTCGAGATACAGGGTGTACTAGGTTTATTAGGGTGTATTTGAAAGAAAGTTATGAAAACAGGTGTATTGGACATCAGTCATGGCCCGCCAGATCCCCAGACTTGATTATAGTTCAGATTTTTTTTTCATACTAACTAGATCTTTATGACAATTTTGATTCTTCTGAGTATTTCGAGAGAATCGTTCAAAAATTTTTTTTCTCGAAATCGGTAGCAGATACGACAAAACTACAGCAGACCGAAAAGTTTAGTATAACAACAAAGCTTCTTTCAAATTTTTTCAAATTAACACTTGCTCACCAAAAAAAGTTCTGGAGGAAAACAGGTGGCAGTGTTCCATAAAAAATATCACCCTGTAGATCTGCTATCGAAATTGCCATGTCACGTGGTGAAAAATCTCAAATGTGATATCTATGCCAAATTTCAGTTTAATATCTTGTGAAGTGTATACTCCATTCACTTTTATTTAATCACATAGGAGGTCATGGTTTCGTTTTCAGGAGTTGGTGCACCTGATGAAAAATCTGTGCGCGTACATAAAATATCGTTTGTGACAAAACGACGATGCCAGTTTTTTTGTTTACATCAAAGTAAAAGTATCAAAGATTTTCCACATTTTGTTATTTCGAATCGATCGGCGATTTTGGGGCGAAATATCGATAGGAAATCGCCTATTTTTCCGTTCTTCGTCGTCCAGAAGAAGTTTCGTGCAAATGTCATTTTTTCCTTTCACGACTTTTGGCGTGAGTACGAACGGCAAATTTGAATTGGACCAAAAATCGATTTATAAGCATGAATAAAGCGAAAGTAAGTACTAATCGACCTTTTTACACTTGATAACGAAGTTTTTTTCAGGCATCTGGCCGTTTTGAAAGATTTCAAACGAAATTCCGGTCCCCCAGAAGTTTGGTTAGTTTCAGTATCGTTTTTAGTGCTCAAAATTTATTTGGAATGTGTAAATGGACGAAAAAAGGCTTCCTTATACGATCTTCTAACGAAAGCGACCGGAAAATATGGTTCAGGTAGGATTTTCGAGGAATTCTGAGGAAAGAACTTGCAGAATGAAATTGCACGATTTTCGTAAGTAACAGGTTCTGGATGGCCATCATCGGTCTCTAAATGATTATTGTTGATCGTTTTCACGTTTCAGAAAAAAAAAACACGTCGAAAAAGCTAAAAAAAAGAAGAAATATGACTATATTGCATTCAACGGATTCAGATGAATTGAAATGTGTCACTGGAGCAGTGGAGCTTTCATTCCTTTGCCGAAAGTAGAAATAGGCTATATTGAACCAGAATACAACGGTTTTTTCCATATTCCAGGAGTTTGTGTCTTATTTTAGAACAGGTGAATGATAAATGTGAAGCATATGTTTGACCTATTCCATTTCATTTGTACAAACCTACTGTGGTAGTAATGTATGAATATTTTTTAATCTAATAAATTACTATACAATCAAAATATTTTACTCCTTGTTCATAAGATCGAATAAATAAAACGTCGTCAAGTCTTGAACTTTCAGTTCAAGAGGATAATAAACATTAAATCTTCACAAGCATGCATATGAAAATTATGTGAAAGCAATGCAATTTTTTTCCATGGCGAAAAATAATATATTTCCACAGTGATCTCTTGTACTTTTCAAGCAAATAACTAGAAAAGAAATCCTTTAAACATTAATTATTTTCGTCCATCACATCTTTTCCAATTCATTCACATTCTGAGAAATACGCTAATAATGTAGAAAGGGCAACATAGTGTTGACTTGGAACATAAAAATATTTTGAAAAACGTTATAACTTCGATACAGAGTGGAATGTATCAAATTTCCAAGGCCAGAGTTGTGATTTTATAATTGTGAATGGAGTATAGAAACTATGAGAAAAAAAATTGAAAAAAATTAAAAGTTCAACACTCCTGTATCTCTAAAACGAAACGTTTGCGACCCCATATTTATGGGACTTTTTTTTCTTAAACTCACTTGAGGAATCTCCCCCTTTCGTTTGTGGGTTCAATTTGGGAATACCATGTATATTATATTGGTTCTGGTCGCCCCATATCTAAAGGGCACGATCCGTCATTATTGAGAACATTGATTAACCTTCGCCCTATCATAGTTCTCTATGATGTGCAATGTGCATATTTGGAAAACTTTTCCAGGCATATTTTCATCTGAACTTGACCATCCCTTTTCATACGAAATGGCTGGTATCTTTTCACATACTAATTTTTTATCATATTTTAAAAGGTGAACGGGTATGCTATCTTCATTCGGACATAACTCATTCCAGTTTTCACATCAAGAATTCGATATTCGCGCCAATACATCCGTTATTTTCCCAGCCTTCACACCCTAGAAAAATAAGAATCAATTTCCTTCCCCACGGGACTTGCAACAACGAAGCAGAAGTTAACTCAATTAGAAATTCAAATGCGACGAATACATCTACGCGTAACTTACCCGCTCAACCTGCAAATGGATGTGAATTGAAATGTAATCTTTTCGTAGTGACCTAAATCAAACGCCGGACATTTCCGATTGGGTTTTGAAGAGCGGCCAGTTCGGCAGGTAACCGAAGTCGAAAAAGGATTGTAACAATATCGCACATAAATTTGGCCGTATTGTAAGTCCTGAAAAGATACGTTGTCCGTTGGAATTTATTATGGAAAACAGTGGGCTTAGTTTCACGTGCGATTAAGTACGAATGGGACAAGTTTGGGATTTTCCTTATCGAGGTGTCATCGTATAAGTTTTCAGTAACGATTCTGTCGGAACTTGTACGCTGGGATTATCAGAATTGTAACTATTCGGTTCAGTTCGACTTGAGTCCCCTAAGTACTTGTTGGAAAGATATCAGACTATCTCTCGATCTTAATACATGTAAACGCGGCTGTATATGTACTTCCGCTCGAAATGCAGCCCATGGTATCAGAGGGTAGTTGAGCTGAATGCTTTCATGACTAACCATTCGGTTTTTTAGTGAATATTAAGTGGTGAGGACAACCTTTTTTGTAATGTGTGCGTTTCATTTTACCGCCATTCTAGTTTGGATGACATTTGCAAGTGAGCATTTGCCTGACAAGATTAGATTAAGATTGGGAATCGATTGGCTTTGATTCAGCCATTCTGCTTTGAATATTTCTTCAGAAATTCATTAACGATGTAAACAAATTTGGAAATTCCTAGGAAAGGATATCCAGGTCCTCCTGGAGGAGGTTAACATAAAGGAGTGGCAAATTGAAGATCTTGGTGACATCATCAGCAAACGAAGATAGAGGAGATTTAAGAAGTGCGGGGGAATCAAAAATGTACAGAAGAAGAGAGTCGATCCCAAAACTGGAACCTGACGAGCCCCTGATGTTACAGTAATTTCTCAGGAAGAGTAAACACCCACCCTCTCATGGAACATAGGGTTGAACAAAATGGATATAATCTAGTTTCTAGTTCAACAGTCCTTCTCTAATTTCCAAAATACTTGCCGTTCATCTACTGACGAAATACAAGCCTATTAATAAATTCGAGGCTCACTCTTTCCAAGATTTTTTCAAGTATCAGTTCACAAACATCATTAAATCTTTGTTCCAATTCCTGCAAGCAAGTTGATTGTCTAACGTGAACACATGATTTCTGCACCAAACACCAGAGATCAATCTAATCGGTTAAAGTCCGTAGAATACTCTTAGAGACGTTGCCAATGCTAATTTCTATTTATTCTCTTCTAACTTTGTAAATGGAGTTAGTTCTTTTGAGGATTAACAGTGACACAGGTTTCGTAGTACATACTACTACATTTTCATACTGGAGTATTTCAAGTTGTGTGAAAAAGTATTTAATTGTCTTCTGTAGGCTTATTTCTTGAGAAATCTGAAAAGTGGGGAATTCCATAGGTCCGTCTGTTTGCTTAGAAGTTTTTCTGTTGGGTTATTTGAGTACTTTTATTATTTCTTCGAAGGAACTATATAGTCCATTATTTTTCATTAAAATTTCAACAATCGGTTCTTGATGAACAAGAAAATAGCATAACTGAATCTTCCAACCAGGTTTATATACGTTAAATATACTGCTCCACGAAATCATTTGAAACTCAATAACTACTTGAATCGATCCAATAAAAATCAGTATGAGACATTTCGTCAATCTGGTCGCCTTTTTTCTGAAGTTTGGTTCTTTGCATATGCTTCATGAATGTTCTTATTTTGAAATGAAGTCAGTTTATCAACGGCTTCGATTTGAAACGAGTTTTCTGAACATGCCAAGACGTAAATTAACAAACACTGAGGCTAATAGGGCTACAGGGTGGCCTAACTCAGTTTGTTGTAGCGGAAACGGGAAAGGCTCCAAGTCAGCCAAAGTGTGATATCTCGACTTTGGAATAGGTTCAGGGAGCCGGTTCCGTGTTGGAAAGACCAAGGCTTGGTGGGCGACGAAAAACAACACCTGCTCAGGATGGTTTCATCACCGTTTCAGCGAGAAGAAACCCTAAATCTACGTGTAGAATGCTACGGAATACTCTTCAAAATGCAGATGGGGGTCCAAGTTTCCATCGAAACCATCAGACGACGTTTGAGAGAGGTGCATCTAGGTTCTAGACGTCCATTAAGAGGAGTTCCATCAACACGTGACCATAAGCGTCAAAGACTGGAATGGGCAAGGCAACATATCAATTGGAACGATCAATGGCGTAGTGTCCTTTTCACTGATGAATCCAGATATGGACGATATTCAGATTCTCGAAGAATAAGGGTATGGACAATCCCACGCATACCCCGTAATCGTCGCTATGTCCAAGAAGTCCATCCATTCCGAGGGGGTATGGTATGGGCTGGGATATGTTTCAACGGGCGCACAAATCTACACATTTGTCCTAGGAATATTACCGCCTTACACTATAGGGATCATGTCATTGAAAATGTTGTGCCAAATTTTCACACTGCTATTGGTGAAACTTCTCATTTTCTAGACGATAATGCTAGACCGCACTGTGCAGCCATAGTTGAGAATGCGCGCGAGGAGCTTGGTATTCCACATTAACCAATACCTCCGCATTCACCAGATTTGAATTGCATAGAACATGCATAGGATATGCTCCAAAGAAGATCAGATAATCATCAACCTACCCCAGAATCCTTAACTTAAATGATCTGAGAGAGCTTTTGCCCCGTTTATGGAACCAAATTCCTCAAGAAATGTTCAACAACCTCGTGTGTAGTATGCAAAGAAGATGTCAAGCTGTTATTGATGTCCATGAAGGCCATACATTGTATTGATAGTCTTAAAATGCTTGAATTCTCTGGGAATAAAATTTCGTTATTTTACTCGATTTTTCTTAACCACCCTGTATACGCTGGAGACCTACAGGCTAAAATTAATTTGCGACTTGAAATCATACTAATATGAATTTTCATCCCAAAAATCTCATTTTTACTATATTTTTTGCGATTTAAGTAAATATCCCTGACTCATGTGGAGCAGTTTATTTCCAGTATTAAGAGAAGAAAAAATTGATTTTCAGGTGATTTTGACCCTTATCCATATTTATTCGGGTCGGATCTGTATGACATTTACCTTTAGTTTAATTAACAACATGCAATATATTTCGATAAGAACATTGATATTGTTGATAAACTTGTTTTTTCTTTCATACACACAACTCTATGTTTATTGAATGTATTATTTTCAAGAAGTAGGCCGTGGATAAAAAAGAACATAACAAGAAATGACATTGTATGATACCTATATCGTTGAATTCAGCGTTATAAGTTATTTCGAAAAGTGTCATAAAATATGCAGGTCCGTATTGAAAAAATTTGAGGGCAGCCCAGAGAGTAAGAACCGTTGGATACGAAATCTTATTATGTCAATTTGAGGATAATTTACTGTCGAATAAAAAATTCCTGTAACATTTTTTGATAATATTTGAAATAAAGTGGGAAAGAAATAAAAATCAAAATGACAGAATTTACTTTTCTTATGATATCTCAATAACCGGCCCTGATAATCTCGATTTGTTTGAACTGCTTGACAATGCTTCTACGAATGCAACTTTTCCTTCATTTGACCGACCTTCTAACCCTTATGGTTTAAAAGTTACCAATACAATCCTATTAACAAAGTGGGCACTCTGTATTATATGCTTCATGAAACCAATGTGGATTGAGTTATGGTAGTTAACTGTTCCATTTAAAATAGAAGTTGCCTCATTGGAAAACACACTCGTGAATGTTTGTTGTAGAAGTTTGAGGTGATTTCTGCATTTCATTATAGGAAAACTCATAGGTAGGTAGCACTACTTTCGAATTGTTCCGATGTGTATTTTACAGTCCAGAATGAGAAAACGCCAATTCAATTATCAAACAGCCCAAAAACTCATTTCTGAGAAGCACAGAAAATAGAATATAAAAAGGGTCGCACGGCCCCCGCATACTGAATCCTAAAAACCCAAATCAACAAAATCCGAAAGAAACATCCTGAATGAGTCAACTTTGAACTTTCGCCAGTAAAAAACTCGTATAATTTCTCTGCGTGTGCCCCAAGTGTGAAACATAAAAGCCCGGCAGTAGGAAATTAAGGGTGAACAGACAGTGGCGCCCCTGGTCAGTCGACCTCTGCACTTGGCACGGGTCACATCGGCAATCCATCCTTTTGTAAAGGGATTACAAGCCAGAGAGTGCTCTTGGAGCCCTTCACTCATCTTGTACGATTTATTAGCGGACATTTACGCCACTTATAGCCACCTTACTACCACGTTTTCGCTGATCAGAGATAATTAATATGCCCTCCACTGGAAAAACTAGATGTGATCCTAATTGCTCCTCAGGAACAATTCGTGAAGTTGGGACCCAAGAGATTAACTGGTAACGATTTAATTGTTCGCTTTATTTATGTTCTGTTTAGGCAAGGTATGGTTTTTGTGGAGGCATAGGGGTCAGATTTGGGACCCAAAATTTTGAATTTCATAAAATACCGATTCGAATACCATCAGCAAATATTTTTGGAGAAATTAATGGTATGGACTGTATCCATGATAAAGAGTGTTCATTTCTCGTTTTTTTCAATTTAATCAGATATACGAGGATATATTGAAAAGTCCTTAGCCTACTATAGAACCAAACAAAATTTCAATGTCAAAATATTTCATTAATCAACATATTCTCCTCTTAATTGAAAACATTTATTAGAGCGAACCTGCAAAGTCTCTAGACTTTAAAAAAAAATGTTTCTTTTTGCTCTGCAAACCAGTCCTCTACAGCTTTTATTGCCTCCTCGTTGGAAGAAAATTTACTACCTTTCAAACTTTTTTTCAGTTGAGATAAGAGATGATAGTCATACGGAGCCAAATCTGGTGAATAACTGGGGTGTTCTAGTAATTCTAACCCTAAATCACGAATTTTGTGCGTGGCAACATGAGATTTGTGTACTGGTGCGTTGTCCTGTAAAAACAAAACACCTTTGGATAGTTTTCCGCGTCTTTTCTCTTTGATTTTTTCCCGTAGAGTGGTCAGTAATGTCGAATAGTAGTCTCCAGTTATTGTTCTACCCTTATCCAAAAAATCAATCATGATAACTCCGTGGCAATCCCAAACAACTGAAGCAAGAACTTTTCCAGCAGATTTTTAGACACGAAACTTCTTAGGTCTTGGAGAATCAGAGTGTTGCCATTCCATCGATTGTTGCTTTGTTTCTGGATCATAGAAATGAACCCAAGTCTCATCCATAGTAACAATTCGTTTTAAGAAGTCTACATCGTTTTCAAATCGAACACAGATCGAACGCGATGCTTAACCCTTGCACGCTTTTGGTCAACATTCAAACATTTGGGGATCCATTTTGCAGAAATTTTTCTCATGTCCAAATTGACGTGAACTATATGATGAACGCGTTCGTATGAAATCTTCAGTGCTTCAGATATCCGTTTTAGCCCAATTCGACGGTCTGATAAAATCATGTCATGAACGGCATCGATATTTTCGGGGACTGACACAGATACTGGCCTTCCCGATCGGTCTTCATCTTCAATGGAAAATTTACCTCTTTTGAAGCTTGCAGTCCAATTTTTCACGGTCGCATACGAAGGAAATTGATCACCAAGGGTATTTAGCATATCTTTGTAAATCTGCTTACCTCTTAACCCTTTTAAATACAGGTACTGGATGATGGCTCGATACTCCAATTTTTCGATTTTTACTATTCCGGTGGACATCTTTTTTTTTCAATTCATTGCGTGGTTTACTTTTTTGACGTCGAACTCTACACTGACACATCTAATAAGTTATTGTTCGTTGATATGGTATCTTGTATCGCAATCTTTTGTTTATGCATGGAACTGGTCTGGGCTAACTAGATATCAATACATCCTCGAAAGGGTTTTCTAATAAGAGGAGTTATTTTGAATAGCCCGCTATTTCCGCAGATGTTACCTTTGAAGCTGTCATTTCTTGACATTTGACAAGTAGGAACTACGCCATGTATAAAAATGGAACGATACACGCTTCAACAAGCTCACAAACAGCCGAGAACATTGCTGTTGTAGCCGAAAGTGTTTCTGGCGCTCTCATTGAAACACTCTTCAGAATTGCCAAACCTTCAGACAGAAGTGAATTCCTTTGGTGATTCCATATTGATGTTCATTTAATGAATTAGGTATGTAAGGGCTTTTTGTCATCTACGAGGACGAGAATGATTAAACCATTTTTTCTTCATTTCTTCTTCTGTGCAATTCCAACGAGCTTTCAATTCGAGAAAGCAAACGCATAGGCAATTATCTGATTGAAGAATCGCATTGTCCAGAGAGCCGGAATCCTATCTCTTCAGATTACCGAACCTCCCCATCGAATCCATTCTTATGCAGATCCTATGTAAATCTGCAGGCAGATAATATTCAAATCATATCTCCATCAGCAGAGGCCGGTGCAGCACCAGATATTATATTTACCCAACTTAATTGGCTCCGCGAATTAAAACTGTTTCTGCAAGTTCTAACACGTCACAATTCAGATCCGCAACTGTTGACGAAACAAATATGACAACTTGTTCAATGTAGGGGGTGAAATAAACCAGTGAATTTTCACGAGTAATTCCGTAGGTCCACTCTTAAGTAAACCTCCTATAATTAAATTGTCATCGCTAATCCGCTGCCACGGGTCATACATCACGTGACCACATGTCATGGCCCTCCTCGGACACCATCATTTATTTAACAAACGCCGCCCTTATAGAGCTTTAAGGAAATAAGGAATGATTGGTTAAGGAGCCCTTGTGAGTTGAAGGGATGATAAGTGTTGGAAGTGGAAAGTTAAGAATGGGTTTTGTACAGTTTCTGACAAAAAACTGCAACACCCAGAAGGAGCTGTTTAAATATTAAATTTTTCTTGGTAAAACATAGATAGTATAGCGAGGAGTGAATGATTAAAATTTGGGAAAAAATCGTGCAGGTTTTTTTCATTCAGGACGGGTTTCACCAACGATTTTAATCTCGTTTAAGGCAGTAAACGATAATTTTCTGTGGTTTTCGAGTCAAAATCAATCGGTGATTTCAGTTATCTCCTTAAACCAGGAGGGGAACTTTTCATGGCGAGTTTGAGTTTACCCGCCGAACGTAGTGGGGCTGGTAATTGAAAGCGAGCCATGAAAATTGAAAAGTCACTTCTCCTTCGATTGAAATTTTTATTTTATTTTCATACATTTTGAAATTTATGGAAATCTGAATATCCACTTTTGGATTGACATTCACGATCGTTATAATCCAGTGAAAAATGTGATATTTGCCTAATTACGAATATAATCTACATTTGCAAAAAAAGTGAGGGTATCACCTTCTTTTCTAAAATGATGAAGGAAAAATGTATCGCCCTCACTTTCATGTTTGGCGAAGTGTAAAATGAAGAGTTTTTTTTATTATTTGGTGCAAATTACGCTTTGGGTCAAGATTCACTCTGGATGCAATCAAGGATTCACTTACTCCAAAATACTGGCGCTCATTTAGATCAGATTGACGTATAACGGCGCCTGGCTAGCCTCAACCTTAAAAAATAGCTACCTGAGCAGTAAATTTCCAACGGGCTTCATCCAACATGTAGAGAAAATTCGATTCCGATAAAGAATAGACAGAGTCCATCCTCGGGATAACGTATTTCCTTAACAATGAGGGGTGGAAGTAAAGGGTAACGTAGATTACCAGACGCTTCTGCCTCAAGATTTATAATCCAAATAGGGGTACGTACGTTCAAACTGGAGTAAGTAATGCTGCCCTCTTTGTATTGGAATTTGGTTACGTCGATGCATATGTGTGATTTATTTACATTCGTTATGGGGATGGGGTTGATCGGAAATCTCAATCGGGCAATCGGGAAGTTCACATGGAGATTAGATGTTTGAATCCCCGCGGAGATGAGGTATTATGTTGGTAGAGAAGCTGTGAGCGCTGGTGATGTTAGGGTTATGGCTTTTTCGCAGCGTCGACTGCTATATTGGTGATGATATTTTATGTTTTAATTTGGAATATGTTTTTTCTTTCACGAAAAATTAACATGAAATTATTAAATAATATTTTTTGTGAACAACTGTCAAAAAAACTTTTCTTCATCACTATGGATGCGTAAATGTGAAGAAGAATATTTCATATAATAAACACAGAATATTACTTTTTGATTGATTTATTTCTTACACAGTCAATTATTGATGATTAATAATTCTTGTATTAACCCTTTAAGTAATGCTCAACGTTTTAAATCAGAAGCAACAAGGAATATCTCCAGGAATATACAGGGTGTATTTAAAGGTGAGGCATTCCTTTTGACGAATGGTAGAACTCATCAAAATAAGTCATTTTACCGAAAATTTTCATATGAATTATGCCCCTGTTTCGAGAAAATGAAGCTGGAATGTTAAAAGGAGTCCTGCGCTCGATTTTCGGAAAAAGTCCATAACTGAAAGCCGACTCACGATATCTTCATTTGTTTTCAAGATATAACGGAATTTTGATATTTTGGCGATTTCGAAAATGTGCGATAACTTCTTCATTTTCTAAAATATCTAAAAACGGCAAAAACTTTCTACAGGCACTTCTTCATTAGCAGTACGACAACGTATTCAGTTTTTTTTTATCTCTTGTATAAAGGGTGGACAAAAACCACTTTCTTATTTCAAATACGAATGGTATCTTTTTTTGATCCTATGTTATGCTAAAAAAAAATCAGCTCTTCGAAAATATATATGTCGATATATTATTCCCATATTAGAGACAGAAATAGCAAAAAAGTGGAATTTTCACTTCAAGTTGAGTCTGTTATACATTATTCTATGAGAGTGAGGGTCGAAAAATAAAATATATCGACATATACAGGGTGAGTCTTTGACTTGTACATATATTTTACCTAACTGTAGATTCCTCTCATCAAACGAAACACTTTTTTCCTATACTATTTTTCAAAATTCGGATACAGGGTGTCGAAAATCCATGAAAAAAACACTTTTCTGTTTATATCTTCGGAACCGTTATTTCGAATGAACTGAATGTTCGTTGAGTTTTCACTCTATCCATGGTGCATATTCCTCGATCGAAACCTATTCAATATCTCTACTAGTATAAAAGTTACAGTGTAGTCGACTCATCAATACACGCTAAAACAACATAAAACCACTTTAAAAAGATGAACAGTTCATATTTTCGAAAGAATCAATCATTTAAGAAACTAAAAGTATTTCTATTTTTTTTCAATGAAAGAATAATCTGAATGCGTCTCTGAATTAAATATCATCGAATATTATTCCTTCTCTGGTCTTTAAACGAGTTTACAATGTTGTCACAATATTTATCAACTTTGTCGAGATATTTTAATAATAAAATCCCACAAATGTGGGAGATGAAATTGAACACCAAGGAGGATTTAATACGCACAGTTTCTATTGAAAATTCATAGTTACCGGTCCATATTGAAGTTAAATGTCGATGAAATACAAAATTCGGATATGAATGATGAATCTCGATTTAAACTACTTATTAAATTGAAATTAATGAACAATAATACGATACCTGATAATCTGTGGCGATGTTTCTATCTAAACAATATCCTCTAGGAATTTTATTAACTCGACACGGTTAAAATTATATTGATTCACTTCACATAATAATCACATTAGAACAATAATTCACTGAATATATTCAGAACTTCACATGATGTTTACAGTTTGTTCAGAGACTCTGGTTTGTTATTGTTTATAGTTGGCCTCCAGATAACCAATCTGTCGGTTTTCGCTCTACGCATGCGTGGTGATAAATTTCGCGGCAAAGTCGATTTATGATGGAAACGGCAGAATTCATTGATATTTATACCACGGTACACAAGTGTATATCGTGATTTATACTATGTTTCGTGAAAAATCTTCAACCTCAATGAAAATATCAGCAAGCTGACAACATTTTCTTGAAATTTCGGTGCAAACATTCACAGAATCGATACAAATTAGATTAGGTTAGGTTGTTCAATAATAGATCTGAATGAAAAGTCTTTCTTCATGAGATTGTTTGGGAATTTCGAGGAAAATATGAACAAGTTATTAGTGTTTACAAACTAATCTGCAGAAAAATCGAAGAAGGAACTTATTTTGGCGGGATAAATGAGGCTTTTTAGTTGCAGATATAATCCGATGAAACTAACTGTTTTTGTCGAAATTATCGTGTTTGCAACATTTTTATTCCAATAAGGTTAGTAGTTGAGTATTCCCTAAATGTATAAACTCAATTTCTATCGAGAAATATGAACTTTGCATCAATTCCAGAAGATCATTTCAGAGACGTAGTCATCAGCCCAATTTTTTTTAAATGGCTATATCTTTTTAACAGAGCCGAATTCGGAAAAATGGAAAATGAAAGAAAGGTTTCTTTTGACCTCAAGAATCTTCAGTTAGAATATATGTACAAGTCAAAGACTTACCCTGTATATTTTCGAAGAGCTGATTTTTTTTCCATAACAAGGATCGAAAAAAGATACCATTCGTATTTAAAATAAGAAAGTGTCTTTTTTTCACCCTTTATACAAGGGATTAAAAATAACGGTGTCGTATTGCTAATGAAAAAGTGCCTGTAGAAAGTTTTTGCCCTTTTTAGATATTTCAGAAAATGAAGAAGTCATGGCACATTTTCGAAATCGCCAAAATATCAAAATTTCGTTATATATTCAAAACAAATGAAGATATCGTGAACTGGCTCTCAGTTATGGAGTTTTTACGAAAATCGAGCCCAGGACTACTCTTAACATTTTCACCTATATAGCCTAGAAGTACCAGAAACAGCCAAAATCAAGCAATTTGGGTGACCCTGTAGATGAACAATTCAATATTTTGTTTGAAATCTCAATTTTATTATTCAAACTATATTCTATATTTTGCTTCCGCTACGGAGGCAGATTTCCAACCACCGTGACGTTTTATTGATTTAATGTTGCCTCTTGCATTGGCCAGAAGATTTACAGAGCTTCTCCTGAAACACATAATGCAAAAATAACTATTCTAAAATTCACAAATGTTCATTCAAAGCACTTTGGATAATTTTGAAATCAGAATCACGAAAGACAAGAGCCATATCATCTAAATAAAGTAATTTCCCGGAGGTAGTATCAAGAATACTACATAAAATTGGATTAAAATGGAAGGGAGATAAAAAATTAAATTCATGTCTATCAATAAAATCAATTGAACTGAAAATCAAGAACAAGATTGAAGTCATTGACATTTGTTGGAGTTTTTAAAATTTGGGCCGGTAACCTTGAAACAGTCGCTCAAATTCCAGGGCCTTCTTAACTTTTTTTAGCGTTTGTTAAGTATCACTCGAAAGCATCGAAGATTTTGTTTTCCCAATGGTCAATGCACTCCTCCATCACTACCACGACTCGGTAGCTCCTCGATAACCTTTGTGTGTAATTAATTCTACTATTCTAATCTCTTTTTTTATGAACAAATTAATTCGTATCTTCCCCTAACATATCATATTCAGATCTAGCAACTTCCGAATCCGTATAAATTACCGAAATTACTGAAAATTTTTTGAGGTCACCTTGTAAATCAAACCTGCTCGCTGCCTACCAAAAAAATTCTTCCATAACTGGAAGATTAATAACACCTAACAGTAATGGGTAATTATTTTCTAGACAATCAACCCCTATGGTACTCGTGTAACGTATACCGCCACTCTGGGACTTTTTGTACGACGATCCCTTTTGATATCTCCAGTTTTTGCTGTGATACGCCGGACCAGCCAACCTCGACTAATTGTGTGCATCTTGATGCGGAAGGGTTCCGGAGGAGAATCATCTTCTGATTCAAAAACGAACGTTACACAGACAAAGGGTATTCTAGGTGATAGGTATTATGGAAGGGGTTTAACCGTTGTATCTCGAGAGTCCCGTTGGATGGTACAGTTTTGGCGCCATTTGGATAAATAGTGGGCCATGCTGGAGAAATATTCAGTCACGTTTAGGATCTACAGGGTCCTGCAATAGTGCGTTGCGCTTTCATGGATGCCGAACCAGAAATCTTAGGAATTCCGATTGAAATCTCCTTAAACTTTCATTTCTACATCTGCATTATTTTATGAATGGTTCACCTCGTTTATTTTCTTATATTGTCGATTACTTCTGACATCTCTATCATGACGCAATATATCGAAGATTTTTTCGAAAGGTAAAGATCTTATTCAGAGAAAACTGTAAAAAGTTGAGTTGACTAAAAGTTGTCTACTGATTGCCAGAATTATTCTTGGCACGACCTTGATCAGAAATTTTTCCACTGGAAGATTTACCTATTCATCATTTCTAAATGATCAACTTGTCATATACTGGGTGTCAAATATAAGGAAATTCAAATTGATGTTTCACGTTTTTTTTTCAATGAAACTTCCTATATTTTTTCACGATAACGAGCATTGAATGCCTCACATTTTTTCAGAAGTAACCTTAGAAGATACGAAAAATTACAACTGAAAATACCAATTGAAATATAAACTGATATTCAAAATGAAACAATGGAACCTGCAGTAGAAATTATTCAGGTAATATCCAGTACTTATTTCTCTGTTTTAATGATAAATCTGCATTTTCTGGGCCTTAAGTTATATATTTCCAATTACTCATGATACACCCTGTATATCGTGAACAGCAAAACGAACAAATTTTCAAACGACTATTTCCCTCGTCTTAATTTCCACCAATCAGAAACGCGCAATTTTGAACCTCAAATGGTTTCTAGATGGAAAAACTGTATGGCAGAAGCTGTCAGCAGTTTTTTCGGGTTTACCCGCGGTAAAACTTGACAGTTGTTGTTGTTGTCAACGAAAATTAATAATGCATACATAATTCATCCAAAATAATCTGTTACTCATGAAATAGTCTTATCAAATACCATTCGGGCATATAATTTTTCCTGTGAAAAAAATCGAAAAAACACAATGCAAAGTAATATTTTTTTAACAAAATGCATTCGTGCAGGTGCAAAAATCCTCGTCTTCGACTCGGATTTTTGTTGCCACCAGCACTCATTGTTCTTGTTGAAATATTACATACTTAGCAACGTGTTTTTTCGATTTTTTTCACAGGAAAAATTGGAATTGGATAACTAGGTGTTTAAGTTTAAATTGCGAACAATAGTTAATTATCAGTACTCATTTTTCCAATTTCAAGTTTACAATGCGCCAGTGAATTGTTTCTGATCATAAAATGACAGTTTTCTCGAAAACAGTTCACTTTAGACCTTCAGAATAATGAACCAGGAATCCTTTTTTTATGTAAAACACATTGGCGCATCAGCGCTGTGCAAATGCAAATTTGTCCAGTGGTCTAAAAGTTGGGGGGTAAAACCTTGTGCGAATTCAATAATGGCACTTCTAATTAAACCGTGTATAGTGTGAGAATCTAGATATTATATTAGTGGACATGTGTGTACAAAAACTCAATTCTATAATTCAAACTGTTCATGAAATATCAGCAAAAAACTGAAAAAAATATAAATTTTTGACACCCTGTATCTCGGAAGCGAAGAAAAAAATGTTATTTTTTCATGACAAATCTACAGTTGACCGTTGATAGACTTATTTAGGAGCACCCTGTATGTGTGAAAAAAGTGAACCTATGCTGTGATAGATATTGAAAGAGAATTTGTTAATTTGAAAGTTGGTGGTATACGAAGAAGAGAATCGGCAATTTCTACTATCAATTTGTCTGCAACTTTCGAATTCCACAATTTATGTATGACAACATTATTTTAAAACTTGCCAAATGCTTTCTTCATTTCCTTTGTTCCAGATGAATATCTTGTGAAATGCAGATACTATGAGAAAAAACTTGAAAAATATTCAAGCCGGAAGTATATTATTAACAAAAAAATTTACATCAGATTGCATCTATCTGCAAATTTTCATAAATATGGTTTTCTTAACGGCTCTATTTATTCTGCTGAAACTTGAATGATATGATCAATTTATGGGACTCATTAAATTTACGTATTTTAAATGAGGACACATGACAGTTTCTCTTGTCGCGAAATATCCTGAATATATTTTAATTAAAACAATTCAAAGTCTCAATATTTCATTCTGCATGACTTCCTTGCATCGTCTGTATTTCTTTCGAGATAGAAACACATTCTACAAACTCAATTTAATCTGCATTCGTATCATGGGATTTTCATACAAAGGGGCATCACATAAAAGACCGGGAATAAATTGCAGCGTGATATAAAAGATTTGCTTGACCAGTGGTCAGTTCGCCTTTAACCTCTGGCGCGTGTTCAAGATTTATCCTCTTTGAATCCTCACACCCTTTCGCTTTGCCTTCGTGTCATTAGAAAGAGCTCGTGCCTGAATGATGACCAGCAGAATACGAATAGCGATATTTGAGAACACACATTCATTTTGGGAGTTCCTATTCATTCAGTTTTATTTTGAAGCCTTTGAAGGAGTTGCTGTTTGTTACATCCCGACTCGTGTCCATTTATTTATAATTATTTATATTACTGATCGTAGGACTGTTTAACATTAAAAGATAATTGTTCATTCAATGAATGCATTCATCGTCTCAGAAATAAGAATGACCAAAATTTAAGGGAACATTTTTTGGAACTATATTTATGATACTTTTTCGAAAAACCATACTCAGAATACCATCTCTCATACCGTAACGAATATTCGTTACGTTGAGTCCTCCTCGTAATTTCCTGGATACTCAAAGTCCTCATGAATGCCCCAATGAGAATTTGTCCGTTATATCGCTCCATTTTTTCCGCCTGAATCCCAGAGGACCATCTTGATGTCCATGGGAACGTTAGTCCATTGGGATCTTTTAAATTGAAGCAGAACGTACAATGGGCTATCATCCTTGTCCTGCCTGAGGCCAGAAGGGTTATAGACTGTCCCGCTAAAAATGACAATTGCCGAATCTGGAGAAGAGGCTACCCTTGATGTCCTTCCGTCACCGTTACTATTTAAACAGCACCCTAATCAAGTCACCCTCTTCGGACATTTCCGATTGACCAGGTAGAAGGAAGCGTTTTTTATGGTGCATTATTTATTTTAACTGTAGCGACACAAATTCAATGATTCATTCCGCAGTGAACGATTTTCCGGTATAGGAAACAGGATACTGAAAATCTATACCAATTGTAATTTTATATTTTTAACCTCCAATGTCCTTTCTCTTAATGTTCGCTGAAGATGTCAGTTTTCAAGTTTTTCGAATGGAATTCTTCATTTTGATTTATTTGTTCAGAGATCTGTTTTTTTGGTTTTTAATTTATTTCAGTCTGCTGATGAGAATATGGAAATTTCAAAGGGTAATTCCCCTAGTTAGTCCTAGTCGTATCCACTCTTTGGCGTTTATTAAGTCCCATTCTTACTTAATTTCATCCAAAATCATATGTAGAACTACTCATGATATTTTCATAAAATTTATTCCCGTTGTGTTATCCGAAAAATATGAAATATTTTCTTGTTTTTGGTCACGGTAAGGCTGGAAATAGCTATCAACTTTTTTATTTCAAACGAAACTCTTAATTCGTCAATTTTAATGTACCTACTTTTGATCATATGACTTGTTTGATTTTCCATGATTATTGGGGCTTTTAGATATACAGGCTGTTCCTTAATTGGAGAAACAAATGAACAGAGAAGATTCCTTGCGTAAGTCCCATAAAAACTGGACCGCAGAAGTTTGATTTTCGAGATACAGGGTGTTAAAGTTTGAATTTTTTCCATTTTTTTTTTAGTCTGTATTTTCTAAGATTTTCAACTGAAATTTGGCATCGATTCCATAATTTAGGGTTTACAACATGTGACCTGCCAATTTCGATTGCAAATATACAGGGTGATATTTTTTCTGAAACACTGTCCCTTGTTTTACCACACAACTTTTTTTCGGTGAGCCACGTTAGTGTGAAAAATTTTCAGAAGAAACTTTGTAATTATATTGAAATGTATGGTCTCTTGTAGTTTTGTCATATCTGCTATGGATTCTCTCGAAATCTTCAGCAAAATCAGAATTGGCATAAAAATGCAGTTAGTAGAAAAATAAATCTATACATTTGCGGTATCATTTCTATCAAACTTTTCTTCGAATGATTTTTCTGGATATTATTCAAGGAATCTCCCCTCTCTGTTCATTTCTCTAATTTAAAAACACTTATATATTCTCCATTCGGGATTATCAGAAAGTCGGTCATAGCTACTTGCCAGTTACCATAATGAAGGATGAAATTCACAGGAACTGTTATTGGAGCCTGCTATACTTTTTTCTGATTTGGACGACGAATTTCAATAAAAACCCGCCGGATATTGATTACTTCTTTACTCGGAATGGAAAAACATAAATATAGTTCTCCATTTCAAGAGGAATTGCATGTACCATATTTTTCATCCATCTTCAAACATAATAATCTAAGGGCTTCAGATCAGGGGAACGTGGTGGGTTGAGATGAAGACTGTTGTTCCAGTGTTCTTTACAAGATATTAAACACATTAATTGAGTCATGTCAAGGTGCACCATCTTATTGAAAACAAGTTCCGTACTTGCGGCTCAGTTATATGGGCTCATATCTTAGAATTTCTGTCTTCCAAAAGTAACTATTTGAATAGTAAAACACACATCCTTCGAGTGTTGCCGGAAGTATCAAAATACTCACTTGAGGAAAATCAATTTCAGTAGTCAGTTCAATCATTTTCATACCGATACTCAGCTTTTTGTGCCATGTTCCTATATGCATACATAGTGTAAGGAAATGTTCCAAATGCTCGCCGCGAACGTCTTGGCAACATGCTAATCTGGTGTAGAATTGTCTTCTAACGCGGCGAGCATTTTGAACATTTCCTACATTGACATTAATGTTTCTTTTGTTTTTTTTTTAAATTAAGAAATAATAAGTATCACTTATTAGGTTTTAAGTGTTATGTATCAAATTTATGAAATAAAATAATTTTTATTTAAAACGTTGATTTTTGCAATAAATCTGAAAACACTTAATACTTCCGAAATAGTTAAAGATAGGTATAGGACAGTGTGCATGAATTGTGTCTAGAATTCGCTGAAGAATCCAAAAAATAAATAATATACAGGGGGTTGCATTTGAAATAAGAAAGTTGGTATTGGCCACGGTCGCATGGAACACCCTATATAATTTTATTTTCTTGAAAAATATGCGCACTTGAAATTACAAATCGACGTGTCCGAGCGTTTTTCCTAACACCCCCTCATTTATTCGTTATCGAATTTATTCCATTTGGCTGTTACACTCTGTATATTGAATCTATCTTCAATTCCTCCAATTTACTTCTCATCTATGTTGATTTGAGTATATTCTTTTGGATAAAAGTTGAAATCCAGAGTAAATCCGTCAAAAAGATTTTTAGAATAGCTGAGAGGGAAGAAGTCATCTGATAGATTCTTATTTTAAGCACAGAAAACGAAACCAAGCAGAATGAGAAAATGATTATTTGTTCACTACTGCGTATATTAAACACCATTACCAGTTTGGATTTTTTTCGAAATGGTTCCGCACGAGTAGCAACCACACGTCAACCACGTTAAGATTTCATGCTTAAACCCATCATAAATATTTGCCAAACGTCCAAATGGCCATCTGCATATGGACACGCTCGATAATCATATTTCATAACCGTCAGGCTTAAGCGTATAACATGTCAAGGGTGCCGGCCACCCAATTATTATTATTGTGCATGTTTTATTCCCCAAATGAAATAACGACAATTTAATAAAGGCCGGTCAGAAAGAGCAACTTTGGAATTCACGTACCGTCGAAGGATTAGCCCGGCCAGAACTTGCTCCCGTTGATAAATGACCTCTGGCCAGCAAGGATTATGCCTGGAGTGACAATCTAATAAGCACGGAACCGATTTTCGAGAGCCTCTTCGAAAAGTACGCCAGTTTTCATTTCCTGCAAGGGAATACTGGAAATTCAGGATTTCCTTGCCTATTTCACCTTCTGCCACTTTATGTCTTTATAATACGTTCGGCATACTTGATTCCTAATATAATGGGGTGTTCTAGTTTACGACTTGTTTGCCGTTTGACATTTTTGACCAACAGGAAGTTTGAAAGCGATATGTTTACTGTCTTGTTGTTTCCGGTTTGCGATTAGTTTGTTCCCACGTTTCTTCCTGGATTGCATTTTTTGTGTCCAAATGTTGTCTACCATTGTTCTTTGGTTCTGATTCCTGTTTCAGCGTAAAACTGCTTTATATGAACTGATTTTGAATTGAATAACGATGAGTTGGTTTGAGTTTTGAACTGAAATATTCCTTCTTCGAAATAAAAACATTGGTGAGGAAAATTGAGGATAAATAGTTAAGGGTTTTCCAATTTCGGTAGATGTCACTTTTGAAGCTCATTTTTTGACAATTGACAGAACTATGCCACTAATGAAAATGGAACGATAGATGCTTCAACAACGCATTGAAAATTTCAAAATTCACTATGAAAATTTGAGCTGATGGGACAAGTTAGTGATTTGAAGAATAAAACTCGTGCACGTCGTTCAAGAACAGCCGAGAATATTGCTGATGTAGCCGAAAGTGTTGAAGAAAATCCGGGTTTGTGCATTCCTCGTTTTCTCCGGAATTAAGCATTCCACCGTATGTTGCATAAAGATTTCGGTCTCAAGGCTTATAATTATAAAGTTTAGTTAACACAAGAACTCAAGCCGGCCGATCATCAACAACGTCGTGTCTTTGCTGATAGGGAGAGCTCAAGCCATTGAACCACTATAATAGTATATTTTTCTATGAGCGGTAATGTAAGTCATAACACACGTAGATGAATTTTGCAGCCCGAGCCGTCAGGCGAGGGGTGTAATTCATCACCATTACCGCGAATTGAACACAATACTTTATCTTCGACTTCTTCGATAAAATTCGAATTAATCTGCATTTTCAAAATTGACAACAGTTGTCAAAAACGATTTCTGTGGTCGAAAATCGAATCGATATCGAACCCCGTAGAAAACGTCAAAAATTCACGTTTTCCAAATGCAATTTTTGGATATTCAGACCTAAAAAAATGTAGAAATGGATGGCGAGAACGTTACCTTGATGTCTGAAATAGAGTTCCCCGTTGACCCGACTTTTTTATTCATTTCGTAAGCTACATTTTTCCTATTTGTATTAGATTGAGTTATAGGCGTGAGTTATTATTACCTCACATTATTGGTTTATAGAGACTATTACAGATCAAATTCAGTTGAATAATGGATATATTATTATATGAGAGTGGCTAAACTTCGTTTACTTTCTGATTTTGTAAGCTTGAACAACTGGAAAATGGTGTAAAATTTTATTGAAATATTTTATTCGGAGATGAATTTCTTTTTTGGTTGAATTGTTATGTAAACAAACGAAATTGCAGAATTCAGAGTTACAAAAATCCTTAGGAAAATGTTCAGACCCTATTACATCCTGATAAGTCACTGTGTTGTATGCAATTCATACAAATGGTAACTGTTAACGAAGAACGATACAGAACATTGTTGAATGATTTTTTTTCTGCCGTTGTTGAAAATAATCTGAAGATGATGTTGTTTCAATAAGACGGTGCCACCTGCCAGGGGTACATTCCCAGGAATTTTCCTGCCAATTTTCAAGAGGATGATATCATCAGAACCTATTGTCTTGATGACCCAAACAATAGCAAGCGTTCACTCATTTTTCTTAATATTTTTCAGTGGAATAGGTTGACCTATTGATGTTCAAAAGCCAGGACATTCTCCTGATAAAGCACTGGGCGATTTCTTTCTCTTTCCAAAACGGAATTTACCAATTCGAGTCAACCGATTTCAGTCGATAGACATGACTGTATTATTCGTTGGCGTGAGTGTACCATTTCGGAAAGTATATACAGAGTGTAACAGCCAAATGGAATAAATTCGATAACGAATAAATGGGGGCGTGTTGGGAAAAACGCTCGGACACGTCGACTTGTAATTTTAAATGCGCATATTTTTCAAAAAAAAAAATATTATATAGGGTGTTCCATGTGACCGTGACCAATACCAACTTTCTTATTTCAAATGCAACCCCCTGTATATTATTTTTTTTTGGATTCTTCAGAGAATTCTAGACACAATTCATGCACAATGTCCTGTACCTATCTTCAACTATTTCAGAAGTATTAAGTGATTTCAGATTTATTGCAAAAATCAACGTTTTAAATAAAAATTATATTATTTCACAAATTCGGTACATTACAATTAAAATCTTATAAGTAATACTGATTATTTCTTAATTATTAAAAAACGAAAAAAAAAACATTAATGTCAATGTAGGAAATGTTCAAAATGCTCGCCGCGAACGTCTATAGGCAACATGCTAATCTGGTGTAGAATTGTCTTCTAACGTTACTCAACATTTCAGGCGTGACTGATCTAATCGCAAGCGTGATTAGGTTTTTTAGGTCGTCTAAGTTTAAGGGTTTCGTTTCGTATACAATACTTTTGACATATCCCCACAAAAAGAAGTCTAATGTAAAATTGTAAAAAATCTGAAAACACTTAATATTTCCAAAAAAGTTGAAGATAGGTATAGGTTATTGTACATGAATTATGTCTAGAATGTTCTGAGGAATCCAAAAAAAAATAATATAAAGGGGGTTGCATTCGAAATAAGAAAGTTGGTTTTGGCCATGGTCGCATGGAACACCCTATATAATTTTATTTTCTTGAAAAATATGCGCATTTAAAATTACAAATCGACGTGTCCGAGCGTTTTTCCTAACACCCCCTCATTTATTCGTTATCGAATTTATTCCATTTGGCTGTTACACTCTGTATCTACTGTGATTGCGATAAAATGAATTTGAATGAATAACAAAGTTTGTAGGTATTTCTTGACTGATTTCTGGTACTTTTTAGACACTTTTATATCCAGGAGCAATACAAACTAATTTTCCTCTCTTGTTTAATTTTGCAGAGCTTATATCTTTCTCTTCACTAACGTTTCTTCAATCAGTAGTGTTTGTGCTACTGACATTGATTGATGATCATTCGGGACTATTGAAAAGTCATTCCGGAATTCCAATTTTCTGCAGTGTCCGACACATAATATCCTCTAATTATAACGTTAGACACCGCGTATAAAAGGAAACTCTAACGTATAAATTCTTGGCACGATAACAGTGTAACATTAAACGAGCTCTTAAACAAGCGATTCCAACAAAGCTGTTTTAATAACACAATAGAGCAAGTCTTCCCTCGTTGAGTTATGTCCCGAAATCAGACAAATCAGTGAGAATATCAGGGAAGATCTCCCCGGTTTCTCATACGCAACCCCCTGATGTACGAAACGTCAGCCACGGTTATCTATCATCTCGTATGGGACCCCTATAATGTGAGGATTCTGTGATTTCCCCTCTGCTCGGACCTGTATTCACATTTCTATACATTCACCTGATCTCAAAAACACCACCTAGCACCGAGTCGTAAATTGGGGTGGCTTCCGGTATTGTTACAGGAAGCTGTTGTGAAAGGAAATTACCCTTTCGATTCGCAGATCGGATGGTACCGTGTGCATCGCATGGGAGCGATGGAATAGAATCTTTTAATCTGTGGGAGAAAACTGCTACCCTTACTGGAATGACAAGTTGATGGGCGTTGAGATCCAACACCTTGTGTTTTCATTGGGGGCACGAAAATAAAATGCTCTCTTCCGGAATGAGTGAAATGAAATCATCCATGGTCTGCCTTCACGCTGAAGACTCTTTCTAGTTTTTTTTTACACGACTTAATTTTCATGTTTTTAGCCAGGAATGGTCCAAATCGACTACCTTCGACTTGCAGAATACATGTCTCGTCAAATTCAATTCTTTCCGTTCGGCCCGCCGTGAGCACGATATCTCTCGAACATAAAAACTTTGAAATTTTCAGGGTTAGTTTTGGAACCATCACTGAAGAACGGTTTCAATTTCAGTCGATGCGATCGAGCTGAGCACTGCACGAAAAACGGCCGCGATATGAGCAGAGGCACGATGCAGTGATTCTACATCATGACAATGATTTGAAACCTAACTGGAAACGCTCAAATGGGATGTTCTCCGCCACCCACTGTATTTTCCAGATATTACGTCGTCAGATTATAATTTGTTCCGATCGATGGCACATGGCCTGGCTCACCAGCAATCTCCCTTTTATGAAGACATAAAAAAATGGCTTGATTCGTGGATAGCCCCAAAAGATGGGAAAATGTTGTAGCTAATAATGGACAATAATTCGAATGATTTATTTTTATAATTTTTTTACAATAAAGCTGAATTTTCGTACAAAAAACAGCGTCTACAGTAGCTAATTTCGCTGAGAGCTTGGAATACGATAAAAATTGACAGTTCACTTTTACAGAAATTCAAATGGAATTCTGAGCTTCCACTTTTTTTATAGATGAACAATATCGTTATTTCGCTCCAAGAGAGTGAGGATATTCTGAACTGGGTAGTAAAGCTGTATCGTCCAATGATACAAAACTCTTCCTGAGTCCTAAAGTCACGCTTTTCCAGGACCCGTTTTGATCTACAATTTTTGGTCACGCTTTTTAGTTAGGAGTAACACTAAGGTTTTTATGCATCTATAATGTAACGGAGTTGAAAACATAACATTCTACTTCTATACTCTGTTCAAATGTAAGAAGGAGCCATAACAACATGTTTGGCGCAGCGGTAGGAGGGCCTTCGTTTAGTTACTTTCCGTCCAGAGTCGAATCGAGGAGATTTCACAAAATCGTTCAGTTTTAACTGAATATTATTATACGAATTCAAAAAGCCATAGGGTGTCTTTTACAAATCCGTCTTCTCCCCCTATGTGACATATTATTGGTCTTGTTCCCTTTCCACTTGGGTTTTTGAGTCCAGTTGAGAGACCTTCCCGAAAAGCCTCTCTACAAGACTTGATGGACTCATCAACCCATACTGAATTTTTCATGTATCCTGCATTTATCCATGTCTCATCCAGATCCAGGTAATCAATTTTTCTGCCTTGTTCCCTTAATGAGCGGATATTCTTCAAATAATCTCTTCTCCTCACAATTATTTCATCCCTATCTATCAGTGGACTATCACGACCACGTTTTTTGAACTTGAATTCCATTTTCTTCAAAAGTTTATAGAACGTTGTTCTTTTGAAATTCGGCAAACTGTCGTCATCATTCACGATTTCTAGTACTTTAGAAATCGTTGGGATTTCATTCCGGAAAAAAAAACCGTGGGCAATTCTTCTGATAAGGTTCATATCGAAATCGTCAACGGAATCGATTATTTTTAACGACTGGGCTCTCCCCTTAGGTGGCGTCAATGTTTTATTCTCTTCATATTCTCTGAGAATTCTGAATACAACTGAATCACTCACCCCAGAGAATTGGAACAATTCCTACTGAGTTTCTTTTCGATAAATCAGGATGTTCTTCCAATTCTTTTCGAGAAATGTTCAAAATTATCTCTTTCTCTTCAGCAGAGAAATGCGACCTTTTGGACCTTTTTCTTGGTGGTCCCCACATATCACCCTCAGATGCAGTATCCGTTTCCGAATTCGACATTGTTCTATAAACACTATATACACTTTGTCGAAAGATTTTCGAACACAATACACTTTTCACAACAAAATCTATAAACACTTTGAACAGCTAGACCTTCACAGTAGCTCTAGGTATTTTAACTAGTCTTGTCAATCGAAAACTTCGATATTTATGCAAATCAAGATGGCTTTAACCCATTAAGGAAAAGGACCCAAATCTGGTGTTTCCCGGAATTACCTTATCGGAATTTTGAGCAGTCGTCAAAGACTTTCGTACAAAATAATATAAAATTTTGGACCGAAACTAAATATATTTCGGATATTACAAGTAAATGACCATTATAAATTTGAACAGAGATCTTTTACGAGGCTTGTCAATTGAAAACTTCGATATATATGCAAATCAAGATGGCTTTCACCAATTAGGGAAAAGGACCCAAATCTGGTGTTTCCCGGAATAACTTTGTCGGAATCCTGTAAGATTTCGACCCAAATCTCTAAAACTCTGGTGTTTCCTGGAATTACCTTGCCGCAATCTCGAGCATCCGAAAAAGAAATTATTTAGTAGATAATAATATAAAAACAAAATAAAAAATAGGGATATAAAATGTTTATGACAGTTGCAATAATCATAACAGAAATTTTGCACTCGAATTTCTGAGGAAAAAAGTTCTAATGTGGAAATTGCTGACTCAAATTATTGAATCATTTCTATCCAGTACCATTCACAGTCCGTTCCGAGTACGATCCTGGCAGTCTCTTAGAGCGTTAAAAGGAAGCGTGGTTATGACCGTTTGACCAATAGGAGCTTTATTGTGCGCAAACCAGACGATTCTGTTTGTTTACAAAGCTCCTTCTTATATTTGAACGGACTATTTATAGTAGTCATATTTTGAGCCGAAAACCTCTCAAATCTTTCATCCAGCAAATATCTTCAATTATCCAAATCATGGGAGTGATCAAAGTGACAGTCATTTATCCCCCAATCGCTCGGCCGTGCCCTGATGAGGCGTCATTTAATTCCGAAACGAAATAATGAATACGTTCTGGGTCCCACACCTCACTACACGATACCGGGACCAAACTCGCCCATCCGCGGATCTGCTAACAAGCGATACGCCCATTCAAACTCGGCCGAGTGTAAAAAACCTATTAAGCGGAGAGTTATTAAAGGTGCCACATATAACCTTACCCAACATAACAAATAAAAAATCCGCCAACAACAACGTCGTCGACGAAAGTGAAGCAGCGGGCCAAAAGGAAAAAAGTGGGACTACAGACGACGAGCAGCATCTCGGCGAAGGCCAAGGTCAAGTCGGATCTCGCGAGGCTGGGATGCACCGGTTCGGTTCACTGCCAAGGACGACTGCCGAAAATTCCGCGGGTTCGCGATCGGGACATTATTCTCACGCGAGCGGAGGATCTGGCAGACGACAGCCGTATTGTTCTGGGGGATCGCGAGGTCGATTCTGGAATTCGCCTTTCAATCCTTGAGGAACCGCAAGCTCCTCTAGTGAATTAAGGGGACGATATACTCTGGCCGACGGCTACGGCACCGATTCTCCATTCAAAAAGTGCCCTTCATTTTTACAAGTTTACGCCCTCAATTCTTCACCTAAAGGCTTGATTTTTTTTAACTTGAAGTTGAAGGATGTCTTGAGGGCCCTCCAATTTCTTCTTTTTGAAAAAAATTATTTTTTCGCATGGAAAAATCGGCTACGGCACCGATTTTCCATTCGAAAAGTGCCTTTCATTTTTCCAAGTTCATGCCCTCAATTTTTCACCTAAAAGCTTGATATTTTTTCTTCAAATTGAAGTTAAAGGATGTCTTGAGGGCACTCCAATTTCTTCTCGTTGAAAAAATAATTTTTCGCATGAAAAAATCGGCTACGGCACCGATTCTCCACTCAAAAAGTGCCTTTCGTTTTTCCAAGTTCACGCCCTCAATTTTCCACCTCAAAACGTGATATTTTTTCTTTAAATTGAAGTTAAAGGATGTCTTGAGAGCACTCCAATTTCTTCTCGTTGAAAAAATAATTTTTCGCATGAAAAAATCGGCTACGGCATCGATTCTCCATTCGAAAAGTGCCTTTCATTTTTCCAAGTTCACGCCCTCAATTTTTCACCTGAAAGCTTGATTTTTTCTTTGAATTGAAGTTAAAGGATGTCTTGAGGGCACTCCAATTTCTTCTCGTTGAAAAAATAATTTTTCGCATGAAAAAAAAATCGGCTACGGCACCGATTCTCCACTCAAAAAGTGCCTTTCATTTTTCCAAGTTCACGCCCTCAATTTTTCACCTGAAAGCTTGATTTTTTCTTTGAATTGAAGTTAAAGGATGTCTTGAGGGCACTCCAATTTCTTCTCGTTGAAAAAATAATTTTTCGCATGAAAAAAAAATCGGCTACGGCACCGATTCTCCACTCAAAAAGTGCCTTTCGTTTTTCCAAGTTCACGCCCTCAATTTTCCACCTCAAAACGTGATATTTTTTCTTTAAATTGACGTTAAAGGATTTCTTGAGAGCACTCCAATTTCTTCTCGTTGAAAAAATAATTTTTCGCATGAAAAAATCGGCTACGGCATCGATTCTCCATTCAAAAAGTGCTTCTCATTTTTCCAAGTTTACACCCTCAATTTTTCACCTAAAAGCTTGATTTTTTTTTAATTGGATTTGAAGGGTGTCTTGAGGGCACTCCAATTTGTTCTCTTTGAAAAAATTATTTTTTCGCAAAAAAAAAATCGTCTACGGCGCCGATTCTCCATTCGAAAAGTGCCTTTCATTTTTCCAATTTCTCGCTCTCAATCTTTCACCTAAAAGCTTGATATTTTTTTTTCAAATTAAAGTTGAACGATGTCTTGAGGAAACTCCAATTTCTTCTTGTTAAAAAAATAATTTTTCGCATGAAAAAATCGGCTACGGCATCGATTCTCCATTCAAAAAAGGCCTTTCATTTTTCCAAGTTCACGCCCTCAATTTTTCACCTGAAAGCTTGATTTTTTCTTTGAATTGAAGTTAAAGGATGTCTTGAGGGCACTCTAATTTCTCCTCGTTGAAGAAATAATTTGTCGCATGAAAAAATCGGCTACGGCACCAATTCTCCATTCAAAGAGTGCTTCTCATTTTTCCAAGTTTACGCCCCAGATTTTTCACCTAAAAGCTTGATTTTTTTTTAAATTGAATTTGAAGGATGTCTCTAGGGCATTCCAATCTCTTCTCTCCGAAAAAATTATTTTTTTGCATGAAAAATTCGGGTTGAATTCGAGAGTCTATGAAAATTGACTTCATAATCGTTTTTCGGCAGTTTTTCATAATTTTTTTTCATTAAATTCATTGGAGTGCCCTTGACAAATCAATTCTCTATATTTTAAGGAAAATTCCATTTGGATAGGCGCTTAAATAAAGCAGAAAATTATGGAAATACTGAAAAGACTTCCAGAAAGTGTGAAATCGCAGAGAACTGTCTGAAATTCCAGGATTATTAAAAAACAAATCTAGCTTTCAGGTGGAAAATTGAGGGCGTGAACTTGGAAAAATTAAAGGCATTTTTTGAATGGAGAATCGGTGCCGTCGGCCAGAGTATAACGTCCCCTTAAGAGTCTTTAGCCTTCAAAATAAGAAACGTATACCGCCAGATGGCAGTGCAGTGCATTCATTGTATTATTCAGCTTAATAGAAATCCTACCCTGAACTAGATCTCAGACTGGCTGTATAATACTCTCTTTCCTTCACCAGTCATCTGGGAGGAGATACCTGTGGGGCGTGTCATTTAAAAGAAACTCAATTATTCCATGTTAGAATCCACAATTGTAAGAAACAATTAATTTTCACTAATCGACGGCTAAAACAAACCTTAATAAATTGTCGTTGGTAAAAATGGATTGGATATATATCATTTCGAATAGAAAAATTCAAGGAAATAAATTTCGCGAAAACAACACATTGTTATAATATTATTTACAAAAAAACGGTAAATTTTGAAAGAAAAATGAGATAGTCGTTTGACTAAATGATAGACTCCAATACTGAAATGAAAAAACACAAAAATATTTGTTCGTTTTGATGGTGGAAATGTTACAAAATAACCAAAAATGATGGGAATATCCTTTTTATTCATTCAGTACTCTTAAAATATTTTTTTTAATATTTTTATCTTTATACACGCATACATAAAGCGTTTCTGCTTCCTTCTTTTTCAGGGACGTAGGTAGACCCTCAAGGACTTCTGAAACCGGTGGAAGTATGCGGTGTTTGACGAATGGCGGGTCTCTATTATTTTAGATTTCTAGGAGATATTTTTGAGAGCAAGAGTCTTGTTGAGTTTGTAATTGGAAAAAAATAAAAAATGGGTTTACATCTGTATAATCAGTTAAGTCGCGATAAAACACATCAATGTTAATAATATTTCGCGAATGATTCTTCAAAGTTAAATTTTAAGAAAAAGAAAACTTATCACCTAATAAAATAAGTTGACTACATTTCTTTTGACTTTTCATCTACTTCCACCTTAAACTTCAGCCAATTTCATTTTCCACATATTTTACATTTCCGATCGAGTTGAAATTTGGTATTGAGCTTTGAAATAACGATTATTCACAAGAATTCGTGTGATAGAGAATTCTTGAACTGGCAAATGCAGACTATAGTACAAGGTGGATAAACGAGCATTCAAACGCTCCTGATCTTTCATTTTTAACATCATTAAGCCAATGATAGAAAACAAATTGAAGTGGATGTTCAATATTACCACCATTATTTTCGATCAAGCATTTTCATTACTACTATTCAACCTATCAGTCTGTTACGTCAACTCTGGAACACCCTGTCTAATATAAAATTGTAGAAGAATGGATAAATGAATAGGGAAGAGAAGGAAATTCAAATTTTAAAGATATCACCCTCTTTTCGAAAGTACAAAAAGTTCCTCACTGTATCGCGATTTTAAGATCCTTCCGGACCCACTTTTTCGACAGATTCCCTCGGGTCGGTCCACAGAGTTTACATTTTAGTGTAGCCTAGGACTAAGGGTGAAAATTCGAGTGTGAATTCAGGATTTTGTCAGGGATGTCTAATCAATCATAAATACATATCGAAAGTATTCATCGGGACCAGTTCTAGAAATACTAGTCCGCCAAGTCCATCAATCAAACCAGCATATGTTCGGATTTCACACTAATCCAGACATGCAAAAAAATAAATTGTGCGAGGTTCAAGGACCACAATTCAAAAATAATTTTTCAATAACCAATAATGACCGAGCGTGCAAGCCGAACGATAAAACTCGTTAAGATTCTTCAACAAAGTTCAAACTCCTAACAGAATGAGAAAACATAAAAAAACAACCGAAAACCTTGAGACGCTCACGAAAACTGCCCGGGCCAAATACTGACGGTATAGCGATGCAATTTCATGGGCCATACAAAGATCATAGACTGCAATCCTAGTATACACGATTCAAGGGTATAAACTGGAAGGTCACCTGGTTTTTTCTCGATAAAATATAGCAGTCTTGATGAAGTCTCGGAGCATTTTTCACTCTCCAATTGTTTGCAAATTATCTCAGATATGTGTTGCATTTTTGGCTCTTCATTGGTATGCATAGCGAAATTCATTGATGGAGTATTTTGGTCACAAAAAGAAGGAACTGCTCGTACTATTAATCATCGGGACATCTCAATAAATTCTCATTTAAAAGTAAGAGGTGCGCTAAGAAAATATTGAATTACACAGACTCCCTATTGTTCTAACACGCAGATGCTCTAGAATAATTTATGTATTTTTCTCAGCCATTTTTTTCTATTTTTAATGCCACCTGGTATCATCTACCTTGCAACTATCAAAATAAGAGGATGTAAAGACTGTGGGTAGTCGAAGGTCAGAAAACTGGATCAGCTATGAATCCAGAGTGAATTATTTATTTATTTCTTTGATGGAACTTCAGCAGCACAACAGACTTGTGACTTTCTACCACCTCCACGATTATACAGGGTGTTCTAAAATGGGAGGTACATATAAAGAGGGGAAATTCCTTACATAATTTCAAGCAAAAAAAATTCCATTAACATTTCGTTTTCGTTTGGACGAAAATTATGAAAACCTGTGGGTAGAATGCAGCGGAAATCAGGCATGGTCTGCCAGATCCCAAGACTTAAATAGTTCAGATTCCTGTTTGAACTAACTGGATTTTTATGACAATTTTGATTTTTCTGAGGATTTAGAGAGAATCGTACAATATTTTTTTCTCGAAGTTTGACTGAGAATTGTAGATACTATCTCTTGAAATTATGCAAAGTTTGTCCTGTTTTCGTTTGTAAGAACCCCAAATTCAGGAACGCTCTATTTAACTCTGAAGTGAATGCTCCCTTGAATGATTGAATGGTAATTGGCATCTTTTTATTTCATGCTTTAATTTTCAGTAGTAATATCCTTAGGACCTTGATAATAGACGAGATAATTTTATGACCATCGAAAGCTCGTTCATTGGTAACAGCCCGAAGCCGAAGGCTGAGGGCTGTTACCAAGCAACGAGCTTGAGATATTGGTTATAAAATTATGAGGCATTTATCAATGTCCGAGGAATATTCGGCAGAAAATTTTTTGACCGAAAAAATGTATAACTCAACACAACAAAACATTTATTTATTTATTGAAAGTACAATTATTAGTGAAAGTACAATTCGTAAAATTCAACTCAACATTTGATTCGTTGCTGTTCTCTTGTATAGAAGATCTATTTCCACGCATAATATTTATTATCTTGTTGTGGTGTTCTTGATCGAGGTTTAGGTATGGTTTGATAGAATTTTGATTGCTATGACCAGTAATCTTCAGCAATTGTTGTTCCTCTACACCACTTTTTGCTAATTGACTGACAGCTGTTTATCTATTTGAATCGTTCGTTATCTTTTTGTCTTTGACATTCAAGCCAATTGCTTCGGTAGCATATTTAGTCCATTTATTTATGGTATTCCTTCCAACAGGTACATTATCGTACCATTTGTCAGTTTCATTTTTCCAATATCGATTTGGTTTCAAGAATAGTCGTGGTGAGGTAATATTTTCGCCTCGTTTTGATATTAGTTGATTAAATGATGAAAAAGACGTACAGGGCAGCTTTATCTCTCACTATTGGAAACCAACCATTTTCTACTTGTACAGCTTTCAGAACCATCTTGGCAGGTTTTACTGAATATCGGATTGTATTCAATGCGATTTGTTGGAGAACCATCGTTATTCTTCTCGAATTCACCAAACAAGCAACTGCCTCTCCTCCTCGCCACGCTAGTTCTACTGCAGCAATATGATAAAATTTACGCATAAGACTTTCAGGAGTATTTTCATTCCACAGCAATATTATTCTGTTAACTTCAGACAAATTTAACGAAACTGAACTGGATTTACGTTTACTTGGGTCTGCTTGCAATTTTTTTCTTATTGCATCGCGGCCATCTCGGGCTGGTTTAAATATTATTATATTATTAAACGGGTCAATCATAATGTTGTAGTCCTTATAATACTTTTCTTGTAAGAGTTTGCTCGAAACATTCCACATTGTCTTAACCGTTGCTTCTTTGAATTCTGTTCCGTCTTTTTTCTCATATTGACAGCCCAATCTTTGAGTATAAACGCCAATTCTTCCAAGCTTCTGCGTTCATTCAATTCGTATGATCGTTCGTAGCAAAATTCCATGAATATTCCCCAAATATATTTGTGGCTATTGGAAGTATTTCTGGGAATGTTTTCTTTGATAAGCTCATTTATATCTTTAACATTGCCAAAACTTGACATTTTGAAATTTGTTTGGAATGATGTTGCCATGGAACTATTATGTTGTCTCTGCTATTATATAATTTTATAAGACTCTATCGTGTTATCATCGGGATTGAAAATTGCATTGGATGTAGTTTTCGATGTAACGTTGACATGATTGGCTGAAATGGTTCCACATGATACAAAATCATAAAATTGGATTTGTTGTTAGAACTGTCAAAAAATTTTCACGAAGATGAAACTTGTCATTTCTGTAGAATTTATTGGCCGAGTAGAGGAATCGTATCTTGATTCTGAACCTCATACTTATTACTTTTGTGGTAGCAACGTCTACTTGAGTGATTCAGCATAATCCCTGAGCGAATTGTAGCACTTCCTCTGGTTGCTTCGGGATAAAAAGTGCCTCTTTAGTCCCTGAGTTCATAATTCTATACTATACTAAAATGGGTGAACCGGCCCGTTAGAATCTGTCCAAAAGTGGGTCCAGAAGAATCTTAAAATCGCAGCGAAGCTGCGATACCGTGAGGAAATTTTTATACGGTCGAAAAGAGGAATAATCGATTTATACGTGGGTAAAATTTTGATTCTCTAGGCGAAGTAGAAATATTTTGAAAAAATTCGCGAAAATCGCAAAAAAATCCGACAAAAAGGGTCATTTTAAACTCGATAAAACTTTTTCCACAGATATCCTGACCGTGATGTAAATATACGGATCGAAAGAGGAAGAGTCAATGCAAAATAGCTTGGTATTCATTTTTTCCAAAATTTCCCCATTTCTTCAGGAAACTTGATCAAACTTTGACATTTCGCCTATAAAATCACCTGAGTTCTACCGATGAGGATAACTACTTAAAAGGTAGATCTGCTGGCCCATACTAGTACTACTACTATTAGTTCAGAATTCAGAAAGGTACATTTAATTTCGAAACGTAATATTGTTGACCAAGGAAGGCAACATGTCGACACTACCATTCACTCAACTTGGCGCCAAATTTGAGACAGTTTCCTTGACCCACATACTCGAGGGGTTCCCTTGCCGTGGACACTCACAGTCGTATCATTTAACTGCGACCTTTGGGTTGTGCCATAAGATGACAAAAACCCAGGTACCTACCTTCTTTCAAACGTGTATGGAATAAAATTTAAATCATTCAGCACGTGGTTCTCTCCTCTGGAAGACCCCTTTATGGCGGTCAACCCGAATCATCAAAGTTATGATGGTGTAGAGGAGTGAAAAATGGCGCTAGAGTTAAACCGGAGGATTATCCGCATAACGATGAACTGATGATGTTGAGTGATGATTACGCATTTTTTAGTGGTCAAGTGTTTTAATACGTCATTAATTTCAGTTGTACTGTAGGTTGTGACGGTTGAAATAATATGAAAGGGGCGCGTTTTGTAGTCCATCTTTTGTTTGGTGACCAAATTGAAAGAGGATTGGATTGACACCCATTGAGAGCAATGATTATTCTTCATTAAAATATTTTAAATAACTATTTCGTGAATGGATCTCTGTTACTCCCACAGTCCTTTTCATTATTGTTAAAGACGACTAGTTACAAGGATTTTGGTATTTCCATATAGAGAGTGGCCACTTGTAATGGGATTGTATTGGTAACTTTTAAACCATAAGAGTTAGAAGGTCGGTCAAAAAGAGAAAAAGTTGCATTCATAGAAGCATTGTCGAGCAGTTCAAACAAATCGAGATTATCAGGGCCGGTTATTGAGATATCATAAGAAAGGTAAATTCTGTCATTTTGATTTTTCATTTTTTTCCAATTTATTTCAAATATTATCAAAAAATGTTACGGGAATTTTTTATTCGACTATAAATTATCCTCAAATTGACATAATCAGATTTCGTATCCAGCGTTTCGTACTTTCTGGGCCACCCTCAACCTCATTTTCTTCAATACGGAACTGTATATTTTATGACACTTTTCGAAATGTCATTAAAAGTTGATTTTACAAAATGGTGGACATTTCGGAAACTTACTTCAATGATGTTCATCATTTTCTTTCGAATAATCATTTAATTTGTCTTTCATTAAGTGATGGTTTCGTTTAATTATAATGATTTAGGTTTTTCACCTCTTGAAATTAGGAAATAATTATTACTTGTTTCTTGCTTTGATTCTGTTACGTAATAATCAATTTCAAGAGGTGAAAAACCTAATTCATAATAATTAAACGAAACTATCATTTAATGAAAGACAAAATGATAATTCGAGAACAAATGATGAACATTAATGAAGTAAAGTGTTCGAAATGTCCACCATTTTTAAAATTAACTTTTAAATTATTGTATGATATATCGTTGAATTCAGCGTTAAAAGTTATATCGAAAAGTGTCATAAAATATGCAGGTCCGTATTGAAAAAAATTAGTTGAGGGTGGCCCAGAGAGTACGAAACGTTGGATACGAAATCTGATTATGTGAATTTGAGGATAATTTACAGTCGAATAAAAAATTCCTGTAACGTTTTTTGATAATAATCTGAAATAAAGTGGGAAAAAAAATCAAAATGACAGAATTTACTTTTCTTATGATATCTCAATAACCGGCCCTGATAATCTCGATTTGTTTGAACTGATTGACAATGCTTCTATGAATGCAACTTTTTCTCCATTTCACCGACCTTCTAACTCTTATGGTTTAAGAGTTACCAATACAATCCCATTAAGAAAGTGGCCACTCTTTAATACCTACCATGTAGGTACCTATAGTTCTCAATTCAATTTTAAATAATTGTTTTAGTATATTTTACCATTTATATTTCTAAAGATGAGGTGGAATTATGCTTCATCAGATAGGAATGACGCAAGACGCAATTATCTTGAATCAAGTGAAATTTTCAGGGCACATTGTCTGAAAGTATTTTCGGCAACTAATTCGTTCGAAATTATAAAAATCCAGACCCGGCTCGAAAAATTTCCGTTGTTTCTGTCTTTCGCAAAAATGTCACCCTGTGTATTGTTTTGTTCATTGTTTGATAAGGAATATAAATATCGAAACCAAGGGCGGATATAGTTCTTTTTCATAGGAGGGGTAATAACGATCATGGGGGGGGGGGGGTAATAACGATTGAAAACCATTAAATCAGGTACAAAAACCAGTAACCACCTTTTTCTCAGGTTTTGGATACTCATGTGGGGGGTAGTTACCACCAGTACCCCCCCCGTAAATCCGCCCTTGATCGAAACCTTAGTAATTAAGGAGAAAAACTGGCAAAGTGATTTCTTCAAATATCATTGAAGGATTTTCAATTGGATAATTAATTTTAGTAATTATTTTCGCTTAGCATGAAAAAATGTTCGCATTGAATTCAATATACGGAGCAAGTGTAAAGGTGAATACAGACTATTCTGACGTGACGTGATTCCACGTCACGTCAGGACCGTGCAGTGCTCTCATTGGCCTAATATGAACGTGAACGCACAGAACGATGTGTTGCATTTTTATGCATTTTTATATCACTCACTATTTTGACGTGGGCCCACATGTAACCACGTCACGTCAGTATAGTCTGTATTCACCTTAAGTGTCACCTTTGCACATTATACAGTCATTCAGGACCGGCTCCTGAATATGTCCCAATTTAATTCGTCCTTAGTATAAGAAACACTATGTTTGGGAGTTTATAGAGAACTAATCAATTCCGAGCTAGAAAATTCTTATAAGTTCCTGAACTTTCAATGGATTGTTTCAGACAATCTCAATACACAAAATTATAAAGAATTTTTTCTTGGCTTTTTGAACAACATTCGGGACATTGAAAGCTCCAAAAACTTTAAGTTTATGTATACATTCATCGTGTGATTTACATCGTATTAAACAATGCAAGTTCAGAAAATTTTGGGATTTGTTTATTTCCTTTTAAACCGTCTAAAGGGGTTACAATTGTAAAATTTTGATAAGTCGGTCCTGGAAATAATGTGTAGAGGTGAATCTGTCAAACTCCATATAGTAAATTCAATGAAGAAATTGCTAGTTATTGCAGAGTGAAAATAATTACTAAAATCCATTATTCGATTATTAAAAATCCTTTACAATGGTGTTAGGGAAAATCATTTTGTTAGCTATTCTCCTTAATATCTAAGGTTTCAATATTCCTCATAAAACATGAAAAACTGCATACAGGGTGATATTTTCGCGAAAGACAAAAACAACCAAAATTTTTTAAGCTCTATATATTTCAATAAAGAAATTTTTGAAAGTTTCTGTTCATTATCATATTTTATGAGGTCCAGAATCTTCCAACAAATTTCCGTCGTTGAAAATATAAGATCGTTTCTATGGAAAAGTGGAACGAAACTTTTAAGACACTTTTTCTCCCTTCTCAAAACGGAAACTCCCTACGCTCAACAAATCCAACGGTTAACGAGGTACGTCCTTCTTCAATTACGTTAAAGGTGACCCCTGCATTTAAATAAATTTACTACAACGTTATAATACGGTCGTTTTAATTTATAACATACAAAGTTGGCAAAAAACGCTTCAGAAGGACAGGTAAACAAATTTAGTAGGCAGGTCAACAGGCATTCAAATTGTAATTTAGGATGTGTGTAACACTTTTTAGCGAGCCTTAAATCATGTAAGTGTCTGATGTCCGGCAAGGGTTGATCGGACCACCCCTGGGCTGACCATCAGGTAACGCACGCCGCACCTTTGAACCCTGAGGGTTCCTCATTCTTCAATTGCGGCATGTAGGAAATGCGCCACCTTCTTACGCTAATTTATTTCCTCTTGGATGGCTGCATTATCAGGATACTTGGGTATTTCTGATGTGGGAAAAGGAGTTTTGTATTGTTTTCGGAAGTTACCGTTAATTCATTGTTGTCTTCCTCTTTTTGGAGTTCCTTCTGTCTCGACCTTCGTGATATATGTATTTGATTGGTATAGGATTCGTTGCTTTCCATCTGCTCGGAAAAGATTGTTTGGGGTTGGCTTCAACGGGTGCAAAAAATCTAAACGCATTTGGAATATTCAATTCGCAATTATTCCAAAACTTTCATGTATCATTACATAAAATAAAACAAAGTCGCTTTCGCTGTCTGTCCCTAAGTATGCTTAAATCTTCAAAACTACTCGACGGATTTTGAAACGCTATTTTTTAATAGTTAAAGTAATTCAAGAGGAAGGTTTAAATGCATGATACATTCATAATATCGTAGAGAAACACTGATAAATTTACAGGTTTCTAATGTGATGTCGTAAATAAACACATTTTTTTGCGCTTACATTGCAAACGCTGACTGAACCCCACGAGATAAATCAAAATAATGTACTCGGTAGTGTACTCCTAGAAAAGGTCAACAAAAAAGTCCGATATGGTATATGTCTATCTCTTAAGGATAACCCACAATAACTATTTCTCATCCTTTACATTTTACGGGAAAAAATGGCTTATTTAGGAAGTTATTTTAAGCGATACAGCATTAATCCTTATCCAATTAAGTACCTAAAATACATTGTCCATTCAATGTAGATCAATATGGCCCTTTACAGCATGTAATTCAAATGAATATTTCCGAAGATATTAGAGATTTAAAATGCAGGGACATAGCGGTGCGGCGCCGGCACTAACTTTGTTTATAAGGATTGCATTGCACCCGTGCGAAGCCGGGGCGGGTCGCTATAGTAATCTATAATTATAAAGTTTGCAGTATTTCGGAGCACTGTTGAAATAGCAAAAATTACTAGAAGAGCCTCTAGATCTACCAATTGAGTAGTTATCCTTATCGGTAGATCTATGCAAATTGGATGATTCCATAGGCGAAATGTCAAAGTTTGATCAATTTTCCTGAGGAAATGGTAGAATGAATACCAAGCTGTTTTGCATTGACCTTTCCGTATATTTACATCACGGCCAGGATATCTGCGAAAAAAATTTTTTGGCAACCGTCCTGGATGTACCCACTTCCCGGACGCTTTTTCTTTGAGAAAGTAGCATTTTCCGGCCTAGTCCGGAAAGTACGCACTTTCCGGACTAGGTCGGAAAAAATCACGTCGTTGTTGTCATCGTCATGATCATCACAATAGCAACGAAATAACGGATGACAGTTCTGTATTGTTTAATTCAAATAAAAAATAAGAAATGTGTCGTCTCATTGATTTGTAATTCTACACGGTTGGCGAAAAAATATTGTACGCAACACGCCCGAAAATAGTTTTTTTGGACTCACAGACTTCCAGGACTCGCCTCCGGCTCGTCCTAGAATCTTGTCTATTCGTCCAAAAAAAAACCCTACTTTCCGGACTTGTTACGTAAATTACTATTATCGAGTTTAAAATTTTCCTCTTTGCCGGATTTCTTCGTGTCTCAGTGTCTGCAACGAAAAACGTGCATCCCCTATTCAAAAAATCTACTTGACCTAGAAATGAGCCCAAAATCAAACTCCAAGGTCAGATTAAGCACCTGCATTCGGTGTCTGTCTCCCTTAAAACTAAGAAACTTTTATTTGAAACATTTTTTGATCCAGGCTCTTCTCAGGGAGCTTGTTCAGTTGATTTTTGAAAATGGGCCATCCTGTATATAAAGGGTTCTCCAATGAGAGGTGTTATTTTGACATTAAAAAAAAAATTTTTTTTAGATAAATGATCGGATGTTTACTTCATTATAACAAGGAAATTTCGCCCAAAATTTTTGTAATTTTTCATGGTTGAACTATTTCAAATTCTAAATACTTGAGTGAAAACAGAATAAAAAAATATCAATTGGTTTTCTTTTTGTAGCCTTCCAAAGATTACGCTCGGAGAACTTTCATAATTTTTATTCAAAAAACTGGAAGCCGTACGAAGGCCAAAATTGTGCTAATAGGCTGCCAGAATGACCCGGACAGAAACATGAATTCATAAACCAAAAAAATTTTTTTCAAAAAACTTTGGTAGGATTCGAAGTCTCTACGAGTATGAATTGGGTTTATTTTAATCATAGATGCATAGAACACCTGGTGTAACGACTCCCTACTAAAAATCGTGACCAAAATTTGTAGATCAAAAAACGGCATCCTAGATTTCAGATTTTGGTCAAGTTCCGCAATAATTCACAGTCCTAGCGCTACTGCGGCAATGGAATAATAGCGCGACCTCTTTCGGGAGAAATGAAAAGCCGCACAAAATATCAGATGATCGATCGACAAGAAAGTCTTAAACAAAATCTAATCAGTGCCAACACCAGATATTCTATGCATCTATTTTTAATCTCATCAACTCCTGTTACCAAAGCGACGCTAGTAAATCGAAAGTGGAGAGTTCGATTCCCACCAAAGTTTTTTGAAAAATTTTTTTTTGGTTTTTAAATTCAATATTTCTGTACGGGTTACTCTGGCAGCTCATTATCCTAAATTTGGCCTTCGAACGGTCTCCAGTTATTTGAATAAAAATTATGAAAGTTCTCCGAGCGTAATCTTTGGAAGGCTACAAAAAGAAAACCAATAAAAATTTTGTTATTCTGTTTTCACTCAAGTATTTAGAATTAAAGATAGTTCAACCATGAAAAATTCCAAAAATTTAGGGCGAAATTTTTTTTTTACTGAAGACATGTAAAAAATAAGTTGAGTTCGAATTTTGAAAAATTTTTTTCACGGAAAATCTTAGAAATTCCACTACGTTGAAATAGTGCTTTCCAAATTGGCAATCGAGAAAAAAAAAATTCAAACTTTTCAGGCTTTCCGCCATTTTGAAATTTTTTTTCAGAATTCAACACCAAAATTGAATTGAGCCCAAAAAAATACTAGGATGTGACCAGGAACCGTTAATTCAAATGTCACGCATAACTTACCACAGTTATCAGAATATTGCTCAAAGTTGAACACCCTGTATCTCGCTTATGCGTCGAAAACGGGGTATATGTCATGAGGCAAAAATGACTTCCTGGGTGTCGTCTACACGGCCATATATGTTTGTCCAGTTTATGGTGAAACACCCTGTATAGCAATAATCAAAAGTTTTTCAGCTTTCGCATTTTTGTAAGGTGCTTTTCAAGAACCCTTCCGGAGAATTTCTTCCGGTGCAAGCATGAGGATTTGCATTGAAATTCTACATTCACAATGTTTTTTCTTATGAATTTACAGGCTGGAATATGGTAGTTTCGCTTCAGATTTCTTCCAACATTATTCAACTTCTCAAGAGTGGTCGATATAATGCAAGCGTTATTCGATTTTTCAGGTCATTCAAATCAGGGGGTCTATTTCTGTACACAAAGCTCTTCACATATCGTCATATCCCCATAAAAAAAATGTACTGAGTTGAAATCAGTGCATCGTGCTGGCCATTCGATCGTTTCTGTCCATCCTATCTTCCTATTCACTGATTTGGAAATAATATGGCATTGATAATATGGTGATGATCCATCCCGTTAGATACACATCGAATTCCGTGGATGGAAAGGGGATGAAGGTAGGGTTCGCATTTTTAAGTAGGAGAATGAGACTCCAGAATTTGAATTCGATGTTTTAAGATATTCCATTTGGCTTTTCCAGGATGTGAACGGGTTGACGGTGCACTCAGAAAAATAACCCTGTAACCCTTACAAAAATGAAGTTAGTAATAGGAAATTCTACTATAAATAGGCACAGAAGTAATTTCCTGTTATATCCAACACACGATTACTGTATTTCAATTCCTGTTGAGGGAACATTTTTTATTACAATGGAAATGAATTGTTTCAAATACAGGAATTCGTTTCTTTACAGAAAACAGGAATTTATTCCTGTAAATTCAATCTAATCTACTGAAGTGTATATTATGTATCACAGTACTATTCGTTTTGTGCAACAAAATATTCCAGTGATATATGAGCAAAAAAAATTTTGATTTCACTGTATTATGTAGTTACATTTGCTAATACAAATCTTCATTTTTGACTGTATGTTCTCCTAAATTCACAGAAAATGAATGGTAAATAAATCAGGAACTTCCTCTACCATACAACTTACTTTTTGTTCAATTCCCTGGAATTTGTTGTTATTTATACATTACATATCGATATCATTGAACGTAGTAGGCCTTTCCTGCACTGCATAGATCGATATATTTGCCATTATTAACACAACCAATTCAAACTCACTTGCAAAGAAGCATATCTCTATAACAAAAGCTGATATTTTCAATTAATTTTGGGATATACATTATGTAACAAGGGAGAAACCTCTATTTTGAATGTATCGACTTATACATCATGAAAGGAAATAATTAAAAGTGAATTGAAAAAAAGAGTCAAATTAAATTTATTAAAATCTTTCAATTTTGTGGGGACGAGATAGGAACTAATGAAGAAATATGTAGGTCATTATAAAAATGAGTTTATTTTTATGAGATATTTATACATACATATATATAAAAAATAATCATCACTTCTACATTCACAGTATATTGACTTATATTCTATATCATAAAACAGATAAACAACTTACGTCTAAATATATCAATATACTGGCTGAGGACCTTAGGTCCCAGCTTTCGAGATATCCAGCGATATCTCCATTGTCAATTGAATTTTTTTTCCACTTCTAACTCAATAAGGACATCCAAACTCAAAATGGCACTTCCTAAGCATAAGTCACAATCGCCATCATTGAAAAAATCCATTGTTAAGAAAACTTCCTCAATTGCCAGCTCACTGAACACGACAACTAACAGTACCTACGAATAACTACTAGCACTAACTAAATCGCAAACTTGTACAAGCTCAAGCAACATACATGTCTGGACAAGAATATTCCTAAATTCTCATATGTACCATTCTTACGATGTCATATTTCAGTTTAGCGTCACTATTTACTACAATTTTCATTATTCTTCACATTTTAACCCAGCAGCATCTACAAAATATTGTTTCCCCATTACAGGAATCATTATAGAGAATTCTGAATTTCTGATTCCTGCAAACCCTATATTAATTTCTGTTCAAGCGGCATTTTACGCTTTAACAGGAATCGAAATGCTGGGTGGGCAGTAAATTTCCAGTTTCTGCAGCAAAAGTAGTTTTTCTGTTACAGGAATCCAATTAACAGGAAATTCCACTAGTTTCTTTTTTTGAGTGATGTAGATCGAAAAGAAGTGATGCCGATAATCTCAACAAAAAACTGAATGAAATGATATTGAGTGAATTTTCCGAATTTTCAGGACCAACCATGCCTTTTATGAAAATTTATCGTGAAATCAATTCATATCTAATTCACATCCATTATGATTACTAAAAAAATTTAACTCGCTCCTGAAGTCTTCTATAGCGACAGATTGGTGCAAGTAATTCTGATTCAGAGCGAAATAAGAAAGAGATGGATACCACCTCAAATAATCTCTCCCCAGATCTGATGCCATTATGTATACATAGTATATAGATCACTGGTGTCGAATAGCCAAAGAGGGGAAGGGAAGTAAGCGGAGACGCATTCCTACAATGGTTCAAGAATTTCACAATGGAACCCTCAAAGTTCTCAGGATGTCAGTTGAGCGCATCCATCATCTCCAGATACAATGCACCCTGTTGCACCCTCCGGCAAATAATCGATGTGTATGTCGTTTTCCTGCGTTTTTTTAATTACAACTTCGATGAGGATTATTTGATCGAACATGATACATCGTGCTGAATTGTGTTCGAATATAACACGGATGTGTTTATAACTAAGTCTCCATTTCATTTTTTTCGTTATGGTCGCCTGATTTCATCATGCTTCAGCTAGATAGACGAAAACTTATGTCCGTGCCTGTATACCTATATTATATTTTTCAATTTTCATGACAAACCCAATGGTCAAAGCTAAGCGTCCACATGTCCGCATCGGACGGATCGGATCAAACGGATTTCGGTATTCTTTACTCGTGCAAGCCCGTTCACAGACCCGCACCGGACGCATCGGAGCATCGGCATTTCTGCAATGGAGATCCGTAAATCCGATCCGTCCGATGCTGACATGTGGACGCTTAGCTTTTAACGCACTCGAAATCATCCATTAATGACCTATTTTAATGCATGATTTCCATAGAACTTATAGTACATTGAATGCTAGTACCCTTGCTGCTCAGCTTAAAATAATCTCAAGTTGGAGGAATACCGAAATTTCCATGTTCGCATGGATATACGACTTGTCATACAGAACAGAAACACAGAAATACTATGAATTTAATCGGCAAGATCCGATTCACTTGGAATTTCGGCAAACATTTCTGATCGGTGTGACAGGTCGTATCCATGGGAACATGGAAATTTCGGTATTCCTCCAACTTGAGTTGTTTATCCACTTTTTGATCTGGTAATAGCATTCCATTTAAACTCGATTCACTTTCATTTAATCACATAGGAGGTCATGGTTTCGTTTTCAGAAGTTGGTGCACCTGATGAAAAATCTGTGCGCGTACATAAAATTTCGTTAATGACAAAACGACGAAGCCAGTTTTTCTGTTTACATCAAAGTAAAAGTATCGAAGATTTTCCGAATTTTGTTAGTTCGAATCGATCGGCGATTTTGGGGCGAAACATCGATAGGAAATCGCTTATTTTTCCGTTCTTCGTCGTCCAGAAGAAGTTTCGTGCAATTGTCATTTTTTCCTTTCACGAGTTTTGGGGCAAATTTAAATGGGACCAAAAATCGATTTATAAGCATAAATAAAGCGAAAGTAAGTAGGTACTTATCGACCTTTTTACACTTGATAACGAAGTTTTTTTAGGTATCTGGCCGTTTTGAAAGATTTCAAACGAAATTCCGGTATCGTTTCGGTATCGTTTTTGGTGCTCAAAATTTATTTGGAATGTGTGAATGGACAAAAAAGGCTTCCTTATACGATCTTGTGACGAAAGCGACCGGAAAATATGGTTCAGGTAGAATTTTCGAGGAATTATGAGGAAAGAACTTGAAGAATGAAATTGCACGATTTTCGTCAGTAAACAGGTTCTGGATGGCCATCATCGGTTTCTAAATGATTATTGTTGATCGTTTTCACGTTTCAGAAAAAAAAAACACGTCGAAAAAGCTAAAAAAAAAGAAGAAATATGACTATATTGCATTCCACAGTGGGTGAATTCAGATTCCGATGAATTGAAATGTGTCACTGGAGCTTTCATTCCATTGCCCAAAGTGGAAATAGGCTATATTGAACCAGAATAAATCGGTTTTTTCCATATTCCAGGAATTTGTGACTTATTTTAGAACAGGTGAATGATAAATGTGAAGCATATGTTTGACCTATTCCATTTCATTTGTACAAACCTACTGTGGTAGTAATGTATGAATATTTTTTAATCTTATAAATTACTATACAATCAGAATATTTTACTCCTTGTTTTTTCTTATGAACAAATTTTTCAAATGATTAAAATGTCGTCAAGTCTTGAACTTTCAGTTCAAGAGAATAATAAACATTTTATCTTCACCAGCATGCATATGGAAATTATGTGAAAGCAATGCAATTTTTTTCCATGGCGAAAAATAATATAATATATTTCAACAGTGATCTCTTGTAATTTTCATGCAAATAACTAGAAAAGGAATCCTTTCTATCAATTCATATAAACGTTAATTATTTTCGTCCATCGCACCTTTTCAAATTCATTCACATTCTGAGAAATACGCTAAGAATGTAGAAAGGGCAACATAGTGTTGACTTGGAACATATTTTGAAAAACGTCATAAATTCGATACACAGTGGAATTAAAAAGTCAAAAATATATTCCCAAATTATTGCTTGACAAAATTATCGGCTATTGACACAACATGTTCACCAGAATAAATTCGAATATTTGAAATAACTAATAAAAATCTGTCATGAATTGAGAATAGCGCCACCTGAAGTGGAAAAAACGAAATCTTGCCAATATTCTCAATTTGGTCGAAACAAAATCTAATCAGTGCATTCACCATGTGTTTAGTCATCGAAGTTGGAAATCAACTTCTGTCACAGAAGATTATATTGACAACTCCATTCAAAATAAAATAGACTGCAGAAGAAATTGCAGGTGATACAAGTTGCAAAGTAAATAAATGATACTTCAACCTCCACTTGCTCCACACGTTCCTTATGGGATATCATAGGTAATGATATAAATGCAAAGTTGCAAACTAAATGTAAACTATTCAGAATGTCACAACATGTTCAATATTCCCTCTATGAATTTTTTGAATTGTTCCATAGGGAGCATAAATATTAATATGTGTGGCCAAATTAGTGGGCAGCTAGGACTTAGTGGTAGGTGAATAAAATTCAGAGATAACCTGACGTTTCGCTAACTTTATTGTAGCTTCTTCAGAGCTACAATAAAGTTAGCGAAACGTCAGGTTATCTCTGAATTTTATTCACCTACCACTAAGTCCTAGCTGCCCACTAATTTGGCCACACATCATAATATTGGGGACGCAAAACATAAACACATAAATATTAATATATCGAAATGAACATAGAAATTTACATTATGTCAAATTTGTCTATTATGCAAAATAAAAATTCATTTCAATCGAGAATTCATATTTAATTCGTGATGAGGTCGACGGAAAAATCTTGTAATCAACTTGTTTATTAAATCAGCGTGTAATGGTCTCAAACAATAAAATATTTCGACTATTAATCGCTGTCATTAATAAACTAGTTGATTCAATAACTATTACAGTTCAAACATATTTTTTCGGCCAATTCTACGTATTATTTTAAGCGCTCAGTTTCAATAACCTTTAACTTCAATTTCGAGCTTTATCGAATTTTCTAATAAAACATGAAAACTTGTTCTGCAAAAATTTAATAAAATATGGAACATGAACTAGAGTCTAGCGCACGTGATCTCTCCCTGCTTTCATTCAACAAAGAGTTCACTTTTATTTTTTCAAAATCAAAAACTTTATTTTATCAATTTCATTTCTCTCAGTTTTTATGGAATCAAGGAATCTGTTAGAAAAATTACTGTTTTGGCGTCCTCCTCTCTAACCATTTTGCAGCAAGAACTCTCCCCTCACGATCCTACCCCAATAAGTTTGAATTTCAGGCTTGGCAATCGCCATTTTGTTTTTTTTCTATAACAATAATTTCATAATGCATTGTCACCTGAATTATGTACACTTGACAAATTTCTAATCAATCGGACGATTAGAAGTCTGTAATACCTATTTAACTTGCAAGATTTGATTACAGAGAGAGAGAGACAGACAGACTAAATAAAAGCTTGTAATAAAAAAGGGTAAGTAGAAAAGTGCATTGGCAACGTCTCTGAGAATCATTCGATAGTGAACGGGTACCAACCTGCGTCAGTTTTAAGTAAAAAAACTTGATAAACCTAAATCATGGCCAACCGGGAATGAAGTACACGTGCAAAAGTGCTTCATAAAAGCACAGAAACGCAGAAATTCTGAAAGAGAAATGTTACAGCTATACATATAGGTAGGCGAAATGCTTATTCACGAAAAACACCCTATACCTGTGATAGAGATCTTTGTACGTTTTTGACATTGGAGTTTATCATGAAAATTGACCTTCATGAACTGACATCAGTCCCGGCGTCTATCTACCTCTTGAAGGACTCTCCATTCACAGGTCTTCAATTTGGCCCAACTGGGAATAGTTCCGATATACGGAAAAATTTTGATGAAAATTTGAAATATGACATATGAGTCTAACGCGCGCAAACTCGCACTGCAGTCATGCACCATAAAGAGGAGTTGAGAGAGATTTTAGGGTATCCTGAATCCTTCAACATATTAAACGTTGAGTACGTTCGTCGGATTCAAATATCAAAAACACAATTAATTTCATCAATTTTATTTTCCTTGTATTTTATAAACTGACAGAAACTGTTCAAATATTACTGTTTTGATGTCTTCCTTTCTAACCACTTTGCTGCTGCTTCTTTATTGCGGTGGCAGCCCAATTAATCAATTAATTTGCGCCAAGGCAATCTCGGCTTGGCTGAAAAATTCGTTATTCTCTTATATTTGATAGTGAGATATGAAAATATTTTAGAATCAACCCATAGAATAAATGGAAAATATTTCTTATTTCGTGAATATTGACTTGAAAATGGAATATCCGCCATTATTCAAAACCATTTTATTCAACAGGATTAGTTATGTGAATTTTTTAATGGACATGTATGAGATAACCTCCAACAAAAAGTGGAGGAGCCTCCAGTCTCTACAGATTGTAGGGTTCTGTTTAACGTATAAGAAAACATTTATAGAATCTCAAACTATGTACTAACCCAGAACCCTGAAATGAATTTCGGAAAATGGCCTACAGGGTGGTCACATTTACTTAGGCACGTGAAATTAAATTATCAATATACTGTCCCAGAAATTCAGTATAAAACATTCAACCCCCATAATGTATCTCAATAATTTCTGTATAAATTATCTCAACTACCTCGCCAGCAATATAAACAGAACAAATTTCGGTCAGAATCGATAATTACTCGTGTACAGTGTCAGAAGACATTTCTGTGTAGGAACCCACTTCGTGATAAGGACCATGGATCCTATACAGGGTCTTTCACGAGGAACATCACCCATATTTATATGGGAAACTACTGAACGTATTTTCATGAAATTCAGCACTTATAAGTATTTCACGATGCTGATGAAATCTAAAATATTTTCAAGGCATGAGCACCTCCGGTTTTTCCGGAAATGACGTCATCTTCCGTTTTTCAAATTAGAACACCATTTTTTTATTGCAGAAATAGATTCCTTAGAAAATTTCAAGTTATTTTGATGTAACATTTTTCAGTTTTGGTTGGAAAATTCTCTCTGAGCGGGAAAATTCGAAAAAAAAATCGAAAATAGAGCTCCGCTGAAACAAGAATAACTTCGAGGTTTTTGAATGGAAAATTTTCATTTTTGGGATTTTTCAAGATGTAAGATTGATGTATCCACTTTGAAAATCGAAAACGCTATTCATGATACAGGGGGTGAAAAAATCGCTTTCAAAGTTAGGGATGACAAAATCGTGAAAAATCAATTTTTTCAACTTGGAACCCCATTTTTTTATGGCAGATATTGAATCTACGTTAAAAAATAATGTGAGTGTATGAATCACACCCTTGCCCTAGAGTGGATATTAACTCAGAAAATATCCATTTTAGGGCAAGGGTGTGATGTATACACTCACATTATTTTTTAACGTAGATTCAATATCTGCCATAAAAAAATGGGGTTCTAATTTGAAAAAATTGATTTTTCACGATTTTGTCATCCCTAACTTTGAAAGCGATTTTTTCACCCCCTGTATCATGAATCGCGATTTCGATTTTCAAAGTGGATACATCAATCTTACATCTTGAAAAATCCCAAAAATGAAAATTTTCCATCCAAAAACCTCGAAGTTATTCTTGTTTCAGCGGAGCTCTATTTTCGATTTTTTTTTCGAATTTTCCCGCTCAGAGAGAATTTTCCAACCAAAACTGAAAAATGTTACATCAAAATAACTTGAAATTTTCTAAGGAATCCATTTCTGCAATAAAAAAATCGTGTTCTACTTTGAAAAACGGAAGTTGACGTCATTTCCGGAAAAACCGGAGGTGCTCATGCCTTGAAAATATTTTAGATTTCATCAGCATCGTGGAATACTTATAAGTGCTGAATTTCATGAAAATACGTTCAGTAGTTTCCCTTATAAATATGGGTGAGGTTCCTCGTTATAGACCCTGTATACTTACATAATATGTTTATGGTAGTAGTAGGTATCCGGATTATCTCGTAGGAACTGTATTTGTAGTTCCGAGACCCAGTGACCAACCCATATCGAACAGAACTAATTTCGAACAAAATTCTTGTCATAGAGATGAATCAAAGATTTGAGATCTGGCATATCCAATGAAAGCCTAGTGTGTAGAGGACAACAAAGTTTATCTCAGGTTTTTACGATGCCAAAGTCTAGATGAAAGAAGGTGAACATTGGGAATTAAACGCCCTTCCTCTTCCCCGATAAGTTACTGATCGTCGCATTTCGAATTTTCCAGAGTACAATAACATATAATAACGAAAATTTTTCCAGGCAAATACAACTCGCACTCAACCCAACTGTTTTCTGAAACACTTCTTACCGCCAACACCCAATAATTGATCATTTTAAATGGGGTTTACTTACCCTCGGTTGATCCAGGTAACATTATGAATGCTGAAAAAAATATAAACGATTCAATTGAGAACATTATTCGTTTACCGTGAAGAAATTATTTAATTGTATTATTCTCTACTTGGTGGAAATCAATAAAAACAAAAATGATATTGATATATTTTCCAGGTATATTCAAAAAAGAATCTTTATTGAATAATTTCGAAACTTTTGGAAGACAGGGATTCAATTATGAGCATATCTTATATAAAGACTCAACAGCTTGTTTCAAGTTTCAACAAGATGCCTTCAATCAGTATTGAGAATGATTATTCAATTTTCATTCAAGGGTTTTCCAATAGGAACGATATGTTCTTGAAACTCCATGGCATTCCAGAAGCCATATGTCTGGCAGTCATTTGTGTTTAGTAGTGTTCAATAATATTTCACGAAGCAGATTATACGTTTCAACATCGTTGGGCTAATATCCAAAAACATTTAAAAAAATTAATATGCTTTTGTTCAAGCTCAAGGTGACCTCATGAGAAATAGGAATTTGTACTTGTTTTTGAAGAAATCATTGAAAAATTTTAAACAAATTTTTGTTTACATGCTTCTACTAAGATAGAGCAGATTTATATTAACCAGAGAAGGATGTTCCTTTTGCAGCATCCAAATATAACTCGCAGTTGTGAAAATGGGATAATTATTATTCGACCACTGTGAAAGTTAACATGCAGCATTAAACAAATAAGGTTCTTGATTTGTTGTTATCGAAAATTGTGCCAATCGAATTTGCTGCTTCAAAATTGGCAGAAATGATGATTATAAAATGGGAAAAGTATTTCTTTAGCTTTATGGTCCTTACTGGAAATTTCTTCATGTAAACATAAATTTTTTAAATGAGAAAAACTTACCTAGAGCCAAGGCGCTGAGAATTGACCAGAACTTCATCGGATTCATGTTGCTGAAGTAGATGTATGTACTGGTTTTCTTCAACAGTCTGGCCTCTATTTAAACTCGATTTATCTACAATGCCATAATATGCGAAATAACTTTGTAAGATAAATGGGTACATAAAAAGTTTGCTATGAAATAAGACATTGCAATTATAATATTCATTTCCTATTTATTATAATGACATTCATTAGCGGTCTCGGCCAGCGGCGTATTTATGATAGGCTTTTAGCAGGGATGGCAGAAGAATGAGCGGCAAAATCATGAGGCCAACAGTAGTAGCCAAGTGTTTTCTGCGCGCGAGATGTATTCGAATGGGAATATGATTTGGATCAGAGAAATACATCTACTTCACGCGTGAAATTGGGGGACTACACTGTTGGTAACTTCAAACACATATGACTGAGAAATAGGTAATGTTTCTTGGAATTACCTAATTGTTTTTCCTCGACAAGGGAGAACTTCTTGAACATAGAGCCACTTTAACTTGTGTTTGGCTAGCCAGAAGCATCTCAAGGGATCTGTTGGCATTATCATCGGTTGAAACTTGTGTTGACACAATAAATTTTCGATTTTTAATTGGGCAGAATAGTTTGCTGCTACAGTCAGAAAGGAAATCATTACCATGTGCGTTTCTGACAATCATGTACAAAAAATGAATAAACTTTATGAAAACTGGCTTCACGATGGATCAGAAGACGATAACATAATGGGTTTTTGTTTATGTGACTGAAAAAAAAATTAAAATGACGCGGAGAGCAGTAATATGACAGGTTGTAGGATTGCCTTGGTTCGTCAGAAACTGGAAGATCCATCGAGATTTAAATTGAAAAACAATCGATGAGTTTATGAAGAGGAAAGCTTGGAAGTATTTCGAAACAGCGGAATAACATCCGAATCAAGAACTCAGGAGATTGGTGGATTATGACCCGAAGGGGTACATATAGAGGAGATGACCAAGAGAGCAATTGATGAGTGATTAAAATGAGTACGAAAACTAACTAGATTGATTAAAACAAGTGATAGCAGGAAAGGTCAATATACCCTCACACTGTTCCTCGCGTAGAGCGGTTCGCCTGTAAATGGATTCCCCATTTGAAAAAAAAACAATAGACCGAAGCTCTATCCGCGTTAGCTGGACAAGCTGCCTTGTGTAAGGGCGAGAACTCTACGAATATTTTATGTTTTAGTCCTGGAGATCTTCTTCAGGAGGAGTGTTAGGTCTTGCATCTCCCATTCCTGTAACGCTGCCTCGCATTAAACTAATCGACAATAAATGCTAGTATAGACCGTAGAGACCTGTACCTCAATATTGGCTCTGAAAATTGAATAATGTTTGAGAATCAAGGCATTTGTTGGAGAGCTGGGCCACCCCCAATTTCCCAACATGTAAGAAGAGAAAGAAGTCTGTGATGCATAACAACTCTGTGGTCAAATTATCATATAAGAATGCATAGAATACCTAGTGAGGATACCAAATATCTGATATCATCAATATGGCTCATACGCCTGCTATTCACAGTCAGAACGTGAAGCCAAATTTCTGATAAGAATGGAATTGTACACATTTCACAAGAGATTGTGGGGTTATGATCGAAAATATTCACATGAATTAGTGGAAGACATAATACAATGTGTCAGAGAGACAGAATGAATAAGTTATGTTTTGTTTATTCTCAATATTACTGCACATGCGCAGATCTCTATTCTCACCAAAGCTCAGCTTCAATTTTCATCGGCTAATTGCCCATACTGGACGTATTAGATATAGGTATGGTGGACACTCTTTGACATATTTTTGGTGCATATGCGGTCCAAATATCGTCAGAAGCAAGTGCCAACGTTCTACTTCAAGTTTCGCTGATAGATGATAGATGACATTTGTCATTGGAAATTCGAAACATTGTTGTCTCTATTTTTTGTTTTAAGCCGAACCATATTCTGAAATTCCGAATTTCCTAACTCTCTCCGTTTGCGAGATATTCAACTATTTCTCAAAAAGTAATGTTATCAAAGAAATCCAATATCATTAGAATTAGCAACGGCATGTGTACCAAATTTGTCCGGTCCCTTATATCCCTTTCAGCTACTGTGCCTTGAGAAGACGATCAATAGTAGCTAGGTATACAGTGGATATTGCCAAGAACATTTACCGCATATTTGAACTCCAATAACTTTGTTATTTCAAATGGAACACCCTATGTTTTTCCACATGACAAGATTCGCCTTTTCATTTCCTTTCGAACCATATATCATTTCCCTATACCTAAATGTGCTGCTTCAGGAGTTATCGAAGCCTTTTCGAAATCCGATAAATTTTTTGAATTCATATAGTATACATATACTTCCTCAGACCGTTTACTGAAAAAATGTGCCATATGCATGGCCACGAGAGTCCGAGGCGTTCAGCTTGACTCGCCATGTATATGTAGACGAAAACTGCCGTGGATGCCCAATTGTCAACTCTCCTGACAAACTTAATGGTGAAAACCCATAGAACTTATAGCAACATGGAATGATATCAGCCTGGCTGCTCAGCTTAAAATAATGGCTAAACATCTCAGTTGGAGGAACAGCGAGATTTCGATGTTTCCATGCATATGACCTGTCACATAGAACAGAAACACAGAAAAATGTAATATGAAACTAATCGTCAAAATCCGATCCACTTGGCCTTTCGGCAAAAATTTGTTTCTGTTCTGTGTGGCAGGTCATATCCATGGAAAAATCCCGATGTTCCTCCAACTTAAGATGCTTACCCACTTTTTGATCTGGTAATAGCATTACATGTATACTCCATTCACTTTTATTAATTATCGCGGTTGGCCAAGTTTTAGGTTTATCAAGTTTTATTACCTTTAAAAATCGCAGGTTGGCACTTGTGAATGACATTACGTCAATGAATAAATCTCGTAGACGTTGCCGACGTTCATTTTTCATTATTAATTATCAAGCCTGGAAACTAAGAATGCCTAAGGTAGTTTCGAAAAAGCAGTGGCAAAGTATCTGGAAGTGCTATTTAGAATTGTTGAATTGAAATCTGCGCATTCTAAAAGTAACCCTGATAATTTTCTTCAATTCATTATTTTCCCGAAGTAAATGAACATTTTGTTAAATATCTAATTACTACGACATAAATGAAGAAATGGCAACGTTGCTTGTTCAACTGACAGAAGAATGACTATAACCTAACATTTTCAAAATAAACACGGTGAAATGTGTCAAAATTCCATGGCAAACCGGTATACTTTATAAAAGTGAATGGAGTATACCTACTATAAATAAGTTCTATGTGAAAACCGCGTATCGTTTCAATGTCATATAGAAAGTTTTTCGCAAAGAATCCATTTTATCATTTATTGTTGGTATTTTTTTCTTAAACCTTGCGTTATGATACTTATTTCAGGGTCTACATCCCTGAAAAAAAGTCAGAAACGATTTATTTTTTATGATTAATGAAGGGATGTATGAGTGTATGAAGATAAAAATAATAAAAAAAAATATTTTATAAGTATTAAATGAATGGAAACGATTTTCCTCATAATTTCTGGTTATTTTTCAACATTTCCACCATCAAAACTAACAAATATTTTTGTGTTTTTTCATTTCAGTATTGAAGTCTATCATTTAGTTAATCAAATGTCTATCTCCTTTTTCTTTTAGAATTCACCGTTTTTTTGTAAATAATAGATACTACAACAATGTGTTGTTTTCGCGAAATTTATTTCCTTGAATTTTTCTATTCGAAATGATAAATATCCATTTGTATCAACGACAATTCATTAACGATTTTACATTTGTGGATTCCAACCTGGAATTGAATTTCTTTTAAATGACACGCCCCGCAGGTATCTCCTCCCAAATGACAGGTGAAGGAAAGAGAGTGTATTTTTCAGCCAGTGTGAGATCTAGTTCAGGATAGGGTTTCTTGTTATATTCCCTGCGCCCCAACATTTGTTCTATTAAGCTGAATAATCCAATAAATAAAAATTAATGCACTGCACTGACATCTGGCGGTATACGTTTCTTATTCTGAGGGCTAAAGAAAGACTCTTAAAGGAAAATACTTTGCCAAAAAGGACATTTTAATATATATATCATTACTGCTTGAATTTTCCACTCTCTAAATATTTTGTCTGGAATTGAATCTAGCAAATGTCTAGATACACTGTCTGAAACATAATATATTTTCTCCACGACTGCCACAGAATACAGCTCTTCCAACATCGAATTTGACCATAGAATGTCAGTGTTCCATCACTTGATATGTAGGTAACATTCATTCTACAACACTTTTATCGATTTCAAGTAAATATCCAGTTATGACCGCGGTTTTTGTTCAGTTTGGTCCTTGGTTTTCGCCCTTTATAGATTACCACCAATAACCAACTCGAGCTTGAGTATAATCCTTGTTTTTTAAGCATTTCGACTGAATTTCATTCTCGCACAGTGTGTGAGAATATTCATTCCGTAACATTTTTGAAAACATAGAGAATAAATCTGTGTCAGCCGCTCTGATTGTCATATTTATTGCGGTTTTCGAAACGTCATAATTCATCTTAATATTCTTTTTTCGTTTATTTCAACATTCGTGGAGAAAGTATAGTCTGTTACTCGGTTAGAATGAAAATCCGATACTCGTGATTCCTCAGGCTCGCCTCCGGCTCGCCCTCGGAATGATTCACTCGTATTGGATTTTCATTCTGCCCTTGTTACAGAATATACTATTATTATTCACCATGGACTTGATTAAACATTCCTATTCTGGTTTTGACATATAAAGCCTTATATTTGTTTTGTACGCGTGAAAATTTTAAAACTTCACTTCCTTACATCAACCAAATATCAAGTGCGGGGCATGTTTTTGAAATAGTGATTTGAGACTCTACCGAAAAAGTTTACTAAATATTGAAAAAATATTTGCAATATTTGACTGAAGGACTTAAGTCGATGGCCATTTGATCCCATCAATAAAAAACAGATATCTGTCTATTTATTTGCAATATTTCTAGGAGAACTGACATACTGATTTCTACGTGAAAAAGTGCTTCAGAAGAGTTTTCACAGAAACGCAGAAAATTTAAAGGTGTTCATATTGTGGTCCACCTGAAAATAGTTATGGTATTGTAAAAACTTTCAATAAAATATGAAACATGACATAGAGTCTAGCGCACGTGAACTCTCCCTGCATTCATTCAACAAAGTTTACTTTTATGTTTTTATATTAGGGTATCCTGAATCTCGCAACATATAATCTCACGTATGAGTGCGTTTTCGGAATCAAAATCAAAAACTTAATTTCTTCAATTTTATTTTCTTTGGATTTCATAGACTGATAGAAACTGATCAAAAATAACTATACTGACGTCTTCCTTTCAAGGCCGTAGCTAGAAAAAAATTTCGGGGGGAGGGGAGGTGTCCGTTGAACTGAGCTATAGAAAAATTTCGGGGGGGGTCCGGACCCCATCGGACCCCCCCCTGGCTACGGCCTTGCTTCCTTTCTAACCACTTTGCTGCGCAGACTCGCCCTGCAGTCATGCACCAAAGAGGAGTTAACCTTTATGTTATAGAGAGATTTTAGGGTATCCTGAATCCTTCAACATATTATACGTTAAGTGCGTTCGTCGGATTCAAATATCAAAAACACAATTAATTTCTTCAATTTTATTTTCCTAGGATTTCATGGAATGACGGCATCTCATCGGGAATTTCTGGTTGTGGCTTTTTTTTTTGGTTCTGGGCCTTTATTATTGCATCTGCCCTTTCTGCATAATTGAAACCTGAAAAATATTACAATTATAGTACGGAACAATCTCCCAGGCGAATACAACTCGCACTTAATCCAACTGTTTTCTGAAATACTTCTTAACGCAAACACCCATTAATTGATCTGTTTAATTGGGGTTTACTTACCCTCGGTTGATCCAGGTAACATAATGAATGCTGAAAAAAATATATACGATTCAATTGAGAACATTATTCATTTATGGTAAAGAAATTATTCAATTGTACATATTATTCTCTACTTGGTGGAAATCAATAAAAACAAAATTGATATTGATATAATTTCCAGGTATATTTCAAAAAGAATCTTTATTGAATCATTTCGGAACTTTTGGAAGACATGGATTCAATTATGAGCATATCTCATATAAAGATAAAGACTCCACAGCTTGTTTCAACAAGACGCCTTCAATCAATATTGAGAATGATTATTTAATTTTTATTCAAGGGTTTTCCAATAGGAACGATATGTTTTAGAAACTCCCTGGCAGTCCAGAAGCCTTATGTCTGGCAGTCATTTGTGTTTAGTGGTGTTCAATAATAATTCATGAAGCAGATTATACGCTAATATTCAAAAACATTTAAACAAATTAACATGCGTTTGTTCAAGCTCAAGATGACCTCCCTAAGGAATAGGAATTTGTGCTTGTTTTTGAAGGAATCATTGAAAAATTTTTAACAAATTTTTGTTTACATGATTCTTCTAAGATAGAGCAGATTGATATTAACCAGAGAAGGAATTTCCATGTAGAAACATAGGCTGTTCCGTTTGCGTGTCCTAATAATAATGACGCAGCCTCCAAATATAACTCGCAGTTGTGAAAATGGGATAATCATTATTCGACTACTGTGAAAGCATGCAGCTTTAAACAAATAAGGTTCCTGATTTGTTGTTATCGAAAATTGAGTCAATCGAATTTTCTGCTTCAAAATTAGCAGAAATGATGATTATAAAATGGGAAAAGTATTTTTTAGCTTTATGGTCCTTACTGGAAATTCCTTCATGTAAACATAAATTTTTTAAATGAGAAAAACTTACCTAGAGCCAAGGCACTAAGAATTGACCAGAACTTCATCGGATTCATGTTGCTGAAGTAGATGTTTGTACAGGTTTTCTTCAACAGTCTGGCCTCTATTTAAACTCGATTTATCTATGCCATAATATGCGAAATAACTTTGTAAGATAAATGGGTACATAAAAAGTTTGCTTTGAAATGAAACATTGCAATTATAATAATTGTTTCCTATTTATTATAATGACATTCATTAGCGGTCTCAGCCAGTGGCGTATTTATGAAAGGCTTTTAGCAGGGGTGGCAGAAGAATGAGCGGCAAAATCATGAGGCCAACAGTTTAGTAGCCAAGTGATTTATGCACGTGAGATGTATTCGAATGGGAATATGATTTGGATCAAAGAAATACATCTACTTCAAGCGCGAAATTGTGGGACCACACTGTTGATAACTTCAAACACATATGACTGAGAAATAGGTAATGTTTCTTCGAATTACTTATTTGTCAGTTCTGCCATCGAAATGCGCCCCTCCCTATAACCATAATTGTGGCTCCTCCACAAGGAAGAACTTCTTGAACACAGAGCCACTTTAACTTGTGTTTGGCCTGCCAGAAGCATCTCAAGGGATCTGTTGGCATCATCATTGGTTGAAACTTGTGTTGGCACAATGAAATTTCGATTTTTAAGTATGCAGTTTGCTGCTATTGAAAACGAAATACAGACAGAAAGGAAATCATTACCATGTGCGTTTCTGACATTCATGTACAAAAAATTAATAAACTTTATAGAAACTGGCTTCACGATTGATCAGGAGACGATTATATAATCGGTTTGTGTTTATGTAATTGAAAAAAAATATATCAAAATGATGCGGAGAGCAGTAATATGACAGGTTGCAGGATTGCCTGATTTCGAAATGAACTCAAGCCTAGGCCGCTGTAAATCAAATAATTATTGTTAAGCTAATGGAGCTATAGTAGAAGTAGCTGAACACTCTATGAAATAAAGGGTCTATTATTTATTATTATATGCTGGGGTCGATTGACTATATGTAGAAAAGCCTTCCAGAACTGGGACCACATTGATTTTTTGTTTTCCTACCCTATATCAGTTCCCGAGGAGCTTTCTCAATCACATCGTGAGGATCAAGAGTCGGCTTCCATAGGTGTAGGTTCCTGAGGCAGGCAAGTTCCGGGCAGTCCCATGGCAATGCTATATGAAAAGAATGCAAGCAACACATAACAAGTTCATACTTTGTGCTATGGACGCACCTTGGTTCGTCAGAAACTGAGAGATCCATCGAAATTTAAATTGGAAAACCATCGATGAGTTTATGAAGAAGAAAGCTGAGAAGTATTTTGAAACAGCGGAATAACATCCGAATCAAGAACTCAGGAGATTGGTGGATTATGACCCGAAGGGGTACATATAGAAGAGAATTAAAATAAGTTAATAAGTACGACAACTAAATAGAATGATTAAAACAAGTGATAGCAGGAAATGTCGATATACCCTCACACTGTTCCTCGCGTAGAGCGGTTCGCCTGTAAATGGATTCCCCCATTTGAAAAAAACAATACACCGAAGCTCTATCCGCGTTAGCTGGACAAGCTGCCTTGTGTAAGGGCGAGAACTCTACGAATCTTTTAGCATGTTTTAGTCCTGGAGATCTTCTTCAGGAGGAGTGTTAGGTCTTGCATCTCCTATTGCTGTAACGTTGCCCTATTAAACTAATCGACAATAAATGCTATAGTATAGACCGTAGAGACCTGTACCTCGATATTCGCTCTGAAAATTGAATAATGTTTGAGAAACAAGGCATTTGTTTGCGAGCTGTAGGCCACCTCCAATTTCCCAACATGTAAGAAGAGAAAGAAGTCTGTGGTGCATTGCAACTCTGTGATCAAATAATCATATAAGAATGCGTAGAATACCTATTGTGGACACCATATATCTAATATCATCAATATGGCTCATAGTCATACGCCTGCTATTCACAGTCAAAACGTGAAGCCAAATTTCTGATAAGAATTGAATTGTACGCATTCGTCAATTCGAAATTCAAAATTCGCGGGAAACGTGGAATATATGTATATTCCAAGTATCAACAAAAAGGTGGATTTCGAGAATGAAAATAAGTCACTTGAATAATTTCAGTTCAATTCTAAAATATGAATTGAAGTTGAGAATGATATTCCGGACTTGAAGAAAACGGAATAAAGCCATTGAAACATTTCACAAGACATTGTGAGGCTGTGGTCGAGAATATTCACATGAATTAGTGAAAGACAAAATTTTCACGCCATAATACAATGTTTCAGAGAGAGACAAAATGAAAAATTCTCAATATTACTCCACATGCGCAGATCTCGATTCTTACCAAAGCTTAGCTTCAATTTTCATAGGCTAATTGCCCATACTGGACGTATTAGATATAGGTATGGCGGACCCACTTCGACATATTTTCGTTGGAAATGCGGTCCAAATATCGTCAAAAGCGAGTGCCAACGTTCTACTTCAATTTTCGCTGATAGATGCCAGCATTGGGAAAATTTCTGTGTTCATCTGTAATGTAAAAATAGAATATTGTACTGTGTCGATGGCCTAGTTGCCGAGACACGATAATTTAAATAAAAAAAAAGATATTCAATTCAAAATAGGAAAATTCGTGTCCGTTAGGACCGTCTACTAGGGACATATAATAAATGAGAGAAATGGACTGGCAAAGATCTAATTCAAGAAGTAAATCGCCGGAACGTGCTGCTACCGCAGAAGGAAAATGACAGACCGGTTTTCACCCGCCAGGTGGGACACTGTAGTATTACATTGTACTCAGGAGTTCCTGCTAGAGAGTAATATAAACTCTGCCGTTTCATTTGGTTGCTACCGTAAGAGGGGATATGTGACACTGATGACGGCTAAGAAGCCAGAAACCGGTCTGTCATTTTCCTTCTGCGGTAGCAGCACGTTCCGGCGATTTACTTCTTGAATTAGATCTTTGCCAGTCCATTTCTTTCAGATATTCAATTCATTTCCAGAATTTTGGTACATGAAAATATCGACTAAAAGTCTTCATTTATTACCAACAAGAGTATATTGATGTTAAGTCCATTCCTCATAATCTCGTTAGCAAATGAATAACCTTTTAGGATCAGTCAAAAGTATTCACGAATATTATATAATCCCAATACGTTTTCCAAATCTTTTGATATACGCTGGAATTCAGAAATGATAAAATTACGTCTATGTATGAATGAATTTAGACCATAGAATAAAAGCACATTTTAACGCACTCGAAATTATCCATTAATGACCTATTTTTATGCATGATTTCATATTAATGCATGATTGTCATGGCAACCGAACATAAAATATTCAGTCAGAGCACTATCGAGCTTGGTTGGAAATCAACTTCTGTCACAGAAGGGTATATTGACAACTCCATTCAAAATAAAATAGACTGCAGAAGAAATTTCAGGTGATACAAGTTGCAAAGTAAATAAATAATACTTCAACCTCCACTTGCTCCACACGTTCCTTATGGGATATCATAGGTAATGATATAAATGCAAAGTTGCAAACTTGATGTAAACTATTCAGAATGTCACAACATGTCCAATATTCCCTCTATGAATTTTTCGAATTAATATTAATATTAATAGATCGAAATGAACATAGAAATTTACATTATGTCAAATTTGTCTATTATGCAAAATAAAAATTCATTTCAATCGAGAATTCATATTCAATTCGTGATGAGGTCGACAAAAAAATCTTGTAATCAACTCGTTTATTAATTCAGCGACTAATGGTCTCAAACAATAAAATATTTCTACTATTAATCGCTGTCAATAATAAACTAGTTGATTAAATAACTATTACAGTTCAAAACAAATTTTTTCGGCCATTTCTACGTATTATTTTAAGCGCTCAGTTTCAATAACCTTTAACTTCAATTTCGAGCTTTATGGAATTTTGTAATAAATCATGAAAACTTGTTCTGCAAAAATTTAATAAAATATGGAACATGAACTAGAGTCTAGCGCGCGTGATCTCTCCCTGCGTTCATTCAACAGAGAGTTCACTTTTATTTTTTCATTTCAGGGTGTCCTGAATCTCGCAACAAATTATTTCACGTATTTGTGCGTTTTTCGTATTCAAAATCAAAAACTCAATTAATTTTATCAATTTTATTTCTCTCAGTTTTTATGGAATCAAGGAATCTGTTAGAAAAATTACTGTTTTGGCGTCCTCCTCTCTAACCATTTTGCAGCAAGAACTCTCCCCTCACGATCCTACCCCAATCAGTTTGAATTTCAGGCTTGGCATTCGCCATTTTGTTTTTTTCCTATAACAATAATTTCATAATGCATTGTCACCTGAATTATGTACACTTAAATAGTAAATAGAAATGTGCATTGGTAACGTCTCTGAGAATCATTCGATAGTTAACGAGTACCAACCTGCGTCAGTTTTTAGTAAAAAAACTTGATAAACCTAAATCATGGCCAACCGGGAATGGAGTACACGTGCAAAAGTGCTTCATAAAAGCACAGAAACGTAGAAATTCTGAAAGAGAAATGTTACAGCTATACATATAGGCGAAATGCTTATTCACGAAAAACACCCTATACAGATAGAGATCTTTGCACGTTTGTGACCAATGAGTTTATCATGAAAATTGACCTTCATGAACCGACATCAGTCCGGCGTCCATCTACCCTTGAAGGACTCTCTATTCACAGATCTTCAATTTGGCTCACCTGGAATAGTTCCGATACACTGAAAAATTTTGATGAAAATTTAAAATATGACATATGAGTCTAACGCGCACAAACTCGCCCTGCAGTCATGCACCATAAAGAGGAGTTGAGAGAGATTTTAGGGTATCCTGAATCCTTCAACATATTATACGTTAAGTACGTTCGTCGGATTCAAATATCAAAAACACAATTAATTTCATCAATTTTATTTTCCTTGTATTTTATAAACTGACAGAAACTGTTCAAAAATTACTGTTCTGACATCTTCCCTTCTAACCACTTTCCTGCTGGGACTTCTTTATTGCTTCTGCGATTGCACCCCAATCAAATTGCGGCTCGGCTGAAAAATTCGTTATTCTCTTATATTTGATAGTGAGATATGAAAATATTTTAAAATCAACCCATAGAATAAATGGAAAATATTTCTTATTTCGTGAATATTGACTTGAAAATGGAATATCCGCCATTATTCAAAACCATTTTATTCAACAGGATTAGTTATGTGAATTTTTTATTGAACATGTATGAGATAACCTCCAACAAAAAGTGGAGGAGCCTCCAGTCTCTATAGATTGTAGGGTTCTGTTTAACGGATAAGAAAACATTTATAGGATCTCAAACTATGTACTAAACCAGAACCCTGAAATGAATTTCAGAAAATGGCCTACAGGGTGGTCACATTTACTTAGGAACGTGAAATGAAATTATCAATATACTGTCCTAGAAATTCAGTATAAAACATTTAACCCCCATAATGTATCTTAATAATTTCTGTATAAATCATCTCAACTACCTCGCAAGGAATATAAACAGAAGAAATTTCGGTCAGAATCGATAATTAATTCTGTACAGTGTCAGAAGATATTTCTGTGTAGGAACCCACTTCGTGATAAAGACCATGGATCCTATGTACTTACATAATATGTTTATGGTAGTAGTAGGTATCCGGATTATCTCGTAGGAACTCTATTTGTAGTTCCGAAACCCAGTGACCAACCCATATCGAACAGAACTAATTTCGAACAAAATTCTTGTCATAGAGATGAATCAAAGATTTGAGATCTGGCATATCCAATGAAAGCCTAGTGTGTAGAGGACAACAAAGTTTATCTCAGGTTTTTAGGATGCCAAAGTCTAGATGAAAGAAGGTGAACATTGGGAATTAAACGCCCTTCCTCTTCCCCGATAAGTTACTGATCGTCACATTTAGAATTTTCTAGAGTAAAATTATAATAACGAAGATTTTTCCAGGCGAATACAACTCGCACTCAACCCAACTGTTCTCTGAAACACTTCTTAACGCCAACACCCAATAATTGATCATTTTAAATGGGGTTTACTTACCCTCGGTTGATCCAGGTAACATTATGAATGCTGAAAAAAATATAAACGATTCAATTGAGAACATTATTCGTTTACCGTGAAGAAATTATTTAATTGTATTATTCTCTACTTGGTGAAAATCAATAAAAACAAAAATGATGTTGATATATTTTCCAGGTATATTTCAAAAAAAAATCTTTATTGTATCATTTCGAAACTTTTGGAAGACATGGATTCAATTATGAGCATATCTTATATAAAGACTCAACAGCTTGTTTCAACAAGATGCCTTCAATCAGTATTGAGAATGATTATTTAATTTTCATTCAAGGGTTTACCAATAGGAACGATATGTTCTTGAAACTCCATGGCATTCCAGAAGCCATATGTCTGGCAGTCATTTGTGTTTAGTAGTGTTCAATAATATTTTATGAAGCATGTTATACGTTTCAACATCGTTGGGCTAATATCCAAAAACATTTAAAAAAATTAACATGCCTTTGTTCAAGCTCAAGGTGACCTCCCTAAGGAGAAGAAATCTGTGCTTTTTGTTTGAAGGAATCATTGAAAAATTTTCAACAAATTTCTGTTTACATGATTCTTCTAAGATAGAGCAGATTGATATTAACCAGAGAAGGAATTTTCATATAGAAACATAGGGTGTTCCGTTTGCGTGTCCGAATAATAATGAAGCAACCTCCAAATATAACTCGCAGTTGTGAAAATGGATAATCATTAATCGACTACTGTGAAAGCATGCAGCATTAAAGAAATAAGGTTCCTGATTTGTTTTTATCGAAAATTGAGTCAATCGAATTTGCTCCTTCAAAATTGGCAGAAATGATGATTATAAAGGGGAAAAGTATTTCTTTAGCTTTATGGTCCTTACTGGAAATTCCTTCATGTAAAGATAAATTTTTTAAATGAGAAAAACTTACCTAGAGCCAAGGCGCTAAGAATTGACCAGAACTTCATCGGATTCATGTTGCTGAAGTAGATGTATGTACTGGTTTTCTTCAACAGTCTGGCCTCTATTTAAACTCGATTTATCTACAATGCCATAATATGCGAAATAACTTTGTAAGATAAATGGGTACATAAAAAGTTTGCTATGAAATAAGACATTGCAATTATAATATTTATTTCCTATTTATTATAATGACATTCATTAGCGGTCTCAGCCAGTGGCGTATTTATGAAAGGCTTTTAGCAGGGGTGGCAGAAGAATGAGCGGCAAAATCATGAGGCCAACAGTAGTAGCCAAGTGTTTTCTGCGCGCGAGATGTATTCGAATGGGAATATGATTTGGATCAAAAAAATACATCTACTTCACGCGTGAAATTGTGGGACTACACTGTTGATAACTTCAAACACATATGAAATAGGTAATGTTTCTTGGACTTATTCGTCAGTTCTGCCAGCGAAATGCCCTTCTCTCTTTAACCATAATTGTGAGTTCTTGAACATAGAGCCACTTTAACTTGTGTTTGGCCAGCCAGAGCCCAGAAGCATCTCAAGGGATCTGTTGGCATCAACATCGGTTGAAACTTGTGTTGGCACAATGAATTTTCGATTTAAAATTGCGCAGAACAGTTCACTGTTATTGAAAAAAAAAATACAGACAGAAAGGAATTCATTATCATGTGCGTTCCTGACATTAATGTACAAAAAATGAATAAACTTTATAAAAACTGGTTTCACAATAGGTCAGAAGACGATTATATAATCGGATTTTGTTTATGTAATTGAAAAAAAATATTAAAATGACAGGGAGAGCAGTAGGTACTATGACAGGTTGCAGGATTTTCTGATTCCGAAATAAACTCAAGCCTAGGCCGCTGTAAATAAAATAATTATTGTTAAACTAATGGAGCTATTGGAGAAATAGCTGAACACTCTATGAAATAAACAACCTATTATTTATTATTATTATATGCTGGGGTCAATTGGTTTTAGAAGAGCCTTTCAGAACTGCGTCCAAATTGATTTTTAGTTCTCATACCCTTTATCAGTTCCCAACGAGCTTTCGCAATCACATCGTGAGGATCAAGAGTTGGCTTGCAAAGGTTTAGGTTCCTGAGGCAGGCATGATCCGAGCACTTGCACATCATGTGTTCGGCAGTTTCTGCCTCCGATTCCCATAGTCTGCAAGTTTTGTCTGCCGACTCGCCATTCGATACAAGAAGGATAGTGCCCAGTCGGCAGTCCCATGGTAAAAAGCCATATGAAAAGAATACAAGATACAAGCAACAGAGTACAAATTACTTCGTTGTGCTATATGCACCTTGGTTTGTCAGAAACCGACAGATCCAACGGGATTTAAATCAGGAAACCATCGCTTAGTAAATGTAGAGGAAAGCTTAGAAGTACTCGTAATTCAAAACAGCGGAAGAACATTCTAATCAAGATTTCTGGAATATGACCCGAAGGAAGATAGAAGAAAAATCTACGTACAGGAGAAGACCAAGAGATAAATTTATGAGTGATTGAAATGAGTACGGAAACTCACTAGAATGATTAAAACAAGTGATAGCAGAAAAGGTCAATACACCCTCACACTGTTCCTCGCGAAGAGCGGTTCTCCTGTAAATGGATTCCCCCATGCGAAAAAAAACAATACACCGAAGCTCTATCCGCGTTAGCTGGACAAGCTGCCTTGTGTAAGGGTGAGAACTCTACGAATCTTTTAGCTTGTTTCAGTCCTGCAGATCTTCTTCAGGAGGAGTGTCATGTCTTGCATCTCTCATTGCTGTAACGCTGCCCGCATTGAACTAATTGACAATGCTAGTATAGACCGTAAAGACCTGTACCTCGATATTGGCTCTGAAAATTGAATAATGTATGAGAATCAAAGCATTTGTTGGAGAGCTGGGCCACCCCCAATTTCCCTACATGTATTAGGGGTTGCGCACCCACCCATTTCATCTCAAAAGTCAAAGAAAAAGAAAGAAGTCTGTGATGCATTGCAACTCTGTGGTCAAATTATCATATAAGAATGCATAGAATACCTTGTGTGGACAGCATATATCTAATATCATCAATATGGCTCATCCGCCTGCTACAGTCAGAAAGTAAAGCCAAAATTATGATAAGAATTGAATTGTACGTTATTCGTGAATTCGAAATTCAAAATTCGCGGGAAACGTAGAATATACAGGGTGTATTTTAAGGTGAGGCTCTTCTTTTGGCAGATGGTAGAACTCATCAAAATGAGTCATTTTACCAGTGGCGGTTCTACTATACTGCGAAACCCCGCGGCGCGGGGGGCCCGGATGTTACGGGGGCCCGAAGGGCCCACGCGGATGTGGTGACAATATGTTTGAAATTGTTATTCTATTCTGAAACGCGAAAAAGTTTTCAGAATGTATTCTCCAGTCTCACGACTCTTACTCTGATGTGCAGGGCCGGATTAACCATTAGGCAGAGCAGGCGACTGCCAAGGGCCCCGCATCAGCTAGGGCCCCATCGAATGTTTCATACAGGGAAGATAACACTTCCTAGGGGCCCCCCATATGGATAATCCGGCCTTGCCAAGGGGCCCCCCACATGGTTAATCCGGCCCTGGTGATGTGCTCCAAATATTCGACCCTCTGCGTGCAGTACCTTCACGTTATTATTGGTCGCAATCCGACGCAAGCCATCCTGATCCCAGTCCAGCCCCTAGCCGACTGCGTTCCAAATTAGAAATCATTAAAAATTCTTTACGGAATAAAATGTCCCAAGAGAGACTAAGTGGACTTGCAATATTATCCATAGAAGCAGAAGAAGCAGCTGCAATGGATAAATCAATTTTAATAAACGAATTTGCAGATAGGAAGGCAAGAAAAAGAGATTTCCACTGAGTTTATATTATAGAGGGTGGCCACTTTTTCAATGGTATTGTATTGGTACCTAACTTTTGAACCATAAGAGTTAGAAGGTCGGTCAAATGGAGAAAAAGTTGCATTCATAGAAGCATTGTCAAGCAGTTCAAACAAATCGAGATTATGAGGGCCGGTTATTGAGATATCATAAGAAAAGTAAAGTCTGTTATTTTGACTTTTCTTTTTTATTTCACTTTATTTCACTTTATTTCAAATATTATCAAAAAATATTACAGAAATTTTTTATTCGAGAGTAAATCATCCTCAAATTGACATAATAAGATTTTGTATCCAACGTTTCGTACTCGGTGGGCCACCCTCAACCTGTTTTTTTTTCAATACGGACCTGCATATTTTATGACACTTTTCGAAATAACTTTCAACGCTGAATTCAACGGTATATCATACACAGTCATTCAAAGTTGATTTTCAGGTGATTTCGACCCTTATCATTTCTTTGGGTCGGATCTGAATTAAATTTATCTTTAGTTTAATTAACAACATGCAATACATTTCGATAAGAACATTGATATCGTTGATAGACTCATTTTTTCTTAAAAACACACAACTCTAAGCGAGAAGATTGAGACTGTATTGGAAGGTATTCAAGGAGACGAAATAAGCGAATGTATAAGAAGTATGGGTTCCAGAACCGCAAAGTGCTTTTTACAAAATGGTGGTCATTTCGAACACCTACTTCATTAATGTTCATCATTTACTTCCGAATAATAATTCAATTTGTCCTTCATTAAATTAAAGTAAATAATTATTACTTGTTTCTTTCTTCGATTCTGTTACGTTACATTCAGCTTGAGGTGAGTAAGTTGATTTTCTTATCGAAATGTATTATATTTTGTTATTTAAACTAAAAGTAAATGAAATCTAGATCCGACACAAAGAAATTTGGATAAGGGTCAAAATCACCTGAAAATCAACTTTGCATGACCTCGTATGATAAACCGTTGAATTCAGCGTTAAAAATTATGCAGCTCCGTATTGAAAAAAATAAGGTTGAGGGTGGCCCACCGAGTACGAAACGTTGGATACAAAATCTGATTATGTCAATTTGAGGATAATTTACTGTCGAATAAAAAATTCCCATAACATTTTTTGATAATATTTGAAATAAAGTGGGAAAAAAGAAAAATCTAAATGAGAGAATTTACTTTTCTATGATATTTCAATAACCGGCCCTGATAATCTCGATTTGTTTGAACTGCTTGACAATGCTTCTAAGAATGCAACTTTTTCTCCATTTGACCGACCTTCTAACTCTTATGGTTTAAAAGTTACCAATACAATACCATTTAAAAAGTGGCCACCCTGTATACATGTTTTGGTTATATTCATATATTCAATGATTATTTCCGTGGAAATTTGATACTTTATTAATTTTTTTGATCATATTTTATGTACTTTTCTAGTGATCTCAATTTGTTCCTTTGTTTTTTTCAATATTTTATATTATTTCAAAGAATTATACGTTTCTTTTGAGATTTCAATAAAATTTCTCCCAGTTTTCTGAGAAGTAATTTATTCACAGTGCTTGTACGTGATTCTACCAAAGAAGCAGAACGCATATTTTCAAAACAAAGTTGATAGAGATTCACCTGAAAACAAGGGGCCTTGTTACAATTCTCGCGGGGGGGGCCATAAATCCTAGACACGCCACTGCATTTTACCAAAAATTTTTCATAGGAATTATGCCCCTGTTTCGAAAAAATTAAACTATACCTTTTCAACTTCAAATTGGGAACTATCAAAATCAAATTGGGAACTAACAAATTCAAATTGGAAATAATCAATTTCATATTGGAATGACATCCATGTGAATCATGAACCATTACAGTTAGTACCTGTACAAGATATGTGGCTCATATCCAGGATTCATACCTAATGTTTTGACCTTTTTTGATATGAGTGTTTGAGCACAAATATGAAATTTGTGTACTTCTTACACTTTTTGAATGTTTGATAAGTTCAAATATATATTAATAGTTTTTCTTCATGTTTCATCAATATAAAGATCTTCTGATCATGCCTGATCTTGATATACGTAGCCACGAATGTCCTTTCAATTTGAAATTTATTATTCCCAATTTGAATGAGTTTATTCCCAATTTGAATATGTTAATTCCCAATTTGATTTTGATAGCTCCCAATTTGAAGTTGAAAAGGTATAGTATATTTTCTAGTTTCTATGTGAATCTGAAAATTCCTCAGTTCGAACCTGCTTCCTCGCCTGCTCCTCCGTAGATATCTCTTGTTTTTTGTCTTCTCATCTAACAAATTTACGAAAAATTCTGATGCGTAGAACAAATCATTTTGCCATATGCCGCTTTTTTATAAATTTTTCAAACTGAATATTTCATATGAGAAATTTTCGGTGGAATGACTTATTTTGATGAGTTCTATCACCTGTCAAAAGAAAAGCCCAACCTTAAAATACACCCTGTATGTATATTCCAAGTGTCAACAAAAAGGTAGATATCGAGAATGAAAATATGGCACTTGAATAATTTCAGTTCAATTCTGAAATATGAATAGAAGTTGAGAATTATATTCCGGACCAATCAAAGCGATTGAAACATGTCACAAGACATTGTGAGGCTATGGTCGAGAATATTCACATGAATTAGTGAAAGACAAAATTTTCACGCCATAATACAATGTATCAGAGACAGACAAAATGAAAAAGTTATGTCTATTCTCAATATTACTGCACATGCGCAGATCTCGATTCTTACTAAAGCCCAGCTTCAATTTTCATACGCTAATTGCCCATACTGTACTTAGGTATTAGATATAGGTATGGTGGACACTCTTTGGCATATTTTCGGTGGAAATGCGATCGAAATATCGGCAAAAGCGAGTGCCAACGTTCTACTTCAATTTTCGCTTTTAGATGCCCCAGCATCGGGCATTAAATTACTGACATGTCATTGAAAATTAGAAATTTTGTTGTCTCTATTTCTTGTTTCATGCCAAATGTTATTCTGAAATTCCGAATTTAGAGTATTTTGATAGCTTCGTTTTTTCTTGTTTGTGTATTTTTTTGTTTCGTTGTTGCGTTATTTGAGGACAGGAACAATGTCTTTGTTTTCTGACTGAGAGTTATATGTACTATCTGCGTTTGAATTGACGAACGGGAGCTGGAGCGGTGTGAGCAAGATGCCTAAAAACACAGCTGAACTGCTAACGTCGTCAATGACCCGACCCCGATTGGCATTTCCATTGAATAAAAGTCTTATACCTGTCGCCAAAACTAATAGAAATCAAGAATATAAACACAAAAATGAAACTTGAAACAACTATCGACTACGTCTACGTCCATGAAAAAAAGGGAGTCAGAAACTATTAATTTTTTTCTGATTGATGAAGGGATGTATGCGTGTATAAAGATAAAAAAATATGTTATAAGTATTGAATGAATGAAATAGTAATTTACGTAACAAGTCCGGAAAATAGGGTTTTTTTGGACGAATAGACAAGATTCTAGGACGAGCTGGAGGCGAGTCCTGGAAGTCTGTGAGTCCAAAAAAACTATTTTCGGGCGTGTTGCGTACAATATTTTTTCGCCAACCGTGAAGAATTACAAATCAATGAGACGACACATTTCTTTATCATACATTTTGATTCTTATTTGAATCAATCAAAACAGAACTGTCATCCGTTATTTCGTTGTTATTATGATGATCATGACAATGACAACAACAACGTGATTTTTTCCGGCCTAGTCCGGAAAGTACGTACTTTCCGGACTAGGCCGGGAAATGATACTTTCTCAAAGAAAAACCGTCCGGGAAGTGGGTACATCCCGGACGGTTGCCGAAAAAGGATATTCCCCATCATTTTTGCTTATTTTGTAATATTTCCACCATCAAAACGAACAAATATTTTTGTGTTTTTCCATTTCAGTATTGAAGTCTATCATTCAGTTATCAAATGTCTATTTCATTTTTCTTTCAGAATTTACCGAATTTCACGAAATTTATTTCCTTGAATTTTTCTATTCGAAATTATAAATATCCATTTTTATCAAAGACAATTTATCAAGGTTTTTTTCAGCCGTCTATTAGTGAGAATTAATTGTTTCTTACAATTGTGGATTCTAACATGGAATTGAATTTTTCGTAAATGACACGCCCCGCAGGTATCTCCTCCCAGATGACTGGTGAGTGAAAGAGAGAGTATTAAACAGCCAGTGTGATCTAGTTCAGGGTAGGATTTCTTGTTATATTCCCTGCGCCCGAACATTTGTTCTATCAAGCTGAATAATCCAATAAACAAAAATTAATGCACTGCACTGCCATCTGGCGGTAAACATTTCTTATTTTGAACGCTAAAGATTCTTAACGCAACACGTTCACCAGAATCCATTCAAATTTTCGAAATAACTAATAAGAACCTGTGATAATTTGTGAAAATAGACATCCGCAATGGAAAGAATGAAACTTATCCCATATTCTCATATAAGGACAAACAAAATTTGTTTGGTGCTTACACCATCGAATCATTACATACATACATAGTATAAAACAAAATCGCATTCGCTGTCTGTCCCTATGTATGCTTAAAACTTCAAAACTACGCAACAGATTTTGAAACGCTTTTTTTTGATAGATGGAGTGATTCAAGAGGAAGGTTTATAGGTATGAAACATGCATAATATTGTAGAGAATCACTGATGAATTCAGAGGTTTTTAATGAGATGTAGTAAATAAACAAATTTCTTCGCGCTTACATTGCAAACGCTGACTGAACCTCACGAGATAAATTAAAAATTAAGATAATATACTCGGTATTGTATTCCTAAAAAAGGTGAACAAAAAAGTCCGCGATGGTATATGTCTATCTCTCAAGGATAACCCACAACAACCATTTTTAATCCTTCACATTTAACGGGAAAAAATGGCTTATTTAGGAAGTTCTTTTAAGCAATACAGCATTAATCCTTATCCAATTAAGTACCAAATACATTGTCCATTCAATATAGATAAATATGGCCCTTTACAGCATGTAATCTAAATGAATATTTCCGAAGATATTAGAGATTTGAAATGCAGGGACATAGAGGTGCGGCGCCGGCACAACCGTTCCTTATAAAGATTGCATTGCATTCGTGCGAGGCCGGGGCGGCTCGCTAGTTCTAAATATATGTATCAAATCAAATTCATCAAATTTCGTAACATTGTAGGTATATCCATATATTGGGAATTAAAATTTGTTGACATATGTATATCTATGTATAATGTGGGCATTGTTTCCAATAAGTAAACAACTACACTTTTGTGTACTTATTGGAAACAAATATGACATAGAGCCAAAAAAGAGTTTAACTTTATGATCAAAGAGTGATTTGAAGGTGCGAGTCCACTTGATACTTTTGTAGCGCAACAAATCCTCTGTTGCGCTACAAGTGTTGCTGTTAGGGTACCCTGAATCCCGCAACATATTATTTTACGTATAAGTGCGTTTGTCGGATTCAAAATGAAAAACTCAATTAATGTTAACAATTTTATTTTCAAAATCCTAGTATATCTTTTACTAAATTGCTTCTTTTATGGTTTGTTTCATTTCTCGTCCTTTCCCAACCTCGTTCAGCTGAAACATTTGTTATTCTCTTAGATTCCATTATGAAAATTAGTATATTGTTCTATGAGCGGTAATGTAAGTCATAACACACGCAGATGAATTTTGCAGCCCGAGCCATCAGGCGAGGGGTGTAAGGTGTAATTCATCAACCCCTCTTTTCTGAACGCCAACACCCATAATTGATCCGTTTAATTGGAGTTTACTCACCCACGGTTGATCCAGGTAACATTATGAATACTGAAAAAAATATATTTCATTTCAATTGAGAACATAATTCATTCACGGTAAAGAAATTATTTGTTAGTATTGTTTTCTTCTTGATGAGAATCAATGAAAGCATAAATAGTGTTGATATATCACCCATAGAAATTTTTTACTGGATCATTTCGAAAATTTGGAAAGATGAGAATTCAAATATGAGCATGTCTTATACACAGAGCCAACAGCTCATTTCAACCAGACTTTTTCAATTTATATTGAGAATAATTATTCAATTTCCAGCATTCCAGCAAAGGGTTTGTTTACCAATAGGAACGATATGATTTCAAAACTCCATGCAGGCCAGAAGAAATGTTTCTGGCAGTCATTTGTGTTTAGTGGTGTCAAAAAATAATTCATGAAACAGATTATACGTTTCAACAACGTGTAGCTAATATCCAAAAACATTTCACAAAATAAACCTATTTCATAAGAGGGAGAAGTGTCACTTCTAGTTCGAATGAAATATGTTATTTTCTCTATTTCAGTATCGTAATGAGTTCATTACAGTATTGAAAACAGTGCTGTAATGAACTCATTACAGCACTATTTTCAGTTATATTTTTCGTTTCGTGGTTGTCAGCACTGGCTTCCGATCCTATCAATTTTCAACTCACGTCAATTTGGAAATGTCAATTTCGTAACAGTCACCAGCTGCCAACATACAATACAAAAGTCACTAGGATGTATAATCTGAATTTTTCATTGAATGTCAACGAAATTTGACTGAAATATAGAAAATAGAATATACTATTATTTTCAAACATTTCGAAATTCATGCAAATCTAAATATTTACTTTTGGATTGACATCTACGATCGTTATAATTGAGTGAAAAATGGAGCATTTGACAAGTTACGGTTGTATTGAAAAATTCATCTTCCTTTATATAGACAGGATTTAAAAAAAAAACTTACCTAGAGCCAAGGCGCTCAGAATTGACCAGAACTTCATCGGATTCATTTTGCTGAAGTAGATGTATGTACTAGTTTTCTTCAACAGTCTGGCCTCTATTTAAACTCGATTTATCTACAATGCCATAATATGCGAAATAACTTTGTAAGATGAATGGGTACATAAAAAGTTCGAAATTAAATAAGACCTTGCAATTATAATATTTATTTTCTAATGACATTTATACGCGGTTTCAGTTCGTGGAATATTTATGCGGGGGCTTTATTTAACAAGTGGTGGCAGAATGAAGAGGCGAAAACAAGATGAGGCCACAGCCTGAAGTTTTCTGCGTGTAAGAATGCGAGATGTGGGTATTTGAAAAGGAAGATGAATTGATCAAAAGAATACACCTACTTCCAGCGTGAAATTGTAGGAATACACTGTTGATACTGTTATGAGTTAATCAACCATTAATTAACAAATCTCTATTTCAGAATACGGTACAAAATCTATTATCGTCAATCTGACCATTCTCTTAAAACAATCACCCTCTCCCAGGTTACACAAATACAGAAATATCATAACATCTTCCCCTTTTCAAAATAACGAAATTAAAACACACACATTTTAAGTATATCAATACAACAATGGAACTAAAACTGAATATAATCCTGAAGGTGGCAAGGTTTTCTTATAATTCTACCGAAACGAGTTCTATATGTATATACTACCTTCTTCATCAGCATTTGGTGTTTGACCTATTTCATTTTCATTTTGTGAATTATCATTACTTACATCCACTTCTTCATTCTCATTATTTTGATTTTCATTATAATTACAGTTCAAAGAAATATCACACTCTATATCAGATGTGTCAGTAGAGGAATTTGAGGAAATTTTCTTCAAAAATATTCTATTTCTCAAGTAGATTCTACTATTTTTATTTAATTTGACAACGAATGATCGAGGTCTATTTTGGTCAACTCTAATAGCTGATGTTGGTTCCCGAACACTTCGAAATTGAACCCTTACATGGTCTCCAGTTTTTATTTCAGGTAAGTTTCTTGCATTTATATCATAATATAATTTTTGTTTATATTTATTATTCACGAAAACTTCATTCATTTCTCATGATGATTCCTAGGTTTCAAAAGATTTTCTCCTACAGGTACATGACCTTTGAGAGGGCTTCCAAAGCCGGAGATGGAGTATCACGATTCACGACTGATTGGTGTATCTGTAATCCAGAAGTGTTAAATGTAAATATTTACCACAGAATAAAGCTTTTTGAAACATTTTCTTTATTGTTTGTACATGTCTCAACTCTCAATAAAACCATTTGATTGTGAATATGTAGGCCAATTATTTGCTGAAATTCAATCCCAATATCTATGTAGGTACACAGGCTGAAGAGTGAAGATGCCGCAACAATTCAAGAGGTTATTCCTTGGACTTGGACTATTTTAAGGATATTTTATCATCTGATTATTTTTGAAAAAAGCGCTTTGTTGGGAAGATATAGAGCGAAAAACATCCTCCTTTCCCGCTCTGTGGTATAATCCACGCCTCCGAGGTAGATAGTTCTGTACGCCATTATTCTATTTAGTGTGTAACTGCAAACATAGTCGACGTGTAAACGGTTGTTAGTGAATGTGGTTTAGGCATGATGGTGCACCAGCTCATTTGAATGTAGTTGCTCGGGAGTTTTTAACAGCAACATACGGAGATCGGTGGATTGGTCGAGGGGGACCTAAAGTTTGGCCTGTTCGTTTCTTGGACTTAAACCCCCCTGGATTACTTGCTATGGGTCCATCTAAAGTATATTGGTTTATACTAGGTCCGTGGAAGCTGAGGACGATTTGAGAGATCGGATTATTGCTGTTTTTGAAAGAGTTCGGTAATCTATGAGGAGAAGATTAGATGGTTGCATCCGAGAAATGTTACATGTAATTTTTTTAATATTGTTATTTGCTGTGAATTTTTATCGTCCTATATCTTAACAACAGAGCTCTTTTTCAAAAATAACCAAAGCATAAAATAAAATAGTCCAAGGAATAACATCTCCAATTTTTACAGTAAATAAAAATGAGCATTGGCAACGTCTCTGAGATTCATTTGACATTTAAGGAGTATCAACCTGCGTCAGATTTAAAAAACATGATATACCTAAATCATGGCCAACCGGGATACATTATAAAAGTGAATGGAGTATACGTGAAAAAGTGCTTCAGAAAAGCACTGAAACGCAGAAATTCTGGAAGTATAATTACCGCTATACAGGGTGTAACTGAATAAGTGTAAAACATTTAAGGAGGTGATTCCTCATCGAAAAAAAGATAGGATCTTTCATATAAAGAAACTTCATTGGAGCATCCCTTGTTAAGATACAGCCCCTTAAATGGGGTACATAAAATTTGTATAACAATTTTTTTCACAAGCACTGAAAAAGTTACAATATTGAAATTAACCTGACGTTTTGTACTACCAAAAAGACACTTAGCCAGTAATTTATTTGGTTTACCCCATGGTTGTAAGGGGTGAAAAACGCAACCCCTAAAATGTATTTCCAATGTAACTCTTTGTCTTATTATTTGTTTACCATTTAAAAATTTATTTCCGATAGCCTGTTTCATTCTAAACAAAAAATGTCTCTTGGGTTTTTTGCCCAAAATAAACCAGTAAGCAGCAAAACATCATTTTACGAACAACTACAGAGATACATCGTCATAAATGCGAACTGGATTTATTGTTATTTTGTAGTAAACCAAATAAATTACTGGCTAAGTGTCTTTTTGGTAGTACAAAACGTCAGGTTAATTTCAATATTGTAACTTTTTCAGTGCTTGTGAATAAAATTGTTATACAAATTTTATGTACCCCCTATAAGGGGCTGTATCTTAACAAGGGATGCTCCAATGAAGTTTCTTTATATAAAAGATCCTATCTTTTTTTCGATGAGGAATCTCCTTTAAATGTTTTACACTTATTCAGTTACACCCTGTATAGGAGAAATGCTTATTCACGAAAAACACCCTATAACACTGATAGGTATCGTGGTACGGTTTTGACCAATTAGTTTATCATGAAAATTGACCTATCTACCTCTTTAAGGACTCTCCATTCACAATCTTTAATTTTGCCCACCTGGGAATAGTTCAGATATACTGAAAAATTTCGATGAAAATTTGAAATATGAGTCTAACACGCGCAAACTCGCCCTGCAGTCATGCACCAAAGAGGAGTCAACCTTTATGTCTAAAGCCCGCTACACACTCATGGCGCTAATCTTGCCAAGAATTCTTGCCGTGAACCTGACCAAGAATTCGCGGCCAAATAAGTCATCCACAGCACCACAGTACTCACACGAATATTCGCACTTTGGTTCACGGCATCCTCGCTATCTGCGAAGACTTTCCGCCCTATAAAAAAGGTTCATTCTAATAATAATCAAGAAATTCTCATTTCACTTATCTCCTCTAAATCTAATCTAATTCCACTTCATTGCTACAAGAAAACCATTCATTTCAAAAGCGAATAAAGTCAGTGAACAAGCATCAAATCATTACTGCGCTGGTACCGCGAATGCCTGTGAGTGTGGATGGAACATTTGTGCTTAGGCGCGAAGCCTTTGTCGCGGGACACACTGATATTGCGAATGCCTTTAATAAGTATTTTCACTACGATAGGTAGCCAAATGCAACTCAATATAAAAAAATTAATAATAAATACAAGCCAAAAATCAGTAGCCCAGGGATATTTTTTTAACTCCAGTAGGTTCCCATGAACTTATTCAACAGATAGCAACTTTAAAAAACGACGCGGCACCTGGTGTAGATGGAATAAAGGCGCAACTCATTAAAATATATCTATACTCCATTCACAATTATAAAATCACAACTCTGGCCTTGGAAATTTGACACATTCCACTCTGTATCGAAGTTATGACGTTTTTCAAAATATTTTTATGTTCCAAGTCAACACTATGTTGCCCTTTCTACATTCTCAGCGTATTTCTCAGAATGTGAATGAATTGGAAAAGATGTGATGGACGAAAATAATTAACGTTTATATGTATCGTATTATGTCGTGAAACGTATGTCATTCATAAATTCATGTGAATGCTTTCGATCATAACCTCACAATTTCCTGTGAAATGTTTCAATCGCTTTATTTCGTTTTCTTCAAGTCCTGAATATAATTCCTATTCATATTTCAGAATTGAATCGAAAATATTTAAGTGACATATTTTCATCCTCAATATCTATTTTCTTGTTGTCTTTCAAAATAAATATATCCTATACATTTCGCGAAATTTTTGAATTTCCAGTAGACTTTGGAGGAGGCTCATTTTTTGATTTGATTGCAATCATATTAGGTGTAGAAGTTGAAACTAAGTATAAGTTTATCTTGTCTTCTTGCCGTGAACCTGACCAAGAATTCGCGGCCAAATAAGTCATCCACAGCACCACAGTACTCACACGAATATTCGCACTTTGGTTCACGGCATCCTCGCTATCTGCGAAGACTTTCCGCCCTATAAAAAAGGTTCATTCTAATAATAATCAAGAAATTCTCATTTCACTTATCTCCTCTAAATCTAATCTAATTCCACTTCATTGCTACAAGAAAACCATTCATTTCAAAAGCGAATAAAGTCAGTGAACAAGCATCAAATCATTACTGCGCTGGTACCGCGAATGCCTGTGAGTGTGGATGGAACATTTGTGCTTAGGCGCGAAGCCTTTGTCGCGGGACACACTGATATTGCGAATGCCTTTAATAAGTATTTTCACTACGATAGGTAGCCAAATGCAACTCAATATAAAAAAATTAATAATAAATACAAGCCAAAAATCAGTAGCCCAGGGATATTTTTTTAACTCCAGTAGGTTCCCATGAACTTATTCAACAGATAGCAACTTTAAAAAACGACGCGGCACCTGGTGTAGATGGAATAAAGGCGCAACTCATTAAAATATATCTATACTCCATTCACAATTATAAAATCACAACTCTGGCCTTGGAAATTTGACACATTCCACTCTGTATCGAAGTTATGACGTTTTTCAAAATATTTTTATGTTCCAAGTCAACACTATGTTGCCCTTTCTACATTCTCAGCGTATTTCTCAGAATGTGAATGAATTGGAAAAGATGTGATGGACGAAAATAATTAACGTTTATATGTATCGTATTATGTCGTGAAACGTATGTCATTCATAAATTCATGTGAATGCTTTCGATCATAACCTCACAATTTCCTGTGAAATGTTTCAATCGCTTTATTTCGTTTTCTTCAAGTCCTGAATATAATTCCTATTCATATTTCAGAATTGAATCGAAAATATTTAAGTGACATATTTTCATCCTCAATATCTATTTTCTTGTTGTCTTTCAAAATAAATATATCCTATACATTTCGCGAAATTTTTGAATTTCCAGTAGACTTTGGAGGAGGCTCATTTTTTGATTTGATTGCAATCATATTAGGTGTAGAAGTTGAAACTAAGTATAAGTTTATCTTGTCTTCTTGCCGTGAACCTGACCAAGAATTCGCGGCCAAATAAGTCATCCACAGCACCACAGTACTCACACGAATATTCGCACTTTGGTTCACGGCATCCTCGCTATCTGCGAAGACTTTCCGCCCTATAAAAAAGGTTCATTCTAATAATAATCAAGAAATTCTCATTTCACTTATCTCCTCTAAATCTAATCTAATTCCACTTCATTGCTACAAGAAAACCATTCATTTCAAAAGCGAATAAAGTCAGTGAACAAGCATCAAATCATTACTGCGCTGGTACCGCGAATGCCTGTGAGTGTGGATGGAACATTTGTGCTTAGGCGCGAAGCCTTTGTCGCGGGACACACTGATATTGCGAATGCCTTTAATAAGTATTTTCACTACGATAGGTAGCCAAATGCAACTCAATATAAAAAAATTAATAATAAATACAAGCCAAAAATCAGTAGCCCAGGGATATTTTTTTAACTCCAGTAGGTTCCCATGAACTTATTCAACAGATAGCAACTTTAAAAAACGACGCGGCACCTGGTGTAGATGGAATAAAGGCGCAACTCATTAAAATATATCTATACTCCATTCACAATTATAAAATCACAACTCTGGCCTTGGAAATTTGACACATTCCACTCTGTATCGAAGTTATGACGTTTTTCAAAATATTTTTATGTTCCAAGTCAACACTATGTTGCCCTTTCTACATTCTCAGCGTATTTCTCAGAATGTGAATGAATTGGAAAAGATGTGATGGACGAAAATAATTAACGTTTATATGAATTGATAGAAAGGATTCCTTTTCTAGTTATTTGCATGAAAAGTACAAGAGATCACTGTTGAAATATATTATTTTTCGCCATGGAAAAAAATTGCATTGCTTTCACATAATTTTCATATGCTTGTGAATGTTTATTATTCTCTTGAACTGAAAGTTCAAGACTTGACGACATTTTATTTGTTTGATCTTATGAACAAGGAGTAAAATATTCTAATTGTATAGTAATTTATTAGATTGAAAAATATTCATACATTACTACCACATTACTTGTACAAATAAATTGGAATAGGTCGAACATATGCTACACATTTATCATCCACCTGTTCTAAAATAAGACACAAACTCCTGGAATATGGAAAAAACCGATGTATTCTGGTTCAATATAGCCTATTTCTACTTTCGGCAAAGGAATGAAAGCTCCAGTGACACATTTCAATTCATCTGAATTCTCCAACTGTGGAATGCAATGTAGTCATATTTCCTCCTTTTTTTAGTTTATTCGACGTGTTTTTTTCTGAAACGTGAAAACGATCAACAATAATCATTTACAGACCGATGATGGCCATCCAGAACCCGTTTAGGTACTTACGAAAATCGTGCAATTTCATTCTGCAAGTTCTTTCCTCATAATTCCTCGGAAATCCTACCTGAACCATATTTTCCAATCGCTTTCGTTAGAAGATCGTATAAGGAAGCCTTTTTTGTCCATTTACACATTCCAAATAAATTTTGAGCGCCAAAAACGATACCGAAACTAACCAACTTCTGGGGGACCGGAATTTCGTTTGAAATCTTTCAAAACGGCCAGATACCTAAAAAAAAACTACGTTATCAAGTGTAAAAAGGTCGATTAGTACTTACTTTCGCTTTATTTATGCATATAAATCGATTTTTGGTCCATTTCAAATTTGCCGTTCGTACTCACGCCAAAACTTGTGAAAGGAAAAAGTGACACTTGCACGAAACTTCTTCTGGACGACGAAGAACGGAAGAATAGGCGATTTCCTATCGATATTTCGCCCCAAAATCGCCAATCGATCCGAACTAACAGAATGTGGTAAATCTTTGATACTTTTACTTTGATGTAAACAGAAAAACTGGCATCGTCGTTTCGTCATAAACGATATTCTATGTACGCGCACAGATTTTTCATCAGGTGCACCAATTCCTGAAAACGAAACCATGGCCAGAGTTGTGATTTTATAATTGTGAATGGAGTATACATATGTTTTTGATGAAGCCATATAAACTCCATTCACATTCATAAAGTATCGTGGTTAGCCATGATTTAGGTTTGTCAAGTTCTTTCACTCAAAACGGACGCATAACTTTATAAATGGAGTTAGTTCGTCTAAGGTTTAACTGTGGCGCAGGTTTCGTAGAACTATTACATTTTCATACTGGAGTATTTCAAGTTGTGCAAAAATGTATTTAAATGTCTTCTGAATTCACATAATATTTTCTAGAATTCATTAATTTCCCAAAGTAGAGGCACATTTTGATAAATACGTAATTACTACGAGTTTTTAGCAGAAACGGCAACGTTGATCGTTCAACTGACAGAAGAATGACTATAAGCCAACATTTTCAAAACATACACGGTGAAATATGTCAGAATTTCATGGCAAACCGCGATACTTTATAAAAGTGAATGGAGTATATCTAATAATTCCTATATGGGGAATGAGCCAATGAAAACAAAAGCTGGGCTTTGGTAAGAAACCAGATCTGCGCGTGTGCCGCAATATTGAGAATAAAAATAATTTACTAATTCTGTCTCTCTCTGACACATCGTATTATGTCGTGAAACGTATGTCATTCATAAATTCATGTGAATGCTTTCGATCATAACCTCACAATTTCCTGTGAAATGTTTCAATCGCTTTATTTCGTTTTCTTCAAGTCCTGAATATAATTCCTATTCATATTTCAGAATTGAATCGAAAATATTTAAGTGACATATTTTCATCCTCAATATCTATTTTCTTGTTGTCTTTCAAAATAAATATATCCTATACATTTCGCGAAATTTTTGAATTTCCAGTAGACTTTGGAGGAGGCTCATTTTTTGATTTGATTGCAATCATATTAGGTGTAGAAGTTGAAACTAAGTATAAGTTTATCTTGTCTTCGGCTCACGTTTGCCTTGTCCACTTATGAATCGTCCATTAAGGGATTGGAGGAACCTCCTCATAGGATCATCAATGCATCTTAATCTTTTAAGATGCATTGCCTTTGTAAGCTGCAGATTAATATTTTGTTATGAATATGTTAAGACAAGTCCTGGCTCTTTGTTTGCTGATATGGAGCTTGGGATGAATGGTCTCGGTGTTGTCCGGTAGATACGGTTAATTCAGCTGAAATACCTATTATATGTCATTTTGTCCTTTCACTGTATATGCATTTTGTCTATAAAGCATTATAAAACTAGAAATATATCGAATTGATACGAAAATAGTTATTTAATCAACTAGTTTATTAATGACAGCGATTAATGGTCGAAAGATTTTAACGCGTGAGCGGAGCGAGCGCGTTAATGTTTGAGACCATTAATCGCTGAATTAATAAACGAGTTGATTACAAGATTTTTCCGTCGACCTCATCTCGAATTGAATATGAATTCTCGATAGAAATGAATTTTTATTTTGCTTAATCGACAAATTTGACATAATGTAAATTTCTATGTTCATTTCGATATATTGATATTTATGCTACCTATGGAACAATTCGAAAAATTCATAGAGGGAATATTGGACATGTTGTGACATTCTGAATAGTTCACATTTAGTTTGCATTTATATCATTACCTATGATATCCCATAAGGAACGTATGAAGAAGATGGAGGTTGAAGTATTATCTACTTTGCAACTTGTATCACCTGAAATTTCATCTGCAGTCTATTTTATTTTGAATGGAGTTGTCAACATACCCTTCTGTGAGTCTGTGACAGAAGTTGATTTCGAACCGAGCTCGATAGTGCTCTGACTGAATATTTTATGTTCGGTTGCCATGATAATCATGCATTAATAAGAAATCATGCATTAAAATAGGTCATTAATGGATGATTTTGAGTGCGTTAAAATGAGCTTTTATTCTATGGTCGACGGAAAAGTATATTTAACATAAAAAAAGCTTCGTTAATACAATGACAAATGAGTGAAGTTCGAAATGAATGCAACATAAATGAAAAAAAGGTGAAAAATTGCCATTTCTTCCGAAAATTTGGCAATAAAAAAAACTCGTGACCTATTATTTTCTGTTATCACTCATAACGGCCGAATGAACTTGAGTAGCGCCTGCGAGTTTTCAGAGGTTCAAGTTGCCAACCCAAAAATTTCGCTTTCTTTCTACCAATGGGGAACATTCATAAAATAATATCCGTAAACTTCGACTTGGCTTTGCAAACCAGGTACTCAGAGCAAAATATCGATATATGTAAAGATCATCTCTGATTGGCTGAAAGTTGTGTTGGATCTCCTGATGGTTCACGTCAAAAATGTCAATGGACCAACGATCTGTCACGACAAACAGTAAACAAACCGATTGTTTACTCTGTGTTTTTTCACACAATTGCTTCATTTTTGTCTTATAAAAGTATGCTATTATTTAGTTGTGTGGTTAATTCGGGAAGTAAAATACCTCTTGGCATTGTGAAATTCTATAAATTCCTGCTACTTCAATTTCACCCATAAAATACAACTAAATGGACTGCCTGTTTAGGGGATAGTTATCAGCTATTTAAAGAGCTGATTAAACTGAGAAGAAATTAAAAAACACTATTGTATGTTAAAAATTTACAGATTTCGCAATCCTTGCAACCATCAGAGACATTGGAAATGATAATACCACATGTGAATATTACCAACATTTATTTGCATTTGAACTTAAAATAAGATAGTATTTTCAATAATAATAATGAGCAATAATAATTGCAAGAAACAATCAACATTCCCAATTCCTAACATAAACATGTGAGAGGAAACTTGTCACCGTATTTTAAAACAAAAATGTTCTTTCTAAAGTAAGTATTCTTAATATATAATAATAAAAAATAAAGATATAAATAATTGGATGAAGCTGGGTCCATCCTGTCATTCCTGTCCAATATTTTCGAAGTGAGTTTTGATTTTAGCAAATCTGGGTTTTCATGAAATTGGCTTTAGATAGAAGGATTCAGTTTTTACTAAAATTCATGAATCTTACATGTACTCGGAGTTAACATCATCAGAATAAGTCCACCTCGTCCAATATTTTCGAAGAGAATTTTTATTTTACCAAATCTGAGTTTTCTCGAAATTGGCTCGAGATAGAAGGATTCTGTCTTTACTAAAATTCATGAATCTTATATGTTCTTAGATCAACTCTCATCGGATGAAGCTGAGTCCATTCTGTCCAATATTTTCTAAGCGAATTTTTATTTTACCAAATCTGGGTTTTCATGAAATTGGTTCGAGATAGAAAGATTCTGTTTTCACTAAAATTCAGGAATCTTATATGTACCTTCTCGGAGTAAACATCATCAGAAGAAGCTGAGTCCACCCCGTCCAATATTTTCGAAGAAAATTTTTATTTTACCAAATCTGAGTATTCTCGAAATTGGCTTGAGATAGAAGGATTATGTTTTTACTAAAATTCATTAATCTTATATGTAGGGGAGGACGGGGGAATTCCACGCACCTTAGGAAAAATGCCCACAAAAACCTTCCTATGTACACACAAACTTTCATAATTTAACTGCTGAATCATGAACCCATTTGGAACTTTTTCATCACAAGGAAAAGGTTCAACTACCTATACCAATTGAGAAAAAAAAAATAATTCTGAAAACTGTCTTTTTGCGGTCTTCCCCCATGTACTGGGTAATACCGCGCATGCGATGCTATAATTATGCGCATATATTGAACAGCTGAAAAACTCGAAAAAATATTTCATTATTTAGGTAATAACCAAGTACAATGTAAATTAAACAAATTTCCATGAATAGGTACAAAAAATATTATTGAAGAATTACCCCGCTACAGCTGCGCGTTATTCTCCCAGTGTGAGTCACCTAACCTAACTAATCACTGACAGTAGATGACGAAATACAATTATGTAATTGTTCTTTTGCATTAAATAATCTACACATATGAAGGAAAATAGTCATGCAATAGATTCATTAGAAATTAATAATAGAAGTACTTTCCACGATTCCAATTTCTCTCGAAAATTAGATCAGAGCGTCGTGAAACGAACAATCGGCTCCCTGGTCTAAAATAAAAACACGAATATCTTTAAATTACGGGAGGATGTTGGCAAGGCAAATACGAGATGGTGCGCTGTATCCACAGAAATATAATAAAATATTTATTTATTTATATGTTTATTATATTTCTGTGGCTGTATCTAAATTTTGAAATAACTGAACTGAGTTGCAGAATATCAATGAGCAGAATTCCCCCGTGCGCGGAATTCCCCCGTCCTCCCCTACTCGGAGGAAATCAAATGAAGCTGAGTCCACTCCGTCCAATATTTTCGAAGTGAATTTTGATTTTAGCAAATCTGGGTATTCATGAAATTGGCTTCAGATAAAAGGATTCTGTTTCTACTAAAATTCATGAATCTTATATGTACTAGGATCAACTATATTGACCTATTCTTCAAATACCGAAATATTTTCCCAATCTGGCAACGTTGCGGCGAATTTGACGGACCACTCACCGCGGCCCAGATCTCACTTGATGAAACAACAATATAAACACTCGAAGTGCTAATGAATGAAATAAAACAATGATCTATCCTTCAAATACAGGAATAATTGCCCAATCTGGCAACGTTGCGGCGAATTTGACGTACCTCCCACCGTGGGTCACTGGTCGCCGTCGCCGATTCTCGAGCATACACTAATTCTCACGAATTCCTAACCAATCAGATTCACTCGATTCCGAGTGCTTCCGAATGCACCCGAGAGGACGATCGTGAGAAGAAGCCGTTGCCCGTTATTCAGATCGCGCGTTTTGTCTTTTGTCGTTCTTCATAAACGAATCTGATAGTGAAATAGTTGAAAACGGTTGGAACTTGGAACTTCGAACAGTTTGATTTATATTATGGTAATTACCCCCCCATGAGTATCAAAGTCCCTAGAAGAAGTTACGCAATGTGGTGCACATAAAAAAATTTCATAAATTGTGAACCTGATTTTCAATCATTATTACCCCCCCCCCCCCATGAAAAAAAGCTATATCCGCCCTTGCATTTAGAACAAGCTATAATAAAAAAATCATTTTTTAAAACAATCTTTTATAAAAACAACCCTCATCCGCCATTTTGAAGCCGCCATCTTGAATTCCTCAATTTTGAAGAATCGTAATTTCCGACCCAGAACACCCCTAGATACCAATTTTGAATAGAATCGGATCATAATTACGAAACTCGTCTGCCCTAATCTAGCCGCCATCTTGAATTTTTCAATTTTGACAAAAGAATCATCATTGTCGAACACAAAAACCCCTAGATACTAATTTTGAATGAAATCGGATGATAATTACGAAACTCATCCGCCATTTTGGAGCAGCCATTTTGTTTTTTTCTATAAAAAATATTTCATGATGCATTGTCACCAGAATTATGTACACCTGCCAAATTTCAAATCAATCGGACGATTAGAAGTGTGTCATATTTAACTTGCAAAATTTGATTACAGACAGACAGACACCGGGACAGGTGAAACTAAATAAAAGCTTGTAATAAAAAGCACATATTTGCTTACAAAAACCTCAAAAGTGAGAATTTAAGTAGGTAATTTAGCATATGTATTTTGAAATATGGCAATATAACTGTGTTGTATCATAGTTTTCTTGGATGGGGGAAATGTAAGAAATATCAATCATACAGAACACCATGAATTATTCTCAAATGATCATATGTAGAAAACGTTTCCTGGTTTTCATCAGTAGAACAAAGAGAACACAAAATATATTGCTTCTTCACCACTTTAGCGGAATCATCATTATGGATTGTCCGGAGATGCCTGTTTCTAACAGATACGCTGGTAAACTCTTTTCCACATATGCCGCAAATGCAAATAAGTGGATTCACTCTGCAATAAAGTCGAGCATTTATTTGAAACGTCCATAATGAGAAATTGTAATAGATTTTGCTAGATATTCTATTCAATAAAAAAAAATCAAACTGTTCGAAGTTCCAACCGTTTTCAACTATTTCACTATCAGATTCGTTTATGAAGAACGACAAAAGACAAAACGCGCGATCTGAATGTCGGGAAACGGCTTCTTCTCACGATCTTCCACGCGGGTGCATTCGGAAGCACTCGGATCGAGTGAATCTGATTGGTTAGGCATTCGAGAGAATTAATGTATGCTCGCTTCTCGTATGCTGGCCCAATACACCCTATGTCACCTATATCACGCGATAACTTTCGAATGCTTTTTTGGTCTACTAGCGACACCTTTGTCTTTTGACCTTGAACGAAAACTCGAAACTTGCCTGTAATATACGAACATAAACATTTCCAATGTTAAAAGGAAATAATAATTCAATAATTTTAAATTTATGAAAGTATTTGTTGTCATTAGTTTGAACTCATATAACAAATTACTTTATAGGTATAAGAATATTTCTTTTTTGTTGAGCTTTATTATATCCCACTGTAATTTATTTTATATACATATTCATATTTGAAATTAACATTTAAAAATTGTTCAAAAGGCTGTGTAAATAAAATCAACCTATTTCAGAATAAATATTTAACTATTATGATTTCACTACAATTAATTCGTTTTTAGCATGCAACAATTTGATTTTTAGCAATTCCAATTCTGCATTATTTTTTGCTCTTCTGAAAGTATCTTCTTCCAATTCCCTTTGTTTTCCTCTCTCATTTTTTTCCTTTAGGTTTCGCAGTTCCTCATCTGCAATTTGCTTCTGTACATTCAGAATGTCCTTTTCAATAGCAGCATTTTCATTCCGGGCTATTTGGAATTTTTTTTCCTCCTCAAAATACTCTAATTTTATTTGAGCTACTTTTAAGTATTCCTCTGAAAGTTGACCAGAAGTTTTTGTCATGGCTGGTCGCCTTCTTGATAAGAATGAGGAATTTCCAGTACATTGAGGAGTTGCCTCGATTATTCTCATCTATAAATAACACAAAATGAAATTAATGAAGTTTAAATTGGAATAAACAGCAATCACAAAATAATTAATGCTTACAGCAGGCGTATCCACTTCTTCAGTGATCTTCACTCCCTTTAAAGATTCCTTTTCATGGGATGTAATTGTAGCACATACCTCTTCTTCATTCATCGTTCGAGATGCTGAGGGGTTTTCAAATACCATGCTGTCAGAATCGAATATGTTCTTAAATCCTTCAACGCCTTTTTTATTCATAAGCCACAGAGCAAGATCCAGATTTGGGTCTTGAGGGGGCACCTGAGCTGTTCCACCACCGGTCAGATATACCTCTCTTCTTTCTGCCGCGATGTGCTTCCTCGTGTCCTTTTTTATATTCTCATAAAATTTTTTTAGAGATTCTTTGCCCCTATGATGTCCATCAGGGGATTGTGAATTGAATAAATTCGTAATTTCTTGCCACGCTTCCGTCTTTTCACGCCAAGTAACTGCATTCGTTTTTTATTTTCAATGGTGCCCTTGAAACTATTCACCAAATTTAAAAGTTTATTTTTCTCATTAGAAGAGAAATTTGGAGCTCTTGTTGATTTCTTTTCAACACTATCCATTTTGAATTCACACTTCACAAGGAAAAACCGAAAAACACAAATTATCTGTACGATGTTTGTACGTTGTCTGTTATTTGTTATGTTATAGGTTAGTCATAGATCATAGAAACCGGCATAGAATTTCTTCTTTTCAATTCTCAAGTAGGTCGAATGTATCAATATTTGAATAATCTTACAGCGTTGCCAAATGGCAGTGATCCTTAGCTAAATTTCTGTTAAGTGGTACCGGTGCAAATGGAAACATTTTTGAGTGGAACTTAAGTCTAAGTGGTACCTAGCAACGAGGAACTTTTAAGGGTAAGCGTTGCAAACGGGCGTTAGAGGCCGATTTGAGCATGGGCGAACAGTGACATAAGCGGATTTTGTTGCCAGACTGTGCAAATCCGTTTCTTCAGTGGATCAAATAACGAAATAATTGCCCAATCTGGCAACGTTGCGGCGAATTTGACGGGCCGCTCACCGCGGCCCAGATCTCACTTGATTAAACAACAATATAAACACTCGAAGTTCTAATGAAGGAAATAAAACAATGATCTATCCTTCAAATACCGGAATAATTGCCTGCGACGAATTTGACGGGCCGCTCACCGCGGCCCAGATCTCACTTGATTAAACAACAATATAAACACTCGAAGTGCTAATGAAGGAAATAAAACAATGATCTATCCTTCAAATACCGGACTAAGTGCCCAATCCGGCAACGTTGCGGCGAATTTGGCCGACCTCCCACCTGAGTCCCACCTCGGCGCAGTTCGCCGATTCTCGTATGCTGGCATATGCTGGCCCAACACACCTACGTTAATGAATCACGCGATAACTTTCGAATGCTTTTTTGGTCTACTGGCGACACCTTTGTCTTTTGACCTTGAACAAAAACTCGTAATTTACCTGCAATATACGAACATAAACATTTCCAATGTTAAAACATTTTATTACAGTTAGAGGTACCTGATATTTGTTTTGTACATATTCTAATTTAAAATGTCCTCAATGTATGTACATACCCAAACTTTTTTATGTGTATATATCATATTATAAACAATAAATCAGGTTACATTCGGTAATTTTGAATTGCATTTTCCTATATTCACAAATTGCATAAAAAATTCACGTTCACGTTCTGTATATGTAGAAGTTTTTGGCGATATCTTTGTGCTTCATCTTCAGTTTGCAATTTTACGAAATAATTACTCAATTAGGATAGTCCTTAGATATCACACAATGTTTAATCACTCAAAAATTGGTATCACACACTCAACTTTAGAGTAATAATAGAGTAACAGAAGTACTGATCAGATATGTTTGTTGTTTGTTTGTCCCGGCAGCCATTTTAACAGCTGATCGTGACAGATCGTTGGACTGGTCTAATGACATTGTTGACGTGAACCAGGAGATCCAACACAACTTTCAGCGAATCAGAGATGATCTTTACAAATATCTATATTTATGAATAATGTGAAGCTGATCATTACAAATTTGTTCTGAAATTTCCCCTCCCCATTGGCAGGCACATAGCTAGGGGGTGGGCTAAGGGGCTGAAGCCCCCCCGAAATTATTAAAATATCAATAAGCATGTGTTCAGTTATACGTTGTGGCAATCATGAATTATTTCATTTCCATAGGTTCAAATGTTTTAGCCCCCCCGGAAAAAATTCCTGGCTACGGGCCTGCCCGTTGGTAGAACAAAAGCGAAATTTTTGAGTTGGCAACTTGGACCGAAGTCCCCCATTGAACCCACTCGGTTCGTGTGATTTGGTAGGCAGTTCCGCATTTGATACCTTCAAACTCAAATCATGATGCCTATGTCATTTTGTCCATATGTTTCGTTTTGTACGTATTTCCCCTACCTCTTAAATAGTTCTACAAAAAAGTCCGCGACAGCATATGTATATCTATCTCTCAAGATTGACTTGCTATTACCTAAAATTAAACATCTCTCACCAAACATCAGAACAAACTATAATACCAGAACGGACACGCTGCGAACACAACTATACACGAGTCACGAAGCCTGCGCTTTGGTAAGAATCCCGATCTGCGCATGTGGAGTTATATTGAGAATAAAAATAATTTACTGACACATCTCATAATGTCGTGAAACGTATGTCATCCATAACTTCATGAGAATACTTTCGATCATAACCTCACAATTTCATTTGAGATGTTTCAATCGCTTTATTACGTTTTCTTTGAGTCCTGACTATTATTATTAACTCCTATTCAAATTTTAGAATTGATAGGAAAATATTTCAGTGGCATATTTTCATCCGCGATATCTATTTTCTTGTTGACACTCAAAATATACATAACCTCAACATTTCCTGCGAGTTTTGTATTTCCAGTTCACGCAACAATTCAAATCTTACCAACGATTTGGCTTCACTCTGTGACTGCAAATAGCAGGGGTATAATCCATATTGATGTTATTAGATATATGGTTTCCATGTTTAGTGTGAATCATTTGCCAAATAGTACACATACTACTACAGGGCAATGATAGTATTTGTGGTATAGTGGGTTCATTTGTTATTGTAGATCTCCTTGTATTATTTAATATAAATTTCATACATATTTAAATACTGATGAAAACTTAATTGTAACCTTGTAAGGTGAATAAATATTTATTATTATTATTATCTCTCAACATATTATAGATACGTACCTATAAGTGCCTTTGTCGGATTCAAAGAACAAAAATTCAATTAATTTCATCAATTTTATTTTCCTTGGATTTTATAAACTGACAGAAACTGTTCAAAAATTACTATTTTGAAGTGTTCCTTTTTATGGTTGTTTCATCATCTCTTCTATTTTATCAAAGCCTGCTTTCAATTCATCCAAATCTATTATCGGCTCGCCTGAAAAATTCGTAATTCTCTTAGATACGATAGTGAGATATGAAAATATTTTAGAATCAACCCATAAAATAAATTGAAAATATTTTTTATTTCGTAATTATTACTTGAAAATGGAATATCCGCCATTATTCAAAACCATTTTATTCAACAGGATTAGTTATGTGAATTTTTTAATGGACATGTATGAGATAACCAGAATAACCTCCAACAAAAAGTAGAAGAGTCTCCAGTGGTTAACAGTTTTTAGGCTTCCGTACAACGGATAAGAAAACATTTATAGGATCTCAAACTATCTACTAACGTGAGAAATGGACTAGCAGAGATCTAAATTCCAAAAGACACCACCAGGTGGCACCACCACAGCAAGACAATGACATACCGGTTTCTGGCTTCTTTGCCGTCATCAGTGCCATATAGCCTTATACTGCGGTAGTAACCAATTGAAACGGTAAAACTTATATACTCCCTAGCAGGAACAAGTGAGTACAGTTGATGTACAACAGACTGTCAGTGTTCCACCTAGCGGGCAAAAGTCTAAACGCTTCATCCTGGGGTATTTTCAAAAACTAGATCTCTACGTACCTTCTATTTTTCCCAAACGGAATTTCGCAAAAACTCACTTTGGAGTTTAATGCAGTGTACCGAGGGAAATCGAACATGCCCGTTCATACGGTTTAGGAGCCCGCAAGTAATAATAATGAAAATGAGGATCACGTCCTTTAGTTGGACCAACAACATAAATGTGAGAAATGGACTAGCAGAGATCTAAATTCCGAAAGACACCACCAGGTGGCACCACCACAGCAAGACAATGACATACCGGTTTCTGGCTTCTTTGCCGTCATCAGTGCCATATATTTTTGAAAATACCCCAGGATGAAGCGTTTAGACTTTTGCCCGCTAGGTGGAACACTGACAGTCTGTTGTACATCAACTGTACTCACTTGTTCCTGCTAGGGAGTAATATAAGTTCTACCGTTTCAATTGGTTACTACCGCAGTATAAGGCTATATGGCACTGATGATGGCAAAGAAGCCAGAAACCGGTATGTCATTGTCTTGCTGTGGTGGTACCACCCGGTGGTGTCTTTCGTAATTTAGATCTCTTCTAGTCCATTTCTCACATTTATGTTGTTGGTCCAACTAAAGGACGTGATCCTCATTTTCACTATCTACTAACCCTGAAATGAATTTTAGAAAATGGCCTACAGAGTAGTCACATTCACTCAGGCACGTGAAATAAAATTATCCATATACTGATGTCCTAGAAATTCAGTATAAAACATTTAACCCCCATAATGTACCTTAATAATTTCTGAATAAATCATCTCAACTACCTCGCCAGGAATATAAACAAAAGAAATTTCGGTCAGAATCGATAATTAATTCTGTACAGTGTCAGAAGACATTTCTGAGTAGGAACCCATTTCGTGATCCGGACCATGGATTCTATGTACATAATATGTATATGGTGGTAGTAGGTATAAGGATTTCCTCGTAGGATCTGTATTTGTAGTTCCGAAACCCAGTGCCAACCCATATCGAACAGAACTAATTCCGAACTGAATTCATACAGTTAAATTAAAGATTTTATTTGATCGCAGAAGGAAATTTTGGAAGGATAATGAGAAAATTAAATTCATGTGAGATCTGGAATATCCAACGAAAGCCCAGTGTGTAGAGGACAACAAAGTTTATCTGAGGTTTTAAGGATGCCAAAGTCTACTAGATGAAAATAGGTGAACATTGGGAATTAAACGCCCTTTCCCTTCCCCGATAAGTTACTGATCGTCACATTTTGAATTTTCTACAGTACAATTATAGAAACGAACATTTTTCCAAGCGAATACAACACGCACTCAACCCAACTGATTTCTGAAACTCTTCTTAACCCTAACACCCATTAATTGATTTGTTTAATTGGGGTTTACTTACCCTCGCGTACAATATTATAATGTGTTCTACAATTACACTGGATGAATGCTGAAAAAAATATATACGATTCAATTAAGAACAATATTCATTTACGGTTAAGAAATTATTTTATTGTATTATTCTCTATTTGGTGACAATCAATGAAAACGAAAATAATATTGATATATTTTCCAGGTATATTTTAAATAAAATCTTTTTTGAATCATTTACAAACTTTTGGAAGACATGGATTCGATTATGAGCATATCTTATATAAAGACTCAACAGCTTGTTTCAACAAGATGCCTTCAATCAGTATTGAGAATGATTATTTAATTTTCATTCAAGGGTTTTCTAATAGGAACGATATGTTCTTGAAACTCCATGGCATTCCAGAAGCCTTATGTCTGGCAGTCATTTGTGTTTATTGGTATTCAATAATATCATTATTATATATTCGTTCCAACAAGCTTATATCCAAAAACATTTTACAAAAATAAGCTATTTTTGTTCAAGCTCAATGTGCTGGTTTTTTAAGCAATCATTGAAAAATTTTTAACAAATTTCTGTTTACACGATTCTACTAAGTCAGAGCAGATTGATATTGACGAGATTTTCATATGGAAACATAGGCATTTCTGTTTGCTTGTACGAATAATAATGACGCAGCCTCCAAATATAACTCATTTTTCGACTAGAAAGTTAACAGCAGCATTAACAAAATTAGGTTCCTGATTTGTTGTTATCGTAAATTGACTCAATCGAATTTGCTGCTTCAAAATTAGCAGAAATGATGAGTATAAAATGGGAAAAGTATTTCTTTAGCTTTATGGTCGTTACTGTGAAATCTTTCATGTAAACAAAAATTTTTCAAATGAGAAAAACTTACCTAGAGCCAAGGCGCTCAGAATTGACCAGAACTTCATCGGATTCATTTTGCTGAAGTAGATGTATGTACTGGTTTTCTTCAACAGTCTGGCCTCTATTTAAACTCGATTTATCAATAATGCCATGATATGCGAAATAACTTTGTAAGATAAATGGGTACATACAAAGTTTACTATTACAATTATAATATTCATTTCCTATTTATTATAATGACATTTAATGGCGGTCTCAGCCAGTGGCGTATTTATGAAAGGCTTCAAGCAGAGGTGGCAGAAGAATGAGCGGCAAAATCATGAGGACAACAGTAGTAGCCTAGTTTTTTCTGCGCACGAGATGTATTCGAATGGGAATATGATTTGGATAAAAGAAAAACATCTACTTCAAGCATGAAATTGTGGGACTATACTGTTGATAACTTCAAACACATATGACTGAGAAATAGGTAATGTTTCTTGGAATTACTTATTTGTCAGTTCTGCCATCGAAATGCCCTCCTCCCTATAACCAAATATAGGCAAATTGAACAAAAGAGAATGTTACAATTCAATAGAAAAATAATTGCAATGCTTCTGGATGTTTCTTTAACTCTGTCTCGCCAGGGCTTGGGATTTCGTGGAGATGCAGGAGATGAAGCAGAAACTGGCAATGAAATTGTCCGATTAATTGCTTGTCACAATCCTTTGCTTCTACAGTGGTTAGATAATACCAACATGCGCCCTTACCATATAACCTACCTGAGCCCCACATCACATAATGAATTCATAAATCCTTTAGGAGAAACTTTAAGAAAAAAAATCGTATCGGAGATCAATAACAGCTATTTCTACACTATTATGGTTGACGCAACACCCGACCACTCTCACAAAGAAATGATTTCAGTTGTTGTGAGATTGGTTGATGAGCACTCCAAACCTAATGAACGACTATTAAAAATTATGGAACCTAGTGGAAAAACTGGGATGGAAATGGCAACTGACATCGTTGATTGTTTTAACAAATATGAAGAAATCGATCTATCGAAGCTTACATTCCAATATTATGATTTCGCCGCAGCGATGTCGGGTAAACACAAAGGTGTTCAACAAAAATTATGTGAATTAGTTGGACACAAAATTCCGTATATTCCTTGTCTGGATCACAGAGTGAATACAGCAGTGGAGCACTGTAGTAATGCTAGCTTTTTGGTGAGAGAATTTTTAACTATTTGGAGTAATTGTATACGTTTTTCACTTTGAGTACCAAAAGACATCAGCTGCTGAAAAACAAATTGGATAAAATTGAAAACTCCTTGAAGCTTGGAAATTTGTCTAGAACTCTCTGGGTAGCTAGAGCCGAAAGTATAAAGGCAGTCAATATATGCTACGACGAGATAGTTGAACTTCTTCAAGAAATAGCCGAAAACAGTGACTTTGATAGCACCTCAAGAACAAAAAGTTCCGGGTTAAGGAAGAAAATTTTGAATTTTGATTGAATTGTCACCCTTTATTTTATGAAAAATGTGATGTTCAAAATTAAGATTTCAATTGAATCAATCGAAACTCTCTATTTGTAATATCTATCAATATATGTATATTTTTCTCCATATATTTGTATTTTTTTGATATTTTGTCAATTTTTGTAATGAGGGCGCCAGAATCCATTCTTCCCCCCATTTTGGTGTTGCCAGGCGTTATTTAAGAGCCATGGTGGGATTGGTAACTGTTGATTAGCAGGGAACATAGTGTTCCCTGACCTTATTCAGAGCTATTTGATGTCCAACAATACGGACGGACTCAATTATTTATTATTTCCCCTTGGAAATGTTGCGCCAATGGTGGGCGTTTTTTTTTTCGGGCTGGTATCTGTTAGCGATGTACACAAAGTGGTAACGCGCTCACCATCAATACACGTGTACTCAGAAGACGATTATATAATCGGATTTTGTTCATGTAATTAAAAAAAAAATTAAAATGATACGGAAAGCAGTAATTTCGGTCACCCAATCGGGAAATGACACGACCAGGAGCAAACTAGTGCAAGATCGTCAATGTTTCACATGTGACAACGTCCTGCTGAAACCACATGTCGTCAAGATCAATAGCTTCTATATTGCGTTTACATGGATATTCTTATGGAAGGGTTTTCCAACAAGATGTGTTATTTTGACAATCAAAGAAAAATTTGCCCGCCTGATATCCCGATCTTTTCTGAGAAGATATCATGAATGTATTGCGGCTGAAAGAAGGCTGTTTGAACATCTTGTATGAATTTACTGCACATTACCAGAGGCTTTTTTTCCCAATCTAAGAATAGTAGGTACATTGTTTACCGGGTAGGAAAAGCCTTACATTCCTGGACGATCGTGAAGATTACTAGCAACACAGAGTCCAGGAATGTGGCTTTTCCTACAATGTAAATATACTATTTTTCCGCAAATCGTTCGAAATTCGACAGATTTTAATGAGTTTTGAATAAATCGCGAAGTATTCGATTCATAAATAAATGGAGCTTCTAAATCCGGAATGGAATTGGTTGCGTTACTATGGACACGTATTAATGCTGAATTGTCAAACTTGAATAATAATAATTTAATTGCTAGTCTTTTTGAAGACAAAACAGTGTAAAATGATAAGTGATGATAATTTTCCATTTCTGGGACTCGTCCAGAGCTGTTTGAGGCAGTAAATACTGCTTCATTAGAATTATTGCCAAAGAAATCTAGAGAAAAGTACGAATATGCTTATGTAGAACACTGACAACTGTTAGGAAATATCATTTCCCTACAGTAAGGAAATGAATATTTCCTAACAGTTGGGGAATCTTGACTTTTTCTATGACCAATTTTGTTAGGAATGTCAAAATTCCCTAGCGATTTGCGGAAATAGTGTATTATATTATAAGGATCAAAAGTGCATATTTTTTTACGAGCAATATTTGCAGTTGTGAGGCGGAGCGCAGCGCAGCCGAGCGAACGCAAAATTATAGGCACTTTTAGTCCGTATGATATATACTATTTTTTCTCCAACCAAGTCAAATATCTGGTATTGTTGGATTTGTTGGTAGGTAAATATTGATTGTAGACGTCAGAAGACTTCAAATTTCAATTAGAGAGCTCAAATGCAATTACTTTTAGTCCTAGGATTTAGGATTAAAAGTAGCGTTTTTAATCCCTGGATAAAAAGTGTTGCTAAGCAACGAGCAAATTTTTGTACGGTAAGGGAATTGATGGCTTTTGCACCTGAGAATAGTACAAAAATGTCAACATTTTTTGATGGTTGGAGAAAAATAAATGTTTTACCATTTTCAGGTCAGTTGAAACATTAATTTTGAATATTTGGTTTGGCAATGAGTGACATTATCTTCCAAGCTGGAAGCTAGAATTAATTGTTTCGTCTACTTGGAACCCTACATCCATTTATGATATATCAAGACCCTCTTTTGAAGTCAGAATCAGTGTTGTTCGTATTCACTCCGTTCGATATCAGTGAATATTGATTATAATTCAGCGAATTTGGGAATAATTTAATTTTACAAAATTATCGGTTCTTTCAAACATTTAAACAGTTTATAGGTTTCGAGTAGTATTATAATATTCATTCGTTGGTTTATTGATCTGAAAAAATTGTTTCGTTTGTTAGCAGCGCTCCAGTCAAAGAATATAAAAAACATAAATATTTTGGCCGAAAACAATTACGGATTCAAAGATAGAAACTCAATAGATTTTATTTAATTTTATTTTTCTCAGTTATTATGGAAGGAAGAAATTTATTCCAAGAATCAATGTAGCCATTCTAGCGCGGTCGAGAGAGCGGTCCCCAAGGCTTGGCAGCAGCTGAAAAATTTGTGATTTCCTAAGAATCTATATGGTAACATAATATATGAAATATTACAAAATCAATGTAAGAAATAACTTGAAGATATGTCTCATTTTGTGTACACTCATTTGAAGTTGAAAACTTTATATTAGCAAACATGCAGAGCAATCTTTAGTATTCGTGTCCTATTCTTCAAATATGTAGTATAGGTATGGCTTAGAGGACTCGGAAAAAGAAATCCTTCATGAGATACCGATGTTTCGAAATTTATATCTGGTCTTTTTCAATTATTAATTCCCCAGTCACTTCCTATACCACATATGCAAATCAATTTTATTCATTTAGATCTTGTTAGTTACGTGGATTATCATAATGGACACGTATGATATTAAATCCAGAAAAAAGTGAAAAGGTAATCAGTTAATTGAAGTTTTTGAATATGTCGCGAATTTTTTGACAGAAATTTCTAAAGCTCTCCTCCGCCTTCAAGAACATCGGTCTCAAATATTTCAAGATTCGTATTCATAAAATAATTTGAAATTAAAGGAATTTTCAATGAAAAATTATGAAAGTTGAAAAACAGAGCAAATTAAAGTATTAGTTCATATGACCAACATTGTTTTCGATACGAATGGTCACCCTTCGCCTCAAATTTTGCCGAACCATTTTTTCAGTTTCTTCAAATTTTCCACTCTGTGCGTTTCAGACCTATCTCTCCTTCTTTTCTGAATCACCTAGATACGCTAGTACATTCGTTCAATTAAAGTTTACTCACCCATGCTAAGTCCAGGTAACATTATGAATGCTGAAAAAAAATTTCCCGTCACAATTAAGTCACAAAATATTTACTTTTGCCTTCTTGAAATATTTTTTAAAGCACATAATTTCAAAAAACATATGATCATTATTGGAGGTCCGTTTATATATTCATGAATTTTATAGAAAGGAACAGACTTACCCAAGGCTAGTGCACCAAGAAATGTCCAGAACTTAAATGGATTCATGTTTCTGAAGCAGAATGTGATGTACCTACTGATCTTCTTCTTCAGTCTAGCCTCTTTTTAAACCCAATTTATCTATAATTCCATAATATGGGGAATGAATTTTCATGATAAGTGAGTGCATAAAAATTTCGAATCGACTTTTTAATAACAATATTCATTTCCTAATTATTTTAATGACGTTCATTAGTGGTGCCAACCAGTGACATATTTAGTGTGGTTCGAGGGAGCTTTAGTACGGTTCGGTAAAATTTTTATGAGACCTACTTTTGTAGCAAAACGTTTCTGCATTCAAGATGTTAGAAATTCTTATATCTCCCAAATTCATCGATTCTTTCGAAAATATCAAATGTTTATATTTTTCAAGTAGTGTCGTAGTATTCTTTTTCGAATACCAGAAAAAAATATTAAAAACATCCTGTGCTGATATTCCTCAAATTCAAGAGATGTATACGCCTTTTTCATATTTTTTTACTCCATTATTATGAATGGGATTGAGAAATCAAATGATACATATTAGTGATAACGAATATTTCGAAAACTGCGTCCTAGAGAATTGCATCCTACTTTATCATAATAAGAAATAACATAAAATTCATCAGTATAAAAAAAATCCCATCTATATTTTCAGAAGTTTGTGTATACCTAAGAGGCAACATAACAGATAATTTTTTTCATTTTGTACAGCCTTGAGAAAGGTTATGAAGATGATCGATATCTCGGATGTATGAAAGTAAAATACTGATCTTTTAAACCTGAATATTTCAACAATCTTTTACTTTATAAATAATCACGTTCAATAAATCTATTTCCTAGTTTCCCACAAATATTGAATATATAATAATAAATCCTTCGAAGCTTGTCTACAAACGATTGATGAATAAATTATTCCTTTATTGAACTGTTAAGAATGAATGATATTTGAAAAAATTGTGAAGAAAAAAATTTTGTGTAGTCAACAAAAAAAGAAAATTCAATTTTGAATCGAATGAAATGAAACTGAAATTAGCTCGAAAAGCATCAACCAAAGGGATATCTAATCAGGGAATTTACGTTATTTATGTATATAAACTTGCTCATTCATCGAAATATATGAATATTGCGGTTTCATCGTAACCCCACGATTTAAGAATGTCTTCCATTTCACTGAAAATGTAATGGAAAGCACGAAGCACGACTAAATGAAATATTATAAATTAAATAAAAACAATAGGTCACCTTTGAGAAATTATTATGAAGTGTATAATCCGCAAGTATACTCTCCCTCTATCTTTTAATATAACACAACAGACAGGTATACAGACTCATCAACTGATCGGAGCGGTTCCGCGTCTCTGTGAGCTGAACGAAATCGGAAACGAACGAAGTGGAACGGTTGAATTTCCTTTATTTATTGTTAAAATTTCACTTCCTGGTTAGGAAACATAATTTACCAAGAATATTATCTCTGTATTTTGTATCTTCTGTTCAAATTATTCACCACTAAACTTTACAATATCTTTGATAGTGAGAAATAACTATTTGAATACTGAAATGAAATATTAAGGGTTAATAAATATCTCAATTTATAGAGAATATGAGCATAACAAACCTTTTTTTATATTTAATATTCAGTAAAATTAATTAGTAGTAAAAGTTTTCAAGTGATAAGTTCTGTTGTTAATTATAAATGAATATTGGACCCAGGCCCGCCGTAAGCGGGCGTGCAAGGCGTGCCCGGCACAAGGGCGGCACGTCCAGGGGGGCGGCAAATCCAGTGAAATTGAAATTTTTTTTGGAGGGGACAAACAACGTGGTAAGCGGGGGAGAAGAAAAAAAAGGGGGGGGCGGTTGTCCCACTCCAATTGCTTTGAAATTTTGCCAACTGTCATAGAAACATAGAAATTTTGCCATATGCGATCGAAACTTTGCCAACTGCTTTGAAATTTCTCCAACTACGTTCAACATTGGGGGCGGCAAGGTCTCCCCATCCCCCTTAGAGAGACTTTTTCTCTGAAGGATTGGGAGGACAGGAGGCCAACATCGATAATTTCCGTATATCCACGGAATTCAGTGAATTCACTGCAGTGTTTCTTTCAGGTATATTTCCGGGAGGGGCACTGCCGCCCCCCGAAGTTCCGCAGGTGCCCCCCCGGCAAAATACTGAGAGCGCCAGGTTCCAGTTATGGCATAAAACTTCAAGATCGAAAAATTCACATAATCCGATAAATTGCCCTCCCGGAACTTCGAATTGCGCCCTCGGGAAAAATTTTCTGAAAGAAACATCGATTCAGAAAGTTCCTACGGCATCTTGATTTTGTTGAATATTCTACGAGAAAAATTTGCAGATGTTCTTTTTCCCAATATTACAACCAGGTAGTAGTAGTAGTTTTGAATATTTTCAGTGTCGCCGTATCGTTTATGCCAATTATTGCATGTCATAAAAAACCCTCTGTTACCAAATTGCGCCCTTTCTACTAGCCGAGTTTAGGTAGATAAGTGATTTTGAAGAGAGAATTACGAAAATAAAGATAAAAACAGAATGAAGGTCTTTGTCGGAATATACACCCCCTAGGATCAGTTGCATTTTGCATTCGAAATTGAAACTTGTCTCTTGTCTATGATTCGATTCGAACAGTTCCGTGGTGTATGAGCAGTAACGATCAAAAATTAAATTCCAATTATTTTGTTAATAGTGAATCTGAAGCTTAAAGATGATGCTACTAATGAATCAGACATTGACGGTATTGATTTGTTTAATGAAATTATTGCACTAAAATCGCATTTTGCAGAACTCTAATCGAAGGATCCACAATCACTGTTACAATATATTTTTGGCAATGACTTAATTTCTACATTTCCGAATATAACAATAGCACTAAGAACACTACTAACATTGCCGGTTTAAGTTGCATCTGGAGAAAGATCTTTTTCAAAATTAAAAATTATCAGGAATTATTTAAGATCCACTATGCTCCAACACTGAGAAAAATTTTCATTTCGATTCTAATGAAACAGCTTTATTAACTCTCACATAATTATGACAATAGTAAATTTAATTAATTCGATTATCTGTCTGCTCATTTCAATGTTTTCGTTTCATTCTCATTAGAAGTTCTATCTCATTGTTATCAATTCAATTGGAATAATGACAAATCCTATAGTGTCAATGTTAGGGATAATTATAAGACAACTTCCTGTTTCATTCCAAATTTTACTATTATTTTAATAAACATTCTGACTGCGCTGAAAAAATAGCATTATTGTTTTTATGTGACGCTTCATTGCATTTAACATTTTATAGAGTGGGGATGAACATGGCTTGGCGTCACTTCTTATTCATGTAACAACAAAGTCGTGGAAGTGCGTTGCAAGAGGTTATTTTGTTACTCTGTTGGTTTTTAATTGTGCACGTGTGTGAGATTGAAGCTTAAGATCAAATTTGATCTCGGTTTAGGTAAGTTACATCAGAAATTATATGTGAGCAAGGTCATCTTTTCAAACTGATTGAATGTTTATAATAACTTCATTTTCCACTCAAGCTGAGATCATTGAATAGAGGCATAGAGCCGAAACTGCTAGAATTAGGTGACATTCTTCATACCTATTGAATACCTACTTGAGTACTGTAGAGTTTGTTATGGCATATTTTATAGTTTTCAGAAGGAGGAAAGGATAATGAATCCTTTCGTTTCATTTTACCGGACGATAGGATTCTACAGAAGATACTGCCTAAAGAAGGCTCAAGGCTTTGGCATGTACTTATATTGTTTCATAATACTGAAATTGTATTGTTTGTAATGTTTTGAGTAATTGAAATGAATTGAGTTTTCATTGTTAATAGCAATGGAGTTTTAGAAGTACCTATTATAACTGATTGTTAAATAAACTGGAGTTTATAATGTTAATTTATATTATATCATTCCTTCATCACAAGCCTATACATAATCTCATTTTCATCGTTAAATTCTATGATAAATTTCCATATTATTTTCATTATTCCATAGTATTTTTCTATAATTTTATTCTTCATATTGCAAAATATCAATTTTTCTTCATTCTTTAATTGAAATATGATGTATAATAAATATAATGTGCTATCTTCAAAACAATTGTGAAACTGAAATTCTGAATGTATGATGCAGAACGATTATTTTTACAATTCACTTTATATTCAGAAGGTGGCTACATCAATTTATTATACTCTTTAATTGAAAATATTAATCAGTTCATTGAATTCAATAGGAGTGTTCATCAAGTTGAAAATACTTTTTAATCAAATTTATAACTCGCATTAACAAATTCAATAGGAGGTTTCATTAATTTCATGATGAAATTTCATTGAGGTTATTGAACTTAACCATTATTTTAATGAAACGCTTCCATTGTTGCTAAAGCAAAGCCAAATTCATTTTTATGAAACGAGTTTCATCACAGTTATGGGACGTCCAATGGTCACCTATTTAATGAAGATAGCTTTATAAAATCAATGAGAATTATAATCGGAATAATGAGAATTTTTTCTCAGTGAACACAGATTAAGTAATTTAGCTATATGTAATTTCAATTGAACACCAAATTTTGGATAGATTGGATATGACTAAAGATTATAGAAGATTTCGCAAATATAAAAGCGAGAAGAGTGAAATTTTTATAGATAAATATTTGAGTGTGTATCTATATGATTTCTCAATTTTATAAATAAAAATAACAATATATAAATGGAATTTCCGGAATTTCACAAAATTTGTCTGCATGCCGCAAAATCTTTCCCTAAAAATAACAATAATATAATATAATATAATATAATACAATATAATATAATATAATATAATATAATATAATATAATATGTATAATAACAATAATTCAATAGGTTTTTTATTTTTTTCCCACCATAATGAGGGAACCCTTTCTAGAGAAGACTCAGCATATGTAGCGCAGGGGAGTATTTACGGGGGGGGGGGGTACTGAGGGTAATTAACCTCCCCAGGAAAGAGTTTTTCACACTAAATCTTCGAATGGAAACGATCTAACACCCCCCCTTTACCCGCTCTCAAGATCAGTTCAGGTCCCTCGCTAAAACTTGCCACTACCCCCCCCCCCCCGAACTGCTCTCTGATGTAGCGCCCTATTGGAGGCGGCATAACAATATTTGCACGCGGGCGCTAAGACAGCTAGCGGCGGGCCTGATTGGACCGAGAAACCGGAAAGTTGAATATTAGAATATTAATAATGATTTCTCTCAGTGTACTGTTGAGAGATTAATCATAATATTTCAAGGCATTCGACAATTTCCGAGGGAAATTTTGCTGAAATTTTTTGACAAAAAAATAAAAACCTAGTCGATACAACGAAATATTCAGTTATTCTCTAAAAGTACAATTATTGAAATTTAACTTAACATTAGATTTATTGCTGTTCTCTACTAACCTCAGCAGCAGATTTATTCCATCCATGGAAATGGGCCTCATCACTCAAGATGATTTTTCGATGGAATTCCAGATCATTTTCATGCATTTCAAGGAACCAATCAGCAAAGACACGACGTTGTTGATGATCGGCCGGCTTCAGTTCTTGTGTTAACTGAATTTCATAAGCCTTGAGACCCAAGTCTTTATTCAAAATACGTTGTAATTTGTAATGACGTATGCGGAATGCCTAATTCCAAAGAACGACTAAGGGCCGGTTTTATAAAAGGCGAACCGAGGATTCAACCGTGCGCCAACTACCAGATAGTGAGGAATTTGGTTGTTGACGCAACGGTTGAATCCTCCGTTGGCCTTTTATAAAACTGGCCCTAAGAATGAACAAACCTGGGTTTTCTTCAACACTTTCGGCTACAGCAGCAATATTCTCGGTTTTTTTTTGCGCGACGTGCACGGGTTTTATTCCTCACATCACTAACTTGTCCCAACAGCTCAAATTTTTCCACCAATTTTCGTATTGCGGTTCGGCAAGGTGCTTCACCACTAACCAAAAATGTTCGAGTTTTACGAACCAACCGTCTCTGTCAAATTTTCACCATTTTTATAGTGGACTTCCTTCAAGAGTTTGCACGAAACGTTCCACATTGAATTGCTTCTTCATTAAATTCGCCCGTCTTATATCCCGATCTTTCCTAAGAAGATATCATGAATGTATTTATTGCGGCTGAAGGAAGGCTGTTTGAACATCTTTTGTATGAATTTACTGCATATTACCAGAGTCTTTTTTACCCAATCTAAGAAATAAATGTTTTACCATTTTCAGGTCAGTTGAAGTTGCGAGAAACATTTGGAATATCTGGTTCGGCAATGAGTGACATTATCTTCCAAGCTGGAGCTGTTGGTTAGAATTAATAAATTTTTTCGTCTACTTGGAACCCTGCATCCATTTATGATGTATCAAGGGCCTCTTTTAAAGTCGGTATCAGTATTGTTCGTATTCATTCCGTATCGATATCAGTGAATATTGATTATAATTCAGCGAATTTGGGAATAATTTTATTTTACAAAATTATCGGTTCTTTCTGAAATTTAAACAGTTTATAGGTTTCGAGTAATAAAGTATTCATTCGTTGGTTTAAAAATCTGAAAAAAGTGTTTCGTTTGTTGGCAGCGCTCCAGTCAAAGAATACAAAAAATAAATATTTTGGCCGAAAAAACCATTACGGATTCAAAGATAGAAACTCAATAAATTTTATTTAATTTTATTTTTCTCAGTTATTATGGAAGGAAGAAACTTATTCCAAGAAACAATGTATCCATTCTACCACGTTGACACAGTGACATCACTGTACATATTAAAAGGCTTGGCAGCAGCTGAAAATTTTGTGATTTCCTAAGAATCTATATGGTAACATAATATATGAAATATTACAAAATCATTGAAAGAAATAACTTGAAGATATGTCTCATTTTGTGTATACTCATTTGAAGTTGAAAACTTAATATCAGCAAACATGCAAAGCAATCTTTAGGATTCGTGTCCTATTCTTCAAATATGTAGTATAGGTATGACTAAGAGGACTCGGAAAAAGAAATCCTTCATGAGATGCCGACGTTTCGAAATTCATATCTGATGGTCTTTTTCAATTATTAATTCCCCAGTCACTTCCTATACCACATATGCAAAGCAATTTTATTCATTTAGTTGTTGTTAGTTACGTGGATTATCATAATGGACACGCATGAGATTAAATCCAGAAAAAAGTGAAAAGGTCATCAGTTGATGGAAATTTTTGGATATGCCGCGAATTTTTTGACAGAAATCTCTAAAGCTCTCCGCCTTCAAGAACATCGGTCCCAAACATTTCAAGATTAGTATTCATAAAATAATTTGAAATTAAAGGAATTTTCAATGAAAAATGAGGAAAGTTGAAAAAGAGAGCAAATTTGCCTCAAATGTTCCCGAACTATTTTCTCAAGTTCTTCAAACATTCCACTTTGTGTTTCAGTGCGTTTCATCTCTTCTTTTTTCTGAATCTCCTCGATAAGCTTGTACATTCGTTTAATTATAGTTTACTAACCCATGCTTGGCCCAGGTAACATTATTAATGCTGAAAAAAAATTCTCGTTACAATTAAGTCACAAAAGATTTACATTTGCCATCTTTTTCAAAGCAATCAATATCAAAAACATGGGATCATTATTGGAAATCTCTTTATATTAACATGATTTTTATAGAAAGGAACAGACTTACCCAAGGCTAGTGCACCAAGAAATGTCCAGAACTTAAATGGATTCATTTTTCTGAAGCAGAATGTGATGTACCTACTGATTTTCTTCTTCAGTCTAGCCTCTTTTTAAACCCAATTTATCTATAATTCCATAATATGGGGAATGAATTTTCATGATAAGTGAGTGCATAAAAAATTCGACTCGACTTTTTAAAAACAATAATCATTTCCTAATTATTTTAATGACATTCATAAGCGGTGCCCACCAGTGACATATTTAGTGTGGTTCGAGGGAGCTTTAGTACGGTTCGGTAAAATTATTATGAGACCTACTTTTGTAGCAAAACGTTTTTGCATTCAAGATGTTAGATGCATTAGGTCGAACATTTCGCATTGCGAATGCTTTCCTGCATCTATGCTAGCGAATGCTTCGGGTCCACCTGTGGAATTAATATCAACAGATCTCTAAGAACGATTTGAAATAATCAATTCATTGAAGGATAAGGAATCAACGCAAGGAATAGTAGGTATTTGCATTCTCCCTTACCTCAACCGGCTCGAAAAACCAATGTTTCAGCAAGATAATGCTCGACCTCATGTTGCCAGAGTTAGTTTAAACATTTTTGAAGCAACCCATGTAAATCTTTCACCATGGCCGCCCAGATACCCCAATCTTTTGCCCATAGAGCATGTTTAGGACATCATGGGTAGAAGGCTTGGAAATTTACCCCAGCCTCCACGGACTTTGGCGGCTCTGAGACATGGTGTACAGGTAGTTTGGGATGGTATCCCTCAAGAATAAATAGACCACCTTATTGCATGAATGCCAAGGAGTGCTGGGAAGTGTATAACAAATTTATTAAAAAAATTGGTAACCCTTCGTTTTTATTCTCCAAAGGACCCCGCACTTTTACTACGGGAAATGGCGTTCCGTCAAATTTTCTAAAATTTTGGTATAATGTAGTACTCGACATACTGATCAAAAGTGTCCATGGCCCCAACTCAATCCTATGACTAGTTTTTGAGATACAGGGCGTTGAAGTTGGGAATTACCCACTTTTACTACGCCCGTATCTCGGAACAGAATCGAATGAACTTCAATTTTTCTCAAGAAACATTTCATTACATCCCCAAGGAGCAAGCATATAGATGAATATGACCAAAAATCGTTACGAATACAGGGTTATCCATAATTGAATGCATGCCCGATTTTGAAAGTATAAAATATGTCAGTTCCAGAGCGAGAACGTTCGCAAAATGAACTATTACACTAGACATGTTGTTGTTACATCAAAAAAGTCTGAAATACCCAAAATTTATACTGGGTGATTCATTATTATAGAAACTATTCTCAAGGAAGGTTAAATGGACATCCTGTATTTTTGGGTTGATTCAAGGTGTTTGTTTAATGTTTTTAGAACATATCATCATGGACTTCAAAGAATACAGGGTGATTCAGTCATGAAATGAACTTTGAACCTCACGAAAATACCCAAAAACCACCTATTTTTTTCATCACCCTCTATTTCAAGATTAAATCCGAGGAGGTGGGAGTTTTCTTTCACCACTGTACTTGATATAAAAACATCAATACGTCTGAGAGTTTTCATCCACTTCCTATGACCAGATTTTTAGCTGGTATAAGAATAGAATAACATAAATAAATAATTTTCATATTACTTAAAAAAAAATCTGGTCATAGGAAGTGGATAAAAACTCTCAGACGTATTGATGTTTTTATATCAAGTACAGTGGTATTGTTGGATTTGTTGGTAGGTAAATATTGATTGTAGACGTCAGTAGACTTCAAATTTCAATTAGAGAGCTCAAATGCAATTACTTTTAGTCCTAGGATTTAGGATTAAAAGTAGCGTTTTTAATCCCTGGATAAAAAGTGTTGCTAAGCAACGAGCAAATTTTTGTACGGTAAGGGAATTGATGGCTTTTGCACCTGAGAATAGTACAAAAATGTCAACATTTTTTGATGGTTGGAGAAAAATAAATGTTTTACCATTTTCAGGTCAGTTGAAACATTAATTTTGAATATTTGGTTTGGCAATGAGTGACATTATCTTCCAAGCTGGAAGCTAGAATTAATTGTTTCGTCTACTTGGAACCCTGCATCCATTTATGATATATCAAGACCCTCTTTTGAAGTCAGAATCAGTGTTGTTCGTATTCACTCCGTATCGATATCAGTGAATATTGATTATAATTCAGCGAATTTGGGAATAATTTAATTTTACAAAATTATCGGTTCTTTCAAATATTCAAACAGTTTATAGGTTTCGAGTAGTATTATAATATTCATTCGTTGGTTTATTGATCTGAAAAAATTGTTTCGTTTGTTAGCAGCGCTCCAGTCAAAGAATATAAAAAACATAAATATTTTGACCGAAAACTATTAAGGATTCAAAGATAGAAACTCAATAGATTTTATTTAATTTTATTTTTCTCAGTTATTATGGAAGGAAGAAATTTATTCCAAGAATCAAGGTAGCCATTCTAGCGCGGTCCATACTCATGTTTCGCATTCCAATCCCAAGGCTTGGCAGCAGCTGAAAAATTTGTGATTTCCTAAGAATCTATATGGTAACATAATATACGAAATATTACAAAATCAATGTAAGAAATAACTTGAAGAAATGTCTCATTTTGTGTACACTCATTTGAAGTTGAAAACTTTATATAAGCAAACATGCAGAGCAATCTTTAGTATTCGTGTCCTATTCTTCAAATATGTAGTATAGGCTTAGAGGACACCGAAAAAGAAAACCTTCTTGAGATGCCAACGTTTCGACCTTTATTTCTGTTTTTTTTTAATTTTTATTTCCCCAGTTACTTCCTATACAACATGCAAGGCAGTTATATTCATTTAGTTCTTGTAAGTTACGTGGATAATGGACACGCATGAGATCGAATCTAGAAAAAAGTGAAAAGGTCATCAGTTGATTGAAATTTTTGGATATGTCGAGAATTTTTTGACAGAAATCTCTAAAGCTCTCCGCCTTCTTCAAGAACATCGGTCTCAAATATTTCAAGATTCGTATTCATAAAATAATTTGAAATTAAAGGAATTTTCAATGAAAAATTATGAAAGTTGAAAAACAGAGCAAATTAAAGTATAAGTTCATATGACCAACATTGTTTTCGATACAAATGGTCACCCTTCGCCTCAAATTTTGCCGAACCATTTTTTCAGTTTCTTCAAATTTTCCACTCTGTGCGTTTCAGACCTCTCTCCTTCTTTTCTGAATCACCTAGATACGCTAGTACATTCGTTCAATTAAAGTTTACTCACCCATGCTTAGTCCAGGTAACATTATGAATGCTGAAAAAAATTTGCCTGTTACAATTGAGTCACAAAATATTTACTTTTGCCTTCTTGAAAACATTGATGATCATTATTGGAGATCCGTTTATATATTCATGAATTTTATAGAAAGGAACAGACTTACCCAAGGCTAGTGCACCAAGAAATGTCCAGAACTTAAGTGGATTCATGTTTCTGAAGCAGAATGTGATGTACCTACTGATCTTCTTCTTCAGTCTAGCCTCTTTTTAAACCCAACTTATCTATAATTCCATAATATGGGGAATGCATTATCGTGATAAGTGGGTGCATTAAAAATTCGATAGGACTTTTTAATAACAATAATTATTCCCTAATTATTTTAATGACATTCATTAGTGGTGCCAACCAGTGACATATTTAGTGCGGTTCGAGGGAGCTTTAGTACGGTTCGGTAAAATTATTATGAGATCTACTTTTGTAGCAAAACGTTTCTGCATTCGAGCTGTTAGATGCATTAGGTCGAACATTTCGCTTTGCGAATGCTTTCCTGCATCTATGCTAACGAATGCTACGGCTCCACCTGTGGAATTAATTCATTGAAGGAAATGGAATCAACGTAAAAAATAGTACTTGCATTCTCCCTTAACCGGCTCGAGAAACCAATGTTTCAGCAAGATAATGCTCGACCTCATGTTGCCAGAGTTATTTTAAACATTTTTGAAGCGACCCATGTGAATCTTTCGCCCACAGAGCATGTTTGGGACATCATGGGTAGAAGGCTTGGAAATTTACCCCAGCCCCAAAGGACTGGGGAGTGTATAACAAATTTATTTAAAAAAATGGTAACCCTTCGTTTTTATTCTCCAAATTTGGAGAATTTTGACTTCGAAATTGACAATAATTCCTTGATAGAAGTTAAATCGATACCAAATATTTTCAATAAATCAATTCATGGCCCCTCGTGAAAAAACTCATGCCCCCTCTGAAAAGCTGTCTGGATTCGCCAGTGGTGTAGATATTGAAGGCTTCAAGTATTGAAGAGATCTTTGATTTATAATAGAATTATCTTGAACAAAAGTTCATAATAATCATCTTCCCAAAGTTCGATTTTTCATTAAATCCTTACTTGCATAACATATATGGACGATACAGCCTGCAGCCTTCAGGTCACGAAAGTTTCAAAAACAAACGTAAAATGAAGCCATTAACATAACAATTATTGCAATTAACCATCACACCATCGCTGTATCCATACTGGGAGCCTCATTTTGAGAAGTACCTCTTGATTCTGGGAAACTGTTACTTTAACCGCAGAAATCTCAGATTTAAGTTCATCAAAAGAACACTGAAAAGATTGCTTGATGGATTTAATATCCTCACAGAGAGACTTCATTGTGTTCATGAAACTTAAAAAATTTTTGGTTTGGTTTGGACTTCTTGAATGTGTTTTTCCAACAAGTGAACTCTAGCTGCAACTTCAAAGACTCTTTTCATTTTAGGAGCACAAGCTTTACAGATATATTATGGAATAGAGCGACTCGTAGTCGAAATAGCTCTTACTTCGGTCATTCGGTGGATCCCAGGTTTGATTTGAACACTTTTTACATCGTATCACCTTGCACCAGTCGCATGGAAAGCCGAAGCTATCACCTGAGTTTTTCGGAGGATCATTGAAAGAGCAATTGATACCGCGATCTGAACAGATTCCAGCCATAACTCCACCAGCAGCAACAGCGATCGTTCACTCACAATTCCACTAACTTTCAACCCAAATTAGAGGTTATGTTTTGAAAAACTCAAATTTCAGAGTAATTATGGAAGATCACTACGAAACTTTGGTGTATAGGCACGAAATCCACAGTAAATATTGGAATGAGCCAAAAAAAACACCAAACTATTCTGTATTTCCACCAAAAATGCAATTTGCCACCGGGATCAGGATCAAAACAAACGTACACGTGGTCGGTAAAGTCTAAAAAAAAAAAAGATTCAAATTAAAATTTGAATCCTCTGATTGGCTGAAATGGGTGTCGCTGGCTACACTACGGAGCTCTGAGAACGCGGCTTAATGCTAACTAATTAGAACGTTTTTCTTGCATAGAGTTCTTCGGTATTGTAGAGTTTCCATTGTGAAATTTTGTAAATTTAGACGGCTATATGATATGGAAAGCTGCCAATCTATCGTCAAATATGTTTGTTGTTAATCTTTGGTTTAACAGGACTATATGCATAATATTTAGGTATATTGATGTGTTTGCCAAAATAAACTTTATGTAGGTATTCAAAGACTAGAATTCAATAAATTTTATTAATTTTATACTTCTCAGATTTCATGTCATAAAGAAACTATCTTCATCCTTTGTGACCATTTATCTGATGGATATCTTCTATTGGTCAAATTGCCAGCCCACTTGAGGCTTGGGATCAGGATTCGCTGAAACATTCGTTATTCTGTAAGAATTTTCTAGAACATATTATGAAAATATTAGGTATAGAATCAACGTAAGGCTGAATTGAAAATATTTTCGTATTTGGTGAAAGCGGACTCGAATTTGTAAATTCAATAATGTCAACAATATCGACAATGCAAAACAATTTTATTCAACACGATTAATCTTTGTGAGAATTTCATAATGAAAATTCATAACATTAAAGCTTGTAAGAAGAATATGGGTCACCTGAAGCAATGAAATGAAGTCGGAAGCTTCTGTAGGTAGAATCGCAATCAAAAATCCAACGAAAAAAATATTTGAACAGCTGTCAAAAAAAAATTACAGGAACTGTCAAATATATAGACCAGTCCAACGATCTGTCACGATCAGCTGTTTTAGTGGTCGCTGGGTCACGCTGGTTGCAAACTGCCAGTAGACTTCAAATTTCAATTACAGAGCTCAAATGCAATCACTTTTAGTCCTAGGATTAAAAGTAGCGTTTTTAATCCTATAGGATTAAAAGTGTTGCTAAGCAACGAGCAAATTTTTGTACGGTAAGGGAATTGATGGCTTCTGCACCTGAAAATACTATAAAAATGTCAACATTTCTTGATGGTTGGAGAAAAAAGTATTTCTTAAGCTTTATGGTCCTTACTGGAAATTCCTTCATGTAAACATTTTTTAAATGAGAAAAACTTACCTAGAGCCAAGGCGCTCAGAATTGACCAGAACTTCATCGGATTTATGTTGCTGAAGTAGATGTATGTACTGGTTTTCTTCAACAGTCTGGCCTCTATTTAAACTCGATTTATCTACAATGCCATAATATGCGAAATTACTTTGTAAGATAAATGGGTACGTAAAAAAATTGCTATTGCAATTATAATATTCATTTCCTATTTATTATAATGACATTTATTGGCGGTCTCAGCCAGTGGCGTATTTATGAAAGGCTTCAAGCAGGGGTGGCAGAAGAATGAGCGGCAAAATCATGAGGCCAACAGTGGTAGCCTAGTGTTTTCTGCGCGCGAGATGTATTCGAATGGGAATATGATTTGGATCAAAGAAATACATCTACTTCAAGCATGAAATTGTGGTACTAAACTGTTGATAACTTCAAACACATATGACTGAGAAATAGGTAATGTTTCTTGGAATAACTTATTTGTCAGTTCTGCCATCGAATTGCCCTCCTCCCTATAACCATAATTGTGGCTCCTCGATAAGGAAGAACTTCTTGAACATGGAGCCACTTTAACTTGTGTTTGGCCAGCCAGAAGCATCTCAAGGGATCTGTTGGCATCATCATCGGTTGAAACTTGTGTAGGCACAATGTATTTCCGATTTTTAATCGCGCAGAACAGTTTGCTGCTATTGAAAACGAAATACAGACAGAAAGGGAAATCATTACCATGTGCGTTTCTGACATTCATGTACAAAAAATTAATAAACTTGATAGAAACTGGCTTCATGATGGATCAGGAGACGATTATATAATCGGTTTTTGTTTATGTAATTGAAAAAAATATATTGAAACAACCAAGAGATAACATGGTTTGTAGGCAAATGCCCGAAACTGAGAAGAAGCAGAACTGGTTTGGTGTGTAGTCGAGCTCAGGAGAGCACACTGTTTATTGGGAAGAGAGGTTCGCCATGGATTCCCTCATGTGAAAAAAAAACAATACACCAAAGCTCATACCTGCGTGAGCTGGACTCAAGTTTGAGTTCATCGGATCTTTCAGTTATTCCATTGGAGCTTATTTCCACTATCTGTTTTCTATTCAAAAGATATGATTGTGCCATAAAGCGTTATAAAACTAGAAGTATATCGAATTGATACAAAAAGTATATGTGACATAAAAACAGCTTCGAGAATACAATGACAAATAAGTGAAGTTCAAAATGAATGCAAAATAAATGAAAAAAATGGTGAAAACTGGCCATTTCTTCCAAAAATTTGGCGCAATAGAAAAAACTCTTGACCTATTGATTTCTGTTATCCCTCATAACGACCGAATGAACTAGAGTAGCGCTTGCGAGTTTTTAGAGGTAAATTGAACCCACTCGGGTCGTGTGATTTGGTAGGCAGTTCCGCATTCGATACCTCCAAACTCAAATTATGATGCCTATGTCATTTTGTCCGTTGTATCAGGGACGGGCCTAAGGGGGGGGATGGGGGGGGACGATCCCCCCCCAATGTTGAACAGAGTTGGCAAATTTTAAAAGCAGTTGGAATATTTTCGAAGCTGTTGAAAAATTTTCGAAGCGGTTGGAAAAATTTCGAAGCAGTTGGAAAAGTTTCGAAGAAGTTGGGAGAATTTCGAAGCAGTTGGAAAAATTTTGAAGCAGTTGGAAAGATTTCAATTGAGTTGGAATACATATTTCTACAAAAGTCCCCAATGTTGAACAGAGTTGGCAAATTTTAAAAGCAGTTGGAATATTTTCGTAGCTGTTGAAAAATTTTCGAAGAAGTTGGGAAAATTAGGAAGCAGTTGGATTGAGGGAGAGATTTCAATGGAGTTGGAATACATATTTCTACAAAAGTTTTCTTAAAATGTGAATGAATTTGACTTTTTTTCAATGAAGTTTTAAATTAATGTTTATTAAACCGGTAGAACTAAGCCCACGTTTAGCCGGACAAAAGCATGCAGAGAATAGCGACAATTGTACAAATTCTTGTTAGAGTAAATTTAGAGTATTTGGCAGATTTGGCCCAATGTGCAATGTGTATAACCAGCAATAAATGGTATTCATTCCGAATTGCTACCAAGTGTTTGAAAAGATGAACAATTTTTCATCTTTTTTTTTAATAATAATAATAATAATAATATCTTTATTCGCCATCAAGTTAATTTACATGGCACGTCAAAATTCTATAAGAGTTAATAGGTATAGTAATTCTAGAATACTTCATAAAAATAATCATCAATGTAAATATAAAACAGACAATCTACAACACATTCTTATATAATTGAAATCACAAACATATTAAAAGTTGAAATTTTAAAACACATAACAAAGGAATTCTTCGACACTATAGAAAGAGTTCTCAATTAAAACATTTTTCATTGACATTATGAACTTCTTTCTGTCCAGCTTTCTCATATAATCTGGTATTTTATTGAACAATTTGATAGCTAGATAATTTATGCTCATTTGGGTTCTCGATAAACGATGCCGTTCTATTAAAAAGTTATTTTTGTTCCTTGTGTTGTACTCATGTAGGTCAGCATTTGTCAAGAAATTTGCTCTGTTATCAAAAATGAACTTCAGGCTACTTAAGATGAACGCCGATGGAATGGTGAGTATCCTATACTGTCTGAAGAGATGCCTACAGCTCGTCCTACTGGACACTCCGCATATAGCTCTTAATGCCTCCTTCTGTTTTAAGAATACCCTCACACTATGAGGACTGTAACCCCACAATAAAATGCCGTAGGTGGCAACCGAATGAAAGTTGGAATAATAAGCAAGCAGACTTGCTTCAGTTGACACCACAGCTTTCATCCTCCTAATGGTGTATATGGATGTTGACAACTTCTTCGTTAAATTCGCTATGTGATTTTCCCAGGTAAGACCTTTATCAAAAGCAATGCCCAGTATAGCGAAATTGGCAGCTCCTTCAGAGCCCAGACTGAAATTCAGAGTTTGTGTCTTACTTTTATTGAGTTTCAGACCATTAGAGGAGAACCAACTGTCGGCAGATGTTAAAATGTTTGCGGAGGCCTCCCGCAATATCTCAATGGAAGGCGCTACATTCAAAAAGCATGGTATCGTCAGCATATAGGATGGATTTACTTGCTCCAGTATTATCAGGTAAGTCATTCAAGTATATGACGAACAATAATTTACGTTATCCCTCAGCAGGTAGTTGTGAATTTCTCAGTTTGGCCGCATCGACTGTGTCCATCTGGTACCAATTTGAGCTATTTCTCTCGGTAGGGCAGTAGGCAGTATTTTTTTCTCATTCTTAATTATTCTATCAAATCTCCGTTCAACACGTAAATCTGTTAAGGGGCCGTTATACTTTGGCCGAAGGCACCGATTCTCCATTCAAAAAGTGCCTTTCATTTTTCCATTTTCATTTTTCACGTCCTAAAATCTCCACCTGAAAGCTTGATTTTTTTTTAATTCTCCTGGAACTTCAGACAGTTCTCTGCGATTTCACTTTTCTGGAAGTCTTTTCAGTATTTCCATAATTTTTTGCATTAATTAAGCGTATATCCAAATGGATTTTTTTTAAATATAGAAAATTGATTTGTCGAGGGCACTTCAATGAATTTTCTAAAAAAAATGGATGAACAACCGCCGAAAAACGATTATGAAGTCAATTTTCATAGACTCTCAAATTCGACCCGATTTTTTCATGCGAAAAAATGATTTTCTCAAAGAGAAGAAATCGGAGTGCCCTCAAGACATCCTTTAACTTTAATTTGAAGAAAAAAATCAAGCTTTTAGCTCAAAAATTTAGGACGTAAACTTGGAAAAATGAAAGGCACTTTTTGAATGGAGAATCGGTCCCGATTTTTTCATGCGAAAAAATAATTTTATCAAAAAGAAGAAATTGGAGTGCCCTCATACATCCTTCAACTTCAATTTAAAAAAAAATCAAGCCTTTAGGTGAAAAATTGAGGGCGTGAACTTGGAAGAATGAAAGGCACTTTTTGAATTGAGAATCGGTGCCGTAGCCGATTTCTTCATGCGAAAAAATAATTTTATCGAAGAGAAGAAATTGGAGTGCCCTCAAGACATCCTTCATCTTCAATTTAAAAAAAATCAAGCTTTTTGGTGAAAAATTGAGGGCGTGAACTTGGAAAATGAAAGGCACTTTTTGAATGGAGAATCGGTGCCGTATAGCCGTCGGCCGAAGTATAACGGCCCCTATGCAAAAATGGACCGAAAAAGATTCAAAGTGAAGTGTGTAGTATGTGGATTTTTTTCAGTTCACTTGAATAAATCATTTATTTTTCTTCGGAATTGAACTTAAAAATCGAAACATACAAAATAATGATAACAGATGCTGTATAATCCTGTAGAGTGTGGAGTGTGTTAATCTAGTAATGCAGAATTTAAAACTACACTAAAAAATTTTCTAAATATTTTTAATGCTCTCGGGAAAAAAAACATTGGCACGCAATCCAAAATACCACTCCCCCCTTCAACCGTTGGTTTTCTAATCCTTTAATGCACAGTTGGAAAATTTTCGAAGCTATCCCCCCCCAAAAATTTGGCTTCGGCCCGTCCCTGCGTTGTATGTCGCGTTTTGTACGTATTTCTCCTACGGTTTCGATTGAGGTTCATTGTTTTTTGTATGGAGAATAAGGAATGCTAGCTACATGCGAAAGTTTGTCGATATCGTTCAACCAGAACCATATGAAATAATGTCTCGAATTTCCCAACCAAGTTACTAGAGAATCGAATAATTAAAACCTGTCCTGTCATCTAGGTGAACTAATCGGCAATAAATCCTCCAATTGTGATCACCTATTGATCATTTTATTCCTGGCGTAGTTTCTACTTGTCAAATGTCAAAAAATGACAGTTTTAAAAGTGACATTTACGGAAATAGCAGGCTATTCAAATAATCTCCTCTTATGGAAAAACCCTATAGTTTCTTCCTGATTCCCTGATAATGTTAAACGAGTCAATCATAATATTTAAGTCATTATAGTACATTTCTTTCAAGAGTTTGCACGAAACGTTCCACATTGTCTTCACCGTTGCTTTCTTAAATTCGCCCGTCTTGTATCTCGATCTTTCCTGAGAAGATATCAATATGAATATATTGCGGCTGAAGGAGGGCTGTTTAAACATCTTTTGTATGAATTTACTGCATATTACCAGAGTCTTTTTTTGTCCAATCTAAGGAATAAATGTTTTACCATTTTGAATATTTGGTTCGGCAATGAGTGACATTAATTAACTAATTGTTCAGTCTTCTTGGAAGCCTACATTCATTTATGAATGGTCCTCTTCTAAAGTCGGTATCAGTGTTGTTCGTATTCACTCCGTATCGATATCAGTGAATATTGATTATAATTCAGCGAATTTGGGAATAATACAATTCTACAAAATTATCGGCTCTTTCAAAAATTTATACAGTTTAAAGGTTTCGAGTAATATTATAGTTTTCATTCGTTGGTTTATAAATCTGAAAAAGGTGTTTCGTTTGTTGGCAGCGCTCCAGTCGAAAAATACAAAAAACATAAATATTTTGGCGAAAAAAAAAACAATTAGGAATTCAAAGATTGAAACTCAATAAATTTTATTTAATTTTATTTTTCTCAGTTATTATGGAAGGAAGAAATTCATTCCAAGAATCAATGTAGCCATTCTAGCGCGGTGCCACAGTCATCCCATTGTAGAAATTCCAAGGCTTGGCAGCAGCTGAAAAATTTGTGATTTCCTAAGAATCTATGGTAACATAATATATGAAATATCACAAAATCAATGTAAGAAATAACTTGACTTATTTTATGTATACTCATTCGAAGTTGAAAACTTAATATTATCAAACATACTGATTGTTTTTATACTGATAACTCGAACATGCAAAGCAATCTTTAGTATTCGTGTCCTATTCTTCAAATATGTGAGAGGACTCGGAAAAAGAAATCCTTCATGGGATGCCGACGGTTCGACCTTTATATCTGGTCTTTTTCAATTTTTATTTCCCCAGTCACTTCCTATACCACATATGCAATGAAATTTTATTCATTTAGTTCTTGTAAGTTACGTGGATTATCATAATGGACACGTATGAGATTAAATCCAGAAAAAAGTGAAAGGGTCATCAGTTAATTGAAGTTTTTGGATATGTCTCGAATTTTTGACGAAAATGTCTAAAGCTCTCCGCCTTCGAGAAAATCGGCCTTAAACATTTCATGATTCGTATTCATAAAAATAATTTGAAATTGAAGGGATTTTCATCCAAAAATAAGGAAAGTTGAAAAAAAGAGCAAATTTTCTCGATAAGCTTGTACATTCGTTTTTATAATTTACTCACCCATGCTTGGTCCAGGTAACATTATGAATGCTGAAAAAAATTTGCCTGTTACAATAAAGTCACAATAAAAGGTCTACTTTAGCCATATTTTTCAAAGCAATCAATATCGAAAACATGGGATCATTATTGGAAATCCCTTTATATTAACATGTTTTTTATAGAAAGGAACGGACTCACCTAAGGCTAGTGCACCAAGAAATGTCCAAAACTTAAAAGGATTCATGTTTCTGAAGCAGAATGTAATGTACCTACTGATCTTCTTCTTCAATCTAGCCTCTTTTTAAACCCAATTTATCTACAATTCCATAATATGAGGAATAAATTTTCATGATAAGCGAGTGCATAAAAAATTTGACACGACTTTTTAATAACAATATTCATTTCCTAATTATTTTAATGACATTCATTAGTGATACCAACCAGTGACGTATTTAGTGTGGTTCGAGGGAGCTTTAGAAAGGTTCGGTTAAATTATGAGACCTACTTGAGTAGCAAAAAGTTTCTAGGATGAAATTCATATTCTTGTTTTATCCAGAGACTTATGAAAAAGTCTAATGGCCGAGCGCTCCGAACGGCCTGGTATCTTTCTCGAGATAATATCGTGTGAAAATGGGTACATACAGAAAATAACTAAGATATCTAATAAGAATTTATTTTCATTGTTATAGTGCTTACTTGATAACAATTAGTAAATAGAAATAGAGGACAGTATACATTTAAGTTAAAGCACCCAGGAAAATGAAAAACAATTTCTCGGTGCTTAAAAGATCATGAATATATTTTCACAACACTTATCATAGATTTGTGCTAGAAATCAAAATATAACTTCTCCATAATCCAAGAAAAAAATAAATTGCACAGAACTGAAAATTATATTCATATTGAAAAGAAGAAAAGGGGAGATAACTATTTTGATGGTTAGAATTATCTAATGGATTCTTACACGTTTCTATCGATATCTAAAATTACTAAATCGTATAAAACATACAAAATTGTATGACACAATGGCATAATAAGAGATCTTGTACATCAATATAAAAAGTGTTATCATTGATCATAATAAAAGTACAGTTACTTCTCAATTATCAGCTGTTTATCCTAAACAGCTTGGAACATTTTAAACTATATACACAATTATATTACAGGAAGGGAATTACAAAAAAAATAAATAAACTGACTTCAACCCTGTATCATCAAAAGTGAGTAACTAATAGGGCAACTGTTATATAAAATTTATAACCACACAAAATCAGCTACATCTATTATTAAATTTCATATCTAACTATTAAGCACCATAAATGTTTGACATTTTTCAATAATTTATTTTCCAACAAAATAACCAGATAGTCGATTAAATGATATCCATTCGTTACTTAGACAATAAATGATCTTTCATAATTTAATTTAGGTTTAATCTTCTACTAAATGGCACATTAATATTTAAAATCACATTGTTTAAATAAACTTTTTACAATGCTTCAGTTTTTGAAAATTTAGTATATGTACTGAGATATTTGATGTTTTTGTGCTTAGAGGCCTATATTCCAATATACAAAAGATGACACTGCTATTTGACAAATATAGTTTATCATTATGAATTCAGATGATTATGATGTAAACTATTCCTGTGAGATATAAAAAACAAAGCATTTTTTAATTCATTTCAGATAGAGCGGAACCTTGAAATAGGGCAAATGAAGACTGTCAATGCATATTCAAAAATATTGGATATTTTGAATAAAATTTATTGATCTTCGAAAATTCTGGAGGATACAAGTTGATGAAATTTTCACAATTTGAATATAAAGTGAGTCAAATCAAAATTTCACTCACTGTACCAAGTGATACAATATCGGACAAAATATTCAAGATTTGAATTTCCCAAAATTGATAATCGTTCAAAAAAGGCAGTCATAACTCTTGTACACGAAGAAAATGTTATGAAGTTAGCCAATGAAGAATTATTCAATTTATGGAGTGGAAAATTATTCAAATTCGAACATTCTACATTTTATTTATATCAACTTGGAACCCAATCTGTATTATCAATTTTGACACTCCTTGTAGAAATTATTCCTGATTGTAAAGCAACTTAAATCCCTTAAATTTTGAAGGATATTTCATGATGGTTTTCCAAGTTGCATTTCATATCTCCATTCGCAAGCCTATAATCAAGAAATTATTTTAAAAATACCTTTATGCTTTTGTACTAAAAACTCAAATATTCGTAGATGCCATGCCACCTTTTTTCAAACAAAATACATAAGTAACTACACTCAGACTAATGACGTCTCAAAATTTAAAATATTCTGCGTAATGTTAAAAAGTAAATAAAACAAATTATATTCATAATGATTTAACCTATTTTCAGTTCTAATTTTACAAAATATTCGTTTTGTGTAATGAATTTCATACACATACTAAATTTTCAGTTTACATTAAAGCACAGCATCAATGCATTTTAGAAGTACTCAAATGTGTTGTCTCACTACGTTTTGGAGGGGGTGGTGGTGGTCTCTTAGACCTGCCATAATCACATGACGCCCTACTGTCACTATTTCTGTGAATGGGGCTAGTTGCATATTCAACTACAGTATCTGAATTTTCCCTATATACATTTTCATAAACATTATTTGGTCCATAGTGTTCTTGAACCCAATTGGAAACATTATGCTCCTTATAATCAGGAAGGAGTGCTGGGGGATCTCTGAAACCCAACACTTCATGAGGGGTAGTTGCAGGCTCTAGCTTGCATTTCTGTGCAACCTGCCATTTTTTCCTCATAACCCTTTGCAGATCCTTCAAGAAATCATGAGGCGGATCCGCTAGCTTTTTGGGGCTTGAGAGCTTTGTGGAATCAGATCTCTTTGGAGGTTGTGGCCTTTTCGGTAAAGGTGGTACTTCTTGTGGAGTTAAATTGAAACTAATTTTTTTGCTTTTCTTGGGACTTGAAGGTTCTTGGAAAGCCACCTTCCTCTGTAAATGTGGTGAGCTTTTGATCTGCTCATGAGATACGTTTCCGTATATTGAATTTCCAGAGGAACCTGAACTACTTGACGCTATACTATTCGAAGATATTTGCCTAGGTAAGGAAGACTGCCGTAAAGAGGATCTCAATCCATTGTTATTGTTAAAACTAGAGCTTGGTAGTGTGCTACTCTGTCTGTTGACGTATTGTGGTGGACTTACATAGGCAGGAGGTTGGGAATAGCTATTCGAAACGTAAATTTGTTCTGTGCCATTTCTATCGTGGTTTTGAGCTTGAATTTGATTATTTTGAATAGAATGTGTTGGACTAAATGTAACTGGCGGGTTCAACTGTGTTGGTGTGCTACAGTTAGAGCCGGAGTTCGAAATTGGAGGACTGAAACATGGTGTGTTCAGTCTTGAGTGTGTTGGAGTTGCATCTGGCGACATCTGTGTTGGCGTTCGATTTGGACTCAGTACATTTGTAGGTGTAGAAACAGAACTGCTGCTTTCTTTTCTGCGTTTAATAGTTCCGTTGTCCTCACCGGGTGGTGGTGGCAGCGACATAAGAGATAATTGACTTCCAGTTAGTTCTGAACCCGTCATTGGAGGGAGTTCATTTGGATTTGGTGGGGGTGGTAAGCTGTCCAGCGATAGATTCGAGTTATATATTTCTGGAGGTGGTGGTGGCAGTTGATAGGAGGCAGAATCGGTGATCACTTCTTCGGTTGTTTCAGGAGGTGGAGGTGGTGGAAGTGATATAATTGAATCAGTCTGTAAAGAAATTTTCTTATAAGGAATTGAATTTCATATTGATAATCACAAAACTCATTCTGCACATGGTTAGATCGATATGCTCGCATTGTGAAAAAATAAATGAGGGTAGAAATATACTGAATGCTATCATTTTTAAAATTGTCACATAACGAGGTAATATAATTTTGAAGCCAAAAATTGAAAGAAACTTCTAGTCAGTAGTATATCATATTTAATGAGCTCATTCATATCGTTGTATAAAGATAAACCGACTATACTGGGCTTCCCAACAATGGAGATGATGGATATGGAAATGGTGGTATAACAATGAAATTTTTCAGCTCACCATTGACGAAGGGATATCTATTCCAGGGGACATTGGACTGCTTGGGCTCCTCACAGATATATTACTGGGAGATCTATCCTCAAATGAGGGGTTTCTCTCTCCGAATGGTGAAGATCTTTCCCTAACAGGTGTACCACACAATGGTGTTGAGTTGCCACTGCTTCTTCCTCCCATGGATTCCATGGAGCCTCTAGATTTGTAAGAAAGTTGTCTTTTGAGAGTCCCAGAATTGGAAGATTCCTCTGAATTATTGGATTTCCTTCGGCTATGCCTACGAGTGAGGGTCCCTGTATTGGTGTAAGTGTGGTTCGGTGATGAGACTGAAGTTGAGTCTGTTTCATCTCTAGTCTCGCCAACCTCTTTGAGTTGCCTCGTCATATTAGTCAGGGGTAAGTTAGGTTTCATAGAAGGTTTTCTTTTGATCGTGCCTGCAAGAAAATCATGTGAATAGTTTTAAAATTACAAACTCAAAACTTTACTACTTTATCATATTGTCAAGCTCATGGTATCTGGATGATAAAAACTGAGAAATGAAAAAGCACTTGGAGTTAGGAGGTTTTTAGAATTTTTGCTGAGAACTCATCCGCAAAAAATTGTGGAACTATGGAGAATAATCAAGAAAATACATCTTTGTAGAAAACTAACAGATTCCCTTTATAATTGAGGTTGAAAAAGATCAATTTCTAAATTTGAAACTACCAAAGCTATGCAATTACATATCTGGCATGGAAGTTATATTTTTACAATAAAATAACAAATCTTACCCATTGGAAATTCTGAATCAAAGGCGTTTTCACAGCTTGAGGGTGCGCCGTCACTCATGCAACCACTGGAACTTGAACTACTAGCTCTACTATGCCTTCCTGAACTTATTTCACTGGGAGCAGAGTAAGTTTCACTTTGTGTGCCATAACCAGCTTCACTGCTCTGATACCTAAAGCAATTGAAGAAGGAATATGAATTTCCAGTTGTATATATTCAACTCCTACTAAGATCATTCAGAACCTGATGTATCGATATGATGACTTACCCTTGTGTTGGAGTTGTCACATTAGATGGTACTGCTATGGAGCTAACTGAACAGCTTCTTGCATGCGCCAGCTGATCCAAGTCTTCTTGTGCAAGCTCTTCCATCAAACTTCTGTAGTTGTCCATTAGCTGTTTACCATATTTAGCAATCCTCATTCCAATAATCCAAGTTTCAAGTGATTGCTGATCTTCAGCACAGAGATATTTGATATATTTGGAGGATTTTGGCTCTTGTAATCTTGGATGCTTGATTGCAAAGCAGTAGTCAGAAGGCGCTTTGTATTTTTTCTTCCAGCCTAGACCATAGTATATCTGAAATACGGTGTAAATTGTTACCTTTAATAAATAAAAACATTTTCGGTTATGTGACAATGATTTTGTTTATCAACAGATTTCGTTTCAGTTAAGTTTGGTGAAGTGCTCAAATTTTAAACTTTATTGGTTTCTAAGGAGCTCTTACATGCAGGGTGTTTCCATTCGCAATAGGTAGGTAGTGCTCATTAAACTACACCATTTCAAAGCCGTTTGACAATTTTTTCGAATTCGTTTGTAGTGAAACCCCACAAACTCGCAGTAGTTCTATATACTAAATTTGGTTCTGATATCTTCTGAAGAATATTTCAACGCTTGGTATTTATAAAATGAAGCGTTTCTGGGTAAATCATATGAAATTTTTATTAATAAGATTCCTATAGGCTAGTGAAATCTAGCTGGTTCAAAGTGGACCACCCTCTATAGATCAATGTGAATTATAGTTTTTAGTTGTCAGATGAATCTTGTTGTTGTTCTCCAATCTCCAATTATTCTAATGGAGTTAAATGGTTTCCGTTTATGACATTATCATAAATTAGTTAACAAATGCAAATTTGCCTTTCTATGTGTTAACAATGGTTTGAAACCTTGTCATTCGAAACTATTTACATGAAGGATTATAAAGTAATAACTTCGTTATATTGGTGATAACATTTTCATAGCCTTGAACAGAATATATGTGGCTGCGGTTTGTATTCATAATGCATGATTATGCGTACCTTTATGTAAAATTTCGCTGAAATGTCTCATAAAAGTACACATCAGGAATTTTAGTTTTCTCATACAAAAATTCTATTTCAAGTGGAGAAAAGTAGTGACTTCTGGACCTCTTTTGTGGTAAACATATTCCATAATCATAAAAGTATAACAATATGACATGAACGAGAATTCTATACTAGTGTGGAGTGTACAATTGTCATTCAATTTCTCATTTACTCGACAGACCAAAAATGAAATGGATTAAATTGAAACAGATATTTGATGCATCGCTGATTTCTTCAGAAACAAAAACTAGAATATTACTAGGTATTTAATATCTTGTAAAACTCTCGGCGTTTAATTTCTGTTGACCGATTTTTTTAGATTTATACTCTTGAGACATTTCTAGATTAATTATTGATTCCTTTAGTTTGTGGAAGAGAAAAAGTAAAGAAGTTCTTCAAAGCACTGACCTGATTATTATCGAATTTGGCCAAACAAATGAGATCCTTTGCTGATCTAACTTTCTCCTTCGGATAATAATACAATCCAGATGCCCTAAGTACAAAATGATATTTTTTCCATCCCTTCTTTGATTCCGCCTTTAAATACAATGGTCCTTCTACTTCTGGTATGACAATAGACGTGGAGGAAAAAAATTCTTCCAACAACATATTTCTGGAGTGTTCATCGAACTCTATATTGTCTCTACGATCAGTAGAAGTTAACAGAAACTTTTCTGGTTGAGTAAAGAGTCTTATTTTGTCCATTCTCTCAGCGAAATAGACTTTATTCTTGGATTCCCTGGTCCACATCATGAGGTTGTCAACTAGAAGCTCATGGTCCTCGTACACTCTTTCTGAAAAGAGAATTGGAGTTCAAGTAAAGGTTTTTATATTAACGGTGCAATAATGATATGTTTTTATGTAGGAAAATAAAGATGATTTCTTACCCATATAGAGATCCGGTAAATTTTCTACGATGGCCCATTTGGGATCCATCTGGACGTGGTTTTTATCTGCTAACAATCTCGTAACGTAGGAACACAACATTTTCTCGTCGACAAGAAGGGACTTGGCGGACCCGTCAACTGTGAAAACTTTAACGAACAATTTTTGAATGTTGGCTTCTTTGATTTTCTCCATAGCCATCCTAATTTTTTCTGCCTTAATTCTCGTTGCGTCATCCTGTAAAGTTATTGATTCATTTAATCGATTTGCTGTAAGTTCAGAATATGATTTTTTTTTTCTCCTGAAGGACAAAATTCTGGAGGGGACTCCCATTTATTGAAGGATATTTTAAGGATACATATTTGTCATCAACATCATGAGGGAATGAAAATTATTGAAGTTAGGATAGAAGAACACAAAGTTCTTAGTATATTCTGATGAAATACCCAAGGAGATTGTTTTGTATTACCTGTGATTGTAAGTGTAAAGACTGCGGTTTGTTTCCAGCACTTCCCCCGCTGCTTGCAGATGATTCGCTTGATAACATAGAAACGGTATCACTAAAAGCGGAATCATTATCAGGAGATTCTGTACGGACAGAATCAGTCTTCAAAATTAAGTCACCGTCACCTCCTTGGTCTAGTTTGAGTCTAGGATCCTCTGAAGAAGTCCTGATATGGGTCCTGGATTGATGGAACTTTTGTGCATCTGGAAGATAGAGATTTTATGAGGTTTGAGTTGGAAAACTGTAATTCTCAGATAACAACTCCTAAACTATCGAAATTGAGTGGTTCGAAGGAAATATTGGTCACTGTTTGCAGAACGTATTAATTCTCTGCCTTTAGGGAAATTGTAAGACAGCACCATTCGTTATTCAGATTCTACATATAATGGAGCAACCTGTATACAGACATTGAGAACAACATAACCATTCTAATTTATCAAGGAAAGCGATTCAATCAGCCATTCTCACACAGGAACAGTTAATTATGAAATCAACATCAATAATTACAGATATCAACGCAAGAAATCGATCTTTCTCATTACCGAGAAAATAAAGGGGGTCATATCAATAATGCTTTCTTTCAAGATCCTATAGCTGTCTGGCGCCAGTGAGGAAGTCTCCTTGTACTCGCAGGTTGCAAAAGCGAAATCATGAAGGATAACTGATACTTCATACAACTGGGATTTCTCATGAAATATGATATTAAACATGTTTGGTATCGATTTCAAAGTTGCCATTGCGTGAGACTCGTAGTCCTATCTGTTCCGCAAGTTAAAAAAGACGTTGAATCTCAATTTGATGCGTCTGAATCTCGAGGCCTTCAAGTCATGAAGATTAATTTGATTTTGAATCAATTATTTCGTTCAACAACACTTGAATTATATGCATTGAGGATTTTCTCCTCATTATGCAAATATTCTTTACTTCTATCGATAGTTATTTCATGCGAAAAGAGTCAGTATTGCGGTAGCCACTTTGTTTTTGAGTATCTAGGTGTAGACTGCTACACAAAAGTTGAGAAGTTCAGATATTTGTTGGCCGTTTCAAAAGTTGCCGATTATTGTCCTCCAAATGTTCATTTATGAGAAATCAAATGTTTACTCTTTGATATATTCACGGTTCTTTCACTCCTCGTTTGATAACCTTTTCAGTTTCAAGCAAGTTCTTTTCGTTTGCGTTTTTTAGAACTTTGGATCAGTTTTTGTTTGACGTTCTTACAATCAACTTGGACTACTTCATCGACTTACTTTATATAATTGATTTTTGAACTGTATGTAGCAGTTGAAATTATGAATTGAACATGAAAGATTTGAACTAATTTGGAGAAATATTATTCGAACCCAACGGAATGATTCGTTATTAACTCGGCAGATCCGATGACCCAATTGATATCTCTTGCAAAAACCTTGTTGACAACATTTCCTGTGTGCTATCGCCGAATATAGGTCGACATAAGTATTTTTCCATGCGTACTATTCATCTCCGAACCTTGGGAAATTGAAACCCCGCCAAATCCAATAATTTCGACCGTGAAATCCAATAAACCGTAATCAAACGACAACCCTCGAATCCGGAGACGAAATAATAAAGGGATCTTTGATCGCTCACCTGAATATCGTTTACTGTCTCTCGCCTGTCCTATTTCCCTCTCGCATTCGTTCTCCAGGGCGTTCAGTTCCCCCAGGATGGCGTCCAGGTCTACGTCCTGCGAGTCCTCAAGATTCGCCATCGAGAACCTGTAACTGTCTATCCTGGGGGCGGCTATTTCGGAGTTCAGAGGACGCAGCTGGTTGCTCGAGTTCGTGGGGTCCAGGCCCTGCAAAGAGGAGAGAACATTGAAATATATTTATTTTGATGAAATATATGGCGGAAAAAAGTTCCTGTTCTACCCACATATTCACTAATTTCATAATTCAGCGATTTTCGGATAGAGAGCGCCCTTGTAAATTTCATTCATAATCAGAGAGATATTCATAGAACTTTTCCAAGTATAATGTAAGTTCTATGGAGACATTCCATAAAATGCACGGTGGCGCCTCTATCGGAATAGTTTTCCTACTCACTCTGAACGGCGACCTTAAAGTTATTTTGTACGTAAATAACACCTTCAAGACAAAACGCCGATGCCGTTAAAAAAGATTTAAAAATGTTTTATGGTCTTTATATGCACACGGGATGACATCAAGTTGAATGAACTGTCGAGAGTAATGAAATGATCAACGCTTCTCCGATCGAGGAAAGAAGAAAGGGCTTTCATTCTCTTATAAAATTCCTTCATTCGTCCAAGTCACGTCAGGTTGATAAACGACAACGGTGCAAAGAAAACGAAATGAAGGGTTGCTGTCCAACGTCCGTGATTTCCTGGGCTTTTAATGGAAGTCTTTCCTCTAAATTGAATCCAGATGTCAACGTTTCTAGAATTATATCCTCAACCACAGCGTGGCATGATCGCGTGACACTAACTGAGAAATGGTCGAATTAAACTAAAAGTAAAGGGATCGGCAGATCCACCTTGAGTTGCGATCATATTTGGAAGGGACTTCTCACGAGAAGTTTCAACCCTGACAGTTCATTAACTTCAGGGCATTGTGGACTGGGTGGTGCAATATTCTTTGGTGTACCAGGTTTTTGTCATCTTTTTCTTCGTTCGGAGAGGGTGTGAGAAACAGTTGTAATTAAAATTTTGGGGCTGATGAAAAATAGGTGCTACAAGATCCATTCATCATGTTCACTTGTCAGGTTGATGATTAGACTTGGAAATAGAATAAAAAACAGCCAAATTTCGATTCTCCAAAGTCGCCAGCTGATTATATTCCTCAACTTTTGTGGAGCAGTAAAGATACCAATACAGAACATCAGCAGAAAATATCGCATTAATTCCAGGAAATCTCAACATCAATACATGGTACAAAACAAAGTCGCTTTCGCTGTCTGTCCCCATGTATGGTTAAATCTTCAAAACTACGCAACGAATTTTGAAACGCTTTTTTTAATAGATGAAGTGATTCAAGAGGCTGGTTTATATGTATAATACATGCATAATATTGTAGAGAAACACTGACGAATTTACAGGTTTCTAATGTGATGTCGTGAATAAACACATTTTTTGCGCTTACATTGCAAACGGTGACTGAACCCCACGAGATAAATCAAAATAATGTACCCGGTATTGTACTCCTAAAAAAGGTCAACAAAAAAGTCCGCGAAGGTATATGTCTATCTCTTAAGGATAACCCACAATAACCATTTTTTATCCTTTACATTTTACGGGAAAAAATGGCTTATTTAGGAAGTTATTTTAAGCAATACAGCATTAATCCTTATCCAATTAAGTACCTTAAATACATTGTTCATTCAATATAGATCAATATGGCCCTTTACAGCATGTAATTTAAATGAATATTTCCGAAGATATTACAGATTTAAAATGCAGGGACATACAAACTTTCAACATTGCGGGCTTAGATTTGAGCGTTGAGTGTTTTTCTCATGGTCAATTATATGTCGCTCTTTCAAGAGTAACTTCTAAACAAAATATGTTTGTATTGTCTAATGACAAAAAAGCTGTAAACGTTGTTTATAAGGAAATTCTGTAGTAGGTAGGTATATGGTATATTATTTACTATCAGCATTGCATCCGTGCGAAGCCTGGGCGGATCGCTAGTAGCACATAAATTAGTGAGTACACAATCGATAACCACTACCAAGAACCGCTAAACCACGATTCATCAAGTTGGGGACCTAGAAAACCATGTCAAGGCTGCCGTAAAAAGGGAAAATTACCGACTGAACAGCAGGAAAAAATTCATAGAATACTTGACATCGGAAGACCTTCGAACGTATTTTCTCGGGACTCGTGAAGGAAAATGTATTGCCTCGTTCTTGAGTTTCTTCGCAGGAAGGTGTGGGAAAGCCGGTTATATCTTCGTATACAACATTTCCTGCAGGAAAATATCATGCGGATCAGGTTTCGCACAATTTCCGATATACGCCTATGCGTTATGGAATGGAGAGATTTTCGCTGCTTTTCCGAGTCGTTTAGCTCGAAATGAAAGTGTGCAGGATACATTTCCTCCTGTTATGGGTATTTTACACGGCTTGATCGTGAAAAATGGATTTGCTCGTAACTGGATATAACTTTGGTGACGGAAGTACTCCTGCAGAACACGAGGCAATTTTAGTAAATGGACGACTTTGCTTAGGCAAAGACTGAGGCCTTTTTTTTCAACATTGACTGAAATTAGAAGGCAATAACCGCCATTTCTTCGTTTGGAAATAATGAGAATTGCTTCTACCTCATACATACATTATTTTTCCCTAATTCTCGAGGTGATAAGAATTGGCACATCAGTCCATTTTTCTATCCAAGCTCTTGTATATTTTTAAACACTTATACAATGTTTCATCGATGAAATTGAATATCTTTCGATATGAGGATGAAATATTGCACAAAGTTTCTTCTGAATTTCTGAATATAACGTTTTTTTCTTATTAAATTTATGTGTCTCGACTGCGTTGGCCATTGACACGTATTTTAAAATTGATTTTTATTGGAAAACACCAAAATCCCAATGCCAACAAAGGGAGTTCCAAAGCTCAACTTCCTGAATGTTCTATCGACTGCAGAACGATTCCTTTAGAAAATATGGCAATCACTTTTTCTTGTTTGGACAATTCCACAAAGCTATTTAGCTGGTGTGGACACCGTGGTTTCTATCTCTATATCTTAATTGGTATAGATTATTTGCATCTTTATGTAAATGTGAATTGTCTATTAATTTATTGGCCCAACCAGATTCGCAGAAATCTACAAAAAAAAGGCATTCTGTTCAACTGAGGGTACTTAACGAAATCTCGAAATGAAATGTATTCCCGCATTTGAATATCGACAGAATTTCTCCTAGTCCTATCCGAAAACTCGGAGAAAGGATTCGAACTTTTGCTCTAAATCACTCTGCCCCCAATGAACCCCTCGACGAATTTCCTAAGAACGAATCAATTAGGGCGAAGTCTTGACCCTCGAGGTGCATTATAGAATTCCCGAAAAGAAGAGCCCTAATTAATGGGATAGATACATTAAAATTTGTGTCGAAAATCCCCTTCGTGAAAATTTTCCCCCTCGCCATATTTCCGCATTTTCGGAGCTCTTAAATTACGTTACGGAAACGGAATTAGGTCGTTATTGTGTCAAATATGCAGGAAGGGATTAATCTCAAAGACCAATGGGGGAAGTTTTGCGGAATTTTTCTTTTAATACGGAAAATTATCTGAATGAGACCTCATATTTTTCAACTCGAGCTAGGTTTGTGAATGATATGATATAAAATTTTTGAAAATCAACTGATTTCTTTCGAGAAAAGAGTTATCATCTCTTGATCACTAATTGTTAAATTTGTTCATACAAAATCGCATTGAAAATCCATATTATAAATGACACCAGGTACTTTTCAAATCTGACTGAATCGTCATTTTTGTACACATAGAATACATAGTGGCCGATAAGGGAGGAATTTTGGATTTCCAAAATATTCCTGCACATTTTTTCGAATATATTCTAAATTATTCTTCCTGTGACCCACTTAATGTATACTCCATTCACTTTTATTTAATCACATAGGAGGTCATGGTTTCGTTTTCAGGAGTTGGTGCACCTGATGAAAAGTCTGTGCGTGTACAGAAAATATCGTTAATGACAAAACGACGTTGCCAGTTTCTTTGTTTACATCAAACTAAAGTATCAAAGATATTCCACATTTTGTTAGTTCGAATCGATCGGCGATTTTGGTTGGGGCGAAATATCGATAGGAAATCGCCTATTTTTCCGTTCTTCGTCGTCCAGAAGAAGTTTCCCGTCGATATGAGAAATTTCGTGCAAGTGTCATTTTTTCCTTTCACGACTTTTGGCGTGAGTACAAACGGCAAATTTGAATTGGACCAAAAATCGATTTATAAGCATAAATAAAGCGAAAGTAAGTACTAATCGACCTTTTTACACTTGATAACGAATTTTTTTTTAGGTATCTGGCCGTTTAGAAAGATTTCAAACGAAATTCCAGTCCCGCAGAAGTTTGGTTAGTTTCGGTATCGTTTTTGGTGCTCAAAATTCATTTGGAATGTGTACATGGACCAAAAAGGCTTCCTTATACGATCTTCTAACGAAAGCGACCGGAAAATATGGTTCAGGTAGGATTTTCGAGGAATTATGAGGAAAGATCTTGCAGAATGAAATTGCACGATTTTACTAAGTAAACGGGTTCTGGACGGCCATCATCGGTCTCTAAATGATTATTGTTGATCGTTTTCACGTTTCAGAAAAAAACACGTCGAAAAAGCTAAAAAAAAAGAAGAAATATGACTACATTGCATTCAACGGTAGGTGAATTCAGATTCCGATTAATTGAAATGTGTCACTGGAGCTTTCATTCCTATCAATCCTTTGCCGAAAGTAGACATAGGCTATATTGAACCAGAATACATCGGTTTTTTCGATATTCCAGGAGTTTGTGTCTTATTTTATAAGAGGTGAATGATAAATGTGAAGCATATGTTTGACCTATTCCATTTTATTTGTACAAACCTACTGTGGTAGTAATGTATGAATATTTTTTAAACTAATAAATTACTATACAGTCGGAATATTTTACTCCTTGTTCATAAGATCAAATAAATGAAATGTATATCTATAAAGCTTTCAGGAATTGACATTCTTGCTTATTAATTTATAACCAAAACTCAGTTACTATTGCATTGAAATTATTAGTTTCTCTGTAAACAAATTCGTTAATTTAGTTATTAGAATGTAGAAAGGGCAACATAGTGTTGACTTGGAACATAAAAATATTTTGAAAAATGTCATAACTTCGATACAGAGTGGAATGTGTCAAATTTCCAAGGCCAAAGTTGTGATTTTATAATTGTGAGTATATATATCCGTATACAAGGTTTTTTTTTCGAATTGACTCCTTTGAATATTCATTACGATTTAGCATATGGTCGCATTGTGGCTTGATTAAATTTCACCCCGAATTTGGAAAAATAATAAATGGAGTTACGCCCTGGAACGGGTCGACGTAACCCTTGTTTTGTCTATATTTTTCCGCTTTTCCCGTTTGGGACCGACCTCGTGGTCATTTATCTTGTCGCGAATATCGATCGTTGACCCATTTTTCGCCCTGTTACGTGTTTTATGCGGACGATCATTCAGATTCCGTAGTAAGTTCCGCACGTAAAATATTAATCGTGTTAGTAATAGCGAGGCGTTCAACCCGAATATTACGGAAATCAGGGCATCTGCAGACGGATGTGATCGAAGTGCAATTTTCACGGTATTTCATGGAGAAATTTTGATTTTATTGACTGAACACAGAGCTCATAAATTCATCGATACATACCATGAAGATCGCTGATTGAGATTTCAGAAAGAGGATAGCCAAAGGAACATGCCATCTGGCACGAAACATTGATAGCAAACTGATCTAGCTAACGAGAAGAAGAAAATTATTAACTTCTCTTTTTTTTGTATTTGTAATTAACGTGTCTCTGCAACTTTTTTTTTATCATTCTATATTATACTAAAACGGTAACTCTGTGGTCCGGCCCGGGGAATCTGTCGAAAAAGTGGGTCCAGAAGAATCTTAAAATCGCAGCGAAGCTGCGATACAGGAGAGAAATGCTTACACGGTCGGAAAGAACAATGATCGATTCGTACGTGGGCGAAATTTCGATCCTCTAGGTGAGGTAGAAGTATTTAAAAAAAATTCGCGAAAATCGCGAAAAAATTCGGCAAAAAGGGCAATTTTAAACTCGATAAAACTTTTTTCGCAGATACCCTGGCCGTGATGTAAATATACGGATCGAAAGAGAAAGAGTCAACACAAAATAGCTTGGTATTCATATTTTCCATAATTTTCCCATTTCTTCAGGAAAACTGATCAAAGTTTGACATTTCTCCTATAAAATCGCCCGATCTGCAGAGATCACAGAGAACTATTTGACATTGTAGCTGTAAGCTGTCAGAGTTTGGCCACAGCCTTCTATAGAGGAAGCCCGGAACACAATCTGACAACTGCGCTCAGATTCCGCGACCGGAGGCCTACCGATAAGGATAACTGTTTAAAAGGTAGATCTGCTGGCCCATAATAGTTACATAGTATAAAACTAAGTCGCTTTCGCTGTTTTCCCTATGTATGCTTAAATCTTCAAAACTACGCAATGGATTTTGAAACGCGTTTTTTTAATAGATGAAGTGATTCAAGAGGAAGGTTTATATGTATGATACATGCATAATGTTGTAGAGAAACACTGATGAATTTACAGGTTTCTAATGTGATGTCGTAAATAAACACATTTTTTTGCGCTTACATTGCAAACGCTGACTGAACCCCACGAGATAAATCAAAATAATGTACTCGGTATTGTACTCCTAAAAAAGGTCAACAAAAAAGACCGCGATGGTATATGTCTATCTCTTAAGGGGCCGTTATAATCTGGCCGACGGCTAATGTTCAAAAAGTGCTTTTCATTTTTCCAAGTTCACGCCCTCAATTTTTCACCTAAGAGCTTGATTTCTTTTTGAATTGAAGTTGAAGAATGTCTTGAGGACACTCCAATTTCTTCTCTTCGATAAAATTATTTTTTCGCATGAAAAAATCGACTACGGCTACGGCACATTCAAAAAGTGCCTTTCATTTTTCCAAGTTTACGCCCTCAATTTTTCACCTAAAAGCTTGATTTTTTCTTCAAATTGAAATAAAAGGATGTCTTGAGGGCACTCCAATTTTTTCTCTTTGAAAAAATCGACTACGGCTACGGCACATTCAAAAAGTGCCTTTCATTTTTCCAAGTTTACGCCCTCAATTTTTCACCTAAAAGCTTGATTTTTTCTTCAAATTGAAATAAAAGGATGTCTTGAGGGCACTCCAATTTTTTCTCTTTGAAAAAATCGACTACGGCTACGGCACATTCAAAAAGTGCCTTTCATTTTTCCAAGTTTTCGTCCTCAATTTTTCACCTAAAAGCTTGATTTTTTCTTCAAATTGAAGTAAAAGGATGTCTTGAGGGCACTCCAATTTTTTCTCTTTGAAAAAATTATTTTTTCGCATGGAAAAATCGGGTTGAATTTGAGAGTCAATGAAAATTGACTTCAAAATCGTTTTTCGGCGGTTAATTGTTCATCAATTTTTTTTAGAAAATTTATTGGATTGCCCTCGACAAATCAATTTTCATATTTTGAGAGAAAAATTACATTAGGACAGGCGCTTAATTAATGCAAAAAAATATGGAAATACTGAAAAGACTTCCAGAAATGTGAAATCGCGGGAACTGTCTGAAATTCCAGGAGAATTAAAAAAAAATCAAGCTTTCAGGTGGAAAATTGAGGGCACTTTTTGAATGAAGAATCGGTGCCGTCAGCCAGAGTATAACGGCCCCTTAAGGATAAACCACAACAACCATTTTTTATCCTTTACATTTTACGGGGAAAATGGCTTTTTATGAAGTTATTTTGAGCAATACAGCATTAATCCGTATCCAATTAAGTACCTTTAATACATTGTCCATTCAATATAGATCAATATGGCCCTTCACAGCATGTAATTTAAATGAATATTTCCGAAGATATTACAGATTTAACATGCAGGGATATACAGGGTCTTTCACGAGGAACCTCACCCATATTTATACGGGAAACTACTGAACGTATTTTCATGAAATTCAGCACTTATAAGTATTTCACGATGCTGATGAAATCTAAAATATTTTCAAGGCATGAGCACCTCCGGTTTTTCCGGAAATGACGTCAACTTCCGTTTTTCAAATTAGAACACTATTTTTTTATTGCAGAAATAGATTCCTTAGAAAATTTCAAGTTATTTTGATGTAACATTTTTCAGTTTTGGTTGGAAAATTCTCTCTGAGCGGGAAAATTCGAAAAAAAAATCGAAAATAGAGCTCCGCTGAAACAAGAATAACTTCGAGGTTTTTGGATGGAAAATTTTCATTTTTGGGATTTTTCAAGATGTAAGATTGATGTATCCACTTTGAAAATCGAAATCGCGATTCATGATACAGGGGGTGAAAAAATCGCTTTCAAAGTTAGGGATGACAAAATCGTGAAAAATAAATTTTTTCAAATTAGAACCCCATTTTTTTATGGCAGATATTGAATCTACGTTAAAAAATAATGTGAGTGTATGCATCACACCCTTGCCCTAAAATGGATATTTTCTGAGTTAATATCCACTTTAGGGCAAGGGTGTGATGCATACACTCACATTATTTTTTAACGATTTTTTTTTTCGAATTTTCCCGCTCAGAGAGAATTTTCCAACCAAAACTGAAAAATGTTACATCAAAATAACTTGAAATTTTCTAAGGAATCTATTTCTGCAATAAAAAAATGGTGTTCTAATTTGAAAAACGGAAGTTGACGTCATTTCCGGAAAAACCGGAGGTGCTCATGCCTTGAAAATATTTTAGATTTCATCAGCATCGTGAAATACTTATAAGTGCTGAATTTCATGAAAATACGTTCAGTAGTTTCCCGTATAAATATGGGTGAGGTTCCTCGTGAAAGACCCTGTAGAGGTGCGGCGCCGGCACGACTGTTGTTTATAAGGATTGTATTGCATCCGTGCGAAGCCGGGACGGGTCGCTAGTTTCGATATAAAACCCAAAATAGCAACGCTTACCAGTCCAGCTTCTCAGATGATTCGGAAACTATTTCTTGCATGATTCCATTGAAAATAAAAACAAAAAACCCACATAATAGTATACGGGACGTTTTTACGAGACACGTCTCCAGGATATCATCAGCCCGAGCACATAAAACGAATGAAAGTCGGCATCCGGGGCATTTGGAGGGATTGAATACAAAATGACATTTATAATCTGGCAGCAGGCATCGGACGGAAGCCGCTTTGAGATGGATATTTTAATGCGGCAAGGCTGCCTTTCATGCAGTACTTCATTTTCGAAATAATATTTTGATTACGGTTAAGGGCCGTCTTGAGTGCCACCGCATTTACACATTTACATATTTCCGATTCAGTTTTCTGTGAGGAAAATGCAAATTGCACCTCTCGCTCAGGTAAAGAGGTTCCCCATATCACCCCTCGAACCCGCGAGAAAACTGGAAGAAGCTGCTTCCATTTTATCCGAGAGGTTATTGGAGTTTGCGAAGAATTTAGATAACCTCCATTCACTTCGCTGTGAATAGAAAAATTTGTGAAAGCCTTATTGGTATTCAAGCCTCCTTCACGTGATCTAACGGAACAGATCGTTTTGTTTCAACACTTTCCGTAATATCATGGAAATACGACACCTGTTCGACTAAGGGCGACTTCAATTTAAAACAATTTTTCGTTTCTGCTCCATTTGATGAATTCCTTATTGAAAGTTTGAAATGATTTTTTTTTCCTGGAGAATTTTATAATTATTCAGTGATATCGAATATTTTGACACTCATTCTATATAGCCAGTCTCGTTTATGTCGAAGGTAATATAATTTCATTCATTACAAGCAGGACGTCCCGGGTAGAAATTTGTTTCACGCGGCAGATTCATCTTCAACACTGCCATATCTTTTGATGTACTCGTCGTGATTGTATGATGTGAAGGGCAATTTCGTTCTAAATTAAATATTGGGGATAAATAACGTATTAGGTTGGATGAGGATCAATACCCAATTCATAAAAACACACTCCCAAATAGAGCATAATATTGGAAAACATCTTATTACCATAAACAGGTATTAGCAAGTCAATCTTGAGAGAAAGATATATGCTATCGCGGACTTTTTTGTAGAACTATTTAAGAGGTACATTTCCGTCATTCATTGTATCCACGTAAGACTTACGGTTTTTGCAGCGCACGTGAAAATAGCTGATTATGGCTGATTTTTTTTTGTTATTATTGAAGTTATGGTAGGTATCCTTAATTTTTTCGGATGAGAAGTTTAGCCTATGTCACTCAGGGATAATGTAGCTTTCTAAAGGTGAAAGAATTTCTGAAATCGGTCCAGTAGTTTTTGAGCCTATTCGTATCGAATAAACAAAAATACAAATCTTTCCTCTTTATAATATTAGTATAGATATAGATAGTATAGATTCGTATTCTCTTTGAAGTAGACACATTGGTTATAATGTAATATGAATTAATATTTTCTTAATTTCATGTTCATGTTCTTTTATCTCAACTTATCAACAATCGAGTTCTCTTTAAATTGAAATAAAACACATTTGAATCAAGATTACAGCCATTTTTTTATTCGAAAGATAACTATATGACATCGAGTGTGACATTCATGTTTCAAAAATAATTTTCGGCATATTTCCACCACGACTAGCTCTGAGGAAAATTTTTCATGTGGTGGATGAACAGAGTCCAACTTGTGAACATCGACGAATAAACAAATTTTGATCGTCATTAACACTATCACTTACAGCACCGATATTTTCTTCTGTTGGTACAGTTCTTTTCTTGTTGTTGTTGCACCGAGTAGGGAAAATGTTGTCCGAAATCTATCGATAGTTCGACGAATAAGCTGCTCTCTCTGAAGGACGATTATTCAAACCATAAATTTAACAAAGTTCTCTATAAGTTTGACGAATAAAGCACTGATTTTGAAAATTAATTTCAGCAACTTATAAACGTTGTTGCGGCGTGAGTCTTTCCATGGTAATTTTTCAATGCTTACTGAACAGAAATGTCAATACAACATGGCCTCTACCTTCTGTCAAATTACAGTTATCCCTATCGAAAATTCTATCACTCTAGAAAAACACCCGATTGATGTAACCTTCAAATTGACCGACTCAGAAAATTGTGCATCTTGCATTCTTAATAAGTGCAAAACTCTTTCAAAACTAAGGCAGTAAAAAAGACCCATAATTCTCAATAGCTTCATAGTTCTTTTATATTACATGGTATCTTTTTATTGTGGTTCCGAATCTTTTCATTATCTTCGAAAGTCATCCGTTCTTTGGAATGTAATGAAAGAACGGATTCATTTCGTATGAAGAAATTTTAGTGCGTAGAATTAACATCCCAACAATAAAGACCGGCTCCATAATTTTATCGTGGATACTAGAGCTTCACCATTAATGTTCCGCTGAAAGTTGATGTCACATGCACTTGAGGATTCATAATGTTACACCGACATCGCTACGTCATAACCAAGAACATGAAATTTGCATTACCTTTGTGCAGAAGCACTTTCGAGAGTCTACATTCAGAATGGCTTAAGTGATTTATATGGAGTTTCAGAAAGGCAAAAATTCTTTTTAAATAATAAGCGATGGCAAAACATTCGATTATATGGGGTTCCCTTCAGAGGGGAATATTAATATTTTATATACTCATTCTCACGAAAAATTCCCTAACTCGGAAACATTCATATACATCTCAAGAGCTATTTTCAATCTGTTCAACAATTTTGATTATAAAAGTTGGCACCTGTCAGATAAACTGTTATCATCACACTTTTCCTATGAAAAACCCCGGAAAACTTTCCTCTAGAGTCTAGGGGTTAACTGATGACGCATCCCATAACCATTTTGGCCTTCTTCATCCAAATTGAATACAACACAGCTTCCAGCTTTTGTAGTCAGGTTTACACACAAGAAAGCCCTAGTTGATTAATAATTCAGGAATCATGATGCCTCGTCGCTCTTGTGATTAATTTGGAAGCGTTGACTTGGCATCCATCATTCCAAGCCATGAAACGGCATTTTGAATGGTCTTTCAGTACGAGAATATTATACGATTTTATTGTTGATGCGAAACTGGTGTTAAGGTGAAGTTTCCAGCATACGAGAATCGTGATAATCGAGTTATCCAACTATTAATCTTCTACATAATAATTTCCGATTCGATAGGTTATGGGCCCCGGAGCTAATTTGCTCATTTTCAATTCATCGGATACGATTGTCCATACCTACTCTTTCTCATTGTGGCCTCATGTTAGGCGCCATCAATACCCTAAAATAAGTTTTTGAGCCCAATTCATGTATTGGAAATTCTCAATATTTCAATCTCGTTGATTGAAGTTCAAGTCAAGTCATTTTTTCATCATCAGGAGACTTACAAACTTGCTGGTCACCCACATTCATTCAATGTAAGGTAAGTGATGTTTTTTTGTGTTTAATTCTGTGTTTATTCCTAAATCGTTTATTCAAGCGACCTTTATCCATGACAGAACAATTCAATTTATGGTTATAACGATTGCAACTTGCTGCTTCACTGCACTGGAGAACATTCAATATTCCATATAGACATCCAAACCAAAATGCAAACTGCTACGCAATTGAGAGCAATATTTTCATTAGCATCATAATTTAATACGACAAATACTCTCTTTTACGATCATGCAAAAATGTATGTTGTGCTAAGGCGGAAAGTAAAATTCTTACAACACTATAGTGCAGAGAATACTTTGGTAGTTTTGTACGTTCCTGTTCGAAAAAGGAAAATTTCTTAGCCTTTTTTTGATTAATCCAAATACCTATGCCACTAACAAACGTAGTTACAGTTCGAAATCTATGGCTGGTGCTTGAGAGTGGCAATATGAAATTTCGAGTATTACATCACCAGAATGCTCAACAAGACCGTAAAGTGTGGAAAGTAAAGGAACTTAATTTTCAATATTCCTCCTTCATTTGTTAACATGGAATCCCTAACGAGTAAAACTTGCCATGCAGAAGCTGTAACGCCGAAGCAGATCAAACAAGTTTGATTGGTCTCCCTAATTTCAACATCAATTCGAATCAATCGAAAGAGAATCGTTAGTGAGAATAGTCCGAATTAATGCCATTTCATCGAACTGAATATAACCATATTACACCGGACGTGTCAAAATTGGCAGTAATTTGTGGATATTATGGCCTTTTCGATAGAATTGTACCGAAAGGGATTTGAATTGATTGGAACCAACTGGGATTCATCACTAGAAATTAGATTTTCCGTCAGTTGGATGGACATTTTCCAAAAAGAAAAATTTTTCTATTTCAGCATTACAATGATAAAGCTAGGAAATAAAAAAAAATATTGAAAGAAACTGCAGTATTTCTCCAATAAGTAAAGGGATGAAACCAGCAGGAAATCTCTTACAACTAAACAAACAATCAACTTGAAAATCCCGATCATGATTACAAAAAAAAAGTATATAAATCATCTGTGACTATTGTTTTTTGAATATAAAATTTGAAAAGGTTAAAATGAAGTTTTTCTGACAGATATTCGAACTGTTACTACCCAAGAAAACTACGAACCCTTATTTAATCTTAAGGGGCCGTTATACTCTGGCCGACGTCTACGGCACCGATTCTCCATTCAAAAAGTGCCTTTCATTTTTCAAGTTCACGCCCTCAATTTTTCACCTTAAAGCTTGATTTTTTTTAAATTGAAGTTGAAGGATGGCTTTAGGGCACTCCAATTTTTTCTCTTCCATAAAATTATTTTTTCTCATGAAAAAATCGGCTACGGCACCGATTCTCCATTCAAAAAGTGCCTTTCATTTTTCCAAGTTTACGCCCTCAATTTTTCACCTAAAAGCTTCATTTTTTCTCTAAATTGAAGTTTAAGGATGTCTTGAGGGCACTCCAATTTCTTCTCTCCGAAAAAATTACTTTTTCGCATGAAAAAATCGGGTTGAATTTGAGAGTCTATGAAAATTGACTTCATACTGGTTTTTCGGCGGTTTTTCATCCATTTTTTTGTAGAAAATTCATTGGAGTGCCCTCGACCAATCAATTTTCTATATTAAAAAAAAATCCATTTGTATAGGTGCTTAATTAATGCAAAAAATTATGGAAATACTGAAAAGACTTCCAGAAAGTGTGAAATCGCAGAGAACTGAATTTCTGAAATTCCAGGAGAATTTAAAAAAAAATCAAGCTTTCAGGTGGAAATTTGAGAGCTTGAAATTGGAAAAATGAAAGGCACTTTTTGAATGGAGAATCGGTGCCGTCGGCCAGTGTATAACGGCTCTTTAATTCAAAATGTACGAGACCTAGCATCGTCATTAGACCAAACTTCGAAATGAGAACATTGTGTGGTCTAAATTCCATATTCTCATTTCGAAATCACATAAAAAGCTTTAAAACAATATTTAAAGGAAGAGAAAAACTGCAAAATTCAAACTTGTACATTACCAAAACAATGAACGACATAAATGAATAGTGCTCGAAACAATGCAAAATTTAACTCGATACAATCGTTACATCCTAGCTTCCAGTCGGTAACGAGCAATAAATGACCAAACACTGTTTTGTTGCAAATAACGGGAGAAATGCCTCACAGCGAAAATTAAACTTCAGTTAAGCTTTAAGTTTTAATGGGATTTGGTCTAACCCTCATCATAGAGCGTAGTTTTGGGGCGTATTTCATTTGCCCTTCGGCCTCATATAAATCGATCTAACTTTTTGAAATAAGGAATTATTCTCAAGTCTCGCTAATACTGTTAATGGTGTTCTTCAGGGTTCTGTGTTGGAACCCATTTTATTATTGTGGTTTACCAATGATTGGCCGTAATACAGATAGTTTTCATCATGTTGCTGTCTCCTGAATAACATCATACAGAGTGAGTAAAAAAAAGCGCCGAAAATTCATACCTTCGGTATTTATTATTTTGTAGGAATATGCTCGAACGAGTCCATTTTTATTTCAAAGTACTCAACTTTTTATGTGAAATTGAGGAGTTCGTCATGCACGTACGAGTGCACGTATGAAGAAAAAACCTCAGCAATTACCAAATCATCCTCAGCAACAAAAGGCCTATCCATCTCTGGCTGAAAAGTAAGAGTTGCTAACTACCCTCTACCCCTCGGAGTGCATGACAAATAATTTGAAATATGACTTGACCTGTTCCAGTATTTTTTCACAAAACGGTGAAACCGAAGACATGCATTTTGTGCGTTATTTTGTACCCATGCATCCTGAAAATTACTACACCCAATGAGAATTAAGTGTTGCAGAATGAAATGTTTTTTAAAAAATTACTCAAGGAGATTTTCGGATATGTATTGCATTCCCATAGTGAAAATTGAAAGGAAACATCTGAGCAAGGATATCATAGTCAGCTTCAATTCAATCAGCAACATCAACTTTTGGGAAATTAATCACTAAAATGAAAAGTACGTCGCAGTGTTGGAGATTATCTTTATTCCTGCTTTAATGGATCAATAGATGATTAACAAATTTGCGAAAATCATTGTATCAAATATCACGTAAATCATGAGGCTTAAGCTCAAACATTATTATTTGTCAAATATATAATTCACGTCAACAATGCATCATTACTTGGATGGTTGACAGACGTTCTCTTTGAGAAACTCTAGGGATAAATGGCATGCTGTATAAATATGAATAGATTAGATACAGGGTGGGCTTTTCAAAACGAAACAGACGAGATAACAGGCGGAATAAATTTATTTCGAAAAAATGCTCGGACACGTAGATTTTTGTTTCGAGGGGGACAACTTTCAAAGTCAAATTCACAACTATATCGCTTCAACCCTTAGTGTTAGAACACCAACCCCTAAATTTTGAATAGGAAAGATAGGGTGAGTGATACCTCATTTGAAAGGCCTTTTTATCATGAATTCAGCGTAATAATTTTTTTCTCATTTCGCATTCGTTTTCGAGATATTCAATTTTGAATTTCGTACAGTACCATTCATTCCGCTAACCATGCTATGTGAATTCATCAATTATTTGACTAATTATTCATTGTTAAAATTTTAACTTTGTATTTTGATGTCCGGTTTATGGCAGTTATGGAGTTTCATCAAATCTACAGAATGAATGAATAATAAATTTGATTGATTCAGACAGCTTGCTTGACGACAATACCATCTTTGTTTCAACTTCGAATGTCAATATCTCAAGAATCAATGAATCAAATGAAGAAAAAATGAAAATCCTGAATTCACGATAAAAGGAACTTTCGAATGAGGTATCACTCACCCTATCTTTCCTATTCAAAATTTAGGGGTTGGTGTTCTAACACTAAGGGTTGAAGCGATATAATTGTGAATTTGACCTTAAAAGTTGTCCCCCTCGAAACAAAAATCTGCGTGTCCGAGCATTTTTTCGAAATAAATTTATTCCGCCCGTTATCTCGTCTGTTTCGTTTTAAAAAGCCTACCATGTAAATGATGATATACAAAAATTCAGCATTATTTTTTTAGGATAAAATTGAACAGCCCACCAAACGAAATAAAAAAAATTCATAACATTTCGAATATTGATTAGGTATATCTCAATAAACCAAAACGATTTCTAATGAACCAGAGCCAGAGCACCAAAAATCCGTTGTTTTCTTTACCCAATGTATCATTAATAAAAATCCTCTTCGTTGTCCTTACCTTTCCGAATAACCATCCTTTGAACATAATTCAACATGGAAATACAAAATAATCTAACACCAATCCAAGAAAATCCAAATCGAATTCACAATATCACCCGCCACCAAACCTCAAATTTACTTAGAACACCGACACCTCCACCAAAATCGCAACACCGCATCCAAAACGACGGGACGGGGACCCAAATTACGGGATTTTTTTGCACCTACAAGGCAATAACTTGCGGACAAGCCGGTTGAAACGGCATGGAAGGACGGAGCTGGAATATCGTAGGTAAGGATGCTTCCGTGTATGACGTCACACTGCCAGGGATCCTTCCGCAGCAGCCCGAATCCTGTTCGGGTCAGGACCAGCGTTGCCAAGCGGTTGGGCTTTTCGGGATACGGGGGAGATTCGGGGAACGTTTTCTTGACCTTGACCATAACGTGACAGAAGTGGAGAGATGCGTGGGAATACGTTGCGTGGTTTGGCCGAATGAGGCCAGTATCACGAATGAGGGTTTTTTCGCAGGAATTTTCATAAACCTGGTCAACAAAAATCTTTTAAATTGATTAGGAGCATCGAGAATAGTTCTATGAGATACATTTCATCACCCCAAATCAGTTCTTGTGAAAGCAATTTTGTGCTCGTTGAATTGCTCGTAATTTTAGTTTATGTCTGAGTCGACGTTAGTGTTGAGGGTTTTCGTATTCACCAAATTACTGTTACCAAAAAGATGTAAAAAAAAATGTCGATTGTAATTCCGGAATAAATATCAACTCATATTTCAAAGGACGAGATGAAATTTTCAATTCAATGATGGAATATTGAACAAAATGTTGATGGAAATGAGTCTACCAGAGAAATTATTATACGAATTCATTGATATGGTATATCAGCATCAGTAATTATTGATAATAATTTAGAAATCAGGCTGACGGCATTGTTATCATAGATTTCGATGACAATTCAAGCAAATCCCAGAGCCGCATCCAGCATTATCTTAGAATTTAAGAAGTTTTGACAAATCTGATCAGATAAAATAATAAAAAACTCGAACGCAAAAGAATTGAATATACAGTAAAAAATGTACAAGTCAAAGACTTAGTTCACGATGAAACACCCGTATAAGATGAATCTCTTCCAAATAGTTCTGTATACCTTGCGAAAGATTCTTCACCTTGTCAGAGGCCGCTCGAGCCGAATCCGAACAATCTGGCAACGCAGCAAGGACAAAATTCTCTTCTCGGAAGTCGAACAGGATCACTGGGATTGTGAATCCAGAGAAGTGTTATATTTATTACATCAGCCGAATTTCCACAGCGACTAAATCTCTACTGAAGGAAGGGTTCAGAGTTTGTTAGTTTTCAGGATATATCAATTCCAAGTTTGATCCACATTTTCCACTGAGATTTATGAAGTTGTCAAACTGTTTAATGTTCATAATAAAAATTCTACTTCACGCTGATATTTATGAAAAATTATAAGAACATGAGAATTAAATGAAATAAATTTAAAAAAATTATATGAGAATTGAGATACGCTTACAAGTATGACCTTTTTATAATGAACAAAGTGTAGCCTTCTCATTACGAATAAGTCATGCTTTGCAACTACATATTTACTGAATTTTAATGAAAAATACGTACAGAATATGGAAAGGGTAGTAAAACAAACTCAAATGAATAAGATGAGATCAGACGAAAACAAACTAATAAAAGAATTCATGAATATGGAGCCTAAAGACGGATAACTACAATGAAAATAGTTGTATGATTTCCATATCAAATCCGACAAATCTCATTGCCAATTATTTTTCCCTCGGTTTCTTGTTTAATGTGAAACTGTAGTTGAGTTTAAGAAGCGTTATAAGGAGGCCATGAAATTGGCCTGGGCTGGTGAGTTCGCTCACCCTGGAGAATTGAAAAATGGGAAAGCAGGAAGAAAAATTCTTCAGAAGTTTACCACACTAATCAGACTCATATTTGAGAACTAATAATTCATTTTGGTCCAGATTGAAAATAATTGTTTGCTTGTGCACAACTGAGTTTGTTTCAAGACAGAAATATCCTTTTCGGGTCAAGGAATAACGAAGCAAAAGGGTTGAACCCTTCTCTTTTTACATCATTATAATTGCAGTTTTTAATCAGAAAGTTTTCATAGAAATATTCACATAAAGATTTCAGACAGCTGGAGCTTCCCTCTGTTAAAACTGTAATTTCTCTTTGCCTTGAACTGACCGGGAATCCGTTGAATATAACGGAATAATAAAATGGCTTGACTATTCATAAAATTGAGTGAATAGTGCTGAATTTTAAGAAAATAAAAGTATTCCTTTGAATATATTCTCTGTGAAATAATAACTGAGAACTGTCCAACTAATTCCACATTATGCGATAAATGTTGGTACCTCTCAGATAGAGTCAGTAATATCACTTTTAATTTCCGAGCAACAATGAAATTTCAGGTCTATTTTACAGAGAATCAAATAATTAAAGGCGTATTGATCATGCCGAAAAACTGCTTTTCCGGGGTATTAATTGTATATTGCACATCCTGGCTGAGTCGACAAAAACTAAATTTCCATTAAAACGAGGAAATAACTGAGTGGAAATTGCGCGAAATGATACAAGGTGGATGGCAATAATGAGCCATAAAAAGCCGGGAACACAAGGGCCCATTGTGCCAAGTTCTTATATTAAATTGCATCAGGTTCAATTTCAACCGGGTAGCAACAGCCTGGAGATTCTCTTTATTAAATTCAAATTTATGGAAAATCGTTCACGAAAAAAAAATAGGAAGTTGAGACGGAAGCGAATTCCAAGGGTTATTAGCAGAAGATTCGATTGGGTCTGAATGATTTAGCAGAGCTACGACAAGGATTCACTAATTGAATCCGAAATGCATTGTGGAATTCAATTACGGATTGAAGCATCGAAAAAATTCTCACAAATATTAGGTTTGTCAATAGATGCAGTAAGTTCTGGTCGATTTTTGACATATCCAAAACGTCATGAACCAAGTTTGGACGTAAAATGTTCTTTTAACACATAAGTGAATTTGTTTTGGCGTCATATACTTCTGGTTGCATATCCCCTTCATTTTTTGCGCTCTTGTTCCTAGAAACTAGAGCCTTACCATTTTGGAATTTTCGAGTTTAAAGTGGATATTAACTCAGAAAATATCCATTTTAGGGCAAGGGTGTGATGCATACACTCACATTATTTTTTAACGTAGATTCAATATCTGCCATAAAAAAATGGGGTTCTAATTTGAAAAAATTGATTTTTCACGATTTTGTCATCCCTAACTTTGAAAGCGATTTTTTCACCCCCTGTATCATGAATCGCGATTTCGATTTTTAAAGTGGATACATCAATCTTACATCTTGAAAAATCCCAAAAATGAAAAATTTCCATCCAAAAACCTCGAAGTTATTCTTGTTTCAGCGGAGCTCTATTTTCGATTTTTTTTTTCGAATTTTCCCGCTCAGAGAGAATTTTCTAACCAAAACTGAAAAATGTTACATCAAAATAACTTGAAATTTTCTAAGGAATCTATTTCTGCAATAAAAAAATGGTGTTCTAATTTGAAAAACGGAAGTTGACGTCACTTCCGGAAAAACCGGAGGTGCTCATGCCTTGAAAATATTTTAGATTTCATCAGCATCGTGAAATACTTATAAGTGCTGAATTTCATGAAAATACGTTCAGTAGTTTCCCGTATAAATATGGGTGAGGTTCCTCGTGAAAGACCCTGTATTCTGGCCGACGGCTACGGCATCGATTCTCCATTCAAAAAGTGCCATTCATTTTTTCAAGTTCACGCCCTCAATTTTTCACCTGAAAGCTTGATTTTTTTTTAAATTGAAGTTGAAGGATGTCTTGAGCGCACACCAATTTCTTCTCTTCGATAGAATTATTCTTTTCTCATGAAAAAATCGGCTACGGCACCGATTCTCCATTCAAAAAGTGCCTTTCATTTTTCCAAGTTTACGCCCTCAATTTTTCACCTTAGTGCTTGATTTTTTTTTTTGAATTGAAGTTGAAGGATGTCTTGAGGGTACTCTCATTTCATCTCTTTACAAAAATTATTTTTTCGCATGAAAAAATCGGAGTGAATTTGACAGTCTATGAAAATTGACTTCATAATCGTTTTTCGGCGGTTGTTCATCAATTTTTTCCAGAAAAATCATTAGAGTGCCCTCGACAAATCAATTTTCTATATTCAAAAAATAATTCCATTTCGATATGCGCTCAAATAATGCAAAAAATGATGGAACTACTGAAAAGACTTCCAGAAAGTGTGAAATCGCAGAGAACTGTCTGAAATTCCAGGAGAATTACAAAAAATCAAGCTTTCAGGTGGAAAATTGAGGGAACTTTTTGAATGGAGAATCGGTGCCGTCGGCCAGAGTATAACGTCCCCTTAAGATCGTGCCATTAGGAGGTCGAGAGATTTTTTTATACCTAGAAACCAAGCAGCGTTGAGCAGTTCAATGATTTCACAATTTTTCTTTCATACCATCTTCCGGTTTTCTGATCCAATTCGTGAAAAATTAAGTCATGAATTGAAAATTCGACAGATCGTTAGAGTCTGATGTGAACTCTTGTTCCACAGAGCCAACCAATTAACGCACCTGTGGGGTGGAAACGCTAACGATTTTCCAACCCTTGCAAAACGAAAAGCATAAAACTTAATTATTTTCGTTATGAAGAGGACCGGCCTGTTAATTACGTTCAACACGTGTAAAAGGGTGCATAAAACGTGATCAAGGCTCGGTAAAACCATGTCCAAATACAGGCAACAGTCGCAGTATGCATAATCTTCCATAGACGTGCAGTTTATTAACCTTTTAAATCATTTTTAATCCAGCGCAGCATCCAGTTTTTAATCTATGGTTTGTAAATCCTTGCTGAATCCTCTTTCGAGCAGGAACGTGAATCATTTTAACGATAGCTGTTTCGAAAAGCAAAATTGAATCCATGTTCCGTTAGATTTACGGGTTTTGTGTCGATAGTTGGACATTTATAGTGGTTATCGTGTCATCCCATTAGGGTGATTAGCAAATTCTGTAACCAATTACTCCGACATGCCCGAAATGAGATATCTTGTGTCTACCGAGTCAGGTGAGTCGTGTCCCGGAGTAGGAAGTTGATTAATCATTCAAGCTTCTAGAATCGGGATAATGATATTCGGGAGATGTTGAAGAGCGCATAGTTGTAGGTATATTCCCCCAGAAACTACGGAGGACAATTCACGTATTCAATTCCATTTCGAACTGATTATTTTATCACAAAGGCAAATAAAATTTGTAATCAATGAAGATTTGGAATCAAACAGAAAATTCGTTTGAAATACTACTCAGTTTTGTCAAAAAATATTAAAAGAAGAAGTGGATTTTTGCATCCTTTAGAGCTAGTTAGGGTATTTCCGTTCAAGTAACTGAGGGCAGAAAACAAATTCTAGTACCTAAGAGCATGCGATCTTTTATTTGAATAGGTCTTCTTCAAGAAATCTGTATAAAAAGAGTTGAGAATTGAAGATGAAAAACGTATGCAAACGCTTCACATTAATAATAACGATTTATCTCCAGATTTTATGAGATATCGATCCAAACCTTACCCATATTCTTCCTGAATTTGATCACTCAGAATCATTGTACGTACCTGAAAAAAAAGAGAAATTATTAGTAAAAATGACTCACAATATTCTGCATTGTGGTCATACTAAGAGGAAATAATAAACTGCTCCACAGAAGTTGGGAAAGTTCAGAAATAGTGTGACTGTTGCAAAAGTTTCCGATTTTGTCCACCATTCATGAGAAATTAAATGTTTACTCTTTTATATCTGAATGTATAAGTATAAGTTTCAGGTAAGTTCTTATCGTTTGCATTTCTAAAAATTTTGGATCCAATTTTGTATCACGCTCTTACAATCAACAATCAACAATATTGTCAGAAATGACGATGAAGTGTCAGGAGTTTTTTGAATTTGCTCTTACATTTTTGCTAATTTTTCCATAAACATTACGACTTTAAATCTATGGGAGATGATCCCCCAACATAAGGGGCCTGTAACGTTCTTCGAACACCTGAAGAAAAGAAGAATCATCACTTGGATTGGAAGATCGGACCTGACGAAAGATCCTCCCGATCCAAGAGAGAGTTAGGACTTCGTGAGAGGTTTTTTTAGCAGGTGAAGTAATTTTTTTACTGCTTCTTTGTCAGTGTTTATTCTTTGTTCTTGTTACAGATATAATTTCAAGATACCTGAATCCAGTTCGATGAAAAGGCTAGTTTTCAAGTACAAGAAGCTCTGTGACATGGATATCAGCATATTTTTTGAACAAATTCAGAATCACTACACATACACGAGGGGATAGAGTTTTTTCAGAGGTTTTTATCTGTTTTCGTGTATCATACGCAGAATTGTATGGTACCCCGTTTACATTCTCTCTGCTAACACTCAGGGGAAATATGTACAAAACGACATATATGGACAAAATGACATAGTTATCATAATTTGAGTTTGGATTGGAGGTATCAAATGCGGAACTGCCTACCAAATCACACGTTCAATTAACCTCTGAAAACTCGCAGGCGCTACTCTTGTTCATTCGGTCGTTATGAGTGAAAACAGAAAATAAGAGGTCAAGAGTTTCTTTCATTGCACCAAATTTTTGGAAGAAATGGCCATTTTTCACCATTTTTTTTTCATTTATGTTGCATTGATTTCGAACTTTACTTATTTGTCATTGTATTAACGAAGCTTTTTTTATGTTAAATATACTTTTCGTATCAATTCGATATATTTCTAGTTTCATAACGCTTTATGAACAAAATGACATAGGTATTTCAGCTTAATTAACCGTATCTACCGGACAACACCGAGACCATTCATCCCAGGCTCCATCAGCAAACAAAGAGGCAGGACTTGTCTCAACATATTCATAACAAAATATTCATCTGCGGCTTATAAAGGCAATGCATCTTAATAGATTAAGATGCATTGATGATCCTATGAGGAGGTTCCTCCAATCCCTAATGGACGATTCATATGTGGACAAGGCAAACGTGAGCCGAAGACACGATAAACTTAGTTTTAACTTCTAAACCTAATATGATTGCAATCAAATCAAAAAATGAGCCCATACCTCCTCCAAAGAAAAGGAGACACGTCCCTATAGGGCATTATTTGAAGAAATCAATGAAGAAGAAAATGTTTCTAGCAACTTTCGGGATGATGAAGACGACTGTCCATCTTTCTAATTTTATGACCTTTTTTCCCGATTCAGATCGGGAAATAACCAGTCTTCTCCAGGATTAGCACTGGAAAAGACTGGTTACGATGCATGCATTGGTTGCATTGGGCTCACGCATCTTGTGCTGATGTTTCTAGAAGAACGAAGCGTTTCATTGGTGAACTTTGTCAGTAGTTTTGTAACTATAAGTAGAAAAATACAGTTGCCTATTGCCGGTATGTCATTTTGTCCATAGCATCCGGACAAAATGAATTTCGTTCATTCCAACTTATCTAGGAATATTTTAGTTTTTGGTACTTTTATTTCATAAAGGTTGATTAGATTTTGTGAAGAAAGGACCAAAGATCATGGGTGTAGAATATGACATTACTGTGATTCACTACTAACAAGTTATGCCTCTGAAATAAAACCCTATATGTCATTTTGTACGTACTTCCCCTAGATTTGGAGCGGGAAACAGATTTCTTTTAAACAATACGTTCCTTGTCGCCATTTCTTCACACTCGCCTTATGTGGTCACCATAAAACGAAACTTCAATAATTCAATCAAAAATCCGTTCGAACCTAGTCTGAACTATCTCCAAGAAGAATTGCCATAAATCAATAAAGCCTCCATAAGAGCACACTAGCACAACCTATAATTTTCTCCCATCTGATAACGCATGCTCCAATACGAAAAATTCAGTACATCGTTTCATGCCATTTACTTTATGTGAATATTCACGACGTTGGTGAAACGGTAAAATGTTCAACTGCAGCAATGTTCTAGCTGGGGGCCTAGCGGAGCCATGAATAATGAATCGCTCCGTAAAATTGCTTTTTTACGGATTAATTCTCTATTCCTCGTTTTATTCGGTGCGAAGCCAGAAAGTTTAGAAACGCGGATCCTTATCGTCTCACGACTGGGCTCCGAGCTCTGCTCCTCGAAAGTGTTGCGAATTTCCTGATTCGATAGAGCGCCAGGAATGGGGCCAGATGGATTATCCGTCATGGAAATAGCGAAAAATGACAGGATATTCAGGGACCTATCACATTCGAGTCATTCTGGTTATCCTCGTCTTGGGCTCTGCAAGAAAATGTGAAAAAAAGTGCTCATACGTCTAATGAGGTTGAGTGTTTTCCAATAAGAGGTGTTATTTTGAATAGCCCGCTATTTCAGTAGATGTTTGACAAGTAGAAACTACGCCATCAATAAAATTGGAACGATACACGCTTCAACAACACTTTGAAATCATTAAAATCTATATATACAAAACAAAGTTGTTGGTTACACCATTTATAACTCGAGATCGGATGGACTGTTTGTTATGAAACTTCATTTATGGATTCGTCTAAGGCCTGGTTATTATAAAATACATTAAATCTCTGAAAAATTCGAAGAAAAATTTGCCTATTCAGGAAATGCTTTTCCTTCTTTTGAATAAGGCCACTAGGTGTCGCTACGGTTAATGGGTGATAATTTGTGAAATCCACCTTAAGTATCATGTAGGCGAAACAAAGTTCGCCGGGCCAACTAGTTCACAATAAAAATGGTGAAAATTTGGCAGAGACGGTTTGTAAAACGCGGACATTTTTGGCGGCAATTCAGACGACGAAATGATATGTGGACTACTGTATTTGAACCTTTTTTGACTCTCTTTGTAAGACGGCGTCTTTTTCTACACCCTGTGGCTAAATTCGCATTTTCCAGTTCGAGAACCTAATTGAAATTGACGAATTTGTGGAATCTCTTGTCGAACCTTATGGTTTGCGATTATTCCCGGCTCAAAATTCGAAAATACAGAAATCTTGTCGTGATGGATTGTGCCAAAACTGGAGCAAGCTAAGAATCTTGCAGCATTTTCTCTGCAGGTCACTTCCAAATGACTGCGATAAAAGCTCGAAACGAAGCGGAATTCGTACAGTGCATGCTGTCCGTACAAAGTACGAGAGACACGAAGCAAAACAAGAGAAAATCCTGAAAATGCATCTGCGATTTCAGGACGAACTATGTTTTCTACCAGACTCCGGAAAATTCATAATTCATACGTTTCCATCACGATCGCGATTTATTTCCGTTCTGGAAATAAACCAACAAAATACATCCTATTGATGTCTGCGTGTTATCCCCTATTGCTGGAAAACTTCCCCTACGTCACCAGTTAGTAAAATTGAATCCCAAATACCAAACCCCCATTTCTCATATTTCGATCTTGCGGTCTCCAGATATTCGACTTGATTAATGTCTGCAGGGAAAAGTAGAGCAGACGGGGACAGTTTGGAGTTTCAATTCAGCGATTGTTCAGGGGGAAGATTAGAGGTTGTTGGGGTTGTAATAGAGATTTATGTTTTTCGTTTTGTCCTAAAGGGGTAACGTCGTGTTCTAGTTGTTTTCGAGGAAATTTCGGTGAGAGGCTGGCAAAGGTATCCCGAAAGACCCTTTCACCTCCAGGAAATACCTGAAAACCTGCTGTAGAGAATGAGAATCAGTCGATTTTTCTTATACAAGCGTAGGATGAACAAACTCTGTCTGAAGGAAAAAATACAGAATCAGGAATTATACTTCATAATTCATTCGGAGGCAAAACAAAGACCAGAAGATTAAAAGAAGGAAATTGTCTTTCCCCTTTTTTCCATCACAACGAACTGAGATACAAATACATTGTTCCATCTTGGAAACAAGAGAAACCTATTACTAGCCTCAATCCCATCAGATCTATAATTAATGGCAAAAATACCATACAAAGTATATTTCATTACCATGTGGACAAAAATGTATGGAAACTAATTATATTTCGTGAGAATGAGTCTCGCCCTAAGGCTAGCATGCCTATATCATTCCAGCCGTTGTGAGAACATTTGTCTGTCCGAATGAAGTTCTCGTTGACATCGAGCTGACAATAGCCTGCGTGCAAGATACATCTTTCTATCGTCTTTATGTGTTGTTGCAGTGGACTTCACGGTTCTACATGTAGGATTTATCACTCACCAGCATCTTCACCCCTGGTATCACTTCCTTCTAATATGTCCTTCAATTCAATCAATTTAGCCTGGCTGAACTGATGTTCAAATGCACAAATAAGCTGAAGAACCTGATACGAAAACTTAATGGAAAATAATACAAGATGTCACTGCAGAAATCAAGTGGTCGATGAATTTAATTTGGTGCTTCCTCAAAAGGTGCTGAAAATGGCTGATCCTATCAAGAGGGATCTTGGATGTATTCCTCTCTTAGACTATATATAGTAATATAGTCAAATATTCCGCTCAGAACTAGTAGGTATCTCTGGTTTATAAGTTGTGCTGTTCAATGATGAAATGGATGATCCAATAAATCTGCTGGTATACATGAAATCCAAGCACACTTTGAAGCTTCATGGTACATGGTAGAAACCTTGGAACACCATCATTTCATTGTACCATGGTTGTCACAATGTGAGTGCGCCTTTTCATACTGCCAGAAAAGATCAGATGCAGGTTTTTGCATGTATACGAGCTACGAGCATGTATTGATATCTAGTTAGCCTAGACCAGTTCCCTGCATAAACAAAATATTGCGATACCATATCAACGAACAATAACTCATTAGAAGTGTCAGTGTAGAGTTCAAAGTCAGAAAAGTAAACCAGAGTTACGCAATAAATTTAAAAAAAAGATGTCCACCGAAATTGTAAAAATCGAAAAATTGGAGTATCGAGCCATCATCAAGTACCTGTATTCAAAAGGGTTAAGAGATAAGCAGATTTACGAAGATATGCTTAATACTCTTGGTGATCAATGTCCTTCGTATGCGACCGTGAAAAATTGGAGTGCAAGCTTCAAAGGAAGTCAATTTACCATTGGAGATGATGACCGATCGGGAAGGCCAGTTTCTGTGTCAGTCCCCGAAAATGTCGATGCAGTTTATGACATAATTTTATCAGACCACCGAATTGGGCTAAAACGGATATTTGAAGCACTGAAAATTTCATACGAACGCGTTCATCATATAGTTCACGTCAATTTGTACATGAGAAAAATTTCTGCAAAATGGATCCACAAATGTTTGAATGATGACCAAAAGCGTGCAAGGGTAGAAGCATCGCGTTCGATCTGTGCTCAATTTGAAAACGATGTAGACTTCTTAAACCGAATTGTTACTATGGATGAGACTTGGGTACATTTCTACGATCCAGAAACAAAGCAACAATCGATGGAATGGCGACACTCTGGTTCTCCAAGACCTAAAAAGTTTCGTGTCCAAAAATCTGCTGGAAGAGTTCTTGCTTCAGTTTTTTGGGATTGCCATGGAGTAGTCAGGATTGATTTTCTGGATAAGGGTAGAACAATAACTGGAGATTACTATTCGACATTACCGACTCCTCTACGGAAAAAAATTAAAGAGAAAAGACGCAGAAAGCTATCCAAAGGGGTTTTGTTTTTACAGGACAAGGCCCTAGTACAGGAATCTCATGTTGCCATGCAAAAAATTTGTGATTTAGGGTTCGAATTACTAGAACACCCTATTCACCAGATTTGTCTCCGTGTAATATCTCTTTCCTCAACTGAAAAAAAGTTCGAAAGGTCGTAAATTTTCTTCCAACGAGGAGGTAATAAAAGCTGTGGAGGACTGGTTTGCAGAGCAAGAAGAAACATTTTTTTTTTAAAGGTCTAGAGACTTTGTAGGTTCGCTGTAATAAATGTGTTCAATTAAGAGGAGAATATATTGAGTAATAAAATATTTTGACATTGAAATTTTGTTTGGTTCTATAGTAGGCTGAGAATTTTTCAATAAATCCTCGTAATTTGCAGATATTGAAAATGGTTCTTATTGATTCCAAACAGTCTCTTAGATATTTCACATTCAAATTCAAATTTATTAGTTACCCTCAAATATTGCAGGGAATGTCAAAAAATAAATGATAATAGACATAATTAATTAGACAAAAAAAGTCATGCTCTATTCTCTGCTTGAAGATTATATTGTATAAATCCCTTTGCCACGGCGGAATTTTATGTGGAAATCTACAGTGCCACTTGAAAAAACAGAAACGTATTGCATAATCCCAGAGCAGAGTTCTGGGATGGCCTTTCGAAAAGGAGAAACATCGTACTCGTTGTTACGAAAAATAACCAGATGCTGCACACAGCACAGTTCAAGAGTTCCTAGAGCTCGTTATTCCCATTCCCCCGAGCATGAATCGTGAACTTATGATAAAATCGGTATTATTCAGGACAACAAGACGGTGAAATCGAAATCCAAGAAGATACGGCGGCCAAATTGAAACCGATCTAGCATCTTGATCTCGTCGTCAGCGCCACAAACGGGGGGGTCGAGATTACTTGTTGAAAGAACATCTGGTCTTGATGCAACTGGAAGGTAGGTAGGTTCGGTGGAAATTGTCGAGGGGGAGTCAAGTGGGTGACGCTGCAAAAATTTCAGGGGGAGTCGCGAAATTCGGATGAGAGCAGCGCGTTTTGCTGGTTGAGATAAGAACTTTTTTATTTGGAGCTTCTCATAATCAATCATGAATCATTCTATTCATTCTGGTTGACTGAATATGGGGGAATTTTAAGTTTATTGAGGAATCGAATCAATGTTGAATCATGAGACGATATTACAGATAGGAACTGGGAAATGGCACAATACAGGGTGAGTCTTCGACTTGTACATATATTTTAACTGAAGATTCTTGAGGTCAAAAGACACCTTTTTTTCATTTTCCATTTTTCATAGACATACCCATTTAAAAAAAAATTGGGCTGACTACGTCTCTGAAATGATCTTCTGGAATTGATGCAAAGTTCATATTTCCCGATAGAAATTGAATTGATACATTTAGGAAATACTCAAGTACTAACCTTATCCGAATAAGAATGTTTAAACACGATAATTTCAACAAAAACAGTTAATTTCATCGGATTATATCTGCAACTAAAAAGCCACATTCATCCCACCAACACAAGTACCTTCTTCGATCTTTCTGCAGATTAGTTTGTAAACACTAATAATTTGTTCATTCAGATTTTTATTATTAAACAATCTAACCTAATCTAATTTGTATCGATTCTGTGAATGTTTGCACAGAAATTTCAAAAAGATGTTGTCAGCTTGCTGATATTTTCATGCAGGTTAAGGATTTTTTACGAAGCATAGTATAAATATCTATGAATTCTGCCGTTTCTATCATAAATCGACTTTGCTGCGAATTTCACCACGCATGCGTAGAGCGAAAACCGACGGATTGGTTATCTGGAGGCCAACTATAAACAATAACAAACCAGAGTCTCTGAACAAACTGTAAACATTATGTGAAGTTCTGATATCTGAATACATTCAGTGAATTATTGTTCTAATGTGATTATTATGTGAAGTGAATTAATATAATTTTAACCGTGTCGAGTTTATAAAATTCCAAGAGGATATTGTTTAGATAGAAAGATCGCCACAGATTATCAGGTATCGTATTATTTTTCATTAATTTCAATTTAATAAGTTGTTTGTATCGAGAACGAGATCCATCATTCATATCCGAATTTTGTATTTCATCGACATTTAACTTCAATATGGACCGGTAACTATGAATTTTCAATAGAAACTGTGCGTATTAAATCCTCCTTGGTGTTCAATTTTATCTCCCACATTTGTTGGATTTTATTATTAAAATATCTCTACATCAACGTTTTCCATCGTTTGTATTTAAGTCTAGCCAAAGTTAATGAATATTGTGACAACATTGTAAACTCGTTTAAAGACCAGGGAAGGAATAATATTCGATGATATTTAATTCAGAGACGCATTCAAATTATTCTTGTAATTAATTATTTTTTCGTCAAATTTCTCCGGGTAAAATTGAAAATAACTCGAAAACGACGCGTTTTATTTTAAAAAATAGGAATACTTTTAGTTTCATAAATGATTGATTCTTTCGAAAATATCTTTTTAAAGTGGTTTTATGGTGTTTTATCGTGTATTGATGAGTCGACTACCCTGAACCTTTTATACGAGTAGAGATATTGAATAGGTTTCGATTGAGGAATATGCACCATAAATAAAGTAAAAACTCAACCAAAATTCAGTTCATTCGAAATAACGGTTCTGAAGATATAAACAGTAAAGTGTTTTTTTCATGGATTTTCAACACCCTGTATCTCCCGAACCAAACCGAATTTTGAAAAATGGTATAGGAAAAAAGTGTTTCGTTTGATGAGAAGAATCTACAGTTAAAATATATGTAGAAGTCAAAGACTGACCCTGTATATTTCAGTTGTTGGAACCCACTATTTAGAACATTGCCATCTGCTGGTCATTTCAAAACTTTTCGTGGAACATCTTGAGAACTCTACGAAATGAGAACAATTGCAAACCTAGTAAAATTCCGGTTAAAAAATAAAAGTCCGGCGTTTCCTTGCTAAACATATATTCTTTTTGAAATGAATTAATCCACTTATCCACTGCAGTGATTAATATTGAATGAGTTTCAAAAATGAAAGATATGAAAACGAATGATATTTCAGCTTAATTTTTCAGGAGGAACAGGAAACTGAATTCTGACAGGGGAAACGTATTCCCATCCAATCCTACTGCCCATCCGCCATTTCATGAATATAAAATGAGATAACGTGCCATCCAAAGGGTGGAATTTTCATCGTCATGATTATACAAAAGCTTATACGTTATTTCAGAAGATAAATTTTGAACGTTTCACATTTATATATCCGTATTCACGGTGCAGATTTTACCTTAGGGTGCTTTAGACTTGATATGCATAATGAAGATATGATACTGTCTCGTTGTGAAAATTAGAAAGTGATGAATTTCCCACAGACTATTCGCAGATGAAGAATGATAATTATGGTGCATATAAGATAGCCGGTAATCTTGTGATTTAGTTTCACCTTCACTATCCACCAATCAGTTATCAATTATGCTTTTTGGAGAATTATACGAACCAAAAGGTGCATCATCCATATCATTATTGATGATTGAAAGAGAGAACATGGGCGTTTGTATGTAGAAGACGTGTCCAGAATAATTTTATTTTCCCTCAAAGTATACAGAGTGTTTCACATGATCTATGACAGCTATTGGTAGTTGATATGTGGTTCATTTTAAAAATTATTTCCCAAATAAAAATGTGTTCCATTCGATTTCGTTTGAAAGTTACAAGCGTGTCAGAATATTGATCCACTGGGCTCACTTTAGTTAAAAATAGACGATATGAATTTCGACATCCACTAATATATTATTGATTATCTATCGGCTGTAGAACTTTAAATTGAAATAAAAAACATTCAAATCAGGAGTGGAGCCAAATTTTCTGGCCAGTATATTGACCTCTTCGTTTCCTAATGAATGACCGGGAACCCAGATTAAAAAAACCTTATTCTTCTTGCCTACCTCATTCAGTTTGTTCCGGCACTCCCAAATCAGCTTTGAGTCAATGACATAGGAGCTCAGTGCTTTAACGGCAGCTTGACTATCTATGTGAATAGCTAAATCACAATTCTGATAGGTTCTTTCTAGATTTCTTCCGATTGCAAGTATTTCCGTTTGAAGGACGCTTGTACAGGAGCCTAACGATAGTGCACACTTGGTACTTGTCCCGTAAATTCCAGCGCCAGCTCCTGTAGCGGTTTTAGAACCATCTGTTTACCATTTTATTGTATTTTCTTTGAGATTATAGTCGATGTATACCCATTCCCAATACTCTCTTTTGCTTAGCATTGTACTGGAGTTTTTCTCAATGCTTACTTTCTTGATCATTGATGATGAGATGTATTCATTCAGAGAGGACCAAACTGATTCTCTCATTGCCTGTTCCTTCTTTAGATATTCTGAGGATGGCCTGATGGGCTACCCTACCTTATCAATCACTAGATGTAGAGGTGTGAGGTCTGTGATGATCTCAAGCGCCCTAGTTGGGCACGTTCTCATATTCTAAGGTTTACTCACTTATATCTAAATGGTTTTTTTGCTGCTCGTTTGACCACTTTTTCAGTTATGTATTGTTTTACTGTCTTACAACTTTGAATCAAAATCTGAAAATTTGTTTTGTCATAATCCCTAGACGACAGCTAAGTGCGGATGAAGCCAATAGGGCTATTGGTATGATCGAGACGACCCCTCTTGAAATGATTTATATGGAACTGACAAGCAGAGATAACATAGTATGTTACCTGTAATTTAATCGACGGTTGTCGACGTAAAAATATGACCATATAGCACGATTATTTCTCAATAAAAAAAGTTGTAGAATTAATTTTCCAAAGACATAACGATTGCCTTCATGAATTATGATTCCAACCATCGAGTCCCGTTGCTCGTTCACATAATCGAATGCGGAAGGATTTAATGAGGATGATCGCCTTAATGAACCTGGCAGAGAACTGGTTCCAAAACGCACGAAACTGTGCTGAAAACAAGCGATCCGGGTCAAGTGCAAAACAATCGGCCATAAACAAAGGCTGATACCCTTTTGTGAAGGCTAGAATAGGAGCCCTCGAGAGGGAGCTCATTAACAGAAACGAAAGGGATTCGAAAGCAAGTATTTGTGCTCTTCTGCACACTCGTCATCTCCGACACTTCTGTGGGAACGCAAACGGCGAAATTGCTTCTTCGGCGGGCTGAAAGAATGCCGTAATTAAGGTTGTCACGCCGCAATATTGCGAAGAACTAAGGATGTGTGCACACTTGGGTGGTTAGGACAAGAAAAAGTTTGTATGTGGTGAATCAAAGAGGAATTTTTTTTTCACAGGAATATGCTGTATCGATTCATGAGATCCTTTGCAGTATTTTTGACGAGATATACAGGGTGAGTCTTTGACTTGTACATATATTTGAACTGAAGATTCTTGGGATCTAGAGAAACTTTTTTCATTTGCCATTTTTCCGAATTCGGCCCCGTTAAAAAGATATAGCCATTAAAAAAAATTGGGCCAAATACGTGCCTGATACGATTCGCTGCGAACACCTCAAAGTTCATATTTCTCGATTGAAATTGAGTGAATACGTTTGGAGAATACTCAAGCACTAACCTTATTGGGATAAAAATATAAGAAACACGATATTTCTCAACAAAAACACTTAGTTCTTTCCCGATTATATCTGACATTGAAAAGTCATATTACTTCCATCAAAATGAGTTCCTTCTTCGATTTTCCTTAAGATTAGTTTGTTAACACTAATAACTTGTCCATGTTTTCCTCGATATCCTAAAAATATCTCATGAAAAAAGGGTTTTTAATTCACTTAGTGATTGATCAAGCTATATCAAACTATTTCCTATCAAAATCAATGACCTTCTGTGAATATTTCACAGAACTTTTAAGAAGATGTTGCCAGCTTGGTGATTATCTCATTGAGGTGAAGCATTTTTTAGGTAACAGTAGAAATATCTATGAATTTTTCATCGAAAATCGGCTACGCCGCAAAATTCCACAACGCATGCGTATAGAGAAAACCGACGGAGAACATTGGTAATCTGAATTACCTTTGGAGGCGCTGACAACTGTGAACAAACAATCATGGAGGAAATCGTTTCTAGAGCTTTGTTGTTATGAAAGGGGAACGTGATTATTATAGGTGTTTTTGTTCGATTTCGGGATGATTATGTGAAGGTATTCAGTGAATTAATGAAATATTAACCGTGTTGTGTCGAGTCTATAAACTTTACGTGTATAAATTGGGATATTTTTTGTGGAGAAGTTTTTAAATAGTTGGTTGCTGCAAAGAAACATCGCCACAGATTAATTAGTGCCAAGTATCATTTTATTTTTCATCGATTCCAAGTTAATACGTGGTTTGTATCGATATTCATCATTTATATATATGAATTTTGTATTTCATTGACATTTAACTTGAATATGGACCGGTAACAATGAATTTTAAATAGAAACTGTGCATATTAAATGTATAATTTCATGCTGCCTGGTGTTCAATTTCATCTCCCACATTTGTGGGATTTTATTATTAAATATCTCTACATCAAACGTTTTTACATCATTTGAATTTTAGTCTCGACAAAGTTGATAAATATTCTGACAACATTTTTAACTTGTTTAGAGACCAGAGTAGAAATAATATTTTATCCAGGGAAGCATCCAGATTTTTCTTGAAATTCATTAATTTTTCCTCAAATTTCATCGTATACAATTAGGAATAACTCGAAAACGACGCATTTCATTGAAAAAACATAGGAATACTTCTATGTTTTGAAATGATTAATTCTTCAGAAAATATGAACCGTTTTTTTTCAAGTTGTTTTATGGTATTTTTGCGTGTATTTATGAGTCGCTTACGCTGTAACTTTCATACCAGGAGAAATATTGAATAAGTTTTGTTTGAGGAATAGTGAATAAGAGTAACAAATCAGCGAAATTCAGTTCATTTGAAATAACGGTTCCGAAGATATGAACAGAAAAGTGTTTTTTTCATGGATTTTCGACACCTGACCTCAATCTAATTGATAACGTTAGCTACAAACAGCATTGGATTCTCATTGGCGGAGGCCAAACTCTTCAGTGAACATTATTTTTACCATTGTTTAAATTAACTGAGTTTGTAACACGAATACTGAAAATAAAGTAGATACATAGTAAGCAGACGGTCTTTTCTTACAATTCTGTCACACCTGTGTAGTTTCATATCAATACTTTTAGGGTTTTAATCACATTCAAAATAGTACATTGTAAATTGAAAAGACCATTGTTCCTTATGTAAACATTATGATGTTTTTTTGAATCACTTAAATTTTTCATTTTTCGGTCAAAATAAAACTTCTGTTGCCAAGATGCTTGAAATAAACTGGGGTTCTTTCCAATGTTCGTTAGTCAATTTTTCCCAGGATTGATTAAAATATTTTTGAGGAATCTAACCACAAAAATGCTTTGTCACCATGAGTTAACCCAGAGTTTTAAATGTTCTTGGATGATAATTATTGAATACTTATATTGAAATATAAATTCAAATTCAACAGATTGAAAAAATACAAGACATTGAAAATAGAAATGAATGATTGCTGAAATATAAGGAAAATATCTTTATTCACCTTAGACGAATGGTGGATTGATCTCCAGAATACTTGTTCAAACTTGAGCATATTGAAAATACATCAATATTCCGTTCATTGGCTTCTCTCAAAGCTCTGAGAATTAGCTTATTGAAACTCTCATCAAATTCAACGCCTCCTCGTATCATCATCTCCTTTGTTCAACCTAACTGTATGCAACGAACTCCCAATCAGCCTCTCAACAAGGAGTGAGCTACTTTCCAGCAGTGCACTTTTGCGCTGAATATCCAACGCCGATAGCTGCACCAGCTCACCTGCGATTGTCCTGTTATGCAAAATACCGACGGAGCTAAGGCGGAATTGTGCACGGCGTACTCATATCAGGCATTGCGACCCGTCGATTAAACCGTGCATTATGGACTCCTTTGAACCATTAAATCGTGTTTAGTGGCGCTGTGGGGCACGGCGGGACCCGGGTTTTGAACTTGATTATTCCGGTCATGCTAGAGCGCTCCGATAGAAAAGTGTACGTAGATAGGCGATTTATGAATAGGAAGGAGCCGATGGAAACCTGTTGTGAATTTCCTGGTACGAGCTAGGGATGGCTGCAGACTGCTGAAAGATTCAGCGGGATTTGTGGAGAACGAGGATGGTGAAAGGAAGGGAATTCGATAGGATTAGGAAGATATGTAGGGCGAATGGGAGATATTGAAATTCGGCAAGTTTTGTACGTTATCACAAAACGGTTAGATATGTTGGGTGGAAAGTACAGGGTGAACTGAAGATTCTTGAGGTCAAAAGAAACCTTTTTTTCATTTACCTTTTTTCCGAATTCGGCTCTGTTAAAAAGATATAGCCATTTGAAAAAAAAAATTGGCTAAATACGTGCCTGATACGATTCTCTGGAATTGATGCAAAGTTCATATTTCTCGATTGAAATTGAATTGATATATTTAGGAAATACCCAAGCACTACCTTATTGGGATAAAACATTAAGCTGCGTACAGATGTGCGAGCCGAACCTATTGCGAACCGCTCGCGAACCAATAGCGACAATTATTTGGACGGCATGTCGAACCTCTATAGAGCCGCTCGCAAACCGTTCACGCCGAACCATCGATAGTCGGATTCTTTAGCTGCGTCTAGATGTGCGAGCCGAACCTAGCGCGAACCAATAGCGACAATTATTTGGACGGCATGTCGAACCTCTATAGAGCCGCTCGCAAACCGTTCGCGCCGATCCATCGATAGTCGGATCCTTTCACGAACCCAACGCGAGCCCAGTGTAAGTTCGTTAATCCGTCGGTATTGGTTCGCGAGCGGATCGCAAGTGTGTACGTGAAATTAATGAACATGACACGAACACTTCGCGAACGGTTCGCGATAGGTTCGGCTCGCACATCTAGACGCAGCTTTTCACGAACACAACGCGAGCCCAGTGTAAATTCGTAAAGCTGCGTCTAGATGTGCGAGCCGAACCTATCGCGAACCGCTCGCGAACCAATAGCGACAATTATTTGGACGGCATGTCGAACCTCTATAGAGCCGCTCGCAAACCGTTCGCGCCGATCCATCGATAGTCGGATCCTTTCACGAACCCAACGCGAGCCCAGTGTTACTTCGTTAATCCGTCGGTATTGGTTCGCGAGCGGATCGCAAGTGTGTACGTGAAATTAACGAACATGACACGAACACTTCGCGAACGGTTCGCGATAGGTTCGGCTCGCACATGTATACGCAGCTTAAGCCGTCGTTGGTATTGGTTCGCGAGCGGATCGCAAGTGTGTACGTGAAATTAACGAACATGACACGAACACTTCGCGAGCGGTTCGCGATAGGTTCGGCTCGCACATCTGTACGCAGCTTAACAAACACGATAGTTTTGACTGATTATTTCTGCAATTGAAAAGCCATATTTCTTCCACCAAAATAAGTTCCTTCTTCGATTTTCCTGAAGATTAGTTCGTAAACACCAATTACTTGTTCATATTTTCCTCGATATCTCAAAATTATTCCATAAAAAATTGCCTTTTCACTAAACTAACATAACTCCATTAAACTAGGTCATAGGATTCGAGGTCAATGACCTAACCTAACCCGTCTTCTATGATAATTGATGAATATCCACAGAGCTTTTGAGAAAACGATGCCAGATTGTGTTGATTTTCTCTTTAAACAAGGAAGCAGTACCAGTACGTCCCCTATCGTTAACGCTACGATCTTAATTTCAGTCGCCTATAAAGGTGCGCGACTTCGCAATGCGAGGTAGCCAGCGCCGCGCAAGACAAACCGTTGTTCCACAGACCAAACAGTTGGTCTGTGGTTGTTGAACGACGCATGCATATAGCGATAACCGTGATGGACTAAGATTTGTCGATTTCGATTTGTTTATTCACGCAGAAGAATGCAAACAGGTCCTGTGAAGACTTTCAGTGAAAGTGAATTAATGTGATAATAAACGTGTAGTGTCGAGTTCATAAAATTTCAAGAGGATATTGTTTAGATAGAAATATCGCCACAGATCATGTAGTGATATAAGTATCATTTCATTTTTTATTAATTTCAATTCAATACGTGGTTTCTATGGGACTTTCATCATTAATATCCGTTTTTCCATCATAGAGATTTTAGTCTTGACAAAGTTAATCAACATTCTGACAATATTGTTGATTTGTATGGATAATCAGAGAGTTTATAAAGTTCAGACATTCTGTGATATTAGAAATCCAGGGAAGCATCCAGATTATTCTTATGATTTTTGATTTATTCGTCAAATTTTATCGAGTAAAATTGGGAATAACTCGAAAATATGAACCGTTTATCTTTTATAGTATTTATTTTGAAAAATCGTATAGGAAAAAAGTGTTTCATTTGATGAGAGGAATCTACAGTTAAAATAAGTCAAAGACTCGCCCTCTATATAACTGCTTAGAGATTCCGATACCAAGTGTTGAGCAAATCCAAAACTCTTCCCAATATGCACGAATCTATCTCAATTTCAACAGCTGCCTCATGGACTGGCCACTGTTTCAGCTGCATATTCATTGCAATTGGATGTTCTTTTTTATTACACTAAGGGCTGGTATATTCATCTACCCGTAAATAAGAAACATTAAATAGCTCTACTGACAGTTAGTTACAGGTAGTAGATAAATTTGCCGAACGGTTAGGTATTTGACCCTCCATGGATTTCAAGAATTTTTCTAAATGCAAATGCTTGGAGAATGATTCTTCAAACTCACTTCAACGATAGCGGATTACTTTGGGAAATGACCCTGTGGAAGTTTCAAGCACAAACTCATATAATATTCTGGAGAATCTTAAATGGAGGATGCAAGGTTTCTCTTTCGTGAAATCTAAGATGATAACAAAGTTTAGATCATCGGTAACTTCAGAGGCCCTCCTCCCAAAAGTTTGGACAAGTCTTTCAATTATTAATTCAATTGAGAGCCTGCAAACAAATGACTCTAAACAATTCCCCTAATGTTATACCCGAATATTTAATTCTATTAGGACTAAACTGATTAATTGAAAAGAGGAAGAGAAGGAATTGCTTTCCCACAGGGAGATCAATCAATATATGAGGGGGCAAATTACCACTTGACCTCAAGTAGTGAAGTAACTACCCACTGATAAATAATCAATTTTATAATAAGATGGTAATTTTTATAGATTCCAATTTGTTAGATTCTGGGAATTTATTGAAGATTTTTTATTTTCACTTTTCTTCATTTCTTATTTTTTATTCGTCAATGCTTTTCAACGGTTTCTTTGCAGATTATTCTTTTCGACGAATGATTAGATAATCCAGAAAACTTTTTTCACTAGTGCTTTGAGAATCAAGAGTGGTGAAATCGTAGTCTGTTTATCGAAGTGCAGCTTGCAAATTATACAACTATTCAAGTGGAACCCATCAATTTAATCTTATTATTACACAGTCTACATTTCTAATACATCTGCACACGCTGATTTATACATACGAACTTATTTTTAGCAGCATCTGGCTCTGACGACGAGTTGGTAACAATGATAGACCGGAAACGCAGCCTCCTAGGGGAAGAATTAGAGTACATCCGGTTGGAATGCTTGATCACACTCGTGCATCACGATTCAATATGTCATAAAACGACTGGGAGGAGATCTCCAAGAAATATTTTATCGATCTACCATGATTTATGGAGTTGTGGGATGTGGGAGTACCATGGTGTGGATATTATTCTCGCCTTCATCTCGGGTCTTTTGTTGGACACTTGCGGAGGAGAATATACAATGGACGCAAGAGTTTTATGACCTGTTTTATGTCAGGTCTGATGTGACTTTCAGTGTCCAGCATCGTTCCGAGCAAATTAGAATTTTAGATAAATGCACGTACTGTCGTGGGATGAAGGTAGTTTTACAAATTGGCGAGTAACGTCGAGATTCTCGTATTTGTTTTGATTAAGAATGTAAATTCATGGTGATAAGTTCAACGCTGATACGATTTTTAGCAATTCGATTTGCATTTTCAACGAAATGCAAATCCTCACATTCAGAATAGGGAATAAAAATTGTGTTAATTCCTTTTTCCTCAAAATAACTCATTAAAAATTTAATTGAAGCAGTTTTCAAGAATTCCAATTGAAAAAATATGCTTTATTCTTCATACTAATAAAACTTTATGTTATATACTTGGCCTAGATTCTCTCCTACTACTCTTCAAATAGGAAACAACCTGCCGAATACTTTTCGAACTTTTCACTCTAGGTGTACCAAATTGAAAAAAGACGATGCTGAATTTTCCGGAAGTGAGTTTCAACTCGAAGTAACAGTGCCTGGAAAACCTTCCGAGGTGAACTTAGGGAATTGGATTTCGCATCGAGGTGAAACAGCTCACAATACGACTTTTTATCGTTTTCTTCTCGCCTTATTCGTTCGAAAGGATGAGAATTTCGCCATAGGGATTTTCCACCTTATTATATTTCTTTTCATTTCCTTTCTGGTGATTACAGGAAATTGAGGCTAGTTTTTCACAGGAATGTATTAATTTACGCCACCTCTTGAAATTAGATCGTTCTCGAGAAGGAAAATTGCGAGAAAAAATTTCTATCATGTCTTATCTTGCTTGTTTCAAAGAGTTGGATATCTTCATATATGTAGTTGGATTCTGCAGTACGGGTTGATTTGATGTAGAACAGCCTAGATTTTCAATTCTTCGAGTTTTTGACTAACCAGTTTTTCGAAAATTATTCAGATTGAGTGGCAAATTATTAAATATCTACGAATAAATTTTGAAATAATTGAATGTATCAACAAACCATCATATTCCGCAAATTATCCACTTTTCAAATCAAAATAATAAAAACATTGATTGATACAGTAAGACAAAAAAGAAAATTTGCATAGGACAAGTCATCAAAGTGTACAAATTACAAAAACAAATTATTCACCAACGAAAAAAGAATCATCCAAATATTCGCGAACATATATATATTTTTTACTTTATTCTTGAATTCATTAATATTCAATAATTTCAAACTGGCATGCAAATGATTGAATACAGTGATAGCCTGATAAATGTACAGGATGACTATAAATCTGAATCAAATGCATACATTATGGCACGTGATTTTAGTGGGCTATTACAGACTTTTCTTTCTTTAAAATGAAAAAAATATCTAGAAATGTTCAAGAACTTAATTATAATGTAGAATTAAATTGTAAAAGTGAAATTTCTGAGTCGTATTCCAAAAAATTCACGCTTGAGCCGGCTGTAATTGTTGTAATTAAAGCGGCGTTCATCACTCACCAAACAAGTTAGTCATGTGCTTGAAGACCAGGAGTTACCACATTAATAGGTGGAGTGGATGGTTTTATTATGGTATTAATAATACTACCCGCATAACTGTGTAAGTGGCAATGCTATAACGTCGAGTGTTCTATGTTCGAAACACGAACATAATTAGAGGATAAATAAGAAGCAACACACATAGCTGATTGTTGATTCTGATAATAATTTATGAACTCCGTGTGGAAGTCGATTTGCAAGATTCAGACAAGTTATATTATGCATATTATAGTCATTGTTGGAATTATCAGGGTATTTATAAATCGCAAATGTAAGAGTTTGAGTTGACTGGTATTATTTATGGTCGAAGAAATGAAGGAAATTTCAATTTGCAGCTAACACCATTCGTTACTAACTATTCATATGGATAAGGGTACTTTTATATGTAGATCGAAATATAGGTTGCAACAGAGACATAGAGACATTGTACCATCCCATACTAATTACTAGAAAGAAGAAGGGCTGAAAAAGTGTGCGCTTATAAATGTTTGGGTCGGTTGCCGTTTTTTCCTAAAGTTGTGAGGGGCTCAAGTCAAATATTGACATTAGAAAAAAGACATATGCTTCTCTACTGTCTAGCCTCTAGGTCTAGAGTCTAAAGAATAGTAAATTTGGAGTATTTGGAAGAGTTGTGAGGGGCTCAAATCAAATATTGACATTAGAAAAAAGACAAATGCTTCTCTACAGTCTAGCCTCTAGAGTCTAGACTCTAGAGAATAGTAAATTTGGAGCATTTGGAATAGTAAAATAGAACACATTGGGGGTTACAGCTGAAATATTGCTCAATTTTATTCCTGATCCTCCTTTTTATAAGTGATTCTTCATTATTCTCAAGCACGAGAATAAATCAGTCCAAAGGAACGTCCTAACATCCTAATTGACTCAGAGTCAATACCCCTTCAAAATCGGAAGAGATTCTCGGTCAATTTGCCAGGTAATTGCTAGTGTTGGACAAGAATATTAAGATGAAGATATAGGCCTTATTAGCATGAGAACTTGCTCCTCCGAAATTATTGATTACGTTTTCGGTATTCAAGCTGTGTAAGCCATATCCTCTTCCGGTTTTCCAATGGAAATGAACATCTCACCTATGTGCGTAGAATATATTTCAGCAATTTTAATCTGGTATATACTAACTTAAACCATTCCTTTCGAAATTTCCGAAGACGATGTGAACAGAAGAGATTGTTTTACAATTTTTGTAGGTAACTGTTTGAAATGGAGCACACCTGTTACAAATGGTAAAATGTAGATTAGTATTTCTAGATTTTTTTTAGTTTAATCAAAACTCAAATATGATATCTTGTAACATTTCACATATATTTATTGTCATCTTCAATCATATATAATAAGTCATGAAGAGGATGAATTATTGCAAAACCTCTAGGTATTTTAAATTTCGGGCGAATAAACCAATATATGATTTCGAATATCAGATAATTATTAACATAGGTGCTGTCATCAATTTCAATCATTTCCTGCAACCGTATTCATCACGTAGCGATATGATTTCGTCATTTATGGAATGGATATAGAATGCTAATTCATAGCAAAGAGAATACAATGAATTCCTGTCAATTTAAACGACAGATAATCACTGTACAATTAACTATACTCCTAGGCAATAATCAATACAATAAAACAACGAGGTTCATTAAAAATGTGCCATGGGCATGTGTTCAATTCTTACCATTGATTCACAGATTAAATCGATGAATAAGTATGTCAGTAAGACGAGAAAAATGCGAAAAAGGTAAATAGACAATCGTCTGAAGGCAACAATATTTGACATTAGTCACTAGAAGAATCTACAAAAATTTCCAAAACTACTTTCTTTGAATTATTTTTTCTAGGTTTAGAGACAGAAGAAGGCTATATGAAAATTTGTTATACAATATCAGATTATTTCAACGCTTTTTATTCGGCAACTTCTTGTAGTTTGATTCATTTCATCTCATTATTTCCAGTTGATTCTTTTTTATATACAGTAAAAAATAAAAATCAATGAATTCCAGTAACTCTTCGGGAATCAATTGGCCTTCAATGGACTCCATAAATCTTTAGATCAATATTTTTATTTGTTCACGAAATATATCCAAAAGGGGAAATATGAAATACTATTTAAACAGTTTTAACAATATCAGCAATATGCTCATCAATCGTAAATACTTTTGTACCTACAAAGGATTTCATACCATTCTGGTAACGTATTCTGAATCACCACAGGGTAAGCATCCAACAAAAATGCCTGAAATCTACCATTCATTTTCTCCAGAACGAAACAAACCCAGACCAACACTTTTTGAAGTGAACCTACATAATTAACGGATGAATTTCAATGCCAACCACCTCAGGCATAGAGGCATCGACTTAATGCAAGTCAAAACACGCAGGATCCAATCCAAGAGCTCCGACAGACTTCCTAAAATTGGTGAAGCGTGATAATACGCTCTTTGTTTATACAGTTCTATCATCTAATTATCCCGATTATAATCTACACACCTTTATCAACCTTGAAATTAAGCAGGTCAACCACCGCACGCGCAGCGGCTTTATTTTGGCGTGACTTACCGGTCCGCGTTTTAAATTCGGAACTTGCCAGGCTGATGAATTGGAATATTCAATTAGTTGTAGACGAGTAGGAAGAAGATTATTTTTATCGTTGAATTTTATTAATGGATGTTCACTTATAGCGTACTGAACTGGTTCGATGCGCCATCAGGTTCAGGTTGTTGTACGTTGGGATCTCAATGAGTCATAAGAAAACAGAATGTGTCATGGCTTCTTGGAAATCTATACTCTGACATCGATTGAGAAACGTTCAGTTTGGAAATACTGGAGTACTTAGCACCTATTGGAATGGAGAACTGGTACTGCAGATTAATGGAATTTTGTTCGATTAAAAAATGCACCGGTTCAGCTTAGAAATGGAAGAATCTACCAATAATTTCATTACATACAAGGTTCTGATCAGTTGACGTCCGGAGCTAGGTAATATCTTCGTAGTACGAGGATAAATTGAAAAATTCTTAGCCTACTATATAGAACCAAACAAAGTTTTAATGTCAAAATATTTTATTACTCAACATATTCTCCTCTTAATTGAATACATTTATTACAGCGAACCTGCAACGTCTCTAGACCTTTGAAAAAAATGTTTCTTCTTGCTCTGCAAACCAGTCCTCCACAGCTTTTATTACCTCCTCGTTGGAAGAAAATTTACGACCTTTTAAACTTTTTTTCAGTTGAGGAAAGAGATGATAGTCGGACGGAGACAAATCTGGTGAAAATGGAAGGTGCTCTAGTAATTCTAACCCTAAATCACGAATTTTTTGCATGGCAACATGAGATTTGTGAACTGGGGCGTTGTCCTGTGATAACAAAACACCTTCGGATAGCTTTCCGCGTCTTTTCTCTATAATTTTTTTCACCGTAGAGTGGTCAGTGTTGTCGAATAGTAATCTCCAGTTATTGTTCTACCCTTACCCTTTTACCCAAAAAATCAATTATGATTACTCCATGGCAATCCCAAAAAACTGAAGCAAGAACTTATCCAGAAGATTTTAGGACACGAAACTTCTTAGGTCTTGGAGAACCAGAGTGTCGCCATTCCATCGATTGTTGCTTTGTTTCTGGATCGTAGAAATGTACCCAAGTCTCATCCTTAGTAACAATTCGGTTTAAGAAGTCTACATCGTTTTCAAATCGAGCACAGATCGAACGCTATGCTTCTACCCTTGTACGCTATTGGACAACTTTCAAACATTTGGGGATCCATTTTGCAGAAATTTTTCTCATGTCCAAAAATCTTCAGTGCTTCAGATATTCGTTTTAGCTCAATTCAATGGTCTGATAAAATCATGTCATGAAGTGCATCGATATTTTCGGGGACTGACACAGAAACTGGCCTTCCCAATCGGTCATCATCTTCAATGGAAAATTTACTTATTTTGAAGCTTGCAGTCCAATTTTCCACAGTCGCATACGAAGGACATTGATCACCAAGGGTATTAAGCATATCTTCGTAAATCTGCTCACGTATTAATCCTTTTAAATACAGGTACTTGATGATGACTCGATACTCCAATTTTTCGATTTTTACAATTTCGGTGGACATCTTTTCTTTTAATTTATTGCGTAACCCTGGTTTACTTTTTTAACGTCGAACTCTACATTGACACATCTAATAAGTTATTGTTCGTTGATATGGAACCGCAATATTTTGTTTATGCATGGAACTGGTCAACTGGTCTAGGCTAACTAGATATCAAATACATCCTCGTACGTTCAAATATCGTCCGAAATAAAGAATGCATCCAAACTGTTATAAAAATTGAAGAATATCCAGTTGAAACTGGTTATTCAGTGAAATGGATTCGAGAGGAAAAATTCATATAGTCGATAAATCTATTAATAAAACATAAACGGTAAAATAAACTAAACTGATAAGCGATACGAAATCATAACAGTTCTTTGTCATTTCCGACTAACTTCAATTTTTTTCACTGTCAATTGGATTTATTTCCCCACAAACAGATAAGAATAGTGATAGCGTATCTTCTTGGAAGGACATAAGATGTAACAACAATAAAGTAAATGTTACTATTTCAGAGCATAATCAGATGGATTTCTGATGAAATTTGAAATAATCGACCATTGTCCATAAAATAGTTTACTATTATTTGTTATAATAGAATAAACTGAGGACTATGATCGTCTCAGGAGGGAATAGGTTTTTTATTGTTTACAGAACACTAACGATAGATATACACAGTTGAATAATAAAATAACGTGTGGATACTGGATAACGGAATAATAATGGCGTTCTGTTTTCCCGCCAAGAATGGCAACGACGTTATGTTATCTGTCATCTCGCTGTCTGCGTTCCAAAATAATAGAGCAAAATATAAAAAAGTGACTGCATTATATAATTCTTTCAGGAGCATTTGTGTCTTGACAATATAAACATTGATAAGCTAAAACTTGAAAGATTGAGCCCTACGTACTATGAAACCCAAATTTCCAAATGAAAGTACAACAGGTTCTATTGAAACATCTGCTAGGTGTTTTTTGTTTTTTTTTTATGTTGTGGTTTTCACGAAAAGGAATATCCTGTAATGTTCAGAGAACATCGTGAGACCCAAGGGCAAGCAGGTAGGAATTGGTGTTCTTCTTGAATTTCTGGAGGTTATATGTCTCGGGGAACACCTCCCTAGGCAATGTGTTCCAAAACCTCGCTGTTCGTTGGATGAGCGAGTCTTAGAAGAGAGATGTTCTGCAGGTCTACAAAGTTACCACGAAAGGGTGTGAAGACTTAACTTGATGGGTTAGTCTGGAAGAGACTGCCAGAGGGGGAACGATTGCTGATAATTCAGAAGAGCATCGCCCATGGAAATATCTATAAAATAGAGACAGATCGCCCAGTTTTCTACGGTGTTCCAGAGAAGTGAGCGAGCTTGTAAGCGAGGCATCACCGACGAGACGAATTGCCCTTTTTTGTACAGAATCCAAGAGTTTTAGGGTGTGTTTAGGTGCAGCACTCCAAATATGGAAACAGTATTTCAGGACAGGTCGAATCTGTGCCTTATAGATCATAAGCAGCTGACTTGAGGTGAAATAGCTCCTGGCACGAAACAGAAAACCAAGTTTTTGGGATGCACTTTTAGCAATGGATCTCACGTGATTCTCCCAGGAAAGGTTACTGCCGACAGTAATGCCAAGCATCGAAATGGATGACTTGAATGGTATGGCCACTCCCGACAATTTTATGCTGGGCACAGTAAGATCGGCTTTCCTAGAGAAAAGACATGCCTGTGTTTTGTTTGCGTTGAATTCTACCAAGTTATTAGATCCTCATTCAAGAATTGTTGCCAAGTTCATATTTATGTTGTTAACATTTCTTCCTCGTTCGTTTCTGATTTGGCGGGCTGGTATTGGAGCCCTAAAAGAAAAGGCGGTATGGAGGGTACTATCATCCGCGAAACTGTGCACTGGACACGAAGTTGCTTCCAGCAAATCGTTGATGTGAAGTAGAAATAGTGTTGGAGCCAGAATTGTTCCCTGCGGAACACCAGCATTTATGGATAAAGAGTCAGATGAAACTCCATCGACCACTACATGGACAGATCTGTGTTTTTTTGTTACTAAAAGAACCTTGTATATTATGTCATTCGTCGAATGGAATGGGGACTTTTCTCTACTATGAAAAGTGAAATTCTTCTCGGGCCAAGAAATGTTTTCTTCTAATCGTAGTGAATTCAATTTTGCTGTAATATCCTAACTCATAAACTCAGTCCGATCGACCAACGATGTTTTTATAACTCTGGTCCTTGAACGACCCAAAAATCTTAATAAAAAACAAGCTATAATAAAAAAATCATTTTTTAAGACAAGCTTTTATAATAACAACACTCCGCCATTTTGAAGCCGCCATCTTGAATTCCTCAATTTTGAAAAATCGTAATTTCCGACCCAGAAAACCCCCAGATACCAATTTTGAATAGAATCGGATCATAATTACAAAACTCGTCCGCCATATTGTAGCCGCCATCTTGAATTTTTCAAGTTTGACGGAAGAATCATCATTGTCGAACCCAAAAACCCCCAGATACTAATTTTGAATGGAATCGGATGATAATTACAAAACTCATCCGCCATTTTGGAGCCGCCATTTTGTTTTTTTCTATAAAAAATATTTCATGATGCATTGTCACCAGAATTATGTACACCTGCCAAATTTCAAATCAATCGGACGATTAGAAGTGTGTCATATTCAACTTGCAAGATTTGATTACAGACAGACAGACAGACAGACACCGGGACAGGTGAAACTAAATAAAAGCTTTTAAAAATATTGCGTTTCTCTTTATCCCGTAATCGCGTAACATTCTGCGTAAAATAGAAATGACTTCCAGAGCGATATTACTTCATTCGGTGTTGGGCTCCAACAACCCAAACGACAAGATGAGTACGCCAAGAATGCCATCAGTGAACCGGATCGAACCAGTCGCTTCCGCCTTATCAGATTCCGATCGTGTTTTCGCCTGTTATCCCAGTTCGGCGCGGCCTGGGACACAAATGGATGTGTACCCGCCTGTCCCGCCGATTTTCGGATTTGGTGAACGACGAACAGGTCGGGCTTTCGGCTTTCCGACGTTGCGAACTTTCGAATTTCACGGTTTCGATACAGATTCGATATTGGCGAGGTAGTTACCGCTAATTTAGCATGCTTTTACCGGCTTAATTGAAGTTGAATGAGATCGAAAAGTTTCTTATGTAGGCCACTGACGAAGCGACCGTTTCAAGCTTTTTTCTACCTGATCTAGTCGCTAGCCTTTGCAAGCTTCAAACCGGGCTTTTGAGCATCGTAAAATTCACCACCGACGTAGCGACCATGCAAGCTACCAAGCTAGCTTCGGTAGCCGGCTTCGAGTTTAGCATTCACTGGCATTCAGTTCAGTCTTTCTCGATGTTTCAAATGGATCAGAAAACTGTTGCTAGTGCTATATAATTTGTATATATACATACTGGAACCAATGGAAGAATTTCGGACGGAGGTGTGATAGAAAAAACAGGTATCGACTGATAACTGATAGCACCCCGAAAGTACCGGCGACCACCGACTAGGCTTCTCCGGACTCGTGCGACCAGGAACGTAGAGGCTCGAAACGCTTCGGTAGCTTCGGTAGCCTGGTCGGACACACACGGAGACTTTATACAAGCTTTCAGGCAAAGCTTGTAGCTCGAAAGTCTCATAAAAACGCTTCGTGTATGGCCGGCATAAAGGCTATTAACCCGAGCTATTATCTCATGACCCTGTCATGATTCGTGAGATATTATGCCGAGAGATTGAGTCGAAGGGTAAGGTGATTTTTGAAAGATCATTTCTGAGAGCAAATATGAGAAATTGTGTATGGCATTTTCTTTTAAATGAAGACCTGTCTCACGGAAAAATAGTAACATACTATGGACAAGAAATAATGTGGGCCTATACTCTGTTCAAATGTAAGAAGGAGCAATAATAACATGTTTGGCGCAGCGGTAGGAGGGCCTTCGTAAAGTTTCTTTCCGTACAGAGTCGAATCGAGGAGATTTCACACAATCATTCAGTTTTAACTGAACTTGAATTCCATTTTTCTCAATAATTTATAGAAGGTTGTTCTTTTGAAATTTGGCAAACTCTCGTCATCATTCACGATTTCTAGAACTTTAGAAATCGTTGGGATTTCATTCCGGAAAAAAAACGTGGACAATTCTTCTGATAAGGTTCATATCGAAATCGTCAACCGAATCGATTTTAACGGCTGGGCTCTCCTTTTAGGTGGCGTCAATGGTTTATTCTCTTCATATTCTCTGAGAATGCTGAATACAGCTGCATCACTCACCCCTGAGGATTTTGAAACAATTCCTACTAAGTCTCTTTTCGATAAATCAGGATGTTCTTTCAATTCTTTTCGAAAAATGTTCAATATTATCTCTTTCCCTTCAGCAGAGAAATGCGACCTTTTGGACCTTTTTCGTGGTGGTCCCCACATATCACCCTCAGATGCAGTATCTGTTTCCGAATTCGACATTGTTGTATAAACACTCTATACACTTTGTCAAAAGATTTTCCAACACAATACACTTTTCACAAAAAAATCTATAAACACTTTGAACAGCTATACCTTCACAGTAGCTCTAGGTATTTTGACTGGTCTTGTCAATTGAAAACTTCGATATTTATGCAAATCAAGATGGCTTTAATCCATTAAGGGAAAGGACCCAAACCTGGTGTTTCCCGGAATTACCTTGTCGGAATCTTGAGCAGCCGACAAAGAGTTTCGTACAAAATAATATAAAATTATGGACCGAAACTAAATATGTTTCGGATATTACAAGTAAATGACCATTATAAATTTGAACAGAGATCTTTTTCGAGTCTTGTCAATTGAAAACTTCGATATTTATGCAAATCAAGATGACTTTCACCCATTAGGAAAAGGACCCAAATCTGGTGTTTCCCAGAATTACTTTGTCGGAATCTTGCAAGATTCCGACCCAAATCTCTAAAACTCTGGTGTTTCCTGGAATTACCTTGCCGCAATCTCGAGCATACGAAAAAGAAATGATTTATTAGATAATAATATAAAAACAAAACAAAATAAAAAATACGGTACGTCGGATATAAAATGTTTATGACAGTTGCAAATCATAACAGAAATTTTGCACTAGAGTTTCTGAGGAAAAAAGTTCAAATGTGGGAATTGCTGACTCAAATTATTGAATCATTTCTATCCAGTACCATCCACAGTCCGAGTACGATCCTGGCAGTCTCTTAGAGCGGTCGAAGAGAGCGTTGTTATCACCGTTTGACCAATAGCAGCTTTATTGTGCGCAAACCAGACGATTCTGTTTGTTTACAAAGCTCCTTCTTATATTGAACGAACTATAGTTAGGCTAACACTGAACGCTGAGTTTTCAAGATATTCCACTAAATGTTTTGAATAGGCCAGCCATCATACATTCAAAAAGTGGAATACTTTGAGAATTGTACGTCAGATCGTTATACATATTTTAAATTTTGGATTTAAGTGTCATTTTCCGTGAAAAGAATAAATTAGAAACAGCAATCGGTCGTTTCTGATAGAAGCGAACTTAATGGTCTGATTTCCATTTGAATGTGGCAGTGGGCTGATTCGTTCCTGGAATCATTCGAATAACGAACACAATTTATAACGCTTTCAAATGAAAAACTTTTCCTGAAACAATGATTTACGGCTTTAGAGGCCTCGGGCTCCGCCAGGGTTGAATATTTATTAATACGATGCATATAACAGGAAAAAATGTTGGTAGAACAATGAGGTTGATTATTCAAGAGCTACAGGATACAGTACACATATTTACCTATTATGTTGAAAGCTCACAGTTTTTCGAATGTGTGTAGGGGCTAGATCGTTATTTTTGTAGTTAACAATGAGGCTTTTGAAATGAACTGATTGAAAATTAATACGAGCCATTTTTTATTTCAGTTAAAGCTACAATTTTGATCGAGCGAAGAGACAAATTCATGTGGGAAATAAATTATCGAGAACAAGTTATTCAATGAAAATTTGAGTACATACTTAGGTTAGAAAGATGACATTTCTGGTTTCAAGACGTCCAAAAAATTCTGATAAAGTTTCACCATTGAATCTTCCGATAGAAAGAGGAACCCATCCAAGTTTGGATTTTATTCGGAAAGGATCCAATAATTCTGTTTTTACCGAGTGTGAAGAGACTCGTTCATGAAACAGAGTTTCCGGCAAAAAGAGAAAACGGGAAGATGAACACCAGAAATTGCCGGAGCGTCGAAATTAGTTGGCAAAGTGCACGAAACTGGAATGTGTGAACTTGGGGGGCGAAATACCCATAAATTACGTTCGCTAATTTGAGATATGGCGTTGGCATCGTGAGATAGCGCCGTATAATAATTACCGGGGCATCAATTATGGATTGTCCGACTCAAACGTCGATGTTATCTGGGAACTATATATTGTCAGCTGCACCGCACTCATATTTTCATTGATTTTGAAACTGCCCCTTTGTGTTGTCCCGAAACAATTCCTATTGAACGCTCCATTTGCCGAAAAATTAATAGATAACTCATTCCAGCGAACAGGATCCTAGCTTTTCAAAACATTAATGTCATAAAATAATTTTTCAAATAAAACAAAATTGGCTTCTATCTTAATGTAAATGTGTTTTATTTGAATTCAAACTTCTATTACTCTAAAAAAAATACCTGATACTTAAGGGGACCTGGTACACGTCCGAGCTCGCGAGCTCCCTTAAAAAATTGGGCTTTTTATTTCCATGATATCTCAGTTCGTATGCGGCGTAGACCAACAATTTTTTTTTTAATTTTTTAATCATTTTTCTAGAATGTGTTTTACTCTCTTTTCTGTTTTTCTTCGTATATTAGGAAAAAAACCTGGTGAGCTGTAATTTCATGAAAATCTGGACAAACGATTTTATTTCCATGATATCTCCGTCAATTTTCGAGATAAATATATGAAATTTTCAGTAAACATGCGGAATAATATTTTGCAGAAGGTGTATTATTCGCTTTTTCGTTTTTCTGCGTATATTAGGAAAAAAACCTGGTTGAAAATATGACCAATAAAAAATTGAGGGGGCAATAAACAAAAAACTGATCAATACAAATTCTGGAAATTATTATTTCGCATGTAAACTGAGCATTTCATACATTTATCCCGAGAATTGACAGAGATATCATGGAAATAAAATCGATTGTCCAGATCTTCATGAAATTACAGCTCACCAGGTTTTTTTCCTAATCTACGAAAAACAGAAAAGCGAGTAATACACATTCTAAAGAAAAAATAAAGCTTTAATTAAAAAAAAATTGTTGGTCTACGTCGCATACGAACTGAGATATCGTGGAAATAAAAAGCCCAAGTTTTGAAGGGAGCTCGCGAGCTCGGACATGTACCAGGTCCCCTTAAAAGAGGGGTTTATACCGTTCCCGGTTCGACGTTCAGTTCAAAACGCGATTCGGGATTTCTCACGATAGAGACCACCGATTTATATGGGGTTTTCACTATTATTCAATTTGAAGAGTTCTTCAAGTGGGAAAGTTCATAACTTTTTTTTTCGTCGAAAAAAAAAACATTAATTTTTTTTTCACTCGACGAAAAAAAAAGTTATGAACTTTCCCACTTGAAGAACTCTTCAAATTGAATAATAGTGAAAACCTCATATAAATCGGTAGTCTCTATCGTGAGAAATCCCGAATCGCGTTTTGAACTGAACGTCGAACGGTATAGACCCCTCTTAAGGGGCGATAAGATCTCACACCTCTTCATCTTGTGTCCCTAAACCTAGTGCAATTTTCTAAATATCTAGAGAAATTATTTGCAGTCAGTTTTTTGTTCACTTGGCAGAGAAAAACAAGGAAATCCATTGTTTTTTTTCTGAAATTGTCATGAAGACGACTAGAAGTGAAAATTAATTTCCTCTAGGAGTATACTGGGTGATGAAACACTAGTTCTGAATAATATAAAACTTCGTTTGATTATTCGAAAGATTCATTATCTCATTACACCAATCTAACGAGAGCATCTGATCAAACTCTTCGAACAATCGAACTAAGCTCGTGACCCGAATGTGTAAAAATCGACCACAAAAGAAAAAAAGAGACGTAAAGCAGTAATTGTAGCAGAAATCCAGTTAGGATCTACCCACGCAGAGCCAACGTACTCGCAGGCTCAGATCTGATGTTATGTTAATGTTATGCATACAGAAATAGCACTATTCAGAATGCTCTTGTAAATGCGAATCCAAATAAAGAAAGTATTTCAGTTCGTGAACACGAGAAGCTGTATTGTTTTGGTAACCTTACATGGAAACTGGGTGAATATTTTCAGTTGGAAGATGAATGTGGCGAGGTATAAATAAACAATAAACACTTGAGGGAACTCATTCTCATACATTTTACTATTTTTGTGTGAAAAAAATATGATTCAGGATATTCTTTAAAGAATATAACACGTAGTTTGCTTGTGATTTCAAATTAACTTATTTCTATCGGCTTCCGATGGTTCTGAAAGCCTTATCTGGATATGTCGAAAATTAAGAGAGGAATCTTCATATACAAACTAATAAAAGGCAATTATTGTTGGAATAGCGCCTCCGTTGCCTTGAAGTTTATTGCTTCAATCGCCTTGACACAGCACTAAACACAATTGAACTTTTCTCTTCGATAACGTGTTATCTATCGCATGGAAGTTTCGATCTATCGTTCACAGGATAAAATAAAGCAACGAAGACTATGGAAAACATCGAAGAACACTTGCTTGATCAAATATGGATATCTAGTCTGTGTTTGTGGAAGAACCGAATTTTTTGTTGAAGTTTGAGCTTTACGTTGATAGGGAATTCCTGCATTTCATCAGGCATTTCTACCCTTTTAGTCCAAAAAATTTGGTTCAATCCAATCAATAAAAGCAACCGGTTCTCAATACGGATTCTTTTTATTGAAATTAGTTCTCTAAATCTTTCCAGGATTTCATCATGTTATAAAAAGTTCAGTAACTTCTTCGTATAATTATATTTCATTTCTTTGGTTCTTAGGCTTACATAGGACTTTGTCCTCAGTCTTCATTTATACAGAGTGTAACAGCCAAATGGAATAAATTCGATAACGAATAAATGAGGGCGTGTTGGGAAAAACGCTCGGAAACGTCGATTTTTGATTTTAAATGCGCATATTTGTCAAGAAAATAATATTATATAGGGTGTTCCATGTGACCGTGGCCAATACCAACTTTCTTATTTCAAATGCCACCCCCTGTATATTATTTATTTTTTGGATTCCTCAGAGAATTCTAGACACAATTCATGCACAATGTCCTATACCTATCTTTAACTATTTCGGAAGTATTAAGTGTTTTGAGATTTATTGCAAAAACCAACTTTTTAAATAAAAATTATTTTATTTCACAAATTCGGTACATAACACTTAAAACCTAATAAGTAATACTGATTATTTCTTAATTATTAAAAAAAAACAAAAAAAAACATTAATGTCAATGTAGGAAATGTTCAAAATGCTCGCCGCGAACGTCTTGGCAACATGCTAATCTGGTGTAGAATTGTCTTTTAACGTTACTCAACATTTCAGGCGTTTTTGCTTACTTTCTTCATATCAAGAGGTAAATGGGAAATAAGTATTGAGTGTAATGTATCGAATTTGTGAAATAAAATAATTTTCATTTAAAATGTTAATTTTTGTAAAAAATCTTAAAACACTTAATATTTCCGAAAAAGTTGAAGATAGGTATGGGACATTGTACATGAATTATGTCTAGAATTTTCTGAAGAATCCAAAAATAAATAATATACAGGGGGTTGCATTTGAAATAAGAAAGTTGGTATTGGCCACGGTCGCATGGAACACCCTATATAATTTCATTTTCTTGAAAAATATGCACATTTAAAATTACAAATCGACGTGTCCGAGCGTTTTTCCTAACACCCCCTCATTTATTCGTTATCGAATTTATTCCATTTGGCTGTTACACTCTGTATAAATATTGGTAATAAGCTCAACATATAATCACATATAATAAAAAAAGTATCAAACGTTCAGCTGTCACAAAATTCGAAAAGGTGACTGAGGCAGATAAGAAAAAATTATAGGAGGCATCGATGAATGAATTGCTCATTTCGACAAAAATGCAAACTTTTTTTTGAAGGGATCTCGTCGCTAATTTTGCTCCAGGGTGTTCATAATACTACTGCTGGTTCTTGTAGGTATTGTGTGATGCGGTATACCGAATTCGATGAAAATAACTCTTGGCTTTGAGGTACCATAAAGAATACAATTCGAAAACCCGGTATCTTGGAAACGCAGCCTCTGGCAGCTTATGTAGATATAAATTTTTCCGCTTAAAATAAGTTTTTTATCGACTCTCGAGGACCTGCAAGACCACTCTGTTTGGAGCTAACATAGTCTCACAACCTCTCTGATTTTGTTGGAATAGTAATTATTTGTTTCGACGAAATCATTGGAAAATCTTTTTGCTTATATTACATAGTTACCGAAATGCTATATGTTTCTACTGGACTTTGTTTGGAACTGGCACATACCTGAAACAAAATGCAGTGTTATAATTCACATTTTCAAATGAAACATAATATTCAAAAGATGGCGGTACTCTAGTCAAAATTGAGTTAACGGATTGAAAGACATAGAAACCATGCAAATGTTTACAACACATCGTAAATATGTTGTAGTGTTACCTATGAATAATTTAGCTCGAAATTCTGTCGATTTTAAAGAAATTGAAATGAAATTTGGGACTTTCGTTCCCAAGAATCTTAAATATTGTTTCAACTAGATATCAATCTAACAAAACACATATCCTAAAAATGATTTCAACAATAACACACAGACCCAAAATTCAGTCAAAGTGGCTCCTTCTTCATGCTAATAGCTAATAGCAATAAGTTTGCATTCACATAAGTTTTCAATGTGCTCACATTCATATTTTTTAGGTTTGCCACTCAGGCTTTCGTAAATTTTTTCGATACTTTTCACAGATAAATAAAAACGGCAACACCCTGAGATATTTCCAACTTGATTCGATAAAATTACTTCGTTGTTTCTAGTGCAGTGTAGGTACACAGATTCAGCATCAAATATTTCCTTTCGCAAATGTGAGACTCTCTTTGAGACAGAAATGAAATATTCCAAAATCATCCACATTCAAGTTTCCTCGCAATGAATTCATGAAGTTCAGCATATTACTTGTTTCTATCGGTGAAATGTCGAACTCAGTTCCTTATTGCAACCTTTGAGCAAGGAAGTTTTTCAAGAATTGACATTTCCTCAACAACCATATCGACCTACGACCTCTAGAAGTTCGTTCACGGAAATTAGAAAGCTGTCACGAGAAATTGTGCTGTTCCAGAAAGCCCGTATCTACTGAATAAATCAAGCATAGGCGATTCAGTCGACAATGGGTATGGAATATACGGGGAGCAATCAATAAAACCCTAGAAATATTGTATGAAATATTCACATGATTTGTCCCTTCATGCATAAATAAAGTGAGCTTTCTTTTTTACACGTTTACTAAAGCTTCCACAAAGAATTTCTCCCTCTCCCCATCCAGAATCTCTTCCATTGATGAATAATTCCTACTATAAATTTCAATATGATTTCAAGGCATAATTAAAAAGATTACATGAAATAACAAGTTTAACTGAGTTTTTTCTTTTTATATTTCGTGAACAAGACATCAATTTGATTATAGACCCATTTTTCGACAGTCAAATATCTCATTTTCGATTTAAAGATCCATAATTTTCAATTCTTGACAACGTGAGTCCGAAAATATCTCATATATCTCATAGCTCCATCTCATTAGTCATCTCGGAACGTCATACTAGTTTGACTAAAATTGAAGCGTTTGTTTATTAAGTGCATACTTCTCAGCCTACTGAAAGAATACCTTTCGGCATTGTCAGTTCAAAGTTTGGCTGATTTTTTGGATTCAAGATTTAAGATAATGTATGGATCAAAAACTGCATAATCTAATCTAAGACATTATAATTGAAGTGATGAAAAGACAGCAATCATAAGAAGTACAAGTAATAATTCAGAACGTTAACATTTCTACCTCGTCTGATGCAATTAGGACTCATCTGAAGCATTTCAGACACATCTGAAGTCCTGCAGTTTTGCAGTATATCGCAGTGAATTCAAACGAATTGGCGAGAATTGAATAGAAAATTAAGTCGTTAACGGTATTAGCATACCGTAGGGAAGACGAATGAAGCTAATTTTATCCTGCTAATGAATCTTGTACAGAGAGTGAAATATAATTTCGGACATCTTGCTGCTACAGCAGCCCATAACAGAATATTTTAATAACCAGAAAATGTAGCTGAAAATATGAGGAAACTTGACTTCGTTGGATTCGAGGAATTTCAACTTGGCGAAAGCAAATTACGATTGAAATTACAGGGAAACTGAAAGTTTCACTTCTGTGCACAAAAGCGAAGAATGAATTGTTATTACGGAACCCAAACGACCATTAAAGAGACATATCCGTTCAACCTTGACAATAAGAAACCATAATCTTGAACAAAATGATGGATTGCGAAATTCCATGTAATTTGAGTTTCACTTGACAATGCGAATTATGAAAACGACCTCAATGAGCACGTAAACGCGAATTTTTTCTGTATATTTACACAACGACATGCTGAATGATGATAAGGTGAGTCCAGAATATGAAATAACCAGGTTACCTCAATGAAATTCGATGAAAAATAATGATCGTTCTCAAATTCCACCTAAATCGAATCAAGGTATTAAATTTGAACTTTTCTACAGAGTGTAACAGCCAAATGGAATAAATTCGATAACGAATAAATGAGGGGTGTTAGAAAAAACGCTCGGACACGTCGATTTGTAATTTTAAATGTGCATATTTTTCAAGAAAACAAAATTATATAGGGTGTTCCATGCGACCGTGGCCAATACCAACTTTCTTATTTCAAATGCAACCCCCTGTATATTATTTATTTTTTGGATTCTTCAGAAAATTCTAGACATAATTCATGTACAATGTCCTATACCTATCTTTAACTTTTTCGGAAATATTAAGTATTTTCAGATTTTTTACAATTTTTCACAATTTTACATTTATTTATTTTTCTTTTTGTGGGGATATGTCAGAAGTATTGTATACGAAACGAAACTCTTAAACTTAGACGACCTAAAAAACCGAATCATGCTTGCGATTAGATCAGTCACGCCTGAAATGTTGAGTAACGTTAGAAGACAATTCTACACCAGATAAGCATGTTGCCAAAACTTTCGCGGCGAGCATTTTGAACATTTCCTACATTGACATAATTTTTTTTTTGTTTTTTTTTTAATAATTAAGAAATAATCAGTATTACTCATTAGGTTCTAAGTGTAATGTACCGAATTTGTGAAATAATAGTACATTGTTTACCGAGTAGGAAAAGCGTTACATTCCTGGACGATTGTGAAAATTGCTAAGTCGAGGCGCAAGCCGAGACTTGGCAACACAGAGTCCAGGAATGTGTCTTTTCCTACGAGGTGAACATACTATTTTTCCGCAAATCGTTTAAAATTCGACAGATTCCAATTAATTCTGATGAAATCGCTAATTATTTAATTCATAAATAAATGATGCTTCGAAATTCGTATTGAATTTGGTTACGTTACTATGAAAACGTACTCATGTTGAATTGTCAAAGTTGACGCATATAATTAATTCAATTGCTAGTGTTTTCGAATTTAAAACAGTGTAAAATGATAAGTGATGATGAATTTGCTATTCCTGGGACTCCTCCAGAGCTGGTTGATGCAGTGAAAATACTACTTCTTTAGAATAAGTGCCGAAGGAATCATAAGAAAAGTTCGTATATGCATATGTAGAACCAACTGTAAGGAAATATTATTTCCTTACAGTAAGGAAATGAATATTTCCTAACAGTTAGGAAATCTTGACATTTTCTATGACCAATTTTGACTGGAATGTCAAAATTTCCTAGCGATTTGCGGAAAAATAATTTTTATTTAAAACGTTGATTTTTGCAATGAATCTGAAAACAATTAATACTTCCGAAATAGTTAAAGATAGGTATAGGACATTGTGCATGAATTGTGTCTAGAATTCTCTGAAGAATCCAAAAAATAAATAATATACAGGGGGTTGCATTTGAAATAAAAAAGTTGGTATTGGCCACGGTCACATGGAACACCCTATATAATATTATTTTCGTGAAAAATATGCGCATTTAAAATTACGAATCGACGTGTCCGAGAGTTTTCCCAACACGCCCTCATTTATTCGTTATCGAATTTATTCCATTTGGCTGTTACACTCTGTATATCTATTGCGTTTCTGACGTCGTCTGTTTCAGTATTAATTCGTCTCAATCCATTAAAAATGCCCCTTTTAACCTTTGGGGCCGAATCATATGACAGCAACCCACATTCCAGAAATGAGATATAGCGTTGCACGCCACTGAGCTCCACCCCCGTCGTCGATGAGTCATCGAATTATTAACCCTAGGGGTCTTTGAAGATGACTGTTGCACCATCGCGTCTGTCGCTAGCGACAACGGTCCCCTAAACCAATCCGCAACTCTTATTTATTTTGGTCCTGTTTGGAAATAGATTGAAAATCGAGAGAATGGTTAAAATGAGTCGTATTCTTCCTAAGTACCACTAAAGTAGATTCTCCACTAAATTTAGAAAGCTGTCGGCTGGTGCATCTAAGAATTCTAGGTTGAGAATAGCAGTAGCACGAGAATGCAATTTTAAATTTATTTTGGTGCGTGCCTTGAAGATAGGAAGTGAGCATTTCTGAGGTGTAGGATGTAAAAAAAGATGGTTAATAGATCTCTGATGGGAATTGGATGAATGATGCATGGGGTGAGATAATGAGGATTCTCGAAAGATGCCAGGAAATGATCTCTCCTATGATCATCAACCCTACTCAAGCTACAGATGCCCTATTTTCTCAACTAAGAAATCTTAAGTATACAGTCCTATGAATCCCAAGAAAATTACAAGGACTCTTATTTCTTTTCAAAGCTCGAGTGCGAAATAGCAAACCTGAATTCAGATTAATCCCCAAAAACATTTTAAAGAACGGAATTCTTGTGGGTATATGTGAAGGCAGTGTGAGTACTTGGAAGTGAAAAATAATATTTCTTGAGCAATTACACTCGTGTGTAAATTCATGAAACAATAGGTAGGTATATTCAACTCACAATAATAAAAAAAACCCGCCTTCAACTATTTATCCAACGAATAGAATCCGATCCTCCACTGCCATTCATAGCCAACAAGTGTGGGATACATCCTGTCATGAATAATAACTGGATTGTTTATATCCCCATTGTCATTCCCCAACGATTCTGACCGCTATCCCGTGAAACCTACATAATTCCAGACACACTTTCGAGGAGTTGGAATAGAACTGGACGAATTCAACCAAGGGCTATTCCTGGACCCGATCAACAGTCCATAATCCCAGTGAAAAGGGTGAAAAGAGGCAAGACAGCCAAATTTATGACTATGGGTGAGGGGGAGATGAACGATCGATGTTTGAAGTTGATTTTAGGCTGCGTCACCACCTAGATACAGCACGAAGTGGTAAATATGGGGTAGCTCTTTACATCGTTCAAGTTCAGTCAAGCTGTACTAAAAATCTTTAGCAATTCATAATATGAGTGTGGGAGGATAGAACAAGTGGTGGGATAAGTCTGCAGTAGCTTCATCAAATACAAATCATTTTATTCTATGACATATTCTTAATAGCATTACTCGAGAATCAAACGGAAATTTGAATAAATCTCAATAAAAATGTTATTGTCTATAGTTTCAACCAATAGGAGAAGTATAATTTCTTGTTTAACTTTGTTTTCATTCATCTTGAAAGACAAATTTCCAAAATTCGTCAAGTTCAAATCTATTCTCATAACGAAGGAGCTTTCTAGTGTAAACTGTTTAATTTGCTTGCTTTTCTTCGACACTTGTTCTCTATGTGTTTCACTTTAAGTGGCAACATACACACAACCAGACTTATATGGAATCACCCAGTATTAAGATGAAATATTATTTTGATATCTTTTTCGTTAGAAGCAAATAAAAAGTGCATGTGTTTACTCGCAAAAACAGTTAGGTTCATAAGCACTTGATAAGATTTGGCTTTGCAGTGTCGATTTTACCATTTCGTTCGAACGTCGCAGTGAATTTATATTTTGTTTTTTTGCGAAGTTTAAAAAAAATGCCTTATGTGGGGTTATCGGAAGTCCAGAGAGGAAGAATTACATATTACTATGGCAGAACAAGGTATGTCACAAAGACAGATTGCAAGAACGGTGGGGGTTACACAAGGGGTTGTTTCAAAAACCTATGCAAGGTTTCTGGAGTTAGGACCCTAAAAAATAGGCCGAGAAGAAGTCGTGGAAGAGTAACTACAGAAAGGCAGGATCGCTTTTTAGCCCAAACAGCAAGAAGAAATCCCGCAGTATCTCATTCAGAGCTTCAAAGGCCATTTTTGCAAGCTACAGGTGTTAGTGTTTCTGTCGAAACTATCAGAAAAAGACTTCGCGCTCGGGAATTATTCAAGAGAAGAGCGTTAAAAGTTCCAGCACTATCAAGGCAAAATAAAGTTGACCGTTTTAATTGGTGTTTAGAGCATGAAAATTGGACTATTTAAGATTGGAAAAATGTCTTATTTTCGGATGAGACCAGAATTGGCCTACGATCAGACGACCGGCGTGTTCGCATTTTAAGAGGTAGCTGCAAGACCGATCCCTAAATACAAAGGAGGTACTGTAATGTTTGGGGCGGAATTATGTTTGGTGAGAAAACTCCTTTAATTCCCATTAGACAATCTCTGACAGGGCCTAGGTATGTTGATCTAGTGCTACAACCTGTAGTGAGGCTCTGGCGAGGTGCTTTCGGAGATTATTTCCTATTTATGCAGGATAATGCACCTCCACATACCAGCAGAGTTGCAAAAAACTTTTTCGAAACAGAAGGTGTGACTGTTTTAGAGTGGCCTTCTTGTTCACCGGACCTTAATCCTATCGAGCACTTGTGGGATAGGATCAAAAGAAAAATTAGAGCTCGTCAAAATAATCCTGGTAACGCAGAGCAACTTATACAAGCGGCTTTAGAGGAATCGGCAAATGTTACAGAAGAAGAAATTAACAACTTAATAGAAAGCATGCCTCGTCGAATTCAAGCTTGTATCAATGCCAGGGGTGGTAATACTGATTATTGATTTGTTAAAATCGTTTTATTTGTTGTTCAATTCTCAGTTACATAAAAATTATTTTTAGAGAAATTTACACTTTCAATTTTCTGTTCTATTATAAAAATAATCTTTTAATAATTTATATTATTTTTGTAATAAACTTGTTTTGGGAAAACCGCTCTTCACTTTTCAGCGACTTTTTTTTAATTAAAATTCGTTTCTTCCAAATAACAGGGTGATTCCATATAAGTTTGGTTGTGTGTATTATTAAAAACAAAATTGTCAATGAATTAGTAATAAGTGCACACAACAAATGGTCCCTACACCTAATTAACACATAATTCTAAATCAGAAATACACATATTTCGATTCTTAATGGTTGTGCTAACTTAATGTGGGAGGCCTCTTCACCAGAAAGCTCTTCAACTTCAGCTCAACATGGTGAAATATGGAAATAAATGCAAACAATCTCGTTACATCGTTAGGAAACCACCTTGAGATCGCTCTTCACACAAAACCCGTCGAGACATTACAGACTAATGGTTTTCCTGGAGAGAAGGTTTTCACCGAGGTTTTCACGCAATCTCCTTTCCTAGGGAAGCTTTGAACTCCTCAGAAGCTTGGATACACTTAATCTTCTGTTGCTAATTGGCGGGGTATACAATGTTGTGTGCTCAGAGACTGTTTGCGTACCGTTTACTTTTCCGTTTTTCATAACTCTGTTGTTTTCTGGAGGTTATTTACTCGGGGATGGGAGCTTCTTGAAGAAACGAGAGAAGTAACATTTTCAGTTTGTTTTCTAACAGGATATTTTTCGCCCCTAAGTAAAAGTTCATTGGATTCCTCCCAACAAAGTCCTACTTTTCAAACTCAAAGAATTTGGGATTTGAGAATTTTCTTAGTTTATGAAGTCTGTGGGATGAATTTGGTATAATCTAGGTAGAACTTCATTTTCACTGCACTTCATCAGCAGCGAAACACGATACGCTAAAAACCAAAAATCCCTTTACAAGTGAAATTAATTATCCCCTGTACAACGAATAATCTGTACCCGAAACGTGAATGGATTACCCGACATACACAGCGGAGTTCTAAAGCGGCCCATAGACGATCAATATTATTGTGCAATTTGGATTGCACAATACTTTGACGGCCGCCCACAGACGCTCAATATTATTGTACAATAAGTTGGTTTGTGCAATAAATTGAATCGTGTGGGGGTGATATTGACGGTTGTACAATGTTGTTGTTGTACGGGATATTGCGCAATGTTGCCTACAGACGGCACAATTCTTTTCCGTTTGCACAATATATTTTCACGGATTTGAATTTCACACAATATATTGCACAACCTTTCAATGTCGTCTACACACGATCAGTTTTATTGTACAACCCGGGATATTGCACAATAATATTGATCGTCTATGGGCCGCTTAAAATCGCCCTAACAAGGCATAAATTCCGAGATAAGCCCTGTTTTCCAAATCGCCATCATTTCCACTTCCCTATTAGAATTCACGTTCGCAGAACCTTTAATCGAATTTCCGTTTCTCTTTGAGCGTGCAAACGGGCAAAAACCGATATGAAAGCCCTCATTTTGGTCCGACCGGATTCATAACCTGTGGCAACTGCGAGAGGAAAAACCTTAAGAGCATTTTCAGCTCCATATTACTCTTCTTTTACCGATACAGGGAAATAAAAAGCGTTGGCTGAAAACATGAATGGGTGATGTATTATTCGCGTATGTTCTAATTTGGAAGCTTTTTGAGAAGGAAAACTCCTCTATATATTCCATTAGGGATGCTGTTGTTGAGAATATTAAAATATTTCGTGAGAATATGAAGCATATTGAAATGCTTCTTCATCAAGTGAAATTCACCGCTTTCTGTTCATTATTTCATTTTTCTACTTCATTGATCAAGATCTAGAATCATTTCACGATAAGAAAATGTATTATTTCCAAAACTATTCAAAATTTAATGAGTTTATTTCCACATTAATCTCATGGAATAGGTAAGCAGCTTTAACTGTTTGCTGAGATGAATAGCATTCGTTTGATATGGTTGTAAATTTCTTGATTTATATTTCACTGTACGAAAACTTGTTTTACCACTCAGAACGATAGATAGCTTCGATTGCAAAATGTAACACATAACTGTTTCGCGAAAATCCAATTAAGGTTCAGAATAATTCAATATATTAATTGGTAGTTAGTTATCATCGAAATGTGGAACAGATTTAAAAAGAACGAACTTGAGATTCGTATTTATGAGAACCATCAGAATCACTTTTTGTGTGATGCCCAAGTAGATGAACAAAAAGAAAATGAAAAGGCTCAAGAATTCTTGAGAATTTTATACACCAAACACGGAGGGTTTCTTTGGGGATTTTGTGGTAGAAAAATTATTTTCATTGGATAATTTCCATAAATTGCACATCGACAAAACATATCGCCAAGAAGTTAAAAAGAAAACCTTTTACAAAAAAATAAAACAAACATTCACAGAGATAAATTAAAAAATCCACATTTTCAAAAATCCATCCTATTTATAAATTACAGCTCATTTGAAAATTATTATATTATATGAAATGTTGATGCAACAATTTCCACACAGCACAAAATGTTTCATGCGTTTGGTTGATATATTTAAGATATAAGTTATATTCGACTTTTTGAGATAAATAATTATTATTCCATAGAAAATTTCATACAGATTTTCTAATATACAGAGTGTCACAGCCAAATGGAATAAATTCGACCACGAATAAATGAGGGCGTGTTGAGAAAAACGCTCGGACACGTCGATTTGTAATTCTAAATGCGCATATTTTTCAAGAAAATAATATTATATAGGGTGTCCCATGTGACCGTGGCCAATACCAACTTTCTTATTTCAAATGCAACCCCCTGTATATTATTTATTTTTTGTATTCTTCAGAGAATTCTAGACACAATTCATGCACAATGTCCTATACCTATCTTTAACTATTTCGGAAGTATTGAGTGTTTTCAGATTTATTGCAAAAATCAACGTTTAAAATGAAAATTATTTTATTTCGCAAATTCGATACATTACACTCAAAACTTATTTCCCATTTACCTCTTGATATGAAGAAAGTGAGCATCAGAAACCAGATTAGCATGTTGCCAAGACGTTCGCGGCAAGCATTTGAACATTTCCTACATTGAAATTAATGTTTTTTTTTTAATAATCAAGAAATAATCAGTATTACTTATTAGGTTTTAAGTGCAATGTACCGAATTTGTGAGATAAAATAATTTTTATTTAAAACGTTGATTTTTGCGATAAATCTGAAAACACTTAATACTTCCGAAATAGTTAAAGATTTCAAATGCAACCCCCTGTATATTATTTATTTTTTGTATTCTTCAGAGAATTCTAGACACAATTCATGCACAATGTCCTATACCTATCTTTAACTATTTCGGAAGTATTGAGTGTTTTCAGATTTATTGCAAAAATCAACGTTTAAAATGAAAATTATTTTATTTCGCAAATTCGATACATTACACTCAAAACTTATTTCCCATTTACCTCTTGATATGAAGAAAGTGAGCAGAAACCAGATTAGCATGTTACCAAGACGTTCGCGGCAAGCATTTGAACATTTCCTACATTGAAATTAATGTTTTTTTTTTAATAATCAAGAAATAATCAGTATTACTTATTAGGTTTTAAGTGCAATGTACCGAATTTGTGAGATAAAATAATTTTTATTTAAAACGTTGATTTTTGCAATAAATCTGAAAACACTTAATACTTCCGAAATAGTTAAAGATAGGTATAGGACATAGTGCATGAATTGTGTCTGGAATTCTCTGAGGAATCTAAAAAATAAATAATATACAGGGGGTTGCATTTGAAAAAAGAAAGTTGGTATTGGCCACGGTCACATGGAACACCCTATATAATATTATTTTCTGGAAAAATATGCGCATTTAAAATTACAAATCGACGTGTCCGAGCGTTTTTCCCAACAGCCCTCATTTATTCGTTATCGAATTTATTCCATTTGGCTGTTACACTCTGTATAAGTTGCTCTTTTTTACTTCAGATCAAGGGCTACTATTGCAACAACCATGAACTTACTGTCCTAAGACAATTTAAAAGACATCAAATTTTCCAGGACAGATGAAAACCATGAATATTTCCCAGAAGAATCAAGAACTAAACTTTTATGGAAAAAATCATATGAAGTCCATTCCGAACTCCAAATTTCTTTAAAATTTGTTTTAGAATAGAGAAAATCTTTTGATATTTCATGGAATAAAGTTCCATGACAATTCCAACTACCTAAAACTTAATAAAGAAGAATAATCTAATTTGTATAGAACTCAACGACAGATTTACTGAACAATTTTTGTTGACAGAATAAATCACATCATTTCAAACACTCCTAATGTGGGTACCTTCTATTGACCCTCAAGACCTCACTCGTACCTCATCAAACTCATCAAACGTAATTGCATTCACGTATCGGCGGATCAATGCAGTTCCCATTTTTATTTTCGCTAATTGCATTTTTCAATAAGCAATTTATGAGGAATATAACAGGACTCCTCGTAATACTTCATTACACCATGCTGGTATAAAATTAAAGCGTCGGACTTCATTAGTATACCGTGTAACACAATGGAAAAATAAGGAGGCCTATGACCTGGGGATTTATGATTGTCACGATCGTAACAGGAGGTTGTTTTGAAATACCTTTCGTTGTGAAACTGAGCAGAGGATAAATTGGATATTCCGAAATGGCCCAAAGATGAAGTCAATCATCGAAACAATTACTTCGATATTTATCGGTCATGACGCTTGAAACAAATAGAATTGCGTTATTGTTGAGTTTGAAAAGGAAAAGCAGGGCAGATCTATTGATTCTAGTTAGAACGGGTCAACCAATCGTGTTGTAATCAACTAAATGGATCCGAGAAGAGTTCACGTAGATACGAGGTGCTTCCGGTTGAAATGCAACTAATCTAATCGTTTATATTTATAGCAGTTTCCTGGATTTATTGCTTTTTATCTAACTTCGTTGGTGTCCTGAGGTAAAAACGTTTCTGTGCCAGATATGGCATGATTCATGCAGGGCTCCATATTTGGGCCAATTGGAATCCAAAATAGCCCAAATTTTTACAGAATTCAGGTCAAAAATTACACCAATCTTAATGGATTCGAACACTGGCCCTCGGCTTACTTCTGAACTTGCAGCTTCGAAGCAGTAACTGCATTTCCTGCATCCCTAGTATCACTAACGCAGGTTTTATATGGACCAGCAACTAAGAAACTTACAAGAAGAAAGGACAAAGTCATGAGAAATACAATAGGTGCCTCATAGTATATAACTTACCAACAGATTAGGAAAAAATACTAGAAGAAATAATGACGACAGACATAGAAACTGAAAGAAGTCATGAAAAGACATAAGAATGAACAACTCCGAGACATATTGAAGATTCCAGTGACAAAAATAGACAAGCGAAAATACTCCATGAATTGAGAGAAAACAATGAAAAGAAGAAAGGAAGGAGAGAAAACACCGAAAACTGAAGAGAATAAATGCTTTCACAAAAAAACCAGGTCCTCTAATAAAGACCCAAAACTCGACCAAAGATTTCAGAATAATGAAGAATTCAATAAGAGAGATCAAAACCTGTTATCTTTCGAGATGTTCAGATAACTTTCAAGGGTTGAAACAGCTAACAACGTGAGAAGTGTTCGGCAAGAATGCAAAGGGATTTGATCTGTTTCATCTCAGCATATAACCATTCGAAAATCCTTGACGACAACCAGAACTGTCTGCTCCTATCTCCCTCATCTTTCAGAATAGAACACCCAGCTTGTTGGATTCACTTCTAGTACTTCTAGCACTACTCTGGCTGCTCTTCATACTAGTTCAGCTGACTTCCTGTATAAAACCGATAAGACTCATCCATTATCTGCCTAAATGCTGGCGCAGAGATGCTTTCAAGTCCTTCGAAGAGCTGTATTTTCATAAGTATGCGTAGTTGAAGCACATGACCGCCAATTAAGTTAACTACATAATGAATATTCGCCTTCTCGTGGAAATGAATGGGCAGGGTAATGCGGTTCAAATTGTCCTTTGAAAATTGAATGTAGCGATTCAGGTTATGGGAGCATTACATGCTTCAGATTCTGCAACGATAGCGTTCTTTGTGCGAGCCTCGGCTTGGTTGGAAGGCGTTTTATTGAATTCGTGAATCTAGATCGCTATCCGAAATATCAGTAAATTACTTCGGGTTGATACGATATATTGAAAAATTCTTAGCCTACTATAGAACCAAACAAAATTTCAATGTCAAAATATTTTATTACTCAACATATTCTCCTCTTAATTGAATACATTTATTACAGCGAACCTACAACGTCTCTGGACCTTTAAAAAAAAATGTTTCTTCTTGCTCTGCAAACCAGTCCTCCACAGCTATTATTACCTCCTCGTTGAAAAAAAATTTACGACCTTTTAAACTTTTTTTCAGTTGAGGAAAGATATGATAGTCGGACGGAGCCAAATCTGGTGAATAAGGAGGGTGTTCTAGTAATTCTAACCCTAAATCACGAATTTTCGCATGGCAACATGAGATTTGTGTACTGAGGCGTTGTCCTGTGAAAACAAAACACCTTTGGATAGCTTTCCGCGTCTTTTCTCTTTAATTTTTTCCCGTAGAGTGGTCAGTAATGTCGAATAGTAATCTCTAGTTATTGTTCTACCCTTATCCAAAAAATCAATCATGATTACTCCATGGCAATCCCAAAAAACTGAAGCAAGAACTTTTTCAGCAGATTTTTGGACACGAAACTTCTTAGGTCTTGGAGAACCAGAGTGTCACTATTCCATCGATTTTTGCTCTGTTTCTGGATCGTAGAAATGTACCCAAGTGTCATCCATAGTAACAATTCGGTTTAAGAAGTCTACATCGTTTTCAAATCGAGCACAGATCGAACGCGATGCTTCTACCCTTGCACGCTTTTGGTCAACATTCAAACATTTGGGGATCCATTTTGCAGAAATTTTTTTCATGTCCAAATTGACGTGAACTATATGATGAACGCGTTCGTATGAAATCTTCAGTGCTTCAGATATTCGTTTTAGCCCAATTCGACGGTCTGATAAAATCATGTCATGAACTGCATCGATATTTTTGAGGACTAACACAGAAACTGTCCTTCCCGATCGGTCATCGTATTCAATGGAAAATTTACCTCTTTTGAAGCTTGCAGTCCAATTTTTCACGGTCGCATACGAAGGACATTGATCACCAAGGGTATTAAGCATATCTTCGTAAATCTGCTTACCTCTTGACCCTTTTAAATACAGGTACTTGATGATGGATCGATACTCCACGTTTTCGATTTTTACAGTTTCGGTGGACATCTTTTTTTTTAATTTATTGCGTAACTCTGGTTTACTTTTTTGACGTCGACCTCTACACTAACACTTCCAATAAGTTATTGTTCGTTGATATGGTATCGCAATATTTTGTTTATGCATGGATCTGGTCTGGGCTAACTAGATATCAATACATCCTCGTATTCAATCTTCTCTGTTATAGGTGCATTTAACATGGAGTTCCATCAGGAAGCGAACAATGGGTACAGGGTCGAAAGAAACCTAACAATACACAAAAATTTTAGTTTGTTTATCTCAGCTTTGTTCAAATCAATCATCAATGACCACGGTTTGTATAAGACAAATGGTTGAAAGCTTGAGTAAAAACTTTGTAAAGACCCATCTTTCTGAATTACGTAGGTAAGGTACCTTATGTGGCTTCAGATCGAAAATTACCCATTTATACCACAGTCTTGTTTCGTCATATCATATGGTTTCACCTCAATTCCCCACTGAAACCTATAAATTATCTAGATTAACCTATGACTGATTCAGAAAAAAACAGCTGTTTGTTCCGTATATAAGGGTAGGAATGGTTCGCATGTATCCACAGGGGTGTCGTAATCAAATATCGCCGAATTATAAGCATGGCCTTGCATCAAAAGCTGCATTATGTCTAAATTCACCCTCCTACAGTGACATCATTATACACCCCATATTTCCGTAGATTCGTAATTCATGTGACGAGGGAGTGAGAAACGCATCATCCCCGTCATAATCAAATATGACTGCTATTCAGAGTCGACTTGCCAGAGGTCATTAAACCTCTGTGACTAATAACAGGGTGTCATTTGAGACTAGGAGTCGGCCCAAGACTTTGACTATGGGGAGGAATGGTTGAAAAAAGATGGTTGTGATTAATTGTTGTGTCAGCTTGCCGCATGTCTTGGCTAAGTAAGATCAATTGCTGTGTATATAAAATATATTGTCCTGTAATATGATCACAAAAACTGAGTTTCCGCTGTTGGTCAATAGATGGCACCAGCAGTTAGTGCCGGAAGATTTCAAAATATCCAAAACGTCATGAACCTTAAACATATGGTAAACAAACTGTTTTAACACATCAGTGATTTTGTTTTGGCGTCATATACTTTTGGTTGTGTGATTTTCGGAATGATCATATCTTTATCATAATTTTTTCATTGAATGTTTCACAGCTGTTGGCTTTGTGTAATTCTGACCTCTAGGGTATCCTCTTATACCTTGTACAGGCCAAAAAGCAAAATATCTTGAGAAACAACCACTGGAAACTACAACTCTTGACACTATCTTTCCCCTACAAATCAGTCAGAAGGTCAAGCAATCTTGAACCCGGAGGCTGCAAGAAAAAGACCGTGTCGGTGTCGATTCACATCTCACACACTACAATATCCAATTGATAGTCGTAAACTGTTCCCACATATTCAATTTACAAGGCATAACTTTTATTGGACAAGAGATAACCTCAGCGTAGAATCTCCCATCGGAGAACAGACCAACTGCTTGTTTTTCATTATGCACATTCCATAGGATACGATACAAACGATTCACATATCTCCCAAGAGTCGTTAACACCGCAACTGGCGCCAAATGGTTATAATAATATCCACAACGTGCACAAGATGAAGCGATTTCGACATGGTCGATGAATCGGTCAAGTTGAATTTCTCTGCTGTTTCGGGCTTGGAAGATCCGAAAGAGGCATGGTACATTCAGGGCAGCCAGGAGATGATGGAACACAGCGTGGGATCGAGTGCATGTGCGAACACGTCTTGTTCAATATATTTCGTGATTAGGGGTTCATACCGTTCGACGTTCAGTTCAAAACGCCATTCGGGATTTCTCACAATAGAGACCACCGATTTATATGGGGTTTTCACTATTATTCAATGCGAAGAGGTCTCCAAGTGGGAAAGTTCATAACTTTTTTTTTTTCGTCGAAAAAACATATTAATTTTTTTTTCACTCGACAAAAAAAAAGTTATGAACTTTCCGAGGAACTTTCCCACTTGAAGAACTCTTCAAATTGAATAATAGTGAAAACCCCATATAAATCGGTGGTCTCTATCGTGAGAAATCCCGAATCTCGATATATACACGATACGCGATATATACAGGGTCTTTCACGAGGAACCTCACCCATATTTATACGGGAAACTACTGAACGTATTTTCATGAAATTCAGCACTTACAAGTATTTCACGATGCTGATGAAATCTAAAATATTTTCAAGGCATGAGCACCTCCGGTTTTTCCGGAAATGACGTCAACTTCCGTTTTTCAAATTAGAACACCATTTTTTTATTGCAGAAATAGATTCCTTAGAAAATTTCAAGTTATTTTGATGTAACATTTTTCAGTTTTGGTTGGAAAATTCTCTCTGAGCGGGAAAATTCGAAAAAGAAATCGAAAATAGAGCTCCGCTGAAACAAGAATAACTTCGAGGTTTTTGGATGGAAAATTTTCATTTTTGGGATTTTTCAAGATGTAAGATTGATGTATCCACTTTAAAAATCGAAATCGCGATTCATGATACACGAGGTGAAAAAATCGCTTTCAAAGTTAGGGAAGACAAAATCGTGAGAAATCAATTCTATCAAATTAGAACCCCATTTTTTTATGGCAGATATTGAATCTACGTTAAAAAATAATGTGAGTGTATGCATCACACCCTTGCCCTAAAATGGATATTTTCTGACTTAATATCCACTTTAGGGCAAGGGTGTGATGCATACACTCACATTATTTTTTAACGTAGATTCAATATCTGCCATAAAAAAATGGGGTTCTAATTTGAAAAAATTGATTTTTCACGATTTTGTCATCCCTAACTTTGAAAGCGATTTTTTCACCCCCTGTATCATGAATCGCGATTTCGATTTTTAAAGTGGATACATCAATCTTAAATATTGAAAAATCCCAAAAATGAAAATTTTCAATCCAAAAACCTCGAAGTTATTCTTGTTTCAGCGGAGCTCTATTTTCGATTTTTTTTTCGAATTTTCCCGCTCAGAGAGAATTTTCCTACCAAAACTGAAAAATGTTACATCAAAATATGTAACTTGAAATTTTCTAAGGAATCTATTTCTGCAATAAAAAAATGGTGTTCTAATTTGAAAAACGGAAGTTTACGTCATTTCCGGAAAAACCGGAGGTGCTCATGCCTTGAAAATATTTTAGATTTCATCAGCATCGTGAAATACTTATAAGTGCTGAATTTCATGAAAATACGTTCAGTAGTTTCCCGTATAAATATGGGTGAGGTTCCTCGTGAAAGACCCTGTATATAAATACCTTTCTAGTTTCTAGTATGTTTGCAGTTGGTGAATGTTTGAATTGAGTTGCTTTAGTGAGGCACTGTTTACGTAGAGATACTCAAATATCGGTACGACTGGGGTTCCCATCGACTACGACTGGAAACATTGATCTATATTGGTGATCTATGGTGCATCCTGAATCTGTCATAGAAATTATATACATTGCATTGTTGTTGAACTGAATGATAAATTATTCAAGATAGATGAAAAACAAATGTTCGCTTATAACTTTTGGGTTATCAAGGAAAAAATGAATGAATTAATAACGTTTGTAATCTCTGCTAGAGAAAAATCAAAGAAGAGATTGATTCTGGAGGAAAAAAATGGCTTTTTAGTCGAAGACATAATTAGTGTCATTGTTATGAAAAATCGTTTTTTTGTTCAAAGATTATGCTTCAATGAGGTAAGTAGTAGAGCAGTTCCTGAATGTAGTTAGTTAGTTCCAATCAAGAAATATAAAATTCGAAAAATGGCAATATCTTTTGAGCAAAGCCGAATTCGGAAAATGGAAAAAGGTTCCTTTGAACCTCAAGAATCTACATTTAAAAGAATGCAGAACTATTGACCAATTTGTTGGATATATTTTGGTGACACACATTAACTTGATACAATAATTGTAAGTCTTGTAAATCCTTATCTTCGTATTAGATTTATAGCATCCGAATTCAGCTACAAACAAACGATACTCGACGCGATCTCAGTAAACGGTAAGAAATAACTCAAGGTGATTAGGTTGACCTTTTTATCCCCAAATCCGAATTTACGGCTCTCCGGTCGGCCATCAAAGGATAAACCGAAATCTCCCAGAAAAGACAATCAAACTGCGGCATAAATCACAATCAACTTCATCCAAATTAATCGTTAACTCTTCCAGTTGTCGACACGAATTATCTTGCTTGTATAACCGTTCTGGAATAATAAGATTACCTAAAAATATCGTCTACATATTTCTTTGCCGAGATTTATCGGGCTCGAGGCACCAGCGGGACTTAAGGGCCTTGGAGCACGTGCTTAAACAAACACCTCGTCGAGGCGTATCCTCCCGTGCTCCATAAGCACCTCGTATAGTGGCATCCTTATTGCTCCCTTCGATCCAGGCTTGACATATTCAATATACAGAACGGGAACGAGGTGAGGATGCAGGCATGGGAATGTGAAACTCGATTCCTCAAACTTTTCACGTTCTTCTGTCTACGTAGCACGTGCGTTCACCGTTGCCAAATGGGATTTTTGTTGCTAAAAATGGGAAACTATACTCTGTTCAAATGTAAGAAAGAGCAATAATAACATGTTTGGCACATCGGTAGGAGGGCCTTCATAAAGTTTCTTTCCGTCCAGAGTCGATTCGAGGAGATTTCACACAATCGTTCGGTTTTAACTGAACTTGAATTCCATTTTTTCAATAATTTATAGAACGTTTTTCTTTTGAAATTTGGCAAACTGTCGACATCATTCACGATTTCTATAACTTTAGAAATCGTTGGGATTTCATTCCGGAAAAAAACCTCGGACAATTCTTCTGATAAGGTTTATATCGAAATCGTCAACCGAATCGATTATTTTTAACGACTGGGCTCTCCTTTTAGGTGGCGTCAATGTTTTATTCTCTTCATATTCTCTGAGAATTCTGAATACAGCTGAATCACTCACCCCTGAGGATTTTGAAACAATTCCTACTAAGTCTCTTTTCGACTAATCAAGATTTTCTTCCAATTCTTTTCGAAAAATGTTCAAAATTATCTCTTTCTCTTCATCAGAGAAATGCGACCTTTTGGGCCTTTTTCGTGGTGGTCCCCACATATCACCCTCAGATGCAGTATCCGTTTCCGAATTCGACATTGTTCTATAAACACTATATACACTTAGTCAAAAGATTTTCCAACACAATACACATTTCACAACAAAATCTATAAACATTTTGAACAGCTAGACCTTCACAGTAGCTCTAGGTATTTTAACTGGTCTTGTCAATTGAAAACTTCGATATTTATGCAAATCAAGATGGCTTTAACCCATTAAGGAAAATGACCCAAATCTGGTGTTTCCCGGAATTACCTTGTCGGAACCTTGAGCAGCCGACAAAGAGTTTCGTACAAAATAATATAAAATTATGGACCGAAACTAAATATATTTCGGATATTACAAGTAAATGACCATTATAAATTTGAACAGAGATCTTTTAAGAGTCTTGTCGATTGAAAATTTCGATATTTATGCAAATCAAGATGGCTTTCACCCATTAGGGAAAAGGACCCAAATCTGGTGTTTCCCGGAATTACTTTGTCGGAATCCCGCAAGATTCCGACCCAAATCTCTAAAACTCCGGTGTTTCCTGGAATTACCTTGCCGCAATCTCGAGCATCCGAAAAAGAAATTATTTAGTAGATAACAATATAAAAACAAAACAAAATAAAAAATAGGGTACGTCGGATATAAAATGTTTATGACAGTTGCAAATCGTAACAGAAATTTTGCACTACAGTTTCTGAGGAAAAAAGTTCTAATGTGGGAATTGCTGACTCAAATTATTGAATCATTTCTATCCAGTACCATCTACAGTCCGTTCCGAGTACGATCCTGGCAATCTTTTAGGGCGTTAAAAGGGAGCGTGGTTATGACTGTTTGACGAATAGGAGCTTTATTGTGTGCAAACCAGACGATTCTGTTTGTTTACAAAGCTCCTTCTTATATTTGAACGGACTATAGTTGTGGCCACGATGTTCACGAAAATCACGTTGAGGACTATTATTTTGATAACAATTTAGAAAGTAACCAAACTTTGTTGAAGATACAACAAAATATGAACTTTCAGATTGTAGTGAATACGTCAATTTTTCTAATATATTCGGTTTAAAAATAACGTTCTTTTTTGGGGACCCAAAAAGAATACTCTTACGATCATTCGTAGATTAAAATTCTACTCGAGAACTGACAACATCTGCCAACAGTGGGTTCAGTGGTACAGAAGATGCAGGTATTACTCCTCATTTCACGAAACAAACCACGTTTCTATTTCGACTGTGTATAGCACGTGCACTTCAGGGACGTAAATAAGTAGATGTGAAGATGGGTTGTTATTTGACAGGGCCAATGTTCCTATTCTTTTGTACGCCCAACGTACTTGTTCAGGGGAACAATGTCACAACAGAATGCTTCGTCGGAAATATGGAAATGAACACAATGCATGAAATTTGTTCCCATGATTCGTGGACGCTTTCGAGAGGTGTTTCCACTGGTCAGATGTCAGGGATTTTTGAATAAAGATCATCTTTATAATCCACATTTCATTTCCTACTCATTTCTTAGTTGTTAGTTCTTTTAAGCTTTAACTGTGATACATTTTTCGTAGTACTACTACATTTTCATACTGGAGTAGTTCAAGTTGTGCTAAAAGGTACTTAAATGTCTTATGTAGGCTTATTTCTTGAGAATTTTGAAAAGTGGGGAATTCTATAGGTCCGTCTGTTCGTTTAGAAGTTATTCTGCCCGGTTATTCGTGTACTTTTATTTTTTTGAATGAACTATCACCAAGTATTGAACTATTCTGTCCATTATTTTTCAGTAAAATATCAACACTCGATTCTTGATTTCCGTACAAGAAAATAGCATAACTAAATCTTCCTACCATGTTTATATATACGTGAAATATTTCCAGTATTAACAGAGATAAAGTTTCTTCAACATTCGCCAGGTCTTTGGAATTATTGAATTCACATCGAGATTCACATAATATTTTCTCAAATTCATCATTTTCCCAAAGTAAATAAACATTTCGATAAATACGTAATTACTACGACTTCTACGTAGAAGGGACAAAGTTGCTCATTCATCCGGCAGGAAAATGAGTATAACCTAACATTTTCAAAATATACACGGTGAAATGCATAAAGTCATATTGCATCATCATTCATACATACTTTTGACCTATTCCTCCAGTTCATTTTTAAATCAACACCCATAATTAAATGTCAAAGGACCCTCCATCATCTTCAAATAATGTTATCGAGGAAAAAAGAAACTAAAAATGTCCTGAGTTATGTTCAAAAAAGAAATATTACACCCTAATCTATATTTGAACAGGAACAAAATTTATGTCCTCGTTTACTGCACAGTCGAATGTCAAAGGGAAAGAAAAATGATTTGAGTGGAATGAAAAACAACCGATGCAGAAGAAACCGAATGAATGTAGGGTGAATGCTCGGAGAAATGCCTCTTTCTATTTGAACCTGCCAAAGGTGGCATATAAATTAGCGAATATTCGGACTTTAACCAGTACCAATTGAGCAATCATAGATCGCGAATAACTCATTTTCGGAATGTAAACAAAGAGTCACGCCGTGGTTGCGGTGTTGAGAAATCTTGTAGTTATTTCCTTCGGAAAACAAACAACACATGTTCATCAAATTCCTTGTCAGGTTCTATGGAGTTCCAAAGTTCACTGTTTATATTTGGGCTATCGAATTCGAAATACGTCTGAGTGGGAGGTTGCTGCTTCCCTGAACTTTGTCCTATAAGCTTTCGTTATCAAGGCTTGATCAGAATAAATTGTTGACGGATTGTGAAGTGTATAGGGCCACTGTTTGGTATTCGTTCGAAAATCTGTCATCTTTGGGAGATCATTTTAGTCACGGAATTCAAGTCTTCGAATATCCAGCTACTGTTTTAAATTTATTGAATGGTTTACCTGATTCTTCTTGAATTTCATCTATAAGTATGAGTTATGACACTGGCATCTACACTAATACACGTTCATCAAAAATAAATAATATAACACATGCACGCACACACACAGGCCCACAAGCACACTCTAACCAAATGTTCTCATGAAAGTGGTACTTATTGTAAGGTTGCTTTTCATTTCCAAATGACAATTGGAAAATAAACAATGCAATCGACGTTCAAACCAACAAAAAGACAGTGGTTGTGTTATTCAAACTCATTCAATGGTCCTCGAATTAATGATACTATACATACCAAACATTTACATAGTGAATATTATCCGATATTATCGCTTTAACGAGGTGCAAAACCCATTCATCATTCGAATTTTGCCAATAACTGGAAATTGTTTCAAAGAATTGTAGTGTTTGTGGAGTCAGATAAGGTTATCGATTTCGACTGGTGAATGGGAAATGAGTAGGGCTTTGGAAATCTTCTCGAATTCCTATGATGATTTTGCTGAAAGTCTCCCCATGAATGACAAGGTAATATTCAGCGTATTCATTTGCATTTCGGGGAAATTTGAATGCCCAAGTATAATTTGCTACAATTTGAAAGCCAATGGTATACAAGTTATTCCGAAAATTAAGTTGAAAAAATTAGTAGGAGTATAAATATGTAAGTGCAGTTTTGATAAAAGATGAAGAACTCTCAAAACACTTGCAGTCACTCAACGAGCCACTTGCCATCGTTCCGCCTGATGCAACATCGAGTGCAACATGGCTTGGCTGACCAGCACTTCTGCAATTACGATGAAGTCAAAATTGCCAGAAAGATGAAAAAACAATACTTTGAACATTGAATGTATGGGTGTTTTTCACAATAAAGCTTTAATTTTCGGAAAATAAACCAGAAAACGTCAGAAAATAGAACGAAAACTCCATATTAACCTATATTCGGAAAGGCTCTGTTTTAAGAATACAGGCTCTTGAAGTATATTCCCTAAAGAATTACTTTTTTCCGAATGTTATGGAGAAAAGTGAGTGAAAATTTGTTCATTCTTAGATTTTTGGGCCTCTATGAAATGGCTGTAATATCTTTGTATATCAAAGTAATTTCTGGAATGTATTACTTCCGAACACCCTGTATAAATCTATATATATATATAAAACAAAGTTGTTGGTTACACCATTTATAATTCGAGATAGGATGGATTGTTTTTTATGAAACTTCATGTATGGATTCGTATGCGGCCTGGTTATTATAAAATACATTAAAACTCTGAAAAATTCGATAAAAAATTTGTTTATGTAGGAAATGCTTTTCCTCCTTTTGAATAAGGCCACTAGGTGTCGCTACGGTTAATGGCTCTTATCTAGTCACTGTACTCTTAAGAATCTAGGCACTGTAGCGTAGTCATGAAGGTACTATATTTGATATTATCGCCACTAAATGGCGATGGTAATTACGATTTGTGAAATCCACCGTAAGTAGGTATCATTTAGGCGAAACAAAGTTCGCCAGGCCAGCTAGTGAAACATAAATATCATTTCGATACTCCTGGCCAATGTTTGAAATTCAGGAATCCACAGACTACAGAGCATTCCTGAACCTAGGATAGCGTGAAATAAAGGGTTCATCGCTGAAGAATTCAACGCATGCGACACAATAGTTTCCTATTTCAGAAGCAACCCCGCTGGTTTTTACGAGAACCGGCCATATATGGCACATGTGGAAGAGCCGTTTTAGGAATTGTTACGTCCCAAATATGTGTCGGGTTATTGGATGTCTTTCTTTGTGACCAGTGACCACCAACCAGTCTCGAAATGAGATCGTCTGGAATGAGATATTGACACCTATACCCACCACATAAGGGATATCCTCGGGGTTTTTCAAAAGTTGTCGATAGTGGACAGATTCTGAGGAATATTCATCGGAGCACCGCATACTTTGCCCTTTTCTATTATTCAAAGTTTCACAAGTAAAACATGAAATGAATAATGTCTATTTCAGTATCCATAAAGGAATGATATCTTCAGATTCTTATCTATATTTTGTCAGGTCTTAATGGCTCTCGATGACTGCTAACCACATTTCCTATTTTTCCTGGTCAGATTGTTGATATGTGGCTAATATACCGTGGCTATTCGATAAAACTCTTGACTCTTGATTCGAACAACTTGTTTTTACAACTAAGGCAAACATTTGTGGCATTTTTCAATATTCATTTTTGGTAATTTTCAATGGTTTGAGATTCCCGCAAGAAGGATTGACTAAACAAATCCTCATAAAACAATTTTTGAGGCAAATGAACGTTTTTAATATCATCATTACGATATTGTATGTTTAAGCATATCGTAAAATTTTTAATTTCCCGTATATAATTGATCGAAAAATCGAGTCTCAATGATTTTTCTATCGATGAATTTAAAATTACGTTAAATGATTTGATATTTATGAGGACCCACCTCAATGATTTTCGTTATAGATATGCATGGAAGACAGCAGAAACATTGTATTGCTCCGAGTATATTGCTCTGATTATTCAGTTGTGTAAATATTACAACAATATTTCCCTGAAAAATATTGCTTGCTCCGAATAATCTTGAACGGTATTTCATTATTTCAAAAATCAAGGGGATTCATCCTATACAAATTCAAATCCAAACATGACGTCATGAAAAGGACGAAAAATAACATTTATACCTGATAGGGAGCCATTGAAGTGGCAGATGTTTTTCTATTCTAACGAAAACTGAACCTATAATATTCCCATTTGAGTTAAGAGAATTTCAACCTTTCAACTTTTTCAAAGCTTGACAGTTACATAGACCATATCACTGATCTCAAGGGGATGGAACTCCAAAATGTTTTCAAAAAGCCATCAAAATTATATACAGGATGTTCCATTAAAAAAAAGCCACTTTGTTTCGTCATGTCTCTTTGGATGCTTAATTTTTCTTTATTGTAATAGATCTGAAAGAACCCTAATACATATTAGCGACCCTGTATATGATCGAAAGTAAATTTCATTTTCCATTTTTTTATTATTAATCTCTAGAGATGTTACTTGAGAACTACATACATGCTTTTGACAAAACAATTACATCTTGGAATAGGAGAGATTTCTTTAGGAAAAAGAAAACGCGTAGGTATAAGTGGACAATGACATTACTGTTCATCGGAACGATTACTATACTGAGAATAATTTCAAAATATATTACAATCTCATGAAATCTAATGTTTCAAATTCAAAACTGATTATGCAGATATCCTTCACACAATATGCAATAGGTATGTCTTGTTATATGAAGCACCCTGTATATCCATTGAAACAATGTTGCGCCCATTAAACGAAAACATTAAAGAGTGTCCTGATGTTAATACTGAAAATTTCAAAAATAATTATTAATCGTGTTTATCATAACAAATAAACAGATGAATCTTATGCCAAGTATTCATCATGTGTGCGAGATATTTAGATAAATTTTCGCAGAATTATTTGACGACAAATTTCGGACTAAACCAATTGAATAATTGCCAAATTTTAAAATATCTCGAGCGTTTTATTCGAAACGAAAACTAACGAGCTTTTAATAAATTTATCGCGTGCTGAATTAAATGGTTTTGCGGGCGAACAAATTCAGTAAATAATCTTCGTTAACTTCAATGAATTGATCAGCTGCATCCTATATTTTCTTACCGAATCATCAGAATACGTGGAAATCGTATCATCGCTGTTCACATCCAAATCGTACTCCTTTTTCTGCTTATTCCTATATTTGACAGACTCTGAAGACCGTCTTATCCAAGACATAATTCCAATTTCACACCTCAAGATCACCAACAAGAAAAACACATATAGCACAATTCCAATAGCCAGAAAAAAACAAGACCGGCGTTCAACACTCACTCAAAATCAACGTTGACAGCAACTATAACTTCTGTGTCACTAACAAATTAACTTTCGGTCTCGGCGTGAGAATAAATGGAAAAAATTATTAAACCGGAGTTGACGCAAGAAACATTGACAGACGGGTCCAGGAGGCGCATAGCAGGCTGAGACGTTTCTCGCATGCTTCGCTCTTCATTTGTTATAGCGACGCGCTTCAAAGTCGACTAAAATCCAAAACTAAAGTACGACAACAAGAGCAGTCGACGGACGTAGTGCACCAGGCTGGATGGTGGATTAGTCATCCAGGACCGTGTTCGTCATTTTGATGAGTGTGCGGCATTTGGGTTCCGTGGAGGGGGCCCCCGATTGCTTCCCGGCGGATTTGATGAGTTTTTGGACGCCTTCTTATTGTTATTGACGGTATTGTGTTCCGTAGGGTGGAGGAATAAGTCATAATGCAATTGGACAGGCAGGAGATGCTAGGAATTCACTACTACATGAAGATGACAAATTTGCAACGAAGGCAACACAAAGCATTCTCGCCTTAGTCGACAAAAGCTCTCATTCTTTCACAATTTATGCCAGAGGAAGAATTGAATGAAAATAAAAAAAAAATTACAAAATCTTTATTCAAATGCGAACCCACTTTCATTAGAATGGTGTAGAATTGTAGAAACGGACGATAATAAAAAATTATACTCTATCTTGATTCAAATAATCATAACAAAACCCACAAAATATCTTAACTTTACAATTCTGAATAGAAATCAGGGCATAACCATAAAACTCCTCAATCTTGAATTCATGAGACTTGTCAAAAAAATCATGATCTTCGAACTAATTCCTAATTCATAATCTTCGACTCAAACAACTGCTACAAACTTAATTGGCATAAAATCGGACCATGATCAAAATACCCGTCCGCCATTTTGTAACCGTCATCTTGAATTTACGGGTTTTGACAACATAATTATCATTTTCGATTAAATTCATGATCTCCCACATTAGAAACTCCTACATGCTTATTTTCAATAATATCGGCCGATTATCAACAAATTCATCAGCCATGTTGAAGACGCAATATTGATTTCAGTTATTTTGACAAAGAAATCATAATTTCCTATCCTGAAACCACAAATTCGAAAGAAATCGGACTACACAATCATAAAACTCGGATACCATCTTGAAGCCGCCATCTTGAATTTATCAATTTGAGGAAACCGACTACAAAAACCGTCTGCCATCTTGGAGCCGCCATTATTCAAAATTCATTGCCACCGAAATTTTCAGCATCTGCCAAATTTCAATTTTCTAATGAAGATACACTATCGCCACCTTTTTTTCAGATTCTTTGGGGATTGACAAAATAGTGGGGCATCATTTTCAATCATACCGAACTTCGACAAGAATCACATAAATAGTATTTTGACACCGAATGCAGAAGAATTCAGAAAAAAACATAACCTATGTCACTCCCACAATTCATACGTATCTAAGCACACTTCATACATATGTTCGAATCTATCAAGCGGTTCTGGCTGTAGAGGAGAAAAAATAAATAGACGTACATACACTCGAACAACATTACCCCCCTTCTGGTGCAAAATCAGGCAATAAAAATGAAATGGGGTTTACTAGCTATACTACTTCCATTTTCCAGTCGTGATCTTCTGCAAAGGCCCATATTGCAGCTTCATTTTCTGCTCCAGCTCCTCAAAGTAGCAATGCAATGATGCGTGTATAATGGATTCGCGATGCGCGAACTGCAATTTGTTGTATTCTCGTGCAAAACTCATTAAATACCTCTCAATATAAAACACGTCAGTCGGGAAGTAAATTTAAAAAATGAGGTGGTTTAATAGAACATAAATCTTGCAGAAACGCTTACCCGTACAGGTTCGATAGGAGTACATACCTGAAACAAAAACAAAATATGAGAAATTATACTCGTAGTGTGCAGTAAAGGAATTATTGTTGGGTTCAAAGAAATGATTAGAATTTCAACTCGAATTGTTCATTCACAATATTCAGATCTCATATTTCTGTCCAGGTCTTGAGTCTTGAGAAATAGAAAGATAGAAAGATTTATTTATTTGGAATAATTTAATTCAATCAATATGAATCAACATCAATTTACACAAATTTACCACAATGATATTTCTTCAGGTTTGATTCAAATTTAGTGCGAAAACTTAGGAAATACACACCTAATACGGTCATGCTTCCGTTTATATGTCTAGGCAACAATCTTATCTCTTCTAGTAAGAAGTTAAATATGAGACCAACTTCAAATTTCAAGGAAATAAAGCTTGTAGATAAGAGTTTCCATTCATTCAGCTCTCAGGCATTATGACATTTATGGCAATGATCTCTATAGCGGTTTGCAGAGAAGTTCGAAATCGATTTGGTCAAGTTCTAGGTTCAATCAAGACTTGAACTTTTCCAGAATTGGGATTAATTCATCTAGTTCTAGAGTAACACGGTTTCCAAAGGCTTATATTTTATCGTAACTATGTGATACGCAATTTTTGGGACTAGAGTAAATCTGAAAGCCAAATAAATTTATCTTTGGGCATACATATACTCCATTCACTTTTATAAAGTATCTAGGTTGGCCAAGACTTAGTTTATCACATTTTTTTTATTTAAAACTGACGCAGGTTGACACTCGTGAAATGTCAAATAAGTCTGAGAGTTCAAGTTATGCAGAAAGGTATTTAAATGTCTTCTGTAGGCTTATTTCTTGAGAATTTTGAAAATTGGGAAATTCCATAGGTCCGTCTGTTCATTTAAAAGTTTTTCTGTCGGGTTATTCGGGTACTTTTATTCTTTTTTAGAATGAACTATCACAAAGTAAATAAACATTTTGATAAAAACGTAAATACTACGACCTCTATGTAGAGAGGACTTGCGAAGTTATCTGACAGGAAAATGACCATAACCTAACATTTTCAAGATATAAACGGTGAAATTTGTCAGAATGTCATGGCCAACCGGGATACTTTATAAAAGTGTAAGTGTGAAAGTATGAGCATCGATAATTCTGACTTTTTTCGAATGAAATGAGAAAAATTCATTGTTTATAACCCAGTTCATTATCAAGTATGTCACCATTGAAATTTTATTCTCTCAGCCTAGATTCCACTGCAGATGTTTTAATAATTTGTCATTTGCAAATGAACTGAATCAAATATCTCTCATGATAAACGCCATAGAAACGGGGTCACACAGTGCGAGATATGACATGCCATCACTGAGATAAATGTTCAATCATCACTCTTCGTTGAAGGTGAACCGCAGGTTACATTGAACACTCTGCATTTTCCGCATTGTCCTCTGTTGAATTTTCATGAAAATTATCTAGGCCGGAAATGTATAGATGACAAACGAAACAATCGCATTATAAACATGATTAGAGGATCTCGATAAATTTTCGCTCAGTAATGTACCCATTTCCTGTTGTTATAAGCCAAGGCTGTTCTTGATGCGAGTAATTTTGCGCAGCGATTATTTTTTTACCAAGGTCACCAGCTTCCCATTAAAATTACGTGACTGTACCTACGGTATCACATTAACTTCAATCAATCATCGGGTTGAGAACAATATTATAAGTACCTACTTATTTCAATATTCAACATGGCAATGCAAATCTTCCTATTTTATTTTTCCCTCTGCTTCGGAAGAAGATTGATCGAACATGCATAATTATGCGGAATACTAATTAATTTGTCAGAAAAAGAGGAAATCAGATGAAGAATAACAAAGTATTCATCCTCATTCTAAATAATACACTTATGATTGCAGACAACAATTTTTCAATAATCATTTCCTTTACTTTTGCTCATAATAGCCAATCTGATGAGTCCTATGAGCGGAGCATAGACGAAACGTAGCACTCATACCGATACAAGCTATACTATAAGTATAATGTACCTATTGCAGACCGGTACAAATGAAAACTACGAAATATTAAAATTAAAATAGATTCACGACATATTTATATTGAAATTCATATAATTGACTGCTTAGGTAGGTAATGCATCCCTTACACAAACTTGTATTTTGTATTGATTAGGGTTTGTTTTTTCTTTTCAGTTAAATGTTTCTGCAGTAAAGATTTTATTTTATCCTTAATAATTTGTTTAGTTTTAACTTTCAAGTTAACGAACGAGATGATTAGTGATGCTAAGTTGAAATGGTCCATACTCCATATAGCAACAAAACCGGGACTATTCAAAGTAGATCATAAAAACTTGGGCAGAATTTACTCTGAATACTGTCCTGTCTCTTCTTTTTTGATAGGGTGCGGGTGACATGGGAAGGAAGGGGCCTATCGTGTATATTTTAAGACACGCTGGCAGTAATAGAGGTACATGGTGAAGGGGAACCACGTCTAAAGGGAACATTGCACCTATTAATTCATTAAACGTTCTGAAATTTTTAATTGAATCGGTACCCTCGGAAGTTATTTTCTCACAATCAATATATTCTACAGATACTCCGATACTTAATTTTAACATTCAAGTATTTTATTATTAAGAATAACAAATTATCAGCAACAGGTTTCTTACTCTTCAATTTTTCTGTATGCTATACAGAAAAATAACCAAATTTGCAATAACTAGAACATATAATGAAAAAATCATTTCTATAGATTCAAAAATACGAAATAATAACTAAATGTGAGACCTAATTATCGACGTATAGTAATTCTGTAGTGAATATAACCAATATTTTTTACAGCAGATTCCATCATTTTATTTTAATTCCTTCAGTTATCTGTTCATATTCAAATCAAATTGTCTGTTGCTATGGCATATTTCTGCTTGCTAGACGCAAGGTGGCTTCTGGAAAAATGTGAAGCTTTAAATTCTCTGATTTATATTAAAAAAAATATGGCGTTACATTTCAAAAATCGAGAATATCAAATTGAAGTTCATCATATTCAGCAATCAAAAAATTCATTTACGTCGACCGAAATTGTGATCAAATTATAAGAGAAGCCGTTTCTTTCCACATGCTCTTAATTTATTTATTAGTTCGAAATAAAATATTCGTCAAATCTGCCCACAAGAAGTTTATACACCCAAATTTCACCTTTAGGTAGTCCTCTTGGACCATTTAGTCGAGGGGCAATAATGTTAGATATAAAGAGCTGAAAGTCTAATTTAGATGATAAACCACATAATATCCGTCGTCTGTCAGGGTAGAAAACCCATAGCATCGAGATTTAAGTGAATAATAAAAACGACATTTGTAGTCATAACAACATCCCACCCACTCACATTCAAATGGAAGAAGATCCATAGCAAACTTTTTTACTGCTTTGGGTCATGAGGTAAGCTGACGTTTTTCATGCTTTATGTCTGTTCTAAGCCTTTTTCGGTAGTCCGGTCGCTTTGTTGCCATGAATATTTTATTATGTTGGGGAACAATGAAGACTGGTAATTCTTCATTGTGACTTGATTAAGGTGGCTGTCCAAGTGGAGTTTAAATGAGTGAATTGACCCCTAGGTATGTGCCGAACATCCTTTTCATAAAGAGGCGTTTCAAAAGTTGATGAAGGATTTGCTTTAAAATTACAGTAATTATAAATCCTTCTTTGCGATAATCCAAAGAGAAAGCATTCAGCTTTATTATCATCATAAGAATTTAAAATAGAAAATAAAAAATGGTTTTTGGATTTCAACAGATTTGATCGATTTTTTTTTCTTTCGTAAGCAAAATTCTGGAAACAAGAGGAATTCTAAAAAATCCAAGTGTTCCCCAAGAATTCATTGGTAGATACGTTGAATTTTGAGACAGTTTCATTGCTTCGCAAAGAAAGTCTCGTATTTATCGCTATCTCTATTTTATCTTGGATAGCATGACGAGGAAGTGACACCCGCCACTGATCCCAGTAGGGTGTCCATGTTCACATCATCAATTTCAATAAGTCGAGTGAATGTCTCTCTATCTTTTTTTTAATTATTGAACGTTTCTCACAGACCGTGGGAGTAGGAAATGCCAGAAGGTAACTTCATTCTGATTTGCAATTTGTCAAGATATTTAGGGCGAATTTGTGGCCCACGCAAAGTTAATTGAGTGATTGCTGTAGAACGAAATGATTACAAAACGCGCGAGGTATTTCGCAAGTACTTTTCATTACATGTGATGTGATAATGGTACTTCCAATTATTCGTAATAACACATTTCTCTGTAATAACACAGGGTATGTTTGTTCACTGTCTCATATTCATTTTAGAATTGAAACCAACAGATTGAAGTATGTTTTCTTTTGAATTGATTGTCTATCTATGCTAGATATTAAAATCCTAATACAGGAACGAAAATGCTCAAATTGTGAATATAACATCGAAAAATTTTACACTAGGATCTCCCAATAATTTCTTAACTTGACGGAATAGACTGGAAACTTAAAGTTGTGTGATTTTTATGGACGATGCCAAGGTGAGTTGAAATATCAATATTTACAGAAATTATACATGCGATATCCTTGTGAATATTGCGAATTGTTATGAATATGATGACGAATTTCTCCTTATTAACAATTCCAAGTATGGCCTTGCTAGACAATTTCTTCTGTAACTTCATAGGCGATCCTAACAGTGTGCATTTAATTCATGTTGAATGTTGATCTGAACACAATTTTAGTATCTCAATCGCTAATATCATTTCTTGATATCGATCATTTGGATGGTAGAAATATTATATAATAACATGAAATTAACACTTGTTATACACATCAAAAATGTGTAAAAAGATTTTAGATCGATTCAATATAATGAATTATAGTTAACCACGAATATGATACAATGAATGTTACCAAAGTATTTCTAATAATCTAATTCAATGAAATTCTAACAAAACTTTCGATCCCAACTAGAACTTTCAGACAAGCATTCTCTAAGGCCCTAAGGACAGTTTCTTGAACCTGTTTGATTCTATACAAGGAATGTAGTATTATCAATAATTATATGCGGGAATCTCTCAATCAGTACAAACAAAGAGTAGAAAAGGTTCATCCTATCTGAACCTGAATCTCAGCAGCATATGACAAATGCCTGAATACCCGAAAGTATTCGAATCAAAACAAATATTACTATCACTACTATTATTGAATTAATTGATACTCCATTTCATTATTCGTCAGATTTCAATCCATTCTGATTTAATCCTGTCCATTTTGCCTGTATAAATAATGGAATGAATGAGTTAAAAGAGGACTCAATTCAGGTGAAGAGCTTTTGATCACTCCTTTATCGACGTTGTAATTAAAATCGCATAAGGGAGTCCAACCAATCGAAAAGATTGTAGAATGCAATGGAAGAACTAAAGAAAGTTTCGACTTAGAATGTCAACAAAACCGATTCTACCTAAACGGAATATTGCTTTGAATTCCACAGTAATATTGTCTGGATACATAGCCAAATATGCTGAAAAATGTTGGACTTTCTTGAAAGCAATGCATCAAAAATAGGATTGGCGAGTTAATATGAGAGAAAAAAAAAGTTGCTCATTAAATCGGCAATAATCAACAGGATCAAGAAGTTGTACAATACATCATTCAATAATCATGGTAGTATTGGATAATTATGGGTAAAATCATTGTTGTCTTCGTGAATACCCTGTGGTAGGTGTTTTTAAATGCAAGGATATGAATAATAACTCCAAAGAAGACAAGAAAAATATAATTATCCTTTCGAGTTCTCAGAATTTGCCGGTGGAGTTCAAGAAGTTCATTATTCCATTGTTTCATCTAGCAAAATGGGGCGTTCTTTTTCAGTATCTGTCATTTCTCTGGAGTGCTAGCAATATAGTTTGTGTGTGCTCAGAAAATGACAACTTTTTGAGTTTCTCTTCAGTACTTCAGGATGAAGAAAACAGTTGGTGCAAGTCATCGTATTTTAGTAGAAGATTATGGTGACGATGCTCTAGAGTCTAGTTGAACGAATGTGTGCAGAAGTGATTTGCCCGGTTTGAAAGTTGCAATTTCGATTTGGAAGATGGAGGACGATCCGGAGTGCCATCTTAAATTTATGGATGAAGAATTAGAGACGAGACAAGATGAGGATCCATCACAAACGCCAGAGGAACTCGCAAAAACACCAGGAGTCACTCAACCAGCCATTTGTCATAATTTAAAAGCAATGGGCATGATCCAAAAAGTAAGAAATTGGGTGCCATATGAACTAATAACGTTACACGTTAAGCTACTCTCGTAGGCTTAATTCTCATACTGAAAGTTGATAAGAAACAAAACATTTATGTCCCAAAATTTTTACGATGTAATCTGAAAAATATCCTTGCTGTTACGAGCAGTTTGCATCCTCTCTGGCTTGGCGGAACACGCAAATGAGCTTTTAAACAATTCAGCATCTACCCATCAAAAATACATAATATTCGTTGTTTTAATAGAGGTGCACAAAAGAGAATGCTCATCTGGGATATTCAAGCATGCAATTATGTGTTCATCCGACTCCAGCGACATAAACCCCAACATAAAACGAGCATATTTAACCATAAACCGTCATTTATATTTAAATACGTATAACGCAAACACGAACCATAAACTGTTTTCCAAGAAACCTCCTTTGTGGACCCGTCATCAATGAACTTCACGCACTCCGAGCCGTTGTGAGGAAACAACATCAAAGTGGAAGGTAAACTCGAGTGCAGACGCGATTTTACGGCACCGACAAGAAAGGCTTGCTGCAACTCTCCGTGACCCATTTTACAACCGTCGTGGGGCTTTTGCTCAATGAAAAAATCCTGGTAGACTGCCCCAATGTTGCCAGATAGAGTTCATTTTCCACAGTAATATGCTGATCTAGACGGATACACCCGGACGCAAATGGTCAATGAATAAAAATCGATCAAAAATGCCAACGCAATTTTTTTTACTTTTTGGGACCGTCTATCTTCCTTCAAGTTCACAGCGAAATGGAATTCTGGACTTGATCTAGTCTTTGCTAGATGTCTCTGAGCGTGAAATACCTATATCTCAATAGTGACTTCTTGAAATGGGTATAATTAGTGCTCATGTATGATAGATATGTTGCTATGACGAGATCTAAGAAGATCGAAGCCTGGATAAGCATCTTCTCCTCTGCGAGAACTTCGAGAAGATCGGAACTTCTTAAGTCATGATAATGTGTCAGAAAATTTTTGAAATTGCTCCTGCTTTTTTGCTGATTTGTTGATCAAAATAACCACTCAAAATCTATGGGAGATGGTCCCCTAGCATAAGGGACCTGTAGCGTTCAGCGAACACATGAATCATAGATGAATCATCGTTTGGAAGATCATCAGACCCGATCAAAGAGAAGCGTATAAACTTCGAGAGAGGTTTTTCCAGCAGGTGAAGCATTTTTTCACTTCCTCTTTCTATAGTTCCTGCTGTATTTGCGCTTTGTGGCATAGTGCGTTATCTCAGTGCAAAATCTATTGTCATCGGCCCGGAAATCCTGATGTTTCCTAAGCACAGCATCTCTCTTAAGCTTCATAAAGGTTACAAATTCTCATAGAGCACGACACCACGATAATCAATCAGCTGGACTTTGATTTTCGATCTACTTTGACTTGGTGCTCGACATTCCGAAAATGTTTTCACGTCGTACTCCTAAACACATGTATCATCGCCAGTTATGAGGCGTTTCTTGAAGGTTAGATCAGTAGTTGCCTCCCAAATAATCTCTTGGGCCAAGGGCTCTCAACAGAAGTCATGCTGCAACTTGTTCAGTTGTTCACGCCCGAAAAATCGACAACAATGTGCCGACCCCTTTCGTACGAGATGTTGAGGCTGACATGGTTATTTTGAAGCACAATTTTTAAAATTGCTGTCGAATGCTGTCCAGAACGGGGCAGATCTCCTCACACATCACTGACCACTGAAACCTTCATACCACTCGTATATGCTCTGGTTTTTGAGTCCCCAAAGTCTTTCTGCTCTATTTCGAGCGAATCGGCACACCATCAAAAGGGGAAAACTCTGACGGTCATCTGGCAACACTGGACAAACCACCTCGAGTATTGGCCATTTTACGACCGCGATCTTCGCGAGTCTCGACAGCAATTAGTTCCATTATCACGAGATGCGAAGCGGTAAAACGAAATTAAGTTGGGAGGAATTCGGCGAGGAACGATCCGGATGGCTTGAAATACCTTCAGAATCCAGTCAGCAGGTCAGAGAGTGCATTCTTTGCAGCTTGGGTCGGTAGAGGGTAAAAGAAGTCGGAGAGTTGGTTCTATCGATGGCTTTGACATTAATTTGATCGATAATTACCATTCGAGGATCGTTTCGAGAAAGGGAATTTAGAAGGTAAAATTGATGGTGGAAATTAGCTGAGTTTAAAAATTCGAAATTCGATAAAATTTTCATTTCGAAGACTAAATCATAATGAACGCTGTTATAAGGGGCGTTCAAAAATATCGAGGAAAAGAACTAGAAGGCTGCCAAGTAACTTTGGATCAACTTCACCAAAGTACCTCGTTGATCTACTTAAGATCAAGAGGTTGATTAAACTCCTGAGATAGCTTTCTGCCAGTAGATTCTCTATAATTTTTAGTTTTTTTAGATGAAGCCTGGTTTCATTTTTATCTACCAAAATATGATAATGTAGAGCAGAGATATTTTTTTATTGAGACACACGTTTATTTTAAGAAAATTGAATGGGTTATTAAGGGTGTCTTTTTGTGTTTTTTTTCGTTGATGGAAATTCAACAGCAAAGAAGAAGCAAGTTATAAATCAATAATGAACCTCTAACATTGAATAATTTTTGAGAAGACATCAGAAAAACATGTGAAAAATGTTAAGGGCACAAAGGTAGCCCTTTCTGGCAGCTCCTTTGTAAAATATTATTTTTTGGATTATACAGATAAGTCTTATGTTTATTATTTAAGTTTTTTCACATCTGAACTTATTTTCAATTTGATTGAAAGATTTCTATCCGAGATTAGCTGGAAATTAGTTCACAGAATTTAAGTGGCTTAGAAAATAGAAAATGAATGAATTTTTTTTGTAAAATGACATGAGCTATTTAGGTATGACTGAAGAAAACGAATTTTTCGAAAATTGTTCTAGAGGTTAATGTCAGTAACCTGGAAACATATGGTAGGTTCAATCAATACTGGGTAGTCCACAAAATAATACATGGAATAAAATTAACGAATAGCCCTGGTACCTTCAAGAATCTGAAGGAGCGGGCCGGCGGAACATCCGAAGTTGGCGCACAGCAACAAGAGGACAGGATCATTCATTTGACAAATTCCAGCGGGATATCGGAGGCTCTAGATTGGTGGTCTCAAATAATTAAGCAAGAATGCCACTCTGATTAAACTCGCAAAAACCTGCTGGTCCGAAATCGCACAAGATGGGGCTGTTTTTAGTCTACTTTTTTCCAGTCCGAGACGGTCTTGAATAATATATGGGACTTTAGTGGTTAAAGCTTCCACACATCACTGGTTTTACAAGTGAAAAATCGGCTAACTGAAAGAAATCTAGAAAAAAATCATAAAAGCAATAGCCTGAAGTTAGATGCTATTGTGGGCTTGTCTGAATTCGTATTCAGGGTGGTCACCGCTCAACGCTACGTTGATCTGTTTCATTGATGTACAAGAGGATTGAGAGATTAGCTTCCGAGATATGAATATACATATTTTTATTCTTCCAATTACACGATCTTCATGAAATTTTGTTCGGATTACTCAGAAATTGTTATTTTAAAGCTAAGTAGTAAATTCCAAATCGATTGGATGTGTAGTTTTTGGAATATAAAGAAAATATATCAATAATAATAAATTAATTCAAATAGATTAATAAAAAGTCTACTGAAACAACAAATGTTTTTCAGCGAAAATTTAACTACCCTACATATTAAAAATCGAAAACCACTCCAAAAATTGCCTGGGAATCTGAAAGACATCAACAGAGAATCACCGGCCTTCTGCATTAAACCTTGACCTGGGTCCACACCTTTAGATGCATTCCCGAAATTCAATTCTCGAAATTATCATATCGGTATCAGTAGGACAGATATATACGAAGCACTCAACCCAATGTATATTCTTTCCTATGAGTCATAATGACAGAAGGGGTTGCTCACCCTCTTGAAACGATTATCGAGATTTCAGTATCTGTTGACCATTGGGGTGGAAATTGCGGGGGAAAAGGTGAATTGGCACGAGGTGGTACACAAAAAACATACAAAACAGAACGATAAAAATTTAAATTTGAAATATGTGAATGTTTTCGAATCCTCTTGGATATGGATACAAAGGTTGCTAACCTGAAAAGTACGGAGGGGTGACTCAGGAAAAAATGAATCACGTTTTCACTGAAAACAATACAAGATGTTCTCTATTTTGTTTGCGATCATTCCTTCAGGGTGAAACTTACCGATTTGACTGCCTCGGAAACTTTACTCGTAGATCCCTCAGGAACTTTTGGCGGCTGAACAAAAACTTTCTTTACATTGGAAACCTTGTCGTATCCTCTGAAACTCAGCGATCGGAAAAGTTTCAACTGCCTATTGTTCACTTCGACAACCTTACAAACGTCATTTTTCTGTACTGTTTTAGCGCGGAAACTGCCTCCACAAAACAACATTTCAAACTTCAAAAAACACAGTTACTAAATAAAACTTCGCGCGCGAAGGTGTGGGTGAGGTAAAGGCTCGATTTGATCACGCATTTACCCAACTGTTTATTAAATAACAATCGCGAAATATATCCTCGACTACACGTCAACTAAAGCCGACTGAGCGTTCAAATCTCTTGACCATGTGAACGCGATGATTGCAACTACTTCCAAAGCTTTGTGGAGGAAGGTATCGAACGGGCTGCCTCTACCACTGTGTTCTACCTTTACTTGGCACACCTTATACCTGTGACGACAGGGGCGTAGATTAGACCAGGACGTGGACCGTGAAGGATTTCATCATCTGCATTATCGGGTTGGACAATTGAATTTTAATAATGGCGAATTTTAGGATCGTTAAAAGTGCATTAGAAAATGCAATGACGGTTTTCAGTGCATGATGAATCCATAAATTGAATTCCATTTTTTCCGGTTCGAGTGTAACGTTGAAACGAATTCCTCCATAAAATGAAGCATGAAAATAATGCCATTTTATCTGTTTATGTCACCTTGAGTTACTCAGAAGAGTATCATTCTGAGAATAACCGTGAGAATACTGGATTTATGAGCTTTGAGTCATATATGTCTCAAATTCCATCATTTTACGAAACATAAACGAAATCGAAAAGTAGCTTTCATTCAATTTTTTACCCTCACAATGAATAAAACGATAACGCTTTTTTACACGAATTAAAAATTACAAAACCGATTCTGATGCGGAAAAAAATGATGTACACTTAAGAATCATTAGAATTTTGCGTGCATATGGGAGGTTTTTCAAATTAAAATAGGTCTGAGGTATGATTTTCCTCCAACAAAAACAACACTTGATAAGGAATTCATAAATTGCCTTATCTGAGAGACATTTTCTTACAAATGATCAGGACATTCCTATAATAATTCATATTTCATGTACCTATTTTAGATAGACTATTAATTTCCTTCGTCTTAATTTCCCACCAATCAGAAACGGGCAATTTTGAATTATAAATGGTTTCTAGATGGAAAAACTGTATGGCAGCAGCTGTCAAATAAAATGTCATAAGTGCTTTATGTTCTTTGCTCATCATCAGGTGAAGTTTAATAGAAGACATTATTGAAATGGAAGCAAATCTGCAAAGGACAATATTTTTCGTATTTTTTTATCATTTATGAGTTTTAATTCTAGTATCCAATTATGCATGAGCGAATGGTATCCATTACGGAATTTTCCAAAGTCTCTCTGAATAGAATGAACAAATTATTATTCAAATCATTCTCGAAATATAGATTACCTCATTCAATTCATAGCGAATTAAAAATTCGTGGAATATATCTTACAAATGAATTGGGCAAACTGAATTATCACTTCGACATCTATGATAATTGTTGATAATCGTTTGAAAATTTTAGGAATAGATCTTCTAAAATTTATAGGTCCATATGTATATTTCATCAAATATTCTTCTCCTTGAAGAAGTTTTAATTAGATTTCTTTCAATAAGATTTTTCGATGAACATCAAGAAAATAAGAATAACACTGAAAATGAAGCAAGTGTATTATGTAGCACATAACGTAAATTTTCTCCTAAACAAGACAAGAAATACATACTTTTCATTACTGGATCTTCAACAAAAAATGAATAAATTCGAAATTTTAGATCCAATTGACTGTACCCACTAAACACTCCCATACCCATTAGCCTGTAACCTGTGGAAAATCAATCAGTGGTTTCACATACTTCACAAACCAAGCACACTCCTAACCGTTTTAAATTAGGTGAAATTCTATAAAGATTAGAGATATTTTCAAGGACAGAGGCTGCACTGGACTAAAACTGTCAACACAGTATTAAGGCGGTTTTTCTACAAAGCACCTACACTTCGATACCAGGAATAGGCACGCCACTGCAATCGAAGGGAATCTTTCTCAGCCCACGGTGGTGAGAAAGAAATAACCTAATGTGCAATCAATCCAATGGAAGGAGATGCAAGAACCATCTTCTCATACGGTAGAATCTGGGGGAAAGAAGAACAAGCAAGACTTGATGCATGAACCTCTCGCAAAGGCATTCGCCAACAGGGCATTAAATTTGTAGAATGCAAATTTTATATTCCAGAAATCTCTCATTTTTATTCATATTACCTAGAGAATTTTTTAGGAATTTCCGCTCTATTATGGTTCCGTTTTTATTAGGTGCGAAGAACCGCTTTACATTGTTGTTGAGTGAAATAATCTTCAGCTGAGAAAAAGGTAACAGGTAATAAAAATTCATTCAGAAGTGCGGTCGGCAATTTGTTGAATTACATCAAATAAATGAAGTTGTCTTGCGTCCACCAACCAGTTTGACGTGACAATAAGTACGTGGCCGAATATAATACGAACGTATGGTGTCACATTCCATGTCATCAATCCAGTGAGACACAATAGTGATGAAATAAGTAACAGATTGAACACATGAAGAGGTCGAAGAATACTTATATTTTCATCCGGCATTAAGAAGAGCATTTTGACCATTTTTTGGGTTTGCAATTGCACGAAATGGAATAAAAGTACAAGATGCGCAACAAATTTAAGTACATACTTAACCAAAAGTGAATGACGCCAAAACAAAATCATCGATGTGTTAAAACAGTTCCATGGCGTTTTGAATATGCCAAAGCGACCAGCACTTACTGATGCTATCATGGAGTCATCAACTGACAACCCAATATAGCTAGAGAAAGAAAAATTTTTATAATCAGATAATTGCTCGGATTACAAAAACATATTTCTTGGAAGAACTCATAAAAACCAAATGGTCTTACGGTGCTTTCACAATGTTTCCAAATAACCCAAATCCACCAACCAACATATTGAGTTTAATCTCCGTTAATTCAACTTCCGTTCCCTCGTTCTTACAATGTAAACATAAATTATAGAGATACAAACATAAATATATACATAAAAAACGCGGAACGACAGGTGGGACAGTTATCAATTTGGCCAGATTTTGCTACTGTTCTGTTATATAATATCTCAGAACTTGTTTTTAGCGTCACATATTTCGCAGAAATGTGAAATTTATGCAGAGTATTTGCCGAATAGAGTGCTCCAATTATTATTACCGAAAAAATCTTCTAAAACAATTAAAATATCGAATCAATGATATAAACATATACATTATGCAATAATGTGAATACATACTATATACATGTACTTCAGTTTTGTATTCACATTATTCCTTTTGGGAAGGATGCAGAAAGTAATTACAAAAAAAATATCCTCCAGCTCATAACACTGACAATATTATAATAATAATCACTTAAAATAGGCCATAATATTTATATTTTGAGATGTTATCCTTATCTTTTTCTGTTCTGCCAAATGAATGAACGAAAATGAAGATGAGTTTTTATGATATCCTTGTAAAGATACGGTAGTTACCTGGGTATTCGTTTGAGTTTAGAACTTGTTAGGTAATTTAGATAACAGTATGATAAAGTAGGTATATGGATTGGTCCTTTTCGTGGAAGAATACACCGTTTTTCTGATCCTTTTTTTGGGGTAATGACCTTCCACAATCTTAATTCTTAAATGTATAGAAAAAAACTTTTATTGAAATCAAATGTAACAAACACAACACAACGAATACCGAGACTAGGAAAGAAATTTTCTAGTCAGACGGTATTGGCCACCATGCATTGTCGGGTCAAAAATCAACAGTGTCGTGTATAAGGTAAGGACACATTAACAAAACCTACACTGAACACAACTGATTCTCCTAACTCGTTCAAGTTACAAGAGACTTGAAAGTTATTAGTATAATCATAATCATATATAAAATAGACACTACATCTGAAGATGGCCACAGCATCCATTGGAATGGAGCAGGTATTCTTGCCACAGAAATAAATGGCAAAAAGAGAAAATTAAAGGAAAAGGAATTTATCATATCTGGCTCCCACTATTGGTGATGAAAAATACAGGTAACTTCAAAATTAAACCAGATTCTTAAAGCATCTGTCACAAGATCAGAATATACACTTACGAATATGTATTGATATCTAGTTAGCCTAGACCATTTCCACGCATTAACAAAATATTGCGATATCATATCAACGAACAATAACTTATTAGAAGTGTCAGTGTAGAGTTCGACGTCAAAAAAGTAAACCAGAGTTACGCAATAAATTAAAAAAAAAAAGATGTACACCGAAATTGTAAAAATCGAAAAATTGGAGTATCGAGCCATCATCAAGTACCTGTATTTAAAAGGGTTAAGAGGTAAGCAGATTTACGCAGATATGCTTAATACCCTTGGTGATCAATGTCCTTCGTATGCGACCGTGAAAAATTGGACTGCAAGCTTCAAAAGAGGTAAATTTTCCATTGAAGATGATGACCAATCGGAAAGGCCAGTTTCTGTGTCAGTCCCCGAAAATATCGATGCAGTTCATACATGATATTATCAGACCGTCGAATTGGGCTAAAACGGACATCTGAAGCACTGACGATTTCATACGAACGCGTTCATCATATAGTTCACGTCAATTTGGACAGGAGAAAAATATCTGCAAAATGGATCCCCAAATGTTTGAATGTTGACCAAAAGCGTGCAAGGGTAGAAGCATCGCGTTCGATTTGTGCTCGATTTGAAAACGATGTAGACTTCTTAAACCGAATTGTTACTATGGATGAGACTTGGGTACATTTCTACGATCCAGAAACAAAGCAACAATCGATGGAATGGCGACACTCTGGTTCTCCAAGACCTAAGAAGTTTCGTGTCCAAAAATCTGCTGGAAAAGTTCTCGTTTCAGTTTTGGGATTGCCATGGAGTAATCATGATTGATTTTTTGGATAAGGGCAGAACAATAACTGGAGATTCCTACTATTCGACATTACTGACTCTACGGAAAAAATTAAAGAGAAAAGACTCGGAAAGCTATCCAAAGGTGTTTTGTTTTTACAGGACAACGCCCCAGTACACGAATCTCATGTTGCCATGCAAAAAATTCCTGATTTAAGGTTAGAATTAGTAGAACACCCCCCTTATTCACCAGATTTGGCTCCGTCTGACTCTCATCTCCTTCCTCAACTGAAAAAAAGTTTAAAAGATCGTAAATTTTCTTCCAACGAGGAGGTTATAAAAGCTGCGGAGGACTGATTTGCAGAGCAAGGAGAAACATTTTTTTGAAAGGTCTAGAGGCGTTGCAGGTTCGCTGTAATGAATGTATTCACCTAAGAGGAGATTATGAGTAATAATAATATTTTGACATTGAAATTTTGTTTGGTTCTATAGTAGGCTAAGAATATATCCTCGTATTATAATCAATGAAACCTTTTGCATTGGTTTTCGAGGATTTGTCGTGAAAGAAAAAATTTGTCGAGTCCTTAGCTTTTTTTGTTCGGGGTAGCTTCACTTACTTAACATGAATTTAGCAGAGCCATTTTCTCAATATAGATCTAATATCATCACAATGGTTATGAATAATTATCGAGTAATTGCCATGTGAAGTAAAAAAGATACAAAATCCATTCCGTATAGAACGTTTTACGCAAATTCGTGATATTTTCGAAAATTCGCATTTTTAGCTAGAGAGCATTCGTTAATGACTTTTTAGCTATTGCATTTATTGTCGAATACTTGTCTGGAATTTGTCGGGAAAGAAAAAAAATTGTGGCATCTTTCTGAGCAGTGGAACAAATAATCTTGTCCACACAGTTTACAGGTAAACTAATACTGATAATCACACTAGTTTTCTTGTAGAGTATACTACATGCTTCAATAAGAAGTGCAGAAACATTCAGTTTAAATATTTCCAAAAGTTGTCTTGGAAGTAGGTTAATGTGTGATTGCAGCGCAGGATTACGCTATTCTTGTAGTGCACTAAAACCATATCACAACCTATGATTCAATCTGAATTAGCTGTAAGTCTACAGAACAAAGCCTAAAGCCTATCGAAGCCAACACACGGTCGAAGGATCACACAAAACCAGGCTTATTCGAGATTCAAGCATCGATCATTTTCACGGATTGGCCGATTTAATATATCGAAATTGCAATATTCATGAACACGTCGCGGTCATTGGCCACTGAGCGTCAATATCCATTATGCCCCTGTGTGAATAGTTTCCGTAATCCGTATAGACTGGATCCGAAAGAGGATGTCCAATTACTGTGTCCGATATGCATGATACGGACATGATTATGATGTATCAGACTTGTCCATTAAGCAATTGGGAGATTTCTTATGACTACCATAACTCAGGCTTATGCGGTCATGTCCTCAGACGTTGAGAGATCTGTTTTGAATCAGCCCATGGGCTTATTGGTTTTGATATAATGTTGTTGTTTTTTGAACTACCTACTGAAAATTTGATGATCGTATGATGTTATAGTGGAGCATTGTCCGAAAATCTCTGAGCATAATAAAATCGATATCGAAAATCTCAACTTTTTGGGTGAAAAATGCCGAAGCGGTAAGACCCCAAAAACACCATATTTGTCATCACCAAGGAATCCCTGGCGAATCCGAAGTCGTTTTTCGATCTTGAGGATCTACTTCCCATTCGAATCATGCAGAATACCCATAAGGCTGATCAGTATCGCCTATACTTTGAGTGTTCTGAGCGTCTGATCAAAACTCGAAAATGAAATTTGGAAAAAATAAAACAATACAAATTCGACTGTAACAAGGCCTATATGGACATGTTTGGTATCAGAATATAGGTTTTCGGGGACGCTGAATTCAATAAAAACAAATTCAAGTCGCTATCTATCATAGTTTAGATTTTCATATGTCAAATGGCATTTTTTCAAAAAATCCGAAATTTCAAATCGTCATAGCTCCCGCTCCTTTGGCTCTATCCACCTTTTGTTTGTATATTGTTAATCAGCATTGTCCGAAGTATCTCTGAGCATCATAAAATCGATATCGAAAATCCCAACTTTTTGGGTCAAAAATGCCAAAGGGGTAGGACCCCCCAAAAACACCATATTTGTCATCACCAAGGAATCCCTGGCGAATCCAAAGCCGTTTCTCGAACGTGAAGATCTACAACCCATTCAAATCATGCAGAAAACCCATATGGCTGATCAGTATGGCCAATACTTTGAGTACTCTGATCGTCTGAATAAAACTCGGGAATGAAAAATGCAAAAAAATAAAGCAATATAAATTCGACTATAATGAGGCCTATATGGACATGTTTGGTATCAAAATGTAGGTTTTCGAGGGCGCTCTATTCGATAAAAACAAATTCAAGTCGCTATCTATCATAGTTTAGATTTTCATCTGTCAAATGGCATTTTTTCAAAAAATCCGAAATTTCAAATCGTCATAGCTCCCGCTCCTTTGGCCGTATCCGCCTTTTGTTTGTATATTGTTAATCAGCATTGTACGAAGTATCTCTGAGCATCATAAAATCGATATCGAAAATCCCAACTTTTTGGGTCAAAAATGCCAAAGGGGTAGGACCCCCCAAAAACACCATATTTGTCATCACCAAGGAATCCCTGGCGAATCCAAAGCCGTTTCTCGAACGTGTAGATCTACAACCCATTCAAATCATGCAGAAAACCCATATGGCTGATCAGTATGGCCAATACTTTGAGTACTCTGAGCGTCTGAACAAAACTCGGGAATGAAAAATGCAAAAAAATAAAGCAATATAAATTCGACTATAATGAGGCCTATATGGACATGTTTGGTATCAAAATGTAGGTTTTCCAGGGCGCTCTATTCGATAAAAACAAATTCAAGTCGCTATCTATCATAGTTTAGATTTTCATCTGTCAAATGGCATTTTTTCAAAAAATCCGAAATTTCAAATCGTCATAGCTCCCGCTCCTTTGGCCGTATCCACCTTTTGTTTGTATATTGTTAATCAGCATTGTCCGAAGTATCTCTGAGCATCATAAAATCGATATCGAAAATCCCAACTTTTTGGGTCAAAAATGCCAAAGGGGTAGGACCCCCCAAAAACACCATATTTGTCATCACCAAGGAATCCCTGGCGAATCCAAAGCCGTTTCTCGAACGTGAAGATCTACAACCCATTCGAATCATGCAGAAAACCCATATGGCTGATCAGTATGGCCAATACTTTGAGTACTCTGAGCGTCTGAACAAAACTCGGGAATGAAAAATGCAAAAAAATAAAGCAATATGAATTCGACCATAATGAGGCCTATATGGACATGTTTGGTATCAAAATGTAGGTTTTCGAGGGCGCTCTATTCGATAAAAACAAATTCAAGTCGCTATCTATCATAGTTTAGATTTTCACCTGTCAAATGGCATTTTTTCAAAAAATCCGAAATTTCAAATCGTCATAGCTCCCGCTCCTTTGGCTCTATCCACCTTTTTTTTGTATATTGTTAATCAGCATTGTCCGAAGTATCTCTGAGCATCATAAAATCGATATCGAAAATCACAACTTTTTGGGTCAAAAATGCCAAAGGGGTAGGACCCCCCAAAAACACCATATTTGTCATCACCAAGGAATCCCTGGCGAATCCAAAGCCGTTTCTCGAACGTGTAGATCTACAACCCATTCAAATCATGCAGAAAACCCATATGGCTGATCAGTATGGCCAATACTTTGAGTACTCTGAGCGTCTGAACAAAACTCGGGAATGAAAAATGCAAAAAAATAAAGCAATATAAATTCGACTATAATGAGGCCTATATGGACATGTTTGGTATCAAAATGTAGGTTTTCCAGGGCGCTCTATTCGATAAAAACAAATTCAAGTCGCTATCTATCATAGTTTAGATTTTCATCTGTCAAATGGCATTTTTTCAAAAAATCCGAAATTTCAAATCGTCATAGCTCCCGCTCCTTTGGCCGTATCCACCTTTTGTTTGTATATTGTTAATCAGCATTGTCCGAAGTATCTCTGAGCATCATAAAATCGATATCGAAAATCCCAACTTTTTGGGTCAAAAATGCCAAAGGGGTAGGACCCCCCAAAAACACCATATTTGTCATCACCAAGGAATCCCTGGCGAATCCAAAGCCGTTTCTCGAACGTGAAGATCTACAACCCATTCAAATCATGCAGAAAACCCATATGGCTGATCAGTATGGCCAATACTTTGAGTACTCTGAGCGTCTGAACAAAACTCGAGAATGAAAAATGCAAAAAAATAAAGCAATATAAATTCGACTAAAATGAGGCCTATATGGACATGTTTGGTATCAAAATGTAGGTTTTCGAGGGCGCTCTATTCGATAAAAACAAATTCAAGTCGCTATCTATCATAGTTTAGATTTTCATCTGTCAAATGGCATTTTTTCAAAAAATCCGAAATTTCAAATCGTCATAGCTCCCGCTCCTTTGGCCGTATCCACCTTTTGTTTGTATATTGTTAATCAGCATTGTCCGAAGTATCTCTGAGCATCATAAAATCGATATCGAAAATCCCAACTTTTTGGGTCAAAAATGCCAAAGGGGTAGGACCCCCCAAAAACACCATATTTGTCATCACCAAGGAATCCCTGGCGAATCCAAAGCCGTTTCTCGAACGTGAAGATCTACAACCCATTCGAATCATGCAGAAAACCCATATGGCTGATCAGTATGGCCAATACTTTGAGTACTCTGAGCGTCTGAACAAAACTCGGGAATGAAAAATGCAAAAAAATAAAGCAATATAAATTCGACTATAATGAGGCCTATATGGACATGTTTGGTATCAAAATGTAGGTTTTCCAGGGCGCTCTATTCGATAAAAACAAATTCAAGTCGCTATCTATCATAGTTTAGATTTTCATCTGTCAAATGGCATTTTTTCAAAAAATCCGAAATTTCAAATCGTCATAGCTCCCGCTCCTTTGGCCGTATCCACCTTTTGTTTGTATATTGTTAATCAGCATTGTCCGAAGTATCTCTGAGCATCATAAAATCGATATCGAAAATCCCAACTTTTTGGGTCAAAAATGCCAAAGGGGTAGGACCCCCCAAAAACACCATATTTGTCATCACCAAGGAATCCCTGGCGAATCCAAAGCCGTTTCTCGAACGTGAAGATCTACAACCCATTCGAATCATGCAGAAAACCCATATGGCTGATCAGTATGGCCAATACTTTGAGTACTCTGAGCGTCTGAACAAAACTCGGGAATGAAAAATGCAAAAAAATAAAGCAATATGAATTCGACCATAATGAGGCCTATATGGACATGTTTGGTATCAAAATGTAGGTTTTCGAGGGCGCTCTATTCGATAAAAACAAATTCAAGTCGCTATCTATCATAGTTTAGATTTTCATCTGTCAAATGGCATTTTTTCAAAAAATCCGAAATTTCAAATCGTCATAGCTCCCGCTCCTTTGGCCGTATCCACCTTTTGTTTGTATATTGTTAATCAGCATTGTCCGAAGTATCTCTGAGCATCATAAAATCGATATCGAAAATCCCAACTTTTTGGGTCAAAAATGCCAAAGGGGTAGGACCCCCCAAAAACACCATATTTGTCATCACCAAGGAATCCCTGGCGAATCCAAAGCCGTTTCTCGAACGTGAAGATCTACAACCCATTCGAATCATGCAGAAAACCCATATGGCTGATCAGTATGGCCAATACTTTGAGTACTCTGAGCGTCTGGACAAAACTCGAGAATGAAAAATGCAAAAAAATAAAGCAATATAAATTCGACTATAATGAGGCCTATATGGACAAGTTTGGTATCAAAATGTAGGTTTTCGAGGGCGCTCTATTCGATAAAAACAAATTCAAGTCGCTATCTATCATAGTTTAGATTTTCACCTGTCAAATGGCATTTTTTCAAAAAATCCGAAATTTCAAAACGTCATAGCTCCCGCTCCTTTGGCTCTATCCACCTTTTGTTTGTGTATTGTTAATCAGCATTCTCCGAAGTATCTCTGAGCATCATAAAATCGATATCGAAAATCCCAACTTTTTGGGTCAAAAATGCCAAAGGGGTAGCAACCCCCAAAAACACCATATTTGTCATCACCAAGGAATCCCTGGCGAATCCAAAGCCGTTTCTCGAACGTAAAGATCTACACCCCATTCGAATCATGCAGAAAACCCATATGGCTGATCAGTATAGCCAATACTTTGAGTACTCTGAGCGTCTGAACAAAACTCGGGAATGAAAAATGCAAAAAAATAAAGCAATATGAATTCGACCATAATGAGGCCTATATGGACATGTTTGGTATCAAAATGTAGGTTTTCCAGGGCGCTCTATTCGATAAAAACAAATTCAAGTCGCTATCTATCATAGTTTAGATTTTCATCTGTCAAATGGCATTTTTTCAAAAAATCCGAAATTTCAAATCGTCATAGCTCCCGCTCCTTTGGCCGTATCCACCTTTTGTTTGTATATTGTTAATCAGCATTGTCCGAAGTATCTCTGAGCATCATAAAATCGATATCGAAAATCCCAACTTTTTGGGTCAAAAATGCCAAAGGGGTAGGACCCCCCAAAAACACCATATTTGTCATCACCAAGGAATCCCTGGCGAATCCAAAGCCGTTTCTCGAACGTGAAGATCTACAACCCATTCGAATCATGCAGAAAACCCATATGGCTGATCAGTATGGCCAATACTTTGAGTACTCTGAGCGTCTGAACAAAACTCGGGAATGAAAAATGCAAAAAAATAAAGCAATATAAATTCGACTATAATGAGGCCTATATGGACATGTTTGGTATCAAAATGTAGGTTTTCCAGGGCGCTCTATTCGATAAAAACAAATTCAAGTCGCTATCTATCATAGTTTAGATTTTCATCTGTCAAATGGCATTTTTTCAAAAAATCCGAAATTTCAAATCGTCATAGCTCCCGCTCCTTTGGCCGTATCCACCTTTTGTTTGTATATTGTTAATCAGCATTGTCCGAAGTATCTCTGAGCATCATAAAATCGATATCGAAAATCCCAACTTTTTGGGTCAAAAATGCCAAAGGGGTAGGACCCCCCAAAAACACCATATTTGTCATCACCAAGGAATCCCTGGCGAATCCAAAGCCGTTTCTCGAACGTGAAGATCTACAACCCATTCGAATCATGCAGAAAACCCATATGGCTGATCAGTATGGCCAATACTTTGAGTACTCTGAGCGTCTGAACAAAACTCGGGAATGAAAAATGCAAAAAAATAAAGCAATATGAATTCGACCATAATGAGGCCTATATGGACATGTTTGGTATCAAAATGTAGGTTTTCGAGGGTGCTCTATTCGATAAAAACAAATTCAAGTCGCTATCTATCATAGTTTAGATTTTCACCTGTCAAATGGCATTTTTTCAAAAAATCCGAAATTTCAAATCGTCATAGCTCCCGCTCCTTTGGCTCTATCCACCTTTTTTTTGTATATTGTTAATCAGCATTGTCCGAAGTATCTCTGAGCATCATAAAATCGATATCGAAAATCACAACTTTTTGGGTCAAAAATGCCAAAGGGGTAGGACCCCCCAAAAACACCATATTTGTCATCACCAAGGAATCCCTGGCGAATCCAAAGCCGTTTCTCGAACGTGTAGATCTACAACCCATTCAAATCATGCAGAAAACCCATATGGCTGATCAGTATGGCCAATACTTTGAGTACTCTGAGCGTCTGAACAAAACTCGGGAATGAAAAATGCAAAAAAATAAAGCAATATAAATTCGACTATAATGAGGCCTATATGGACATGTTTGGTATCAAAATGTAGGTTTTCCAGGGCGCTCTATTCGATAAAAACAAATTCAAGTCGCTATCTATCATAGTTTAGATTTTCATCTGTCAAATGGCATTTTTTCAAAAAATCCGAAATTTCAAATCGTCATAGCTCCCGCTCCTTTGGCCGTATCCACCTTTTGTTTGTATATTGTTAATCAGCATTGTCCGAAGTATCTCTGAGCATCATAAAATCGATATCGAAAATCCCAACTTTTTGGGTCAAAAATGCCAAAGGGGTAGGACCCCCCAAAAACACCATATTTGTCATCACCAAGGAATCCCTGGCGAATCCAAAGCCGTTTCTCGAACGTGAAGATCTACAACCCATTCAAATCATGCAGAAAACCCATATGGCTGATCAGTATGGCCAATACTTTGAGTACTCTGAGCGTCTGAACAAAACTCGAAAATGAAAAATGCAAAAAAATAAAGCAATATAAATTCGACTAAAATGAGGCCTATATGGACATGTTTGGTATCAAAATGTAGGTTTTCGAGGGCGCTCTATTCGATAAAAACAAATTCAAGTCGCTATCTATCATAGTTTAGATTTTCATCTGTCAAATGGCATTTTTTCAAAAAATCCGAAATTTCAAATCGTCATAGCTCCCGCTCCTTTGGCCGTATCCACCTTTTGTTTGTATATTGTTAATCAGCATTGTCCGAAGTATCTCTGAGCATCATAAAATCGATATCGAAAATCCCAACTTTTTGGGTCAAAAATGCCAAAGGGGTAGGACCCCCCAAAAACACCATATTTGTCATCACCAAGGAATCCCTGGCGAATCCAAAGCCGTTTCTCGAACGTGAAGATCTACAACCCATTCGAATCATGCAGAAAACCCATATGGCTGATCAGTATGGCCAATACTTTGAGTACTCTGAGCGTCTGGACAAAACTCGAGAATGAAAAATGCAAAAAAATAAAGCAATATAAATTCGACTATAATGAGGCCTATATGGACAAGTTTGGTATCAAAATGTAGGTTTTCGAGGGCGCTCTATTCGATAAAAACAAATTCAAGTCGCTATCTATCATAGTTTAGATTTTCACCTGTCAAATGGCATTTTTTCAAAAAATCCGAAATTTCAAATCGTCATAGCTCCCGCTCCTTTGGCTCTATCCACCTTTTGTTTGTGTATTGTTAATCAGCATTCTCCGAAGTATCTCTGAGCATCATAAAATCGATATCGAAAATCCCAACTTTTTGGGTCAAAAATGCCAAAGGGGTAGCACCCCCCAAAAACACCATATTTGTCATCACCAAGGAATCCCTGGCGAATCCAAAGCCGTTTCTCGAACGTAAAGATCTACACCCCATTCGAATCATGCAGAAAACCCATATGGCTGATCAGTATAGCCAATACTTTGAGTACTCTGAGCGTCTTAACAAAACTCGAGAATGAAAAATGCAAAAAAATAAAGCAATATAAATTCGACTATAATGAGGCCTATATGGACAAGTTTGGTATCAAAATGTAGGTTTTCGAGGGCGCTCTATTCGATAAAAACAAATTCAAGTCGTTATCTATCATAGTTTAGATTTTCACCTGTCAAATGGCATTTTTTCAAAAAATCCGAAATTTCAAATCGTCATAGCTCCCGCTCCTTTGGCTCTATCCACCTTTTGTTTGAACATTGTTAATCAGCATTGTCCGAAGTATCTCTGTGCATCATAAAATCGATATCGAAAATCACAACTTTTTGGGTCAAAAATGCCAAAGGGGTAGGACCCCCCAAAAACACCATATTTGTCATCACCAAGGAATCCCTGGCGAATCCAAAGCCGTTTCTCGAAGGTGAAGATCTACAACCCATTCAAATCATGCAGAAAACCCATATGGCTGATCAGTATGGCCAATACTTTGAGTACTCTGAGCGTCTGAACAAAACTCGAGAATGAAAAATGCAAAAAAATAAAGCAATATAAATTCGACTCTAATGAGGCCTATATGGACAAGTTTGGTATCAAAATGTAGGTTTTCGAGGGCGCTCTATTCGATAAAAACAAATTCAAGTCGCTATCTATCATAGTTTAGATTTTCACCTGTCAAATGGCATTTTTTCAAAAAATCCGAAATTTCAAATCGTCATAGCTCCCGCTCCTTTGGCTCTATCCACCTTTTGTTTGTGTATTGTTAATCAGCATTCTCCGAAGTATCTCTGAGCATCATAAAATCGATATCGAAAATCCCAACTTTTTGGGTCAAAAATGCCAAAGGGGTAGCACCCCCCAAAAACACCATATTTGTCATCACCAAGGAATCCCTGGCGAATCCAAAGCCGTTTCTCGAACGTAAAGATCTACACCCCATTCGAATCATGCAGAAAACCCATATGGCTGATCAGTATAGCCAATACTTTGAGTACTCTGAGCGTCTTAACAAAACTCGAGAATGAAAAATGCAAAAAAATAAAGCAATATAAATTCGACTATAATGAGGCCTATATGGACAAGTTTGGTATCAAAATGTAGGTTTTCGAGGGCGCTCTATTCGATAAAAACAAATTCAAGTCGCTATCTATCATAGTTTAGATTTTCACCTGTCAAATGGCATTTTTTCAAAAAATCCGAAATTTCAAATCGTCATAGCTCCCGCTCCTTTGGCTCTATCCACCTTTTGTTTGAACATTGTTAATCAGCATTGTCCGAAGTATCTCTGTGCATCATAAAATCGATATCGAAAATCACAACTTTTTGGGTCAAAAATGCCAAAGGGGTAGGACCCCCCAAAAACACCATATTTGTCATCACCAAGGAATCCCTGGCGAATCCAAAGCCGTTTCTCGAAGGTGAAGATCTACAACCCATTCAAATCATGCAGAAAACCCATATGGCTGATCAGTATGGCCAATACTTTGAGTACTCTGAGCGTCTGAACAAAACTCGAGAATGAAAAATGCAAAAAAATAAAGCAATATAAATTCGACTATAATGAGGCCTATATGGACATGTTTGGTATCAAAATGTAGGTTTTCGAGGGCGCTCTATTCGATAAAAACAAATTCAAGTCGCTATCTATCATAGTTTAGATTTTCATCTGTCAAATGGCATTTTTTCAAAAAATCCGAAATTTCAAATCGTCATAGCTCCCGCTCCTTTGGCCGTATCCACCTTTTGTTTGTATATTGTTAATCAGCATCGTCCGAAGTATCTCTGAGCATCATAAAATCGATATCGAAAATCCCAACTTTTTGGGTCAAAAATGCCAAATGGGTAGGACCCTCCAAAAACACCATATTTGTCATCACCAAGGAATCACTGGCGAATCCGAAGTCGTTTTTCGATTATGAGGATCTACAACCCATTCGAATCATGCAAAATACCCATAAAACTAATCAGTATCGCCTTTAGTTCGAGTGTTCTGAGCGTCTGATAAAAACTCTATAATGAAAAATGAAAAAAATTAAACAATACAAATTCGACTGTAACAAGGTTTATATGGACATTTTTGGTATCAAAATTCGAGGACGTTGAGTTCAACAAAAGCAATTTCAAGTCGCTATCTATCATAGTTCAGATTTTCACCTGTCAAATGGCATTTTTTCCCAAAAATCGAAATTTCAAATCGTCATAGCTCCCGCTCCTGTGATCCTATCCACTTTTTGTTTTCATATTATTAATCAGCATTGTCCGAAGTATCTCTGAGCATAATGAAAACGATATCGAAAGACTCAACTTTTCGGGTGAAAAATGCCAATCAATGCCCTCAAAATCACCACATTCGTCATCACCAAGGAATCACTGGCGAATCTGAAGTCGTTTATCGATCTTGAGGCTCTACTACCCATTCGAATCATGCAGAATACCCATAAAGTTGATCAGTATCGCTTATACTTTGAGTGCTCTGACCTTAGTTTTCATAAAAATCATCCACTCTGTTGTTTGAGATAAATTTAAAATTATTTATGGTTCAAATTATAAGCTCTAAACGTCGTAACGCAAATAATATTCCTTCGAGTAGCCAGCAATCTTTGTCTGATTTGATGAATAATTCATAAAAGAATTATACCCCCGAACCCATTACAATGTATTTCTCGAATTTATCTTCTCGAATACAAGAACCACACGCCCGGTAGTATTTATTTTCAAGAAGTGGTGCTTCAAGATTTTGGACATCTGCTCGAGCGAGGTCCTGCAGCTTGCGAGCTGTCCTCTACCTGACTTGCTTATCATCGCACCTGCCTGTGCCTGATTAAGTCCAATCCAGAATACACACAAAGTCGTATCACGGCTTCGTTTTGGCCAATAAAAGATTATTGTCGAATAATGAAATGTGAAAGCTATGGTGGCCGTGATTTTAATGGGATTTGGGGAGTGCTTCTTTTGCGAATGATACTTGAATAAGATTTGACAATAATCATGGGAAAATGTGCTTTTCCAACCAATCTCTACTCAAAGTTTGTGAAAATATGTGATGAAAAATACATACAAGCACACTCCTTGACCTCGTATCGATTTACAAAGTGAATTAATTTTTCACTTACTCTGATAGTTCTTCAGATACTTTCAGTGAGCATAGGAACACCCTGTAAATACATAAAAGCGGTTGTATACTCCATTCACAATTATAAAATCACAACTCTGGCCTTGGAAATTTGACACATTCCACTCTGTATCGAAGTTATGACGTTTTTCAAAATATTTTTATGTTCCAAGTCAACACTATGTTGCCCTTTCTACATTCTTAGCGTATTTCTCAGAATGTGAATGAATTGGAAAAGATGTGATGGACGAAAATAATTAACGTTTATATGAATTGATAGAAAGGATTCCTTTTCTAGTTATTTGCATGAAAAGTACAAGAGATCACTGTTGAAATATATTATTTTTCGCCATGGAAAAAAATTGCATTGCTTTCACATAATTTTCATATGCATGCTTGTGAAGATTTAATGCTTATTATCCTCTTGAACTGAAAGTTCAAGACTTGACGACATTTTATTTATATGATCTTATGAACAAGGAGTAAAATATTTTGATTGTATAGTAATTTATTAGATTAAAAAATATATATATATATATATATATTCTTTTGAAAGAGAGTAATACATACTGTTTTCTTAAATCAAACAATATATGGCATAAGGCACGTGTGAAGAAATGGCGACAAGGAACAGATTGTATAAAAAAAAACAATCTGTTTCCCGATCCAAATCTTAGTGTTAGCAGAGGGAATGTGAACGGGGTACCATACAATTTTGCGTATGACACACGAGAACAGATAAAAACCTCTGAAAAAACTCTGTCTCCCCGTATATGTGTAGTGATGCGATGCTGAATTTGTTCAAAAGATATCCATGTTACAGAGCTTCTTGTACTTGATGTAAACAAGCTTTTTCATCGATCTGGATGGAAGTATCTTGAAAATATATCTGTAACAAGAACAAAGAAGAAAAACCGAGAAAGAAGAAGTAAAAAAATACTTCACCTGTTAAAAAAACCCTTTTCACGAAGTCCTAACTCTCTCTTGGATCGGGAGGATCTTTCGATCAGGTCCGATCTTCCAAGTGATGATTCTTCTGTTCTTCAGGTGTTCGAGGAACGCTACAGGCCCCTTTTATTGGGGGATCATCTCCCATAGATTTAAAGTGGTTATTTTATCGAAAAATTAGCAAAAAAGCAGGAGCAAATTCAAAAAACTTCCACAGTAGGTTTGTACAAATAAAATGGAACAGGTCAAACAAATGCTTCACATTTATCATTCACCTGTTCTAAAATAAGACACAAACTCCTGGAATATGGAAAAAACCGATGTATTCTGGTTCAATATAGCCTATTTCTACTTTCGGCAAAGGAATGAAAGCTCCAGTGACACATTTCAATTCATCGGAATCTGAATCCGTTGAATGCAATATAGTCATATTTCTCCTTTTTTTTCAGCTTTTTCGACGTGTTTTTTTTTCTGAAACGTGAAAACGATCAACAATAATCATTTAGAGACCGATGATGGCCATCCAGAACCCGTTTACTTACGAAAATCGTGCAATTTCATTATGCAATTTCTTTCCTCATAATTCCTCGAAAATCCTACCTGAACCATATTTTCCGGTCGCTTTCGTTAGAAGATCGTATGAGGAAGCCTTTTTTGTCCATTTACACATTCCAAATAAATTTTGAGCACCAAAAACGATACCGAAACTAACCAAACTTCTGGGGGACCGGAATTTCGTTTGAAATCTTTCAAAACGGCCAGATACTTAAAAAACTTCGTTATCAAGTGTATAAAGGTCGATTAGTACTTACTTTCGCTTTATTTATGCTTATAAATCGATTTTTGGTCCAATTCAAATTTGTCGTTCGTACTCACGCCAAAACTCGTGAAAGGAAAAAATGACACTTGCACGAAACTTCTTCTGGACGACGAAGAACGGAAAAATAGGCGATTTCCTATCGATATTTCACCCCAAAATCGCCGATCGATTCGAAATAACAAAATGTATGTCATTTTATGTACGCGCACAGACTTTTCATCAGGTGCACCAATTCCTGAAAACGAAACCATGACCTCCTATGTGATTAAATGAAAGTGAATGGAGTATATTATGTATTTTTGATCCTATTTTTTCCAATTATTTCGAATCCAATTGAACGAATTCACTTCTTTTATGAAAACATCCGAAGCAGATGCAGGTTTTATTGCACTTTTCGGTTGAACGATTTTTTGAGGGTCTGCAAACGGGGTATGGTATGCAAACCAGGTGGTCCGAATTGAATTCAGAGGAACATGATCATTACCAGAAGCTTTTACAATGATTGTTTCGACGAAACTTCCAATTTCATGGCTGAATGATTTCCATGATGAGCTATGTCGATCGGAGTGAAGGATTTGATTTCGAAAAATAAAGTGAATTTATTTTCCTTCATGAGAGGAGTATCAAGGAAAACGGAGCCAATAGCTTTTGTTTAATGAAAACGGCGTATTTTGACTTTTCATGTTTATTCTCTTCACGGAATAAATTCATTGCTTTTGAAATCTTCGAAAACTCACTGCATGAACGAATCAATTCCTTTGATATCAAAGAGAGTTCTCTGTGATTATAGCTACCCACTTCTCTTCTCCCACCCATTTCAATCAGATAAAAAGCCCCACATTTTATTTTATTATTGACCCTAAGTTCCTATAAGTGTATGCGCATCGAAATTATGGAACAAATTCATTTTCTCAAAAGAAAAATAATCGGCAACAAAATCCTGAAACAGGTCAATTTTTGTTTCACTTTTACCAAATTGTTATGCATTTTTGAAGGGTTTTTGTTGCACCCTGTGCCATCCCCATCAACCCTCTAGATTTTTTGAATAGGGAAAGTTGGTCATGTGATACTTTTTTGGCCAGGTCTTTGTATCTTCTTTACAGTCTTGCAGACATTTTTTTGAAAAATTAGTTAGTTCAAAGAGGTTTTCAGTATGTGCACTTTGTCATGGCTCATTTACTTTGAGACGATGGTACCTGATGAAATTTGTCACCGAATGAAAGTCGACCATTATAGTTTTTTTCATGCACAACTTTTAACCCCTTTCAACCCCCTCACGTGAAAAAAAGTAAATGAGCCATGACAAAGTGCACATACTGAAAACCTCTTTGAACTAACTAATTTTTCAAAAAACAAAATTTTTCTTGAAAATTTCTGCACGCCTGTAAAGAAGATACCTTGCCAAAAAAGTACCACATTACCCACTTTCCCTATTCAAAAAATTTATAGGGTTGATGGGGATGGCACAGGGTGCAACAAAAATCCTTCAAAAATGCATAAAAATCTGTTGAAAGTGAAACAAAAATTGACCTGTTTCAGGATTTTGTTGCCAATTTTTTTCTTCTGAGAAAATGAATTTGTTCCATAATTTTGACGCGCACTGTCTATACGGAGAATACTCAAACGCACCTCAAAAAATAAGATGAAAAAAAGGAGTGCTCCTGACTGAAATTGACAACTTCGACGCAATCAGTTTGAGTGCATGAGTGCAATCACTTGCAAGAGCATTATGACGTTGCATTTTGGCATTCAACTCTGCATTGTGATAATGCTATAATTTGAAATGGTTGTGATGGCAACAATGTGTATTATTTTTTAACATTTCTAATGTCATTTGTGGTCAGTAGGAAATGTTATTCAATTCTGGAAGAATAAAACGCTTTATCGTTTGCAAATTTTCAATTTGTTTCATCAAATTCAGTGGTCATTTGTGAATACTGAGAGAACTTAAAGATGAATTCATGGATGACCCTATACAGTTAATCGACTCACTATTCGTCATTTGTAGACGAATTTTAAAATGAATTTTTTTGACACGATATAAATACGACGAAGAAAAGCATACCTACCCATAAGGAAATATTGATTGGATTAGCAGCAACTGTAAGAGTAAATCCATAATTTATCGGTTCCACGTCGTTTTCAACAATTAAATGTTTCTCAAACAAGAGCATGGAGAATTTTGAGAAAATATTTGGGTTTACATCCTTGCAAAATTCAATCGGTACAAGAACAGAAGCCACAACATCACCATAAACGTCGTTTCTTTTCTGATTTTGCCCATGAACAACTGAAAAATGATGAACAATTTCATCGAAAATTTTATTCAGAATTGCGAAATTTGGACTGATGGATATCCAGACAAAATCCTCCAGAAAACAATATAAGTCCATATTTCTTTGAAGAAAATGGTTGAAGAGTATTGCTTTTTGGAGAACGATACAGACAAATGATAAATAATTTTTTCCTTCTGTTGTTGAGAATAATATAGAGGAAATGTAGTTTCAACAAGACGAAGCCACCTGCTACACAGCCATCTTAACAATCGATTCATTGAAAACAAAAATTGGTTATTAAATTATCTCAAGTTATAATCCGATTGAATGACAATTATGTCTTATGCGGAAAGTTGCGTTTCAATTTTTCTATACCCCATTCAACATTCGTTAAGAAATTATAATTTTCCGAGTTGACAGAACTCTGCAAATGAGCACCCGAGTGCTATTTATATATACTTCCCGGTGACAGAACGAACCTCATCAACTAAATAATTATTATTCAACTGACATCATCCCAACAACTCAAGTTGACGTAGCCCGACTTAAAACGACCCTATAACTTCTCCAAGCTGATATTTCAGCTGCTGCTGCTTTTAAGACAAGAGGAACAATTTAAACGTGATACGGCTAGAGGGTATTATTTTTATCGAGCGCTTTAGCTCTGCCAGCCACTTTACCCAACAGGAAAATCCGGAAATGGTTTCTGTTCAACAGACGGTTTTATTTCGTTAATCCTTTGAACGAAATTGAGTAAAATGTACCTAGTGATGAGCTTTGGCTTTGACGGAGGATATTGATCTTCTGAAGGAAGCTGCAAGGCCTTTTCCACAGAAACATGGTGAAAGAGTTGAAATTTTCACACAACAACTCATTAGATTCCTAAGAGTCTCTGAGAAATTAAGAATTAATTGAATATGGTATTCACAATTTTCTTGAACTTATTAAATCAAAAACACAATTTAAGCAAAAATTTTTGTGTCACTGTTGAGAGATTTTTCGGAAAATCGGAGAATGTTGAACTATAGACCCTGAAAAGTACTTTTCATATATACTGATCCACAAGAGTTAGGGAAATCGTATTCAATCGTTTTTAAAAGTATGTAATCGAGAAAATCGCTGTAAAATCATTTAAAACTCAATAACAACTTGAATCGATCCAATAAAAATCAGTATGAGACATTTCGTCAATCTGGTCGCCTTTTTTCTGAAGTTTGGTTCTTTGCATATGCTTCATTAATGTTCTTATTTTGAAATGAAGTCAGTTTATCAACGGCTTCGATTTGAAACGAGTTTTCTGAAAATGCCAAGACGTGAATTAACAAACGCTGAGGCTAATAGGGCTATCGGAATGCTACAGGGTGGCCTAACTCAGGTTGTTGTAGCGGAAAGACTCCAAGTCAGCCAAAGTGTGATATCTCGACTTTGGAATAGGTTCAGGGAGACATGTTCCGTGTTGGAAAGACAGAGGCTTGGTGGGCGACGAAAAACAACACCTGCTCAGGATCGTTTCATCACCCTTTCGGCGAGAAGAAACCTGCATCTACGTATAGAATGCTAAGGAATACTCTTCAAAATGCAGATGGGGTCCAAGTTTCCATCGAAACCATCAGACAACGTTTGAGAGAGGTAAATCTAGGTTCTAGACGTCCATTAAGAGGAGTCCCATTAACACGTGACCATAAGCGTCAAAGACTGGAATGGGCAAGGCAACATATCAATTGGAACGATCAATGGCGTAGTGTCCTTTTCACTGATGAATCCAGATATGGACGATTTTCAGATTCTCGAAGAATAAGGGTATGGACAATCCCACGCATACCCCGTAATCGTCGCTATGTCCAAGAAGTCCATCCATTCCGAGGGGGTAGTGTTATGGTATGGGCCGGGATATGTTTCAACGGGCGCACAGATCTACACATTTTTCCTGGGAATATGACCGCCTTACACTATAGGGAGCATGCCATCGACAATGTTGAGCCAAATTTTCACGCTGCTATTGGTGAAACTTTTCAATTTCTAGACGATAACGCTAGACCGCACCGTGCAGCCATAGTTGGGAATGCGCGCGAGGAGCTTGGTATTCCACATTTACCAATACCTCCGCACTCACCAGATTTGAATTGCATAGAACATGCATGGGATATGCTCCAAAGAAGATTAGATAACCATCAACCTACCCCAGAATCCTTAAATGATCTGAGAGAGCTTCTGCCCCGTTTATGGAACGAAATTCCTCAAGAAATGTTCAACAACCTCATGTGTAGTATGCAAAGAAGATGTCAAGCTGTTATTGATGCCCGTGGAGGCCATACATTCTATTGATAGTCTTAAAATGTTCGAATTCTCTGGGAATAAAATTTCGTTATTTTACTCGATTTTTCTTAACCACCCTGTATACGCTGCAGACCTACAGGCTAAACTTAATTTGCAACTTGAAATCATATTAATATGAATTTGCATCACAAAAATTTTATTTTAACTATATTTTTTTGCAATGATCCGAACTCGTGTGGAGCAGTTTATTTCGAATGAAAATTATCAGAAACTGTTATTTTGAAGGAGGATTGAATGAATATTTCCGACAGATGTGCGATAACCACAACCCCTGGTCATAAGGGAAACACCAGAAAGTTTTCTCAGAAAGATCTTCGAATTCCTAGAAGGTCCCGTCAACACATAATCAAACCTTAAAAATGAAGCGATATACATCCAGGTACCAGTATTTTATATGGATACAATAGGTGGTATAAACGATCATTTAACCAACGAAAATGACTTTGATATAATTGAATAGGAGGTATAAATACCGATTTCAGACCTCTAGATCTGGAAGACCCGAAGCATTAAGATCAACATTGGATGAATGACCATGAATTATTCGTGAATAAAAAGTTATACGTCATGTTGCCATAGGTACATAATAGAAAGTTCTTGATTCTTTTCCCGATATTGAGATAACCGTGTTTTGAGAAGGTAGAACTGCCCTAATTTGAATCACTCCTACATTTTTGAGCGTTCAATTTCAGTTCTGGATCTTTTGTTCTTTTCAAATTCTCCTGGCACTAGAACAATATAAAGGATTTTCTAATAAGAGGTGTTATTTTGATATTCAAAGAAAAATGCCAAATGCAAATCGCAACGAACTGGTATCAAATTAATAATCGTGAATGAATAATTTAGGCATTATTCTCTTCTAAAATTTCGGAATGCTGAGTCAGCATGGCAACATGGTCCAGCAACACAATGGGGATGATTCGACAGATGCGGGTCCCCACCCTCTCATAGCCGAATCTTGCGGTTTCCATATGGTTCGACAGATGTTGGTACCCAAGCCCATAAAGATGACCAGAGGCGCACAAGAAGCGAGAGAAAGATGGCTCGTGCTGCCAAGGCCTTGTTTTATGCATATTCTGATAAAGGGGGTTCAGAAAGGAGAAGCGTTTTTAAATTGATCCTCTCCTTCACTGTCATATGATATAGGAACTGTAACTGGCAGCGGTATCTCACTTCGAATTTTTTTATACCTGGACGGCACTAGAAGGGCAAGAGGAAAGATTGGATATGATCTTAATCAATTACGGAATTCACAGGGACGGAGATGATACGAAAGATAATCAGGGAATGATAGATTTATGAAAGGAAAGAATTAGATTTTAATGGCTAACATAAACACAGAGAAGGTTTTTCTTTTCTTTCAATAAGTCAAATCATTTGGATGCAGAAACTCAAAAAAATTTCCCTTCGAAATATAAGCTTCGAGAACAGTTCAGATTCAGAATGAAACTGCTGAATGGTCCAAAATAGATTTCATGCCCCATTCGCGGTGAAACTGTGTTCGCGAGAATAAGTTTAATTACCATTCCAGAGTCTAGACGTTTATCTATCCCAACAAAAGGATTTTCTCTTAGGATGCCAAGCAATGCAGGAATTTGAAAGAGAAAAAAGGATGAATGATGATTATTGACTGGACTGGTGTTGAAGAATCGAAAGAGAAATATGCAATACCAATTTCTATCAGAATGCAAATCATTACATATACTCCATTCACAATTATAAAATCACAAATCTGGCCTTGGAAATTTGACACATTCCACTCTGTATCGAAGTTATGACGTTTTTCAAAATATTTTTATGTTCCAAGTCAACACTATGTTGCCCTTTCTACATTCTTAGCGTATTTCTCAGAATGTATATTTCATTTTGGAGAACTGAACAGAAAATTGTGAACAATATTCTACATATAAAGGAGTTTTTGGATTTATGATTGTAAAGATTTATCGATGTGCTTTGTTTTCATCATGATATTGTATGTGATATAAATGTGAGGGTGCATAACATTTCTATTTCTAATATTTCTTTATTTCAAATAAATAACAGTTTTATTCATTCATCACAAAGAGAGTAAACATAATAACTAAATTAACGAATTTGTTTACAGAGAAACTAATAATTTCAATGCAATAGTAACTGAGTTTTGGTTATAAATTAATAAGCAAGAATGTCAATTCCTGAGAGCTTTGTAGATATACATTTCATTTATTTGATCTTATGAACAAGGAGTAAAATATTCTGACTGTATAGTAATTTATTAGTTTAAAAAATATTCATACATTACTACCACAGTAGGTTTGTACAAATAAAATGGAATAGGTCAAACATATGCTTCACATTTATCATTCACCAGTTCTAAAATAAGACACAAACTCCTGGAATATGGAAAAAACCGATGTATTCTGGTTCAATATAGCCTATTTCTACTTTCGGCAAAGGATTGATAGGAATGAAAGCTCCAGTGACACATTTCAATTCATCGGAATCTGAATTCACCTACCGTTGAATGCAATATAGTCATGTTTCTTCTTTTTTTTTAGCTTTTTCGACGTGTTTTTTTTCCGAAACGTGAAAACGATCAACAATAATCATTTAGAGACCGATGATGGCCATCCAGAACCCGTTTACTTACGAAAATCGTGCAAAGTATTTGACAAAACCGGAATTCAATGAATATTTTAATCAATATTTCAGAGATTTTTAGAGGGTCACTAACCATGAAATAAAAAATAGATTAGGCAATCGAAATATGCGAATAGGTCGATTCATCGGCCGATATCACAATCAAAATCCTATGGTTATAGTCAACCGGAAGGTCCGTTCCAACCCCGCTCTTTTGTTAACTTGTTATTAACGTCATTAAGACATCATTTCATCTGACATTTTGCTTCACGGATCAATTGGCAAGTCTGAGCTTTCGACCTTTATCCTCAAATCTGTTTTAATCGCATAAAGGGAATCAATCAATCGGTTCGAGAGACACGATCAATGACTCCGACCATCATTGTTTTTCGTCCTTTCGACACGGTCTAGCAGCCTGCGCACGCGACTGCGGGAAAAACAGGAAGGCATCGCCATGGAGGATGTGATGGTGATGGATGCGTATTCACGAATCCGGTGAGTCTGGGTGAGAGGCAAAAGCCGAAATTACGTGTTTCAGACGGTTGTTGTGAGCTAGATGGATGGCCTAAGAATCGTATCAACACCCAATCTTGCCTACAACAATAAGTGGTGTAATCGATAATCAACTACACAATGTGGGGGGATCAGGATGGGTTTTCAGTCATTCACCTTATAGGCAGATTATAGCTAATATTGGTTCAGAGGGTGGAGTGTGTGTCAGGTTCTGATACGAGCAGAAGGCAAACTCCTTCGGAAATGAACAACTCCCCAAAAGTACCTTGAAAGTTTCCAATACAGGGTCTTTCACGAGGAACCTCACCCATATTTATACGGGAAACTACTGAACGTATTTTCATGAAATTCAGCACTTATAAGTATTTCACAGTGCTGATGAAATCTAAAATATTTTCGAGGCATGAGCACCTCCGGTTTTTCCGGAAATGACGTCAACTTTTTTTATTGCAGAAATAGATTCCTTAGAAAATTTCAAGTTATTTTGCCCTAAAGTGGATATTAACTCAGAAAATATCCATTTTAGGGCAAGTGTGTGATGCATACACTCACATTATTTTTTAACGTAGATTCAATATCTGCCATAAAAAAATGGGGTTCTAATTTGAAAAAATTGATTTTTCACGATTTTGTCATCCCTAACTTTGAAAGCGATTTTTTCACCCCCTGTATCATGAATCGCGATTTCGATTTTTAAAGTGGATACATCAATCTTACATCTTGAAAAATCCCAAAAATGAAAATTTTCCATCCAAAAACCTCGAAGTTATTCTTGTTTCAGCGGAGCTCTATTTTCGATTTTTTTTTCGAATTTTCCCGCTCAGAGAGATTTTTCCAAACAAAACTGAAAAATGTTACATCAAAATAACTTGAAATTTTCTAAGGAATCTATTTCTGCAATAAAAAAATGGTGTTCTAATTTGAAAAACGGAAGTTGACGTCATTTCCGGAAAAACCGGAGGTGCTCATGCCTTGAAAATATTTTAGATTTCATCAGCATCGTGAAATACTTATAAGTGCTGAATTTCATGAAAATACGTTCAGTAGTTTCCTGTATAAATATGGGTGAGGTTCCTCGTGAAAGACCCTGTATTGATTCTGATCGATATTCCAATAAAAATCCGGTTAATTTCCAGTTATTTTTCAATGAAAATTTATATCTGAGAGTGTTTGATGCCTATTTTAACAAAAACGGTGAGGACTACAGCTTCGGACCAAGAATGGGTACCTTTTTGAGGAAAAATCTTCAACATTGCGTTCTCATATCATGACTTTGGCTTTCTCTGTGGTAAAGTCTATACTCCATTCACTTTTATAATGTATCCCGGATGGCCCTGATATCCTGACACATTCCACCGTGTATATTTTGAAAATGTTAGGTTATAGTCATCTTCCAGTCAGATACGAGGATGTATCGATATCTAGTTAGCCTAGACCAGTTCCATGCATAAACAAAATATTGCGATACCATATCAACGAACAATAACTTATTAGAAGTGTCAGTGTAGAGTTCGTCGTTAAAAAAGTAAACCAGACTTACGCAATAAATTTAAAAAAAAGATGTCCACCGAAATTGTAAAAATCGAAAAATTGGAGTATCGAGCATCATCAAGTACCTGTATTTAAAAGGGTTGAGAGGTAAGCAGATTTACGAAAATATGCTTAATACCCTTGGAGATCAATGTCCTTCGTATGCGACCGTGAAAAATTGGACTGCAAGCTTCAAAATAGGTAAATTTTCCATTGAAGATGATGACCGATCGGGAAGGCCAGTTTCTGTGTCAGTCCCCGAAAATATCGATGCAGTTCATGACATGATTTTATCAGACCGTCGAATTGGGCTAAAACGGATATCTGAAGCACTGGAGATTTCATACGAAAGCGTTCATCATATTATAGTTCACGTCAATTTGGACATGAGAAAAATTTGTGCAAAATGGATCCCCAAATGTTTGAATGTTGACCAAAAGCGTGCAGCAAGGGTAGAAGCATCGCGTTCGATCTGTGCTCGATTTGAAAACGATGTAGACTTCTTAAACCGAATTGTTACTATGGATGAGACTTTGGTACATTTCTACGATCCAGAAACAAAGCAACAATCGATGGAATGGCGACACTCTGGTTCTCCAAGACATAAGAATTTTTGAAGCCTTTTCACAACGGTGTTTGAAAAAGGTTATTTTGATTAAATTAAATTGTAATATTGTGCACGATTGATATCTGGAATTTCGAGTTTGGCTGATAATCATAAACTTTCCGTCCTGAAGGAAATAACCCACTGGATGGAATAATTATTGGTAAACACATATCGGAGCATATACGACCAGTATACATGAAGAGAAAAATTAGCAGCTGCTAATGAATAACAAATACAATCCACATTCCACTTATCAGTCAATAATTTTTATCGCACATTTAGTCAAAACATTCCCCATTTTCGCTACACTGGCCATTATCGCCAAATGACGAAAACAAACAACATAACATTGTAATATTCCAGTCCATAATAAAGACCTCGCTATTTGCAATACAGAATATTTCCACTGGTGGATACCACATATCGACAATAATCGCACAAAAGAAGTGTTTCTAGGCGTCACATAACAGGAAGCAGGAACGGAGCGGATGTGTCATGTGACGACGGCACGTCAAAACGCAGGAATGAATTCCTGCACCGCATAAAAGTGATCACTTCAGGTGTCTCAGACTGGATATTTTAAACGGAATAAATCAGCGGAAAGGAAGTGGACATTCATATCAATCACAATATGCATTTATTACTCCTCGTATCATTATAGAATATAAATGATGGCCTTTTCTCGTCGCTGCGTTTGATGTTCTCGACTTTGAGGAAGTAAATCTTACAGATTAGTTGTGGTAGGTCTTTGAGATGCATACGGTATCTTTGCGATTTTTTCCTCAAAATGAGGAGAGCGTACCCAACGACCAGCAGTGCAACTCCGAAAAACTGGAGGTTCGGCGTTGCCAGTGCATCGAATTCGTTGCTGAGATCCGTTGCTACTGTATTATCGATTTTGTCATTTCAGATGAATGCTATTTCGAACATAGTTTGTTTTATTTACCGGGTTCTTTTTAGGGCCGATTGCACCGTATTGGTTTCAATCGTTAGTTAAGTGTCGATTAATTTATTAAATCCAGGATTGAATATTTGGCTTGGATCGACGCTAAATGTATGATTAAATTCAATCCACAAATCTGGTTATTTTACATAAATTGGTACTTGTGCCTATCTTCACGTTGTACATTTCATCCCTTTCTATGCTTTGGAAGTTTCTATGTTTATACATTTTTTGATATTATCGAGCGTTTCGCAGATTGAGAAAGTTTTTAATAACGAATTTCTTTGGTGAAAACCGATGCAACATTCATTGCACAAGTTGACATCTTTCTTTGGATTATTCTACTTCCTTCTCAAATGAGAATATACCTGGTTAGAAACTCTAATTGTCAAAGCACTTACCACTTCAGATTTTGATGTGAAATATGATAAACTCATGGATTCTCGTATGGAAATAACAGACGCAAATAAAAAAGAAATGATCGAGAAGCATAAACAAACCATATTTTCGATAATAGGCAAACATCTATAAGAAAATATGTATGTGATATTTTCAATAAACATGCATCTTGGGAAATTGTTAATATTTATTCACTTTTATTTCAACACATAGGTAATAATATTGGTTCCCATTGAATGATACCATGTGTCACGGTAAATTAAAGAATAATTCTACATATCAGAAGAACTAAACCTTCAATTTTATTAGGCATGTATGGATTAATTAAGTTCATATTATACCTCAACCGTTAATATTTAGTTCCGTTATTCATTCTTGTGTGTACTTTTCCTTTCACACCAATTTTATCTTTCATATCTACGCCTAGGAAAACCAAAATCTATAATTTCTACTTCAGCCATTATTCTTTTCAAATTGATTTATAATCAAACATCATTTTTAAAACAAGTCTGACTCGTGTCATCCATGAATTTAGGGTTAGAATTCAAAGTTTATCGTTAAACTTTCATTTAATCCTGTCAATTCGGAGGATTTTATTTAAGCGTTAATTATGGTTGTTAAACTAGGATTACGACACGGTGCAAGAGAATCATAGACACTAATCGTGTTTTTGGAATTAATCTGAAGTTTTGTCATACGGTGCAAGCGGCCCTTAATCATTTATTATTGTCATTTTATAGATCTAGTGGCTAATTCAACAATTCCACTGAAATGGGGAGTTGCTTTTCGAAAAACAGATTACACTTTTGAACCTTATCTCGGAGCGTATTTTTCTTTGGATAATTGTTGTTGAATGATATTGTTTTTCCAGAAATTTTGGTTTCAATAATTCAATAACGTTAATAATGATGTTTTTACTCAAATCAAGAAATAACAAATTTGAGATGTTTCCATCCATACCAAAAAATAGGCAATACTCGCACAGTTTTCTTTGATGGCTTTATCTTTTAAACAAAGCCGGATTTAGAAGAATGGAAAACGAAAAAACGTTTCGTCAGACCTCAAGAATCTACAGTAAAAAAGCGGACTCATCCTGTATGAATATTTTCAAACTGCATACCTCATCCAAAATAAGAAACAAGTCAAATCCCCGAGTGCAAAACATACAATGACAAAAAAAAATAACAAAATGATATTTTCATTTAGGTTTTATGTATTCTTTGACTTTTCAATTATAATTCATTTTGTGAACGACCAGAACGAAGCTCTGATGAGGAAAGATTGCTCACATATCTCCAACATTCATTCAAAACATTTTGCCACATCCTGTAAGGCCAGTTCTACATCTTTCGCATGTTTTTAATCCTCTACCAAAACAGGCAACCCCCAATTATATACCCCTTCAATCAATTCACCGAGACACCTGGCAAAAACGAACATAACCAAATCTGTTGACCATATATCAGAGATGTTATTATCTCCGTAGCCTGGCCCGATGCAAAGCCGAGCTACAATTATAAAATTGGAGCAATTTTTGCATAATAATCCGTAGATTGGGGGCATTAATTAGTTTGGCGAAATGGATTTGAGCGAATGTTGTTGGAACGCAGTACAAAGTGGAGACGACAGGTGCTAGGGAATTTCGCGAATTAGAAGAATGGACCTAGCGTCAGGTGAAGGTTTTTGGTCGAAAAATGGTTCGTGGAATCGTAATTGCTAACTAATAGCTCAATTAACGCAGCATTATGAAACGCGATAATTTTTTTTATTTCAAGATTGTCTGAGGACAGTTGGAAGGTAAGCGACCATAATTTGACACATTCTGAGAATATAGTTATTTTGTGCGTTACAATATACTCACTCAGTAAATCAAGATTATACAGGGTCTTTCACGAGGAACCTCACCCATATTTATACGGGAAACTACTGAACGTATTTTCATTAAATTCAGCACTTATAAGTATTTCACGATGCTGATGAAATCTAAAATATTTTCAAGGCATGAGCACCTCCGGTTTTTCCGGAAATGACGTCAACTTCCGTTTTTCAAGTTAGAACACCATTTTTTTATTGCAGAAATAGATTCCTTAGAAAATTTCAAGTTATTTTGATGTAACATTTTTCAGTTTTGGTTGGAAAATTCTCTCTGAGCGGGAAAATTCGAAAAAAAAATCGAAAATAGAGCTCCGCTGAAACAAGAATAACTTTTGGATATTTTCTGAGTTAATATCCACTTTAGGGCAAGGGTGTGATGCATACACTAACATTATTTTTTAACGTAGATTCAATATCTGCCATAAAAAAATGGGGTTCTAATTTGAAAAAATTGATTTTTCACGATTTTGTCATCCCTAACTTTGAAAGCGATTTTTTCACCCCCTGTATCATGAATCGCGATTTCGATTTTTAAAGTGGATACATCAATCTTACATCTTAAAAAATCCCAAAAATTAAAATTTTCCATCCAAAAACCTCGAAGTTATTCTTGTTTCAGCGGAGCTCTATTTTCGATTTTCTTTTCGAATTTTCCCGCTCAGAGAGAATTTTCCAACCAAAACTGAAAAATGTTACATCAAAATAACTTGAAATTTTCTAAGGAATCTATTTCTGCAATTTAAAAATGGTGTTCTAATTTGAAAAACGGAAGTTGACGTCATTTCCGGAAAAACCGGAGGTGCTCATGCCTTGAAAATATTTTAGATTTCATCATCATCGTGAAATACTTATAAGTGCTGAATTTCATGAAAATACGTTCTGTAGTTTCCCGTATAAATATGGGTGAGGTTCCTCGTGAAAGACCCTGTATAGGTGTCAAGATTACTGATGAATAGATATTCTTCCATATAGCGAAAGTATTAACATATCATATGGGATGGATAAATATAATCATTCTTCATCAAGGCAATAAACTCAATTTACAATATGTGAAACATATGTCTTTCGGAAAGCTGCGAATTGAAATGATTGAGAGAACTACCCAACGAAATAGATAAATAACGAGGTTCCAAGGTTAGGTAGAACGAGCGAATTAATATTATATCACATGCAGTGTAGACAGAATAGGAACAGAGAAAATACAGGGTGGCCAAGAGATTGACGTCAAAAAGAAAAAAACAGGTCCCTCGTGTCATGGGCTATTCGAATCACCCCCATGTATGTTATGCGATTTTTCACGGTTTTCGAGTTATGAATTTTGAGAATTTTCGACTTGACCATCTTAAAAAAGATATTGAAAAGAAAGTACAAGACTTCTCTGTGAAATTCTTTTGTAACTTAATCTCCATGAATTGTACTTTTGTACATAAAATAACCAGATTCATAACTTTGATAAAAATTATGGAAATGTTGGTCTCAAGTGAAAAAGTTACGTGAATTGGATTATGATCTGAATGTTCGAATCGAAATTAAAAATGTAAAAAGGCTAATTCACGGTTTCTTAGTATGCTTAAAAACTGCGCTCAACAGTCAGCTTTTAGAATCATTGATAAAAATGGTACTTAACACTCTACTTTTGCTAGAATTAGCCTTCAAAGTCATCGAGGTGGAAAAAATCAAAGAACTAGACATTTAATACAAAATTATTTTTTGCCATTTTAAGATTTTTCTGACCAAGTTATGATAGAAAATGCTGAAAATTAATGAAAATTAGCTTTAGATGTTGGTCAAGAAAAGTTCTAGATAAAAAAAGGAAAAGGTATGGCAATAAATCACACAAAATCACTCGAACAGATGGATCGGACGCAGCGGACCAATCAAGTGGCCCCCACGTTCACCTGACCTTAATCCCATCGATTTTTTCGTTTGGGGTAATTTCAAAGAAATTGTTTACGCCCGAGAATGTTCGAGTGAAGACGAGCTGCGACTGAAGTTAAGAGAAGCCGAACGTGTCCTAAGAGAGAAAAGGGCAGGTTTTATGCGATTTAAAGAAAATTTTCTAAGAAAATGTAGAATGTGTATTGAGGCTAGTGGTGGCCACTTTGAAAACCTACTGTGAATTTTATAAATGAATTTCTTTTTATTTAGATACATTATGATGTGTGATTTATTGCCATACCTTTTTCTTTTTTTATCTAGAACCTTTCTTGACCAACATCTAAAGCTAATTTTCATTAATTTTCAGCATTTTCCATCATAACTTGATCAGAAAAATCTTAATACAGCAAAAAATAATTTTGTAGTTAATGTCTAGTTCTTTGATTTTTTCCACCTCGATGACTTCGAAGGCAAATTCTAGCAAAAGTGTAGTGTTAAGTACCATTTTTTATCAATGATTCTAAAAGCTGACTGTTGAGCGCAGTTTTTAAGTATACTAAGAAACCGTGAATTAGCCTTTTTACATTTTTAATTTTGATTCGAACATTCAGATCATAATCCAATTCACGCGTAACTTTTTCACTTGAGACCAACATTTCCATATCTTTATTGAAGTTACGAATCTGGTTATTTTATATATAAAAGTACAATTCATGGAGATTAAGTTATAAGAGAATTCCACAGAGAAGTCTTGTATTTTTTTTCAATATCTTTTTTAAGATGGTCAAGTCGAAAATTCTCAAAATTCACAAAAAAATTCATAACTCGAAAACCGTGAAAAATCGCATAACATACATGGGGGTGATTCGAATAGCCCATGACACGAGGAACCTGGTTTTTTCTTTTTGACGTCAATCTCTTGGCCACCCTGTATAGGTATTGCTCTACAAAAGTTGAGGGCAGAAATTTTGAGACTGGCTCAAATGGTTCCTTTCGTTCACCAATTTTTAAATATGAGAAATCTGAATGTTTATTCACTTATCTTCATGAGTTTCACAGTTTTAGGTGAACATTTATTTTTAGTATTTGTAAAGAGGCGGCAACTAGTACTCCCACATTTGAAGGAGCTGTTGAAAAAATACGAACAAAGAGATTGGAAAAACTCTTGTTTATTTTGAAAGACAACTAAATCAAGTTGTTTTTTCATTTATATCTTGAAAATAATATCATCCAAATGGCGTCCTACGTATATAGAGAAAACTCGACCTGGTACAACCCAAATAGAAGAATATTCTGTCCATTCCTGCCCAGCTGATTGATCGTTCAGAATTCAATAAAATTCGTTAACAACGTTGTCTTAAAATTATGGTGTTTATGTATTATGATAAAATCTTCGATCTTTCCGAGAAAGGTGTGGTTACTTCTTAAATAATATTAAATCAAACGACGAAAAGATTACAGCACTGAAAGTGTCTACAACACCATAGGCTATAAAATAATGATAGGTGTAGTAGATCAGGGGCTCCTAGATCCCACTTGACCTCCTTCATCTGAATACATTATTCCTGAGAAACAAACATCTTTTCCACTATGCCAACACAAAACAAAAAGTGGTGTGTGTTCAACTCACAGTCCATTACAGCCAATCTAGAAAGCGAAATGTGGCAGATTGCCAATTAAGTGAATTTCAATTGGAAATAGGTCCGAGTCGTAGTGCATCGATTGGAACCAATTTTAAGAGCACCTGTCGACAGGTGTGTTTCATGGAGATACGAATTTGTCCGATTTTTTGCGTTTTTTATCGATCGGAGGGATTCGAACGCTGATTCTTGATTTTATCCAGCAAGGTTCCAGGAAGAAACGCCAGATTTAGCACGAGGCTCGGATTGGAGAATACATAATTTATTTATTTCGCCTTGTTTTTTCGGTTCACATCTAAGATAAAATTGGTCAGCAGATCTCATTTTGCGGTGGATTCGAATTCGAAGTAGAGGATTGGCAAGCGCCAGCAGGTGACTGATATTCATACAATTATTTGTTTATCTGAACTCTACAGAGTAAAAAACTAACAAAGACTATTCAAATTTTCTCAGTTGTCATTTGAGCGATTCTCGTTGCCTGGATTTCATTGATTTTTTTCAAGAAATTCTACATCAACACTCACCACGAAAGAAAATTCATGCAACATAGTCGTTTTCAGTTCATGTCAGGCGAATTTTAAAAAGTGAAACAATGGGAAAATTTCTGAAATTAAATCCTAAGAAGCGATAAGAAAACTTTACACACGCAGACAAATATTTTTCGGATTCATAATCGAATTTTTCAATGTTTTTCATTAAAGAAATGTTTTCCAGATTGAGGAAGATCCATTACAATACCGCACAGGGTGAGTCTTTGACTTGTACATTATATACATATTTCAACTGTAGATTCTTGAGGCCAAAAGAAACCTTTTTTCATTTTCCATTTTTTCGAATTCAGCTCTGTTAAAAAGATATAGCCATTTGAAAAAAAAATTGGGCTAATTACGTGCCTGATAAGATACTCTGGAATGGATTCAAAGTTCATATTTCTCGATTGAAATTGAGTTTATACATTTAGGGAATACACAAGTACTAACCTTATTGGAATAAAAATGTTGCAAACACGATAATTTCAACAAAAACAGTTAGTTTCATCCGATTATATCTGCAATAAAAAGCCATATTTCTCCCACCAAAATAAGTTCCTTCATCGATTTTCCTGCAGACTAGTTTGTGAACACTAATAACTCGTTCATATTCTCCCCGAAATCCCCAAACAATCTCATGAAGAAAGGCTTTTCATTCAGATCATCAGAATTTATTATTAAACAACCTAACCTAATCCATGGTATCCATTCTGAGAATATTTGCACAGAAATTTTAAGAAGATGTTGTCAGCTTGTTGATATTTTCATTGAGGTTAAGGATTTTTGACGTAACATAGTATAAACATCTATGAATTTCACGACGCATGCGTATAGCGAAAACCGGTGCTGCGAACTATAAACAAACTGTTAACATTATGTGAAGTTCTGAATACATTCAGTAAATTATTACAACTAATAATGTGATATTGTGATTATTATGTGAATTACAGTGAATTAATCTAATATTAACCGTGTAGTGTCGAGTTCATAAAATTTCAAAAGGATATTGTTTAGATAGAAACATCGCCACAGGTTATCAGGTATCATATTATTTTTCATTAATTTCAATTCAATACGTGGTTTGCATCGATATTCATCATTCATATCCGAATTTTGTATTTCATCGACATTTAACTTCATGGATTTTCGACTCCCTGTATCTTCCAAACGAAACCGAATTTTGAAAAATGGTATAGGAAGAAAGTGTTTCGTTTGATGAGAGGAATCTACAATTTAAATATTTGTACAAGTCAAAGACTCACCCTGTATATCGCTAAAAGTTAGCGTTTGTTTCAAATGATTATCAAGAAGTGCTCTGGTATTTTGAATCCTTGGCCTTCAATTCAAAAATTTATTAGGTCCTTATTTTTTTAAATCACTTTATGTTAGCAGGATAATGATTTTAGCGCATGACAGTTTCTTGATGAGTGATGACATCCTAACATAAAGGAGATACAACATAATCGAATCAGCAGGAGTGCACAAAGATCATTTTGGCAAAATTGGCAATAAACATATCAACGCGAAGTGAACCAATGAATCTGCTAATGCGAATCAACTCAGCCATAATAAAGCAATGCTGATTGCAAATGGAAAAAACAAACTTGCCCACCCAACAGGAAATGATAAATCGTCAAGAATAGATATTACTGCTGTGACGCCACATATTATTGCCTTTTAGTGACAAAAATATTAACATAAATTAGAATGAGCGAAATTGAGCTCAGCCCATCACAGATGCCCATTCGAACAAAAGGAATATGAACGCATGGTGAGTTGCAGCTGCTGGAGTTGATACACCTGTTTCTGTGCCCACAGCTCCGCGTCAGTGTGAAGTCTCAGATAACCAATAGCAGATTCATTTGATTTGGTAAAAGTCATTCTGTGTAATGTTGATTGCTTTTCAGATTTTCACATTCATTGCGAAAAACCAATGAAAGACTATGTACATCATATTTCTACTGGTATTCAGCCATTTCCTTGCATTCAAGTTTCTTATGACAGGTCAATCAATAGCTACCAACAGACTAAAGAGTGTACCAGTTTGATGCTTACTGAGATTAACTCTCAAACTATTACTGTTAGAGAATTATTTGTGAAAGACTCCCGATCTATTTTATTTTAAATTATTAGATTTCAGAAAACGGAGCATGGCTTGAAATTGATATGACTTTCTGAAAAATAACTATTTTAAGTGTTTCACTAAATTCCGGATACTGTATTGCTCTCGAGAATAAAAAATCAATATGCTAGCATTCCATGTGATCCAAATTTCCAGACCATCCAAAAATTAGACATTTTTTACCTCTACCTCTATAGCAAAACGAGAAACGCTCAACATGCAGAGAGAATAATCTATGAACTCGAATCTCTTTCAATTATCTCCCCTTTCCGGTTTTGAATCCGCGATCGAAGGACCAAAGCGGTGCAGATTTAAATTTCTCGCAGTGCCGCCATCTGCACCACAGCTACTAAACTGAGGTGATCCGAGTGGCGGTTAGGAAGAGCTATTCCTCGGTTTGCGGCGCAAGAACCCCTAGTTTCAGTTCCTATGGATAGAGGGTGCAACAAGCGAGAATCAATTCGGTACATCGCATCCGCCGAGTTTGAAGAGCAGCTGAATTAAATTTTTGCGCCGACAGCGGTTCTGATTGGTAGTTAATTAACGAACGAGCTGACACGGTGAGAGTGAAAAATTGCCAACAGGATCTTCAAGCGGAAAATTTGTTTTTACGCGTGAATAATTGAATAGAGAATATTTCACCCAGGAACAATGAAAGCTCATTTGACCCATTTTTATAACAAACCTTACCCTCACAGCATAGGCGTCATTACGAATTTTCGTGAAGAGGACATACCTATGGGTACTGGATATTCGTCTGGCTGAACTTTGATTTTTGTGACAAAATTGTCACAGAGAGCGAAAATGAAGAAATCCTCTTGAAGTTGGTAACTCACCTGGAAGAAAAAAAAATAATGTTTCACAATTCCAATGTGAAGAAATGTGAAATGTGACAATACGTCATACCACTGTCTTGAAAAATATATAACATATCAAACTGAAATTCATTTTTATTTATTAGGAAAACGTATTGGTGTACCTACATAATAGAATATTTTATGCAGCACGATATAAAGGGTGTTTCAGAATAAAGGACCGTAAATTCGGGAAGTGAATCCTCAGATGATTTTATGACATAAAGTTCCTATGGAGTATGGACTATAGGTCCCTGACGCACTGTTTCGGAGATACGGGGTGTTGAAATTTAAAAAAAAATTGGTTTTATGAAATTATTTTCTACATCGTACACGATTTTTTTTTGCGTTTTAGTAGGTCATGAGTACGCATTGAGACAGATTTTTTCCTATACAAAATGATGTTCAATATTCACCAGTGGAGTCTTCTGTCCGAATAAATTCGGTTAAAAATTGGTACGCCAATGATTTTTCTCGAATTTTAAATTATTTTCGTAATAAGCGCATAATTCACAATGAGAATGGTTTCCTGAGTTTTTTACCTGCGACGAATACTTTCTGAGAAAAAAAATGAAAAGCATTTCACCGAATTTATTCGGATAGAAGTCTGTATGGACGCCACTGGTAAAGATTGAACATCATTTTGTATAGAAAACAATGTGTCTTAATGCTTACTCATAACCTACAAAACTCAAAAAAAAATCGTGTACGGTGTAGAAAATAATTTCATAAAACCAATTTTTTTTTAATTTCAAAGTTCACCATCATCCTACTTCATAAATACGTTATTCAAAATTACGCTAACAAAATATCACATGGATTAGGATTTTTGAGTAATTAGTTCATTGCTCAGCATTATTCGCAATTTTTCTTAATTCTGGAGGTGTTAAATCGATTTCTTCAAACGTAATTCACGAATTCAATGCGTAATTCTAAATGATTTCAAGATTCGAAACGTACGATCTGCCCATTTTCGTCCCACCAACTGCCAAGATACAAAACAAAAGTCACTCGGATGTTTAATCTGGATTTTTCATTTAATTTCGACAGTTTTTCACTGAACTTGACTGAAATAGAGAAAATATCGTAACATACTCGTTGCAGAAGGAAATTCCAACACTCATGCGTTCGAAAACTCGCTCCTTCGTCGCTCTTTTTCGAATTTCGCATTCGTATTGGAATAGGAGCCTATTCTGCAACTATACTCCATTCACTTTTATTTAATAACATAGGAGGTCATGGTTTCGTTTTCAGGAGTTGGTGCACCTGATGAAAAATTTGTGCGCGTACAGAAAATATCGTTAATGACAAAACGACGTTGCCAGTTTCTTTGTTTACATCAAAGTAAAAGTATCAAAGATATGCCACATTTTGTTAGTTCGAATCGTCGTCCAGAAGAAGTTTCCCGTCGATATGAGAAATTTCGTGCAAGTGTCATTTTTCCTTTCACGACTTTTGGCGTGAGTACGAACGGCATATTTGAATTGGACCAAAAATCGATTTATAAGCATAAATAAAGCGAAATTAAGTACTAATCGACCTTTTTACACTTGATAACGAAGTTTTTTTTAGGTATCTGGTCGTTTAGAAAGATTTCAAACGAAATTCCGGGCCCCCAGAAGTTTGGTTAGTTTCGGTATCGTTTTTGGTGCTCAAAATTTATTTGGAATGTGTAAATGGACAAAAAAGGCTTCCTTATACGATCTTCTAACGAAAGCGACCGGAAAATATGGTTCAGGTAGGATTTTCGAGGAATTATGAGGAAAGAACTTGCAGAATGAAATTGCACGATTTTCGTAAGTAAACGGGTTCTGGATGGCCATCATCGGTCTCTAAATGATTATTGTTGATCGTTTTCACGTTTCAGAAAACACGTCGAAAAAGCTAAAAAAAGAAGAAATATGACTATATTGCATTCAACGGTAGGTGAATTCAGATTCCGATGAATTGAAATGTGTCACTGGCGCTTTCATTCTTTTGCCGAAAGTAGAAATAGGCTATATTGAACCAGAATACATCGGTTTTTTCCATATTCCAGGAGTTTGTGTCTTATTTTAGAACAGGTGAATGATAAATGTGAAGCATATGTTTGACCTATTCCATTTTATTTGTCCAAACCTACTGTGGTAGTAATGTATGAATATTTTTCAAACTAATAAATTACTATACAGTCAGAATATTTTACTCCTTGTTCATAAGATCAAATGAATGAAATGTCGTCAAGTCTTGAACTTTCAGTTCAAGAGGATAATAAACATTAAATCTTCACAAGCATGCATATGAAAATTATGTGAAACCAATGCAATTTTTTGCATGGCGAAAAATAATATATCTCAACAGTGATCTCTTGTACTTTTCATGCAAATAACTAGAAAAGGAATCATTTCTATCAATTTATATAAACGTTAATTGTTTTCGTCCATCACATCTTTTCCAATTCATTCACATTCTGAGAAATACGCAAAGAATGTAGAAAGGCAACTTGTAAAAAATATTTTGAAAAACGTCATAACTTCGATACAGAGTGAAATATGTCAAATTTCCAAGGCCAGAGTTGTGATTTTATAATTGTGAATGGAGTATAGTTTTAGAATATACTATTACCTTCCTAGCGTTCAACCGTCCCGGACATGAAAGTGCTCCCTTATTTTAATCGAGAATATTCAAAGCGAGACCGAATACCCCTCTTTGATTTATATCTCTACTCTCATTACACAAGCACTACACCGACCATCCATACCATTTTCATATCCGTTAATTAGTCGCCCTCCATCACCAAGGACGCCCGCCGAATCAACACTACTTTCCGTAGCACTTTTAATCTCGGAACCCACCCCCTTTCGCGTAACGACGTTACAGCCAGCGTATTCGTTACAAAATGGATATAAATGGAGATGGGGGAAGGTGCATTCGGGCTCGAACAGAAACCGACGGCTATATTGTTCCAATCCGAAACCTATTGTTGACGAATAATGAGCGGTTCGCGATTCGACCGGTGTAATCTTTGTAGATTCATCCCCTGAACATTAATTCTCTTGTTAAGGGCTGACGTGACTAAACTTTCTATAATTTCGAGAGAGGCGGCGGAGGTTCTGAAGGAGTTTGGGTGCAGAATGGCGAATGGAAGTTGAAGGGATCGATAGTTTATGCATGACAGTCTGAGGGGATGTGTTTTCCATGTGGAATATGGCAGTCATTTATTTACATCAAGTTTCTGTTGTCGAATCCCTACACTACATCGTTGAAACAAATTCAGACAGGAAATCAGCTGAAAACCTTGGTCAGAATGAAGTATAAATGATTTTTACGTCTGTGAATTAAAGAAAGATTTACCGGCATGCAGACAATTTTAGAAATTCCGGAAAAAGTTACACACCGTGCAGGAATCGAACCTGCGTCTTCCTACTTTCCGGGTCGGGGCTCTTACCATCTGAGCTAACAGTGTGTATGATACTTTTCCCGGAATTCAATATCATGAAGTTCACTTCATATGTAGCGAAAGAGGAGGGGTTCCTAGGTGGGGAGCACTGATTCGTCATCATTAGCCAGAGGATCCCTTTTATCCTTCACTTCATCGAATTTTTCGATTTCAGTTTAAGTCGGATGTTGGATTCTGACCAATGATGAAATACTAATCCGAGAATTAATATACAGGGTGTTTGGTAATTCGACGTGAACCTTGGAAAGGGATATACTAGACGTCATTTGCAGTGAATTGCGTCGAGTAAAGCATGGTCCGAAAATCTATGGTTACGAAGATATGGCGATTTTTCAACTTTTTTGAAATTTTCTGCTTCATTATCGAAAATAATTAATTATGTGAAAACTACTCGACTCTAAATATTCAATGAATATTTTTTTTAAAGCTGAGGAGATGGTCCTCATTTCTTGCGAAAAAGTATTCACTAAAAGTTCAGATAACCCCAGATATACAGGGTCATAAATGACTGCACCTGTTTTCCTCATAAAATCTTGATAAAACAATTGAGAATTACTCGAAACAAGTATTATGAACTTGGTGTACAAATGTGAGAAAAAACTTCCCTGTTTCATCAGCTTTCCAAAAAGGTACATATGTCAATAATTCCTTCATGCAATCTAAAAATATGGCCGGAAAACCAAGCAGACAACAGACTTTTTCGAGTCATCTAGTGATCGAACCATCATGGCCCGCTTACGGCTAACGAATCACGCCGAGTGAAATAAAGGATAATAGGATATCTGAATGACTCGAAAAAGTCTGTTGTCTGCTTGGTTTTCCGGCCATATTTTTAGATTGCGTGAAGGAATTATTGACATATGTACCTTTTTGGAAAGCTGATGAAACAGGGAAGTTTTTCCTTACATTTGTACACCAAGTTCATAATACTTTTTTCGAGTAATTCTCAATTGTTTTATCAAGATTTTATGAGGAAAACAGGTGCAGCCATTTATGACCCTCTATATCTCGGATTATCTGAATTTTTAGTAAATACATTTTTGCAAGAAATGAGGACCATCTCCTCAGCTTTGAAAAAAATATTCATTGAATATTTAGAGTCGAGTAGTTTTCACAAAATTAATTATTTTTGATAACGAAGCAGAAAATTTTAAAAAAGTTGAAAAATCACGATATCTTCGTAACCATAGATTTTCGGACCATGCTTCACTCGACGCAGTTCACTGCAAATGACGTCTAGTACATATATCCCTTTTCAAGGTTCACGTCGAATTACCAAACACCCTGTATAAATGATTTTTACGTCTGTGAATTGATTAGAAAGAAACATTTAACGACATGCAGACAACTTTTTCCGGAAAAAGTTGTCTGCATGACGTTACATCGTACATTTCTACGATCCAGAAACAAAGCAACCATCGATGGAATAGCGACACTCTGGTTCTCCAAGACCTAAGGAGTCTCTGCTGGAAAAAGTTCTTGCTTCACTTTTTTGGAATTGCCATGGAGTAATCATGATTGATTTTCTGGATAAGGGTAGAACAATAACTGGACTTTACTATTTGACAAAACTAATCACTATACAGAAAAAAATCAAAGAGAAAAGACGCGGAAAGCTATCCAAAGGTGTTTTGTTTTTACAGGTCAACGCACCAGTACACAAATCTCATATTGCCATGCAAAAAATTCGTGATTTAGGGTTAGAATTACTAGAACACCCCCCTTATTCACCAGATTTGGCTCCGTCCGACTATCATCTCTTTCCTCAACTAAAAAAAAGTTTAAAAGGTCGTAAATTTTCTCCCAACGAGGAGGTAATAAAAGCTGTGGAGGACTGGTTTGCAGAGCAAGAAGAAACATTTTTTTTGAAAGGTCTAGAGCCGTTGCAGGTTCGCTGTAATGAATGTATTCAATTAAGAGGAGAATATGTTGAGTAACAAAATATTTTGACATTGAAATTTTGTTTGGTTCTATAGTAGGCTAAGAATTTTTCATTATATCCTTGTAGAAAAGTTTTCATGATTAATGGACGAATTCTGTGGAATTGGAATCCACAATCCACTCCTAGAATGTACCTATATTGAAAGTGTCAGTCACACACTTATGACAGTCCCTGGAGTACGCGACGTGTCAACCAAGGAGCACTTTAATTTTCTTAGAGTGAATATCTGCAGTCATCTTACCCCAACAATTCAACCGAATGGAGTTATCAAACGGGAATCGAGGCTAGGGTTGGAATTGACAATCCCCTCGTTATTAAGGAACTTGGGGAAGACTTCCGGTGACAAAGACGAGTGAAGGCGATTTTTCTCAATATGCGCTAATTACGTAAAACCTCGGATTTATAACCTCTTCCAGTTGGCGGATCGGAACTTAATTGGAGGAACACCCCGGGGAAATTGTCTTAATGGAACGGATATAAATGATAGTGCGGGTTTTTCTGGGCCTAATAGATAACTCTGGAAATATAAGTCTGGAGGAGTACACTCGGGAGATGAGAGGAAATCGGTTGGGGCGAGAAAAATTATCTATGTTTTCGATCTATTTCCGAGTTCAATGAATAATTCAAAGTTTCCCTGTTCGCGGTAGGGATAAAATATTCTGACGATGAGGCTGCTAGAGATAATTTGCGTTCCATCTGCTCCCAACAAAAAAACTTGATTCATTTTTCGGAATAGATTGATTTTTTTTGCTCAGTATGAACAATCGAAATTCTGCACCATTCGAATACACACTCCATACTTGAGAATACAACAACGATGTCTGCATTTCCAGAAATGAATAGAGGAAAGTAAAACTCAAATGTGAAGGGTTTTCCAATAAGAGGTGTTATTTTGCATTGAAAGAAAAATGCCTTCTTTAGGCCAATGATCCTCACGAATTCCATCTTTGAGGTCTTGAATCGACGCTGGGCTCTTGGCGTAGACCTTCTCTTCCACATAGCCCCAAAGAAGAAATCGCAAGGTGTTAAATCACAAGATCTCGGTGGCCAATTTTGATCACCTCTTCGAGAGATAACACGGTCCGGAAACTTTTCCCGTGAAAGATCAATGGTTCTGTTGCTTTCGTGGCACGTACCACCGTCTTGTTGAAACTAAACGTTGTCCAGATTGAAACCATCCAATTCCGGCCATAAAAATCATAAATCATCTCTCGACAGCGCAATCCATTCATCGTAACTGGTGCTCCAGCCTCATTCTCGAAAAAGTAAGTTCCAATGATCCCGCCGGACCATAAATCGCACCAAACAGTCACACGTTGAGGAACGAGAGGTTTTTCATCAATTGTTCTTGGATTTTCCGAGCCCCAGATGCGACAATTTTGCTTGTTGACTAAGCCACTGAGGTGGAAATGGCTTGATCTCTCGAAATGATTTTTCGATTGAATTCCGAATCATTTTCATGCATTTCGAGGATCCAATCAGCAAAGACACGACGTTGTTGATGATCGGCTGGCTTGAGTTCTTGTGTTAACTGAACTTTATAAGCCTTAAAACCCAAATCTTTATGCGAAATACGTTGTAATGACGTATGTGGAATGCCTAATTCCAAAGAACGACGAGGAATGGACAAACCTGGGTTTTCTTCAACACTTTCGGCAACAGCAGCAATATTCTCGGCTGTTCTTGAGCGACGTGGGTTTTATTCTTCACATCGCTAAACTATCCCAACAGCTCAAATTTTTCAATAAATTTCTGTATTGCGGTTCGACACGTGTTTCACGAACCGTTTCTACCAAATTTTCACCATTTTTATAGTGAATTTTGATCATTTCAATGCGTTGTTGAGGCGTGTATCGTTGTATTTTTCTTATTGGCGTAGTTTCTACTTGTCAAATGTCAAAATGTGACAGCTTCAAAACATCTACCGAAATAGCGGGCTATTCAAAATTACACCACTTCTTGTTCAAGATGAAATTTTATAGATTTTCTCAAGAATATGCGTTTCAATAAAACCACCCTGTGGAAAGTGTGCATCTACCAATAAAAAGGCAATTTATGAATATATTTTCAATTTTGTGTTCGCAAAAGTATTAGATTCTCAATAGAAGAATAAAATACGAAGTTGTTCATGAATAGATCTACTGTAAATGAAATATAAAAAAGCTAGTGACTGCTACAAACAATAATTGCATATTTTCATAGGACGCCTTTTTATTGGTAGAACATGCCCACAAAATCAAATTTTTTCAAATTCAGCAGCTCTTTCAAGAAAAGAAAACTTATCTTTTTCATTTTTGAAACCGGTAACTTTTAAAACGAAAGCCTAAGATGAGGAATCAGTCCCTGACAAATATCATACTTACTTGACAGCACCCTTTATATTGGAATATCTGACGTAACATTCTCAACAAATAATGATTTAATAGATAGCAACAAGCAGGCCGTCCCAGCTTCGCCCGGGTAGAAATTTGTTTCATGCGGCGGTTTCATCTTCTACACTTCAACCTGCCATATCTTTTGATATACTCGTTGTTATTGTATGATGTGAAGGGCAATTTCGTTCTAAATTAAATACTGGGATAAATATTAGTATTAGGTTGGATGAGGATCAATACCCAATTCATAAAAACACACTCCCAAATAGTGCATAATTTTGGAAAACATCTGATTACCATAAACAGGTATTAGCAAGTAAATCTTGGGAGATAGATATATGCTATTGCGGACTTTTTTGTACAAATATTTAAGAGGTACATTTCTGTCATACATTGTATCCACGTAAGTATTACGGTTTTTGCAGCGCACGTGAAAATAGCTGATTATGGCTGATTTTTTTGTAATTATTGAAGTTATAATAGGTATCCTTGATTCTTTCGGGTGAAAAGTATAGCCTATGTCACTCAGGGATAATGTAGCTTTTTAAGGGTGAAAGAATTTCTGAAATCGGTCCAGTAGTTTTTGAGCCTATTCGTATCAAACACAAAAAAAACAAATCGTTCCTCTTCATAATATTAGTATAGATTATGTACAAAACAGTGAACTTATTGGGCCATTGATATTTCAAAGATAGAGTATTCTGCTCTTTCTAGTCGAGGTCCAAAAGGAATTTCACCTAACCACTTCGGAGCAGTGAATATTCGGGTTACAACCTCCCACCGAGATACCTCTGAAGATGTTCATCGCAGTTGTATGAGAAACTGATAATATGAGCTCTCCGTTCTACGGTTCTCACAAAAACCTAGGACTAGATTTACCGTTCGATGAAAAAGATACATGCCAGGCAAAGCTCGAGTATTTCAATTCAATAAGATCTACTCGTCCATCACGGCTCGCCGTGTTCTTGGCGGCTAGGCACTCCGCAACCGATATGCAATGGCCAAAGAGGGTAAATAAATAGGAATGAATAATGCCGTCCACTTCAAGTGATTGCGTGCGTCCTCAGGAGTGTTTTCTTTGGAATTGAATATTTACACGGGCGAGAAGCCATGAATATATTCAGTTGTACGGAACCGCCAGCGATTCTTCGATTACAATTTCCCATTGAGCTTTCAATAACGCCGACTCATTCAAGAATCCGAGTTATGCTATGTTTACGCTGGAGGTTCTCCGACTCCATCTATTCTGGATGGAGATGGAGCTGTTCAATTCAATCGGCTGATTTGCGATAGAAAGTCATCAGGTGCTTTCGAAGAAACAGAAATTTGAAAGCCTGAGACTGATGGACTTACATGATAAGGAGGAATTTCATCAGAACTGTCCCTTTAATTTTAGGAACCTTTAAAAACCTCTCCCCTTCTTAAACAGCCCAAAACATTCCTCTTGTCATCTGAACAAGAACATTGGGATATTAGCAGGGAGTAGGGAGAGCAGATGTTTTCGAGATATGTCTATATGAATGTTGAGAAATGATCTATATCTTCTTGAGTCCATCTATAAAAATCGAAATGACATGTTGGGAAAACCTTTCACAAAGCGATCTCCGGGAGAGAATAAACAATTTGGAATCAAACAACTCAGTTCGATCAGAATAGATCTAGTGAATACAAAAACATATTGAATTGACTAACACATTTTGGGATTGTATTTACTCATCAATATTTTCACAAATAGATTAGTTTATTCGGTATGATCGCCCATGGAATACACTATCATAATAAAATTTCAGTCGATATAATTGTCCCAATAATAAATTCTGTTTGAAATGAATGCTTTCCAATCGAACCACTGTTATTAGAACAAATAACTATTGATTGAAATCAAAATCTATATTTTCATTCGCGATTAATAAACGAAGTACAATTACATCAGTTTCCAGTCGAAATTTAAAACAATAACGTTTATTACGGGTACGAATAGACAACTCAATTATTTAAATTAGCAGAATAAAATTGGTCAATTTATGGGTTCATTCGTAAATGGTTGGGTATAGAAATGTGACCCTGATTTCGATTTTTCATAACTGTTCTATATTGTCGTCCAACATCAAGAGCAGGGAATTCTTATATTTTCGAGACGTATATTTATGCAGATGAAAAATCCTCTTCAAAACTCCGAAATAGGGATATAAAATTATTTCATGAATGCAGAATGCTATGAAACAAGGGAAGATATGAATAAAGTCTGGGGAATAACTGTCAGCATAAAATACGGATGCAATTTTAAATCTTGAAGAACTGAAAGTTACTCAGAGTATGCCGATAAATTCTGGAGTAGAAATGGCGCGACTTATGTGAAATGTCAGGTATACTTTGCCACTTTGGTTTAACGAATGGATAAGAGTTTCAGAGAAGGGACTCAGGATTCAGTTCGATCATTCCTTGTTATATGATACTCCTATTTTGTTGCCCTTCTTAACGTCATAGACCTCTTTCTTCACTTACCACCACTGACCCACCCTTTAATGAAACTTATAAGATTGAAATGAGCCAATTGTTGAAAAGAAACAAAAATTTCGAATGCAAAAACATTCAATAGAATAAGAAAACAAGACCTTCTCTCAGAGCCTGTATATTTTTTTATCAATTCATCTACCGGTGAACTGTCAAATAGCGCTACTGACAGGAATGCGGTTCCTTAACGTTTTTTCGTCTCTCAGTAAGAAAGAGTGATTGGTTAATTTGTCTCAACAAGTGGATAAATCTGAAAACCAGTTGAAGCTATGAAAAATACCTCATTTCACAATTAGGAATCTTGCGTGAGCTGAAAGAATCTGGTGATGTTTTGTTGAGCAGTTAATAATAATAGACTTTTTTGGAAGTCGATAGCAAATTTTATTTGATTATCATAAAAACATATACAGGGTGTCCCGTAAAGACCACGTCAAACGAAAACGGAAAGTAGATCAGAATGTGCTCTACCTGATGTGAAAAAATCGTTCATATGAAAGTCTCACAGTTTTCGAGATATTTGATGTTTTATGAAAATGTTGAATTTTTACACTTAAAATGCTTTATTCTCTCTCGCGGAAGCTAGAATTGAATACTTTTTGAATCAGTTTTTTCCGTAAATTTTCTTGAATGGTTACTTCAATTTATGCAATGAAAATTAGCACAAAATATTATACAGGGATTCTGAAAAAAAAAATTAAAATTCATGTTTTGAAGGAAGTGTTTTTTTGTACTTAATTCTATCTGACGTGGTATAAAAAAAAGACACTAGACCTTTTCTGCATATAACGTTGAGAAGTTACCCATTTTGTGAGGATTCCGAAAAGGTGAAATACAGGTGGATAACCTTCTTCACGAAAAAAGATATTTGAATGTTTATCGAAAATGGAGCATTTCTGTGAAAAACTGATTTTGTCACCTTTTCCACAAATCCTCTCATTTTGCAGATTCTGCTGTAACATATTGAATAATTCTCTTGAAAAATGTCAGTTAGTCCTTAAATTACTTATAAAGTGAAATAATTCATTAATTGCAATGGTATAATGTAATAACGCACAGGACCTTCAACATCAACAAATCTATTGTGAAGCAACTTTATAAAAATATCAATAATAAAAACTCAGGATTCTTATTAGAGCAAATGACCACCCCCTTCGCTAATACATGCCCTGCATCTATTGAGAAATGACCTTTTCAAACCATACCAACTTCTCCCCGCTATTTTGGCTGCTGAAATACGAATGCGGTCCCTTGGTTTTGCATCATCTCTTACGGGATTCGAATAAATTTCATTTTTTGAAAAACCCCAGTGAAAAAAAATCCAGAGAATTTAAGTCTGGTGAACGGGGAGGCCACAAAATTTCACCGCCCCTTCCGATCCACCGGTGAGGATATGTTTGGTTTAAGTATTTCCTAACAGGACGACTGTAGTGTGCTGGGCACCCGTCGTGTTGAAACCATAGATTACGTCGCATTTCCAGTGGTATATCTTCTAAGAGTAAGGGTACACTGTTCCTTAGAAAATTCAAATAGTTGGTGCCGTTTAATGATTGCGGCAATTCTGTCGGACCGAATATTTTTCCATCGTATATTCCAGTCCATAAACTCACCTTAAATCGATATTGGGGATCTTGCCTTGTATTTGAATTTTATAAGGAACAGTGTACCCTTACTCTTAGAAGATATACCACTGGAAATGCGACGTAATCTATGGTTTCAACACGACGGGTGCCCAGCATACTACAGTCGTCATGTTGGGGAATATTTAAACCAAACATATCCTCACCGGTGGATCGGAAGGGGCGGTGAAATTTTAGGGCCTCCCCGTTCACCAGACTTAAATTTTCTGGATTTTTTTACTTAGGTTTTTTAAAAAATGAAATTTATTCGAATCCCGTAAGAGATGATGCAAAACTAAGGGACCGCATTCGTATTTCAGCAGCCAAAATAGCGGGGAGAAGTTTGTATGGTTTGAAAAGGTCATTTCTCAATAGATGCAATGCATGTATTAGCGAAGGGGGTGGTCATTTGCTCTAATAAGAATCCTGAATTTTTATTATTGATATTTTCATAAAGTTGCTTCACAATAGATTTGTTGATGTTGAAGGTCCTGTGCGTTATTACATTATACCATTGCAATTAATGAATTATTTCACTTTATAAGTAATTTAAGGACTAACTGACATTTTTCAAGAGAATTATTCAATATGTTACAGCAGAATCTGCAAAATGAGAGGATTTGTGGAAAAGGTGACAAAATCAGTTTTTCACAGAAATGCTCCATTTTCGATAAACATTCAAATATCTTTTTTCGTGAAGAAGGTTATCACCTGTATTTCACCTTTTCGGAATCCTCACAAAATGGGCAACTTTTCAACGTAATATGCAGAAAAGGTCTAGTGTCTTTTTTTTATACCACGTCAGATAGAATTCAGTACAAAAAAACACTTCCTTCAAAACATGAATTTTAATTTTTTTTTTCAGAATCCCTGTATAATATTTTGTGCTAATTTTCATTGCATAAATTGAAGTAACCATTCAAGAATATTTACGGAAAAAACTGATTCAAAAAGTATTCAATTCTAGCTTCCGCGAGAGAGAAAGCATTTTAAGTGTAAAAATTCAACATTTTCATAAAACATCAAATATCTCGAAAACTGTGAGACTTTCATATGAACGATTTTTTCACATCAGGTAGAGCACATTCTGATCTACTTTCCGTTTTCGTTTGACGTGGTCTTTACGGGACACCCTGTATAATTTGTATTAAGTGAGAACTTGTCAAGATTGTCAGTCGCGTAAATAAAAGAAGTACTGTGTGGAAAATAATATTTCTCAAAAGAAAGGATGTGCCTGAGATAATTCTCCGGAATTCAAACAGTTTCAGTTTCGAAAGTTAGAAAAAAATTTTCCCTACTTGATAAAACCCAATAAATACTACGATTGGTTAATCCGTGATCGTCATATGAACGTCACTCGTTCCGTTTTCGCCTCAGCTTGATTGATCATCTTTCTCGAATTTTGAAAACTAATTGATGTATCGGCAAAATGACAACGGAGGCGTTATCCTAGCAACAAGAGCACACATAAAATACTTTCAAGATTGTACACTAGGGTGGAGCGAAAACGGGAAAAAAAATTTTTTTTTTCTGATTTGTAATAGTTATAAGAAGTTGTTTCGTTGTATGGCCTTAAAAACAAGATTTGAAAATAAAATTTTTTTGAGGGTCCGCCAGCGGTTTTAAAAATCATATTTTAAGGAAGAAACGTTATTTCTTATGGGTCTGGCGGACCCTGTATAATCAAAGCGATAACAATAAAAATTGGTATGGTTAATATGCGATTCTTAACACAACTTTTTGTTGTGTTGGGTGTAATTCATCAAGTGTGTTATGACCATTACCGCGAATTGAACACTATACTTTATCTTCGACTTCTTCAGTAAAATTCGAATTAATCTGCATTTTCAAAATTGACAACAGTTGTCAAAAGCGATTTCTGTGGTCGAAAATCGAAACGATATCGAATCCCGTAGAAATCGTCAAAAATTCACGTTTTTCAAATGCAATTTTTGGATATTCAGACCTAAGAAAATGTAGAAATGGACAGCGAGAACGTTACCTTGATGTCTGAAATAGAGTTCCCCATTGACCCGACTTTTTTATTCATTTCGTAAGCTACATTTTTCCTGTTTGTATTAGAGTGAGTTATAGGCGTGAATTATTATTGCCTCACACTATTGGTTTATAAAGACTATTACAGATCAAATTCAGTTGAATAATGGATAAATTATTCTATGAGAGAAGATAAATTAATAAATACAGACAAACATGAAAGAACATGATAGGTGTTGATGGGAACATGTGCACTTGTGCAGTAGGTATATCGGAACGCATAAATCAGACTCTTTAGGCAATTCCACACTTCATCGTACATACTAATCGCGAAAATGACGCCGGTAACCACTATAGATGCGACGTATAACTCCGCAGTAAAATTATTACTCCACGCTGTTTCGCGATATTGGAATCTACCGGAGTCGGCTGCTGAATATCGGGAACAAAACAAATGCGGCGAAGGGTTATTTGCTCGTGGAGCGAGTACATGCTGTGTTGAAGCCGCGTAGAGATTTATGCGTTGATGGAGTCGTGCTCCTGAATTTCACGGGAAACTAGAATGCGTGACATTGGTGATAATTTCCTTGGAGTATTATCAACCCATTATTTATGAAATTAATTTATTACATCTACCTAACTGATACATTAAGGGGCCGTTATACTCTGGCCGACGGCACCGATTCTCCATTCAAAAAGTGCCTTTTATTTTTCCAAGTTCACGCCCTCAATTTTCCACCGGAAAGCTTGTTTTTTTTCATTCTCCTGGAATTTCACACTTTCTGGAAGTCTTTTCAGTATTTCCATCATTTTTTGCATTATTTGAGCGCCTATCCAAATGGAATTTTTTGTTAAATATAGAAAATTGATTTCTCGAGGGCACTCCAATGAATTTTCTAAAAAAATTGATGAACAACCGTCGAAAAACGATTATAAGGTCAATTTTCATAGACTCTCAAATTCAACCCGATTTTTTCGAAGAGAAGAAATTGGAGTGCCCTCTAGACATCCTTTAACTTCAATTCAAAGAAAAAATCAAGCTTTCAGGTGAAAAATTGAGGGCGTAAACTTGGAAAAATGAAAGGCACTTTTCGAATGGAGAATCGGTGCCGTAGCCGATTTTTTCATGCGAAAAAATAATTTTATCGAAGAGAAGAAATTGGAGTGCCCTCAAAATATCCTTCAACTTCAATTAAAAAAATCAAGCTTTTAGGTGAAAAATTTAGGGCATGTACGTGGAGAAATGAAAGGCACTATTTGAATAGAGAATCGGTGCCGTAGCCGTCGGCCAGAGTATAACGGCCCCTTAAGGTTTATGGTAGAGAACAACTACGAAGAAGATGAGGAAGTGGTGAAATGTGAACGCACTCTCAACAAACAATAAACTGCATTTTTTCTTGTTACCTCAACTTAGCTAACAAGCAAGAAACGATTATACAAGTATTATAAATACAATTATGAAACTCTTCCTTCTACATATATGAAAATCTATAGCAAGGAAGAATTATAATGTACCTTCTATACGAAAATGTATAGCAAGGGAGCAAAGTGTTGTTGTGAATTATAAAAAATAACCAATTGGTTATTAACAACTGGTAATTGACGGGCTATTATAAACTCTACTGATTATCGACTTTACTTTACTAGCAATTGACCGACGATTATGAACTCAACCTTCTATATGAAAATGTATAGCAAGGAGGAATTATGAAATGTACCTTCCATATGAAAATGTGTAGCAAGGTAGCAAGGTGTTATGATTACTCATACTAAGATTTCACTGATTGCTTGTCTCTGCAACATAGGGTTTTAAAGACAAGCTCGAAATTAAGGGAGGTTCATTTCCATAAAAGTGGGAAAGATCAATAATTGATTGGGTATCAGGATCGAAAAACGCAAAGTGCTCTCATTTGCCATTTTTGACTATAAGGGGAAAAAACAACCCATTTTTTGAATCTACCGACCAATGAAAGAAACCTTGGACGATTTGTGTTTCCCAACTTCAACTTGAACTGCGATACCTATATTTAATTTTATGAGCTTTTACTGTGAAGAATGTGATTTTTAATTACAGGGGGAGTGAGTAAAATATTCATATCGCCATCAATTGAAATGATGAACAGTTCATTCTTGAAATAAATGTTAACGAAGCAGTACCATATCTGGAAATCAATCGATTGTTGCAATACCTATTGGTATTGATGCGTTAGAAATTAAAAGATTTATATTCAAATCTATCAATTTCAACCCAAAAGAGAGTGAGCATAATTCCCAAAGACGATAATATGAGACGTCGAACTCATTTTCTTCGCTCTTATACCCAACATCTGAATAGACGAGCAATGAACTGATTTCTCGATTTAATCGGATCTCCGATAACAGCCCCGAGAAAAAGGGCGAAGAAACGGCAAACGTCAGATGGTCGACGGGGTCTGTAATTTGTTGTTCAAGCTTCCTTTCATGAGAATCAGTAGCGAAATGCTTCCGCTTGTTCGGCATTTCGACGTATTGATGTTGATGCTGGCTAATTGAATTAGTGCTTTCCGCCGGATTATCATTATTCGAGTGAAGAGGCTCTGAAAAATTAAGAGATTCGATATCCGCTCGAGTGAGCAAATGTAGCTTGATTCGGGTAGATTTCTCGAGAAGGAAGATGTTTTTTTTGATGAGCCAATAAATAGATTGCCTGAATAATGATTTAAAATAGAGAATTTCTGCTTTCTCTAAGGGAAAATTACAAATTTGCAAAATGGTGAAGGCGCTGGTACAACTACGATGTTAGAAATTCTGTGTTTATTTCGTTCCATTCGTTCGGAAGAAAGTCAAGTACTTGCACAATAGCCTATGCCATTTTCACAATTCATACGATTTCAATGACACCTCATTTGTTGAATTCCATCAAGCCGTTCAGGGTGTAGAGCGTGAAAAAGAAATACAGAGTGTAACAGCCAAATGGAATAAATTCGATAACGAATAAATCAGGGCGTGTTGGGAAAAACGCTCGGAGACGTCGATTTGTAATTTTAAATGCGCATATTTTTCAAAAAAATAATATTATATAGGGTGTTCCATGCGACCGTGGCCAATATCAACTTTCTTATTTCAAATGCAACCCCCTGTATATTATTTATTTTTTGGATTCTTTAGAGAATTCTAGACACAATTCATGCACAATGTCCTTTACCTATCTTTAACTATTTCTGAAGTATTAAGTGTGATTTATTGCAAAAATCAACGTTTTAAATAAAAATTATTTTATTTCACAAATTCGGTACATTACACTTAAAACCTTACTAATAAGTAATTCTGATTATTTCTTAATTATAAAAACAAAAAAAAAACATTGATGTCTTTGTAGGAAATTTTCAAAATGCTCGCCGCGAACGTCTTGGCAACATGCTGATCTGGTGTAGAATTGTCTTCTAACGTTACTCAACATTTCTTCTCAGTAATGGTTTTTGCTTACTTTCTTCATATCAAGAGGTAAATGGGAAATAAGTATTGAGTGTAATGTTTCGAATTTGTGAAATAAAATAATTTTCATTTAAAATTTTTATAAAAAATCTAAAAACACTTAATATTTCCGAAAAAGTTGAAGATAGGTATATAGGACATCGTACCGGGTTTTTCACTATAATTTGACCCCCCCTTTAACTTTGTTACTAAAGGAGATACAAAAAAATGTTTTATACAAAAATTTCACGAAATCAACTGAGGTTTTTTAATATGACTTCACGAACTGAAATATATACAAGGTGGCCAACATATTGATGGCAACTTCATTTTTTCAAATGGAACACCCTGTATATTTTCCTATATTTGGCTAGCTCTTTTTCCCCTAATTTCGAATATGTAACATATGTTGGTCTATCTCTCTTATTCTGAGCACCACAGAGTTTCAAATTTAAAGAACAACCTGGCAAGCTCAGCAATAACTTTTCAAGTGGCAGGCTGCGATTACTCAAAATGTATTTTGTAAATACATGTAAATACGTATGTCATATCGTTACTAAGGAGATAACTCCAAAAACGGGCATTTTGAGTAATCGCAGCCTGCCACTTGAAAAGTTATTGCTGAGCTTGCCAGGTTGTTCTTTAAATTTGAAACTCTGTGGTGCTCAGAATAAGAGAGATAGACCAACATATGTTACATATTCGAAATTAGGGGAAAAAGAGCAAGCCAAATATAGGAAAATATACAGGGTGTTCCATTTGAAAAAATGAAGTTGCCATCAATATGTTGACCACCTTGTATATATTCCAGTTCGTGAAGTCATATTAAAAAACCTCAGTTGATTTCGTGAAATTTTTGTATGAAAAATTTTTTTGTATCTCCTTTAGTAACAAAGTTAAAGGGGGGGTCAAATTATAGTGAAAAACCCGGTACATGAATCATGTCTAGAATTTTCTGAAGAATCCAAAAAACAAATAATATCCAGGGGGTTGCATTTGAAATAAGAAAGTATGGTATTGGCCACGGTCGCATGGAACACCCTATATAATTTTATTTTCTTGAAAAATATGCGCATTTGAAATTAAAAATCGACGTGTCCGAGCGTTTTTCCTAACACCCCCTCATTCATTCGTTAGCGAATTCATTCCATTTGGCTGTTACACTCTGTATACATACACTCAAAATCATTACCCTTCTTTTAACGCAGGGTAAAAAGAAAAAGATCTTTTGATTATGCTTTCTAGAAGTTTAGATGTTGAATTAGAAAATTCATTCCAATATTTATTCAACAACATGGCGAATAAGTTAGGTACAACTTATTCAGGATATTTTCGAAGACAAGTCCTTCTTTTGCAATCGAAGTTCAAAATAAACCATTCAACCAGAAACTTTTTCATCAGGATTTCAAGATGACGACGTTAATAGCCCCCGAAGTCCATTACTATTCAGTGAAATGTGAAGTACAGAACTGTTTTCTACCAATATTATTAAACTTCTGATTTCCAAATCTCAGATGAAATTTTCATCGAGAATAAATTTATGGAAATTGAGTTACCAATGACCATTGCCACACCTATTTCGAAGAAGGAATTGTGATAGATTGTGGAATAAAAGAATTGTAAAGGTGAAGCCAGGAATTCACAAAATGATTATTTATGGCAAACAACTCACAACTTCAATATTGCGAAGATAAAAAATGAGATGTGAAAAATATGCTCAAACAGATGATATAGGTACTCAGATTTTCAGAAGAAGTTCCTATTACTGAGTTTTTCTTTACGGATCATTGAAATTCACTTACACTTTGATACAACATAGACACAAGCAACGACCCAAAACAAAATACTTCTGATACCGTATGTTAAAATCCCAACTATTCATTCTCAAAGTAGTAAACTGTTCCTGTAATGGCTAAAATAAATCACGCAGATACAAATGAGCGGTTGCGCCGGTTATGGACGTTGCTTCAGACTGAACTTTACATTATTATCCACTTTACCGCCCTGTTTTTGTTTCAAAACGTATCCTATTCTAACCTTGTGCAAAATTCAACGAATTGCACTTTTCTCATTGCTACTATCAAAATTTCTTCTAGTGGCTGATGTACCAGTCTGTATTATTTCGTTGTTATTTTGAAATGCTAAAAAAATAACAAATTTCATCACGAAAATATTTCCAAGAAAGACAAAATCCACCCTGTATAAACTGGACAACAGCGACTGCAATAATCCACACAAGACTGCAATAAAAATCTTCTGAAGTACTAAAGACCTGATTATATCTCGCCCCGTTTGATTAGATTCGATTATGAAGAACTAATTCAATTGGCCTCAACTTGGATAATTTCAAAGCACCCTAATTCCAAGTCAAAGCGAAACGTTCGACTTCGAATACTTGAAGTTGTTTCCACCGGTTTTCCGCATCAACGAGGAATTACCATTAGAAAAATCGAAGAAAATTTTTTCGACCGATAGAAAACATTTGTTCGAAGACTTTTGATGCAAATCGCCACAAACAACTTTGAGTGAGACTGTTTCATTGATTCGAATAAACTTTCGCAAGAATCAGTTATTGATTGCAATCCTTAATTTTTAGACTATCTGAAGGAAAAGTTTGGAATTCCCTGGATCTTAACACCAAAGGGCAGATTTGGGTCAACATCCTCAAAAAATTCAACTGGTTCAAGAACTGAAGACTTCGGACCACCCTAAACGCTGTATCTTTAGAGCAACTGGAAAAGAATCATTTTGTTGTGCATCTGCCATTTCTCCACACCGCTCAATCTGATCTCCCACATCTGACGAAAAACTCGTCCTGTAAAAGTTGGTAGACATTCCATCGGCCGACTGAAAAATGGGAATTAGCAGCGAGCACATTTGTCGTCGCCCTGATGCTGTCGTGAGAAACTTCCTCAAATGCTTTATGTAAAAACTCTGAATTACTGGCAGCAAGGGCCGGTAACGAAACTTTTTAACGAGTTCCATTTTTCGGATCCATTCAAGGCTTCGAAATGAACGACGCCTGCCGGAGTTTCAATAAGGAACTGTCATTTGGAGTTGTAATCAGCAGTATTTTTTCGGCGTTTTCACGGAGTGGTTTTCCATTTGCGGGGGATGGTAAGAGATTCGTTTCTGCCAGTAACAAAGAACAGGGGATTAGTTGATTGGTGTAGGAACTGAAAAAGTAGAATATCCTTCCAATGAATCAACAGCAACAGTCCCTGGCCAATTCACTTAAAAAGACTAATAAAAACGGTAGTGATCAATACGGGACATATCCTTCTTTTTGAGGGCTCGTTCTTGTCAAACGAAGGCTTTAGGAATTTATGTATATTGTCATAGATGCATAGAATACCTGGTGTTGGCACTGATTAGATTTTGTTTAAGACTTTCTTGTCGATTGATCATCTGATATTTTGTGCGGCTTTTCATTTCTCACAATCTTTATGACATTCGAAATTAATACATGTTTTGAAGTTTTGATCAGAGACAACTGTCATTGTGTCATTTCTCTGAAATCATAACATAACCCATGTTATACAAAAAGGAGCGCCACGACCGCAAAATATTGCGGATTATTGCGGAACTTGACCAAAATATGAAATATAGGATGCCGTTTTGATCTACAAATTTTGGTCACGATTTTTAGTAGGGAGTCGTTACACCAGGTGTTCTATGCATCTTTGTTTTGTCCAATTCAGAGCGAGCATGGTCTCACTATTGACGAATCCGTGGTCAATCCAATTTTGTCCATTTGACTGGTCGACATAATTTTTATACCGGCGCCTTCACCAATTTGTACAACAGAAAAGGCAAAAGAGTAGATGGAAAATGCATACTCGTTTACTGACAGGGATCACAGAAACTTGTCGTGAGAAGTAATGAATAAATACATTTTGTAAAAGGATGACATATAAGTGGTAGTTCTGCTGCAGATGTTTGCTGAAATAGAAGAATGCGGAGTAGATACTGGCCCCTTATTTAAGCAAAAACACGAGTTATTTTGGCTTCCAGAGCGTCTATTTTTCTGGTTTATACTAATGACTTGTCATAACTCCAAAGAAAATGATCCTTTGGAGTTATGTCGCATGATCTTGGAGACCAATTAATTGGACTATTTCTCGAAATAATGTTGTCGCCAAAACTTCAAGCTCTTCTACGGCCCAATCAGCAAACAAACGACGCGACGCTTATTATGGAAAGCGTGGCTCCAGTTCTTGAACCAGTTGGATCTTGTATTGGTGTAGACCAAGTTCTTCAAGCAAAAGTTTCTATGTGTTGGATGCACAGAGTCCAACTTGTTGTGATAGTCGACAAAAAGAGATCTTCATTAACACTATCACTTACAGCAGCGATATTTTCTTCTGTACGTACAATGTTTTGTCTGGTTGTTGTTGTTACATCGAGTAGAGAAAATGTTGTCCGGAATCTATCCATAGTTCGACGAATAAGCTGCTCTGATGGACGATTAAGTAAATCATAAATTTCACGAATTGCTCTATAAGTTTGGCGAATAGAACAATGATTTTCGAAATAAATTTCAACAATTTGTAAACGTTGTTGCGGCGCGAGTCTTTCCATGATAATTTGTCACTTGCTCAAAAGAAATGTCAAAACAAAATGGCTTTCACCTTTTGTCAAATCACAGTTATCCCTATCGAAAATTCTATCACTCGGAATATTGTTCTTTCTTAAATATCTTGCTTATAACTTCTCCTCGTAACTAAATGTCACAAAAAACATTTATAAAGGCGGTGTACATAGTAAATTCTCCATTCGCATTCAACCAATCTAACGTTGATTCGATAATAAACATGTACCTAATTAGTTTTAATTTGCAATGAACTAGCTAGAAAAAACTGAACATCCGATACTTAAAGAAAAAAAATCAGAACGTTGCTTCAAAATCCGTTAGAATTGGTCAACAGTTCTCGAGGATGAAAAACCTTTCATATGGAATGAAATTTCTTTTAACCAAGTTGATTTGAAATTCGGAATTTTATGAAACTATCGTTCTACAGTATTTATACAGAGTGTAACAGCCAAATGGAATAAATTCGATAACGAATAAATGTGTTGGGAAAAACGCTCGGACACGTCGATTTGTAATTTTGAATGCGCATATTTTTCAAGAAAATAATATTATATAGGGTGTTCCATGTGACCGTGGCCAATACCAACTTTCTTATTTCAAATATACAGGGGGTTGCATTTGAAATAAGAAAGTTGGTATTGGCCACAGTCGCATGGAACACCCTATATAATTTTATTTTTTTGAAAAATATGCGCATTTAAAATTACAAATCGATGTGTCCGAGCGTTTTTCCCAACATCCCCTCATTTATTAGTTATCGAATTTATTTTATTTGGCTGTTACACTCTGTATATTCTCTCCACGAGTATGTTCAGAACGGTGATTTGGTTGAGATTTTTCACTTAGATGACAGACTTTTGGATTTATATGCCAAACAATCCTCACCTGATAAACTGACTCTACCATACAACCGCCAGTTCGACAAAGTTATCGCGATGAGAATCCTACGGCACCATTCTGAAGATCAAAGGAACACTCGCCGATTTATCTCCCCCTCGCACGTTTTTCACCCACTTGAAACGTCTATAAATGGGATATTGGGTGGGACAAGTCATATTTTCGTTTCAAGAACGTGGATTTATCTGACCCACGGGTAACATTCAAACATTTACACGGCATATCACACGGCAACCATCTAAGTGATTTGGCGATGCGTTCTCTGGGGGAATGCCGCGTATAAGGATGCGTGGGTGATCCCTTACAGTTGTACAGCATTCAGGGAATGTTTTTTAACACATAGACCTCTTATCTTGTTTCTTTGTCAGAGCAAAAAGCAGGACATTAGACTTTATGTCGAACTAGGAAGCAATGATCTTCTAATCTTGTTTGGCTTAGCTATTTTGCTTCAGACTACCATCTTATTGTACCACATACTATTTATATTGGAAAGATGACTTCTAAAAGAATTCAATGAGAATGAGGTAACACAGAGCTTTATACTTTCGAATATTTGTGTAAGAAAACGCATTACGCAAATTGTTACCAATGGATGGGTCTTTGACTTGTATACATATATTTTAACCGAAGATTCTTGAGGTCAAAAGAACCTATTTTTCATTTTTCCGAATTCGGCTCTGTTGAAAAGATATAGCTATTTAAAAAAAAATTTGGGCTAAATACGTCCCTTAAACGATCCTCTGGAATTGATGCAAAGCATATTTCTCGATCGAAATTGAGTAGATACATTTAGGAAATACTCCAGTACTATCCTCATTGGAATAAAAATGGTACAAACACGATATTTCTCAACAAAAACAGTAAGTTTCATCATAGGAATGCAACTAAAAAGCCATATTCCTCCCACCAAAATAAGTTCAATCTTCGATTTTCATGAAAATTAGTTTGTAAACACTAAAAACTTGTTCATATTGTCCTCCATATCCCCAAACTATCTTCATAAAGAATTGTTTTTACACTAATCGAACATAATTCCATTAACCTAGGTCATAGGATTCGAGGTCAATGACCTAACCTAACCCATCTAACCATACTCTATGACAGAGCTATCATAGAAAGTTTGAGAAGACGATGCCAGATTGTTTTGAATTTCTCTTCAAACAAGGAAGCAGTACGTCCTCTATCGTTAACGGATGTACTAACGCAAAAGAACTAGTTTTTTTTACTCTTTGCTGATGTCGTCCAGCGTGCCTCTATGGAAATTCCGAAGGAGTAGTTCTGATTCTCGCCGATATAGCGCTACGATCTTAATTTCAGTCGCCTATAACGGTGCGCAAGACAAACCGTTGTTCCACAGACAAAACAGTTGGTCAGTGGTTGTTGAAGGAAGCATGCGTATAGCGGCGTGATGGACTAAGATTTGTCGATTTCTTAGACTATAGTCAAAGGTCGATTCGTTTATCCACAGAGAAGGATGCAAACAGGTGATGTGACGACTCTCAGTGAAAGTGAATTAATGTGATAATAACCGTGTAGTGTCGAGTTGTAAAATTCCAAGAGGATATTGTTTAGATAGAAACATCGCCACAGATCATGTAGTGTTAAGTATAATTTCATTCCGCATTTAGTTCAATTCAATACGTCGTTTGTATGGGACATTCATCATTAATATCCGAATTTTGTATTCCATTGACATTTTAGTCTTGACAAAGTTAATAAACATTCTGACAACATTGTTAATTTGTAGAGATAATCAGAGAGTTTATAAAGTTAAGCCATTCTGGGATATTAAAAATCCAGTGAAGCATCCAGATTATTTTTTTTTCTTCAAATTTTATCGGGTAAAATTGGGAATAACTCGAAAACAATACGTTTTATTGAAAAAACATAGGAATGCTTTTATTTTCTGAAAAGATTGCTTCTTTCGAAAATATGAACCGTCTATCTTTTTCAAGAGATTTTACGGTATTTTTGCGTGTATTTATGAGTCGGCTACGCTGTAACTTTTATACCAGGAGAAATATTGAATAAGTTTTGATTGAGGAATATGCACCATGAATACAGGGTCTTTCACGAGGAACCTCACCCATATTTATACGGGAAACTACTGAACGTATTTTCATGAAATTCAGCACTTATAAGTATTTCACGATGCTGATGAAATCTAAAATATTTTCAAGGCATGAGCACCTCCGGTTTTTCCGGAAATGACGTCAACTTCCGTTTTTCAAATTAGAACACCATTTTTTTATTGCAGAAATAGATTCCTTAGAAAATTTCAAGTTATTTTGATGTAACATTTTTCAGTTTTGGTTGGAAAATTCTCTCTGAGCGGGAAAATTCGAAAAAAAAATCGAAAATAGAGCTCCGCTGAAACAAGAATAACTTCGAGGTTTTTGGATGGAAAATTTTCATTTTTGGGATTTTTCAAGATGTAAGATTGATGTATCCACTTTAAAAATCTAAATCGCGATTCATGATACAGGGGGTGAAAAAATCGCTTTCAAAGTTAGGGATGACAAAATCGTGAAAAATCAATTTTTTCAAATCAGAACCCCATTTTTTTATGGCAGATATTGAATCTACGTTAAAAAATAATGTGAGTGTATGCATCACACCCTTGCCCTAAAATGGATATTTTCTGAGTTAATATCCATTTTAGGGCAAGGGTGTGATGCATACACTCACATTATTTTTTAACGTAGATTCAATATCTGCCATAAAAAAATGGGGTTCTAATTTGAAAAAATTGATTTTTCACGATTTTGTCATCCCTAACTTTGAAAGCGATTTTTTCACCCCCTGTATCATGAATCGCGATTTCGATTTTTAAAGTGGATACATCAATCTTACATCTTGAAAAATCCTAAAAATGAAAATTTTCCATCCAAAAACCTCGAAGTTATTCTTGTTTCAGCGGAGCTCTATTTTCGATTTTTTTTTCGAATTTTCCCGCTCAGAGAGAATTTTCCAACTAAAACTGAAAAATGTTACATCAAAATAACTTGAAATTTTCTAAGGAATCTATTTCTGCAATAAAAAAATGGTGTTCTAATTTGAAAAACGGAAGTTGACGTCATTTCCGGAAAAACCGGAGGTGCTCATGCCTTGAAAATATTTTAGATTTCATCAGCATCGTGAAATACTTATAAGTGCTGAATTTCATGAAAATACGTTCAGTAGTTTCCCGTATAAATATGGGTGGGGTTCCTCGTGAAAGACCCTGTAGAGAACCAATCAAGCAAAATTCAGTTCATTTGAAATAACGGTTCCGAAGATATGAACAGAAACTTATGGCACTGTATGACAGTAGCAGAAAGGAAGACAGGTAGAATCTAGGTGGGGTGTTGGGTGTCTCCCTTTAGAACGCCAGACCCCAGAGCTCTTGGTTCTTGGTTTTTCGATGGAGTCTTCCGGCAGAATGAACTTTGTGGTATAAAAATATGAACTCTGAACAGAAGGGGTTGTCAATTCTAGTTGGAACACCCCGTATACATCAACAATAGAAAGGTACCGAATACTGCTTATGCAATATTGCGTGTAAGCCATTACATAACGCTACACAACGTTCTTATTCCAACCGGGACCATTTCCTCTCTCCAAACCATGTTCTAGAGTGAGCCCAACCTCGTAAACTCGCAAAATAAAACCACCGCCTCGTGGGGGTCCCACCTAATGATCGAATTTTTCACGTCCGAGTCTTTAATCTCGACATAATCGACCATAAGGTGGATGGATGTATTTTGCAAGTACAGAACGTGCGGGCGATAAAGCGAGACGATTATTCGAGCGTAATCACGAAAATATCACACGGATAGAGATTGTCGTGCTGAATTCAATGAGGAAAGATGTGGTTTGCCGTTGTTCGCTTCCATTATGAGACTTAAAAGGGAATGGACTGAAACTAATGGATAGGTCGATTTTTCATGAAATAAATAAAATATATACGGCCATTATCGATCGGCGATTAGAGGTACTTAGACATACGAGGGTCGGCCGGGAAAAGTTCGAACAAATAACCATAATTTGACATGAGCGGATTGTCAAATGACATGCAATTTTCATCAATATGAAGACAGAGCCATAATAGCTATTTATGTAACAAGTACATAAATTAGGTCTTTACGGACGAGTCCAAAAGTTTATGGCAGAGCGAGCAAAGCGAGCGAGGCCAATAATTTGGGCAAGTCCATAAGCCAAATTATGTACGAGTTGCATACAAAGCTTTATGTTTGACTGCAATGCAGAAATTTTATTTTCTGAAATGGCAATTAATATATTCGTCGCTTTATTTCAAGAAAATATTAAGTGTGCTTTTGCTTTTCTTACCTTAGTAACCTTCAGCGACCTTAGTAACCTTCAGCGACCTTAGCAACCTCACTGAACAAAGTTGTTTACTTCGTTCATTCTGTGACAAACGTCATAATAATCCCAAAAATGGATAGTTCGGGAGAGGAAAGCGTGAAAAATTTAGCCGCAAGTGCCAAAGAATCTCTCCTACCCACTAAAAGTGCCTATAAAAATTTGTATGTGGCCTATAACAAGTGGTGTGAAACGAAGAAAATTGCAAAATGTAGAGAAGACTGTGACAGTCGAGTCCAATGAAGTGATGTCCAATAAAGTGGTGTCCAATAAAGTAGTCAATTATGGACGCTAAACGAATTCATGAATCAAGTGTTTATGAAGCAGTCGAACATAATAGTATATTGTTCAATGAGCGGTAATGTAAGTCATAACACACGCAAATGAATTTTGCAGCCCGAGCCGTCAGGCGAGGGGTGTAATTCATCAAGTGTGTTATGACCATTACCGCGAATTGAACACTATACTTTATCTTCGACTTCTTCAGTAAAATTCGAATTAATCTGCATTTTCAAAATTGACAACAGTTGTCAAAAGCGATTTCTGTAATCGAAAATCGAATCGATATCGAATCCTGTAGAAAACGTCAAAAATTCACGTTTTCCAAATGCAATTTTTGGATATTCAGACCTAAGAAAATGTAGAAATGGATGTCGAGAACGTTACCTTGATGTCTGAAATAGAGTTTCTCATTGACCCAACCTTTTTATTCATTTCTTAAGCTACATTTTTCCTATTTGTATTAGAGTGAGTTATAGGCGTGAGTTATTATTACCTCACACTATTGGTTTATAGAGACTATTACAGATCCAAAAATTGCATTTGGAAAACGTGAATTTTTGACGTTTCCTACGGGATTCGATATCGATCGATTTTCGACCACAGAAATCGCTTTTGACAACTGTTGTCAATTTTGAAAATGCAGATTACTTCAAATTATACCGAAGAAGTCGAAGATAAAGTAAAGTGTTCAATTCGCTGACAGCTGCTGCCATACAGTTTTTCCATCTAGAAACCATTTGTGATTCAAAATTGCCCCTTTTTGATTGGTGGAAATTAAGACGAGGGAAATAGTCACAATAATCTCATAGATTCTTAAATTATTAATTCATAAATAATTGCTTCGATGCAGTTAATTCCAATGTAAAAGTTTGTGATTTGGAAAATCAAGGTGTAGCTCATTTAGTTCCCAATTCAAATAATCAACCAACTGAACAAAACCACTCAGAGCAAGAGCAACTCCATAAACATTCTCGAAATTCCAATTACCGAAAGTTTTCCTTCCGAATTCCTGTGGAATTAGAACAATGTTACACAAATGAACGAGTTTTTTATTGAAAGTAGGATAACATGAACGTAAACCAAATACCAGAGAATATCTCTGTTACATTCGTCCTTGACAGGAAACTTGGAAACTGCATCAATGAATTAATAAATTTATGAGGGCATTAAGATCCTAAAAGCGAGCAATGTCATTAAAAATTCATCAGATGGTCCGCAAAGCGGCTTTCAGGATGAGATTTATCAGCTTTTCCTAATTTACTGTGACCACAGGTGAACATTACTCCGTTTGAGAGGGAGGAATTTCATTTACTTTTTATTTTGCTCTTTAATTGATGCATCAAACTGGTAACATTAATCCGTTTGAGAGGGAGGAATTTCATTTACTTTTTATTTTGCTCTTTAATTGATGCATCAAATTGGTAATATGTAATAGGTGTTTGAGTGAGTGATGGATGTAATGAAGAAAAGGCTTCAATGCTTTTGGTAACCCATTTTTCATTCTGTTTAAATTTTCGTGTTAGGGGTGAAAAATAGTATAAGCATGAGAAAATTCCAATTGAAATTTTCGCTGTAGACATTTGAAAATAAAATAATGGAAATGGTTCGTTCAATAGGCCCGATTTTTGTAGCTTAGTTGACACACCTGCTCTCTTCAGATTCACGCAGAGCTTGAGCGTGTTTGATTCTGCATTTTCATTGGAATTTTGTGTGCGAAGCGCTGATAATGTAAAATATGGGTTACGGAGAATCCATTATACTAAAAATACGTGTGTATGGGGGTTCATGCATTCAAAAGCGGTAGAGATGCGGTGGAACATCTGCCTCACTTTGAACCTTACATCTCTAAAGTGAAGGAACAAATGACTGGAAATCAGTAAAAAGATTAATATTTCTGTGAAACAAGTAAAAACTGTTCATGGTTGATAATTCTTCCGCATCCTTTGTGTGGTTTCCACATTCCCGAATGAGTTGCCAATCCTTTCTTCTCCTTCAATAAGGATTACACTCTGTTTCATTATCCCCAACTTCTTCACAGAAATGAGTCAGTGTAAACACAAAAACGTGACGCTCTGACAAGACCGAAATCCCGGGTGAACACACACGAAACAAACGTCGTAGACAAAAGGAAATTCACCCCTTGTTTTGACGTTTCATCAGAAACGGGAAGTTCAATATTGGGGTGTTCTCTCTATGTGAACGCATCAGATCGGATCTACAAATAAAGTTCCAGAGTTTCACGGCTGCGATGTGTACGCTTCATTTTTCGCTGATCCGTCGGTTTAAGGCATATCCTTCGAAGATGCCATTTGCCGGGCTTTCCATAGATTTGCGTACATGTCTGGATGGGGTGCATCCAGATTTGGAAATGGGGTGGATATGAAGTTTTGAGTTGATGCGGAATCCAAATCCAATTTCCTCCGAGAAAGAGCGTGAAAAGGGAAAACGGTTTTGAGGAAACTTTGACAAGACATTTATTCTCGATTGTGGTGTCTAAAAAAGAAAAAAGTTCATCCCTGAATAGTAATTTTTCAGGTTGCAATAACTTCTGTTTTAGCTAACAAAATGTTGTATTCCCTCTTCATCAAAGCAAGTTTCGCGAGTACAGACTCTGTTGGATGCAGTCGCCAACACTTTTCGTGTTCTTTAATTATGTTTATGTGCAGATTCCAAGAATTTTAACACAAATCAATGCTACAGCATCAATATGAAGAAGGCAACTTTATATTTTGGTGAAAATAATGATTTCCATCTACCAGAAGTATCGAAAATGATATTTTCCGCAAATCGCTAGGAAATTTTAACATTCCTAACAAAATTTGTCATAGAAAAAGTCAAGATTTTTCAACTGTTAGTAGGAAATATTCATTTTATTATGTTCTACATAAGCATATTTCCTCTAGATTTCTTTGGCAATAATTCTAATGAAGCAGTATTTACTGCCTCTAACAGCTCTGGACGAGTCCCAGAAATGGAAAATTCATCATTTTTTCATCATCTTACACTGTTTTGTCTTCGAAAAGACCAGCAATTAATAGTACATTGTTTACCGGGTAGGAAAAGCCTTACATTCCAGGACGATCGTGAAGATTGCTAAGTCGAGGCGTAAGCCGAGACTTAGCAACACAGAGTCCAGGAATGTGGCTTTTCCTACGAGGTGAACATACTATTTTTCCGCAAATCGTTTGAAATTCAATAGATTTAAATCAATTTTAAAAAAAATCGCGAATTAATCCATTCATAAATAAATGGAGGTTTGAAAATCGGAATGGAATTGGTTGTGTTACTATGGACACGTATTAATGCTGAATTGTCAAACTTGATATGATATTAATTTAATTGCTGGTCTTTTCGAAGACAAAACAGTGTAAAATGATGAGTGATGATGAATTTTCCATTTCTGGGACTCGTCCAGAGCTGTTTATTTCATTATAATTATTGCCAAAGGAATCTAGAGAAAGATACGAATATGCTTATGTAGAACACTGACAACTGTAAGGAAATATCATTTCCTTAAAGTAAGGAAATAAATATTTCCTAACAGTTGAGAAATCTTGACTTTTTATATGGCAAATTTTGTTAGGAATGTCAAAATTTCCTAGCGATTTGCGGAAAATTAATATTAATCAAGTTTGACAATTTAGCATTAATACGTGTCCATAGTAACGCAACCAATTCCATTCCGGGTTTCAAGCTCCATTTATTTATGAATCGAATAATTCGCGATTTTCTTCTTCTCGGCTTAGCAATCTTCACGATCGTCCAGGAATGTAAGGCTTTTCCTACCCGGTAAACAATGTACTATTATTATTTAATTACTCCTTTGTTATAATAATTTATTGCCTGAGATGATGATAGAAAGAAGAAGTCAACTCTTATTGTGAATTCAAGAAAAAAAAATTCTAGTCAGTGGTTTTTCTGTTTGTAAAATGCATACAGTGGTTGAAAGATCATATGCTGAAAATGTGCATAAGTGGAGGAAATGATTATTCAGAACCAGATATGATTTTTAGATTTCTACTTTTTTGAAAGCAGCAATATTTTTATTCAATCTGCCACTTACATATGTACATATATAATGTCTCGGGAATACTTTGAGAATTCTTTTAATGGTATTAAATCCAGTTCTACTTTTCCAATTTCCTATTTCTTCACAAAGCTTGAAATGTATATAGATATAACTTTATTTGATGATTCAGATGTAAGTAAACGTTTAAGTTGAGAAAAATTTTGAAAGTTAAGTGTATAACTTTAAATAATGCCATGTTTTTTTGTTTGAAGACAGTTTTAATCCTTTTTCAAATATGATGTATATTTAGAATATTTCCCAAGATTAGCAAAACGTATGTACCTACATAGCGAATATACAAGGTATCCGGAAACTATAATATCAATTCGAAAGAGAATAGTTTTCTTAAAAATATCGGTGTCGACAGTACATAATTACCAAATTGCTATAGGATGGCTTCTGTTGACAGCTGGTACATACCTGTAATAAATTATTCTGTTTTAATATACGGTTTACATGAATAATAATCTTCAGAAGATGGCCCATGACAGACTTTGGTCATTGGTCAGTCGACCAAGTCAGAATGAGGAGCTTTTTTCATATCTATTTATTAAAGATGTATTTTTAGAATTTCATGATGATGACATAGACGACCCTGCAAATCACCAGGCCATTACAAATTTGTTCCAATTTCAAAGTTGGCTGAAGTGTTTATCTGAGAGAGAGAGAGAGAGAGAAACTAACTTTATTGATTCAAAACAAAAGGCTATCGACCGAAGTCTTCCTGCCAAAAGTTTATCTGATTTTTTTTACTGAAAAGGGAAATAATCATAATAATCATGGTGCCAATTTTAGTGACCAGGTTTCTGCATAGCAGTTCAAGACAGTAACTATCCAGAATTATACAGGGTGTTCTTTATTCAAATAATTCTTCTGAAAAAAGAAAAGCGAATGAGAATCAGTTCACCTGTCAGACAACCAGTTGGGCCAATATGCCGTTTATTGTTGGGACACAATTACATTAATCCCTTGCTCGAATCTGCGTCCAAACTTCAAACCACCACCATACATATATCGTAACATTCCCGACGATTCATCCAGACGAACGTGATTAATTGGTACATTATTCAGCCATCCAGACAGCCATACCTCATTCCGCCTGATAATGGGCGCACCATAACGAACATATCCGAATTTATTTCGACTGTGACTTCCACCATATTTCGCGATCTTACACGCAAATCCGGATGAGTGATGTCGACAGGAGAAGGCAATATAATAACTACATCGTGATGAACCCCGTTATTACGATACGGAACCTTTCCTAATTCGAATGAGGCATGATGCCAGGGCGTAATGGCGTATAAATTATACGATGCGGTGACCTAGACTCTTTGGAACCGAAATATCGTTTCGTTTCTTAATAGTAATTGATTGATTGTTTTGAGGGCATAAAAAAATTCACACCCTTAAAGAGTATTTTATAGTGAAAAAGAGCTAAGAGGTAGGAAGAGGTTATTGCATTTTGGTCAGATCATGTATGTAAGTTTTCTGAAACTGATGCAATAGTTTCACTTTTGAAATGAAGAATATTCAATAATTGACACCTGCCGTTAAAACGGTTCCAACTTTTTTACACCCAAAGGTGCCATAAATGAAGAGCTTTAGAGCTGCTCTCAGAATACGAATGATACAATTCAAATTGGTTATAATGGCAATACTCTGTATTATTTTTGACGTTTCTTATGTCATTTATGTTCATAGACCATGCTTTTCACTCATGGCAAGATACACGATTCAACAACGTTTGGAAATTGTTAAGGGCCGGTTTTATAAAATAATTTCAATCCTCGGTTGAGCCCAAATCCGCCGTCGAATGTCGATTTCCGTATTATAAACATCCAACCTCGGGTTCAACCCTGGATTGACTCAACCGGTGAATATAGCTCCGTTTGAGATTTGAACCGATGATTGAAACGTTGGACGTTTCTAGATGGCCAACAACTAACCTCACTTTATGTTAAAAACAAAACAAAACATTTTGTTTTGGCACATTGAAGTTGCTTGGAATGAAAATATTATATGATATCATATTGATAGAATGCCTGATATTAATCACAGTCTTCTGTAGGTTTGCTATGTATTAATAATTCATCTTTGGTATTTGGAAAAATATTCCTAAATTGAAACTGAATTTTTGTGCCTTATCTTCGAGGGATAGAACTGCCAGGTTCCTGTGTGAATATAATATCGAAAATGACTCTAGTTATGATAATAATGAAATAACTGCGAGGTATGGCACGAACAAGAGATTTTGGTTAAATAAAAAACTCTTTTATCAGGTGGATGAAATAACTCTGAATATAAGCTGAATCTTTTCAGAGTTGTTAACATTTTCGAAGATTTTTGTGGTATACATAAATCAACACCAGAAAAAAGTCAGAAAGTTGTGAAATATCTAGAACTTTGGACATTATCAAAAAAGTATTTTAGTGCTTATTTTATCATTCTATCAAGATGCCAAGCAATCAACAGGAATAGCAACTAATAAGGAAACGGTTGTATTGACTGACCAAATTTCGGTGTATTAGAACCAAATTGCTGGAAAGCACTCACGTTCTAGAAAGATTTCTTGATTATTATTACATAGTACAGGTGCATGCACATTTTAATGGGTTGTGAAAATGCTGAATGCTACAGATGTGAAAAGGATAACTTTACTTCAAATTTCCAAGTTGCTAAGCTTATGAATTTGGTAATTCTCATCATAGAAAATTTTTAATATACTCTAAGAAATGATTGATGACACCGATCCCATCTCGCAGATCAATGGATGATCAATTATTCAATAAAGCTCACATATGAATTATGAATTCAATTTAAAGACTCTCTGGCGTGTAAAAGAACATTTCCCATTCTTTTCTTCAGGATCTGATTACATTTGAAAACAACTATTATTTTTATGACTTGCGGAGTCCTGCGTAATATTGCTAGAGCTAGACTGATTCGATTCATGACTCTCAACCTGAATAAAGCGAAAGTTAATAATAAATGCTATCTTTGAATTTAATGTATATTTCATGTACTCAATCAAACAAGATCAAGAATGATTTGTTTCTATCCTAAATATAACTACATCCTTGTACGACTAAATGTTAATGCAATTTCATTGGATGTTTTATATTGTCCTAGCTTTTATTTGGTTACTTGGCATAAAAGTTTCAGATAAGACTTTTCAGAATATCAAAATAGTACAAACTTAGATCATTCGAGTCAAATAAGTGACAAAAGTGATGAAGACTAGAGCGTATTTGGCAATAGCTTCGAGTGGAATCGAAGTCGGTCCTCATTTTATATATTACAAATTTTTTTATTACATAATTTGTTTTGATGTAGGAAATCAGATTTCTCTAAATTCTCTGCCGTGACCGTCACAAAACACGGGAATATTCGAATTAGCTTCTTGTTTTGTCTTTATTAGACTACGATTATTGAATTTATCCAAACATGGTATAAAAAAAAGTGCCAAAATACTTCGAGAAATAAGATCCAGGTTAGCCAACCCAAAAAACCGATCTCAATCCGAGATTGTTCAACCGAGGCTGCAATGACGTTTATAATACCGAACGAGGGTTGACTTTCAATCCTCCTTTGAGAACCCTTGGATTGAACGTGCACTTTATAAAACCGGCCCTAAATCGTTTCACCAAATTCGGTGTCCATTCGTGAATTTAACAATTATTCTTATGGACGACACTATGCAGTTAATCGACTAACTCTTCGCCGTATTGTAGACAAATTTCAGAGTGAATTTTCTCCACACGATACAAGAGTAAACAATACGTCAACTAAATGAACGCACCCAAGAGAATATTGATTTGGTAGCAGCAAGTGTGAGAGAAAATCCAAATTTATCGGTTCCACATCGTTCTCAACAATTAAATCTTCCTCAAACAACAACTAGGAGAATTTTAAGAGAAGATTTGGGTTTATTCCCACATAAAATTCTCCTGGTTCAACAACTGAAGCCATTTGACCACCATAAACGTGATGTTCATCTTCAGATTTTGCTCTCGAACATCTGGAAAATGATAAACAATTTTATTCAGTGATGAAGCTCATGACTTAACATAAACTGCCAAGAGGTCAACATCACTGATATGTTTCCAAAAATAGAAACAAATATTCCTTCGTCATCCCCTTCAGACAAACACAAGCTAATACAATCTCTAGACCCCACAAATCTTCCTTCCCTCATTGCCTGCAAGCCACCCTGCACCAATATCGGATCGGAATCAAAGTTTTCCGTTCAGACGTAATGCTAAGAATGGATTATATTCCGAGCGTTTTCCATGCGGAAATTCCCAAGATCCCGGGAAATTCTATTGAGGTATTGTCGTTCTAAATCACCGGCCACCCCGGGGTGGAGGCATCCGCATATTCTATAAAAACACAAAAGAACGACTTCACTTTCTGCACTTGCATCTGGGTATAGCGCTGGGGCGGCTGGTAATGGCATACGAATAGGAAAAACAGAGGATATTTTGCAGGACCGTATTCGAGGGAAAATAATGGATGTGCTGGAAAAGCGTTTCCAAGCTTCACTTTACTTGGGTAGAATTTAAGAATATGTTTTTTCAACCCCTGACAATATTGGTAATTTTTGGACATATTTGATTAATCAGAAGAATAACGGGAAGATTCATTATGCGGTTGATGCTCTTTTTATTATATTTCTGTTTGGTTTGTTAAGGGGACGATATACTCTGGCCGACGGCTACGGCATCGATTCTCCATTCAAAAAGTGCCTTTCATTTTTCCAAGTGCACGCCCTCAATTTTTCAACTAAAAGTTAGTTTTTTTTTAATTGAAGTTAAAGGATATCTTGAGGGCACTCCAATTTCTTCTCTTTGAAAAAATCGGCTACGGCACCGATTCTCCATTCAAAAAGTGCCTTTCATTTTTCCAAGTTTACGCCCTCAATTTTTCCCTCAAAAGCTTAATTTTTTTTAATTTAAAGGATGTCTAGAGGGCACTCCAATTTTTTCTCTTTGAAAAAATCATTTTTTCGCATGGAAAAAATCGGGTTAAATGTGAGAGTCTATGAAAATTGACTTCATTATCGTTTTTCGGTGGTTGTTCATCAATTTTTTTCAGCAAATTCATTGAAGTGCCATCGAAAAATAAATTTTCTATATTTTAAAGAAAATTCCATTTGGATAGGCGCTTAAATAATGTAAAAAAAAAAATGATGGAAATACTGAAAAGACTTCCAGAAAGTGTGAAATCGCAGCAGGCCCGGATCTACGATTTTTTCTGACCGGGGCAAAAATTCATGATTGCGCCCCCCCCCCCCCCATTTGTTTAATATGTACATATATGAGAATTCATATAAAAAACAAAAATAATTAATACAAATGAATAATGAAAATAAAAATTTATAATAAGGAAAATATCACAAGGAAAGAAATTGGACTTTTTTCTTCACATAGCATCACGCGGCGTGATTTTCTTTCTGCAAACGCATCTATCAGCTCGTCGAGATCTGTTTCGGAAGCACTTTTGTATTCTATAGCTAAGATCGAGAGGCCATAGAGACTTTTCTGACTCATTAAGGAACGAAAATAATTTTTTATTATTTTCAATTTGATGGAACTGCTTTCACATCTTGCAGACGTGGTAGGCAATGTGCACTATATTCTATATGTATAATGTCAGCTATACCGACATTATAGGGAAAGCATCTTTCAGATCTTGCCTGTGAAGAATTTGTAGCAGGTCTAATGAAGTCGATCTTTCACTTATTTCAGGAACCAACATTTTGAAAACCTCTAGTTCCTAATAAAAATCAACTGCATTCAAGCCTCTTCAATATTTTTGCGCTAAAAGGGTCCCATATTCTGCAGATCCTCTTTTTGCATGTTTAAAAGGGCATGGCCATTGAGGAATGAGAAATTCGTATGCAGACTCTCTGCGCTTTCTAATCTTTTTTTGATTTCTGACAATAATCTGTCGAAAACAACCTTAATTTCCTCGGAGAATAAACCAACTAGATCCGTTCTTGACTCATCATCGCACATTTCGTCAACCTGCTTTTTCTTCTTGGAAACACGTTTATTTCTAAGAATTGGCTCCATCATCCAATTCTTCTGAAAGAATTCTAGCTTCCGAGATCCAGTTTTCAATAAGCTTTTCTGTCATTACTTGCAAGATCTTCATAAGACCTTGTATGAACGATAATGAACGTGAAATAACTATATCTCCTTTCTGAATTTCCACGTTGACCATATTGATCTCTCGCAGAATATTATCCCAAATTTTTAGGTTCAGTATGAATCTGAAATCCATCACAGCATGAATCAAATGACCAGCTTCATACTTGTATTCTGCGACTGGTGAGGATTCTTTGATTTCTTCCACAGCCTTCACAACTCCCGGTAAATTATTGAGCAAGGCATTAACAGCTTGATGTTTAGTCCATCTAGTTTGGCTACTTCCTTTAAAATTTGTTTTCGTCCACTTTTTCATAATTGTCCATCGTGTGGTTGAACTAACAAAAAACCAATACAGTTTTTGTACAACGCCAAATAAATTCGTTTCTATAAGCGATTTCTGTGTTGAATGCTGTATATTTATATCAGGTCTCATAAGGATTTATATTTTTCTCTCCAAAGGAGCTCTATATAGAATAAACAGGGTTCCTTCTAGAAAAGGGCATAGTCTTGAGAGATGAGGTAGGATAAAGTTGGAAAGTTGCTAAACCTTATGATATTTTAAAAAGTGATGGGTCCGAAGGATTTTGGATGAAAGAATTGTGTGAGAAGTAATAAAAGGTGTTCTGCTTCAATTGAGATTCCTTCCTGTATGACAGACAATTTTATTCCCTTAGTAGATAGAAGATAGATAGATAGAAATAGTTATTTCGTTGTTTTTTCAGGGCCAAATTAATTTTTGTGATGGCTCGAGAAAGAATTGGAAGTTTTCTCCTGGAAAATAACGGGGATAAATTACAATACTATGCATTCGCGTCAGCTTTGTGGTCGAGTCTATCCAATTCCTGCCGACCGGATTAGGTGCAAAATTTAATTATTCCGTCAGTCTCTGTGTTGCCACCCAGTTTATCCTGTTTACCCCAGACCCCTTCATCCCACATTTCCCAGTTGCAACGATGCATGCAGCATTCCAGCTTCCGGAATCGCGTTATTGGGGAATTTTCGGTGCGTCACTTGTTTTGCTAGACTGCCGGATTCGGATGTTATTGAACTCTTCAAGTCCGGTCATCTCAGTGAAAGTAGGGGTTTGCGGTTCGTAAAAGTTAATCGATAGGTTTTGAGGGATTCGAAGAATTTGATGGGGGAGTTTGGAACATGATACGGGTCTTGAGTGAAGGCTTCGGGTTCGAATATTGCATACTTTTTATTAGGAATGCCTTCTTATATCTTTTTTATTGCTTTTTTATTTGCATGCGTGTTGAGGCATACATTCCTATCTTCGTATGGATCAATCTCAGTTGTAGTAGTTTTTACCTCGGTTTAATTTTGGAATATTTTGGTGATGTTACTCTATCCTTGTTAGTTTTCCAGTTTCATTCAGTTCAATCTCTTTTAATGGTATTGTTACAAGTTTTTTGGATGTATGCATCAAAGAGACATGAGCAGCACAATTCTTTACCAATTTAGAACAAAACACGGTCAGAATTAAAGGACTGACGTGGAGATAAATTCGTATGTTCCAGAATTCAATTAGAAAAAGCAATGTCAGGAGCTTTCAAATTGTTGAAGGCTTTCTCGGCCGGACTCTTAAAATCAAGAATTTACGGGTGTTCTAGCCGTTGTCCTAAAGTTTCGCCTACAACAGCGGTATGCATCTTCAGAGGTTTCTCGGTCGGATTCTGTAACCTGACTGGTGGTGCTACTTAATCTATCTCTGCATTTATGGCTCCAGCCCCACAGCAGGTGAGGCCGGTCGTTTTCTCCCCCCCGCTTTCAACAGGTTATGTTTTAGCAAAGTAGATGGCTGAAAACCAAGCACTACGATGGCCTCCATATTCAGCCTATGATAATAACACTTGATGTTGGAAATCAGAAACAGAAGGTGTTAGAGGGCCACTTCTTGCTCACTGTATCTGAATCCTAAAGCACTTATGGGACAAGATCAAAAGAAATAATAGAGCACGTCAAAAGACAGACCCACTAATACGAGCGGTCTAAGAGGAATTGGAGTGTTCTCCCAGAAGAATAAACGAAATAATTTGAATAGCATTATACAGGGTGAGTCTTTGACTTGTACATATAGTAGTGTACTGTAGATTCCTCTCATCAAACGAAACACTTTTTCCTACGCCATTTTTCAAAATTCGGTTTGGTTTCGAAGATACAGGGTGTCGAAAATCCATGAAAAAACACTTTTCTCTTTATATCTTCGGAACCGTTATTTCGAAAGAACTGAATTTTGGTTGAGTTCTTACTCTATTCATGGTGCATATTCCTCGATCAAAACCTATTCAATATATATACTAGTATAAAAGTTACAGGGTAGTCGACTCATCAATACACGCTAAAACACCATGAAACCACTTTAAAAAGATGAACGGTTCATATTTAGTCATTTAAGAAACTAAAAGTATTCCTATTTTTTTTCAATAAAACACGTCGTTTTCGAGTTATTTCCAATTTTACCCGGAGATATTTGACGAAAAAATCATCAATTTCAAGAATAATCTGAATGCGTCTCTGAATTAAATATCATCGAATATTATTCCTTCTCTGATCTTTAAACAAGTTTACAATGTTGTCACAATATTTATCAACTTTTTCGAGATATTTCAATAATAAAATCCCACAAATGTGGGAGATAAAATTGAACACCAAGGAGGATTTAACACGCACAGTTTCTATTGAAAATTCATAGTTACCGGTCCATATTGAAGTTAAATGTCGATGAAATACAAAATTCGGATATGAATCTTGATACAAACTACTTATTAAATTGAAATTAATGAAAAATAAAATGATACCTTATAATCTGTGTCGATGTTTCTATCTAAACAATACCCTCTTGGAATTTTATAAACTCGACACTGTTAAGATTATATTAATTCACTTCACATAATGAACACATTAGAACAATAATTCACTGAATGTATTCAGAACTTCACATAATGTTTACAGTTTGTTCAGAGACTCTGGTTTGTTATTGTTTATAGTTGACCTGCAGATACCTAACCAATCTTTCGGTTTTCGCTCTACGCATGCGTGGTAAAAGGACCCCGCACTTTTTGTATGAAAAGTGGCGACCGGTCAAATTTTCTGAAAGTTTGTTATGTTGTTGTACCCGACTCAGTGACCAAAAAAGTCAATGGGTCCAAACCAATCCTATGGCTAGTTTTCTGAATACGGGGTGTTAAAGTTGAAAATTGCTCGAATTTTCGGATTTATTTTTTAATTATTAAGTGTTAGATTGGATTTCTGTTGCATACACACGTTTACTACATGTTCTAGTAATGAAATTAGTGGATGCGTATAATCAAAAATATTCATATTTACAGGGTGATTCACGAATATATGACGGTAGTTTTTTGTCAAAATTCACTTTTTCTACTGTGACGTCAGGAAGACATATTTCTGAAATATTCTTATCGATTTAGTATTATGACGACAAAATATTGCACAGTGCATATTTTCTATACAGGGTGTTTCACAGAGAGAACCACTAGACATAATAATTTTTTTTAAGATTTAATCCGAAACCCTGTATTTTTGAATTGATTTCTGGGAAAAGTAATACCACAAACATATGTGTTTCTCTAATCTCCAAAATATTCATGGTGGTTTATTCATAGGAAGGTATTCCATTTTGGAAAAAGTTCGAAAAACATGAACACCCTGTATTCGAAAATTTCCTCGGTCAAATGCAACTATTTTCACACTATATATTGATTCCTACAACATCTCCAGAGGTATGAATTCTTAATCCGATACTATGACCAGTTTTCGAGATACAGGGCGTTGAAGTGGAGAATAACTTATTTCATCAGTTTTTTTTTTCAAATTGAAAAGCCGGATTCATTTTATGTTGCGCCCATGAATTCAGTATGAGTACAGATCAGATGCGCAAAGTAAGGTTCAGTTAAAATATATACTGTTACAGGGTGATTCAAGAATAAATAACAACAGCTTTTGCAAACACTCGATAATTCTACAGTTTCGTCACAGAGAAATTATTCCATGAAGTTAATACCTAGTCGTCCACAATTTTCAGTCTGAAATACTTCAGTATGATTACTTTTCATAGGTATAGGTTGAGCCATAAATAATATGCTTCGAAATAATTGAAAAGAGAACTTTTCTGGTGAATTTAATTATATCAAGTAAGCATAACCGTTAGAATTTTTAAATAAATAAATATACAAGGTGATTTAAAAATAATCTTATACCGAAATTATGGCTCACCCTGTATGAAAAGTAATCATAATGAAGTATTTCAGACTGAAAATTGTGAACGACTAGGTATTAACTTCATGGAATAATTTCTCTGTGACGAAACTGTAGAATTATACAGTGTTTGCAAAAGCTATTGTGATTTATTCGTGAATCACCCTGTAACAGTAAATATTTCAGCTGAACTTTTCCATGCGCATCTTATCTGTACTCATATTGAACTCATGGGCGCAACATAAAATGAATCCGGCTTTTCAATTTGAAAAAAAAAACTGATGAAATAAGTTATTCTCCACTTCAACGCCCTGTATCTCGAAAACTGGTCATAGTATCGGATTTAGAATTCATACCTCTGGAGAACTTGTGGGAATCAGTATTTATTGAAAAAATAGTTGCATTTGACCGAGGAAATTTTCGAATACAGGGTGTTCATGTTTTTTGGACTTTTCTCGAGATAGAATACCTTTCTATGAATAAACCACATTGAATATTTCGGAGATTAGAGACACACATATGTTTGTGGTATTACTTTTCCCAAAAATCAATTCAAAAAGGCAGGGTTTCGAATTAATCCTAAAAAAAAATTATTAGGTCTAGTGGTTCTCTCTGTGAAACACCCTGTATAGAAAATATGCACTGTGCAATATTTTGTCGTCATAATACTAAATCGATAAGAATATTTCAGAAATATGCCTTCCTGACGTCACAGTAGAAAAAGTGAATTTTGACAAAAAACTACCGTCATATATTCGTGAATCACCCTGTAAATATAAATATTTTTGATTATACGTATCCACTAATTTCATTACTAGAACATGTAGTAAACGTAAGTATGCAACAGAAATCCAATCTAACACTTAATAATTAAAAATTAAATCCGAAAATTCGAACAATTTTCAACTTTAACACCCCGTATTCAGAAAACTAGCCATAGGATTGGGTTGGACCCAGGGACATTTTTGGTCACTGAGTCGGGTACAACAACATAACAAACTTTCAGAAAATTTGACCGGTCGCCACTTTTCATACAAAAAGTGCGGGGTCCTTTGGCGGCAAACTCGATTTATGATGGAAACGGCAGAATTCATAGATATTTATACCACGGTACACAAGTGTATCGTGATTTATACTATGTTTCGTAACAAATCCTTAACCTCAATGAAAATATCAGCAAGGTGACAACATCTTCTTGAAATTTCTGTGCAAACATTCACAGAATCGATACAAAATAGATTAGGTTAGGTTGTTTAATAATAAATTCTGATGATCTGAATGAAAAGTCTTTTTTCATGATATTGTTTGGGAATTTCGAGGAAAATATGAACAAGTTATTAGTGTTTACAAACTAATCTGCAGAAGAATCGAAGAACGAACTTATTTTGGTGTGAGAAATGTGGCTTTTTAGTTGCAGATATAAACCGATGAAACTAACTGTTTTTGTTGAAATGATCGGGTTTGCAACATTTTTATTTCAATAAGGTTAGTACTTGAGTATTCCCTAAATGAAAAAACTCAATTTCTATCGAGAAATATGAACTTTGCATCAATTCCAGTAGATGATTTCAGAGGCGTAGTCAGCCCAATTTTTTTTTCAAATGGCTATATCTTTGTAACAGAGCCGAATTCGGAAAAATGGAAAATGAAAAAAAAGTTTTTTTTTGACCTCAAGTTAAAATATATGTACAAGTCAAAGACTCACCCTGTATATATATCACCCGAGTGAGTCGGAGACAACGCTTTTCAATTTTCCGACCTGAACAATAAAAGAATAACGAAACAAAACGCCTGCAGTAAATTATCCCATATTAGACCAATGTAACGAAAGACAGATTGAAAAATTATCATCTCAACCGTGAAATGTGGGTGGAAATGAATGCTATAAACTGTATATAAATGAAAGGATGTAGGTGATATTTACGAATGAACCATAGAGCCACTCCAGACATATAGCACTTATTCGTTTTGGATAGCCGTTGTAGATGTTATCTAGACCGAGATTCTTCCGCTTGCGTAGGCGGCAGTTAGCTCCAGACTGAAGAGGAGTCAGAGGAATCCTCGATAATGGACCTTTCCATCTTCGAGTCCAACATAAGCATATAATTCAGTTTAATTTCGGCAGTTTATGAAATATGTTCATACTTGTACTTGTGATACTTTCAGTGGAGGTTTCTAAGCCTGGCGCATTCGCCATTCTGGTACGCCTGGGATGTTTGATGTTTCCTTATATTTCAGGAGTTACGTTTCGTACAGCATATTGAATATTTGTCGAAAAAGTACTGAGGAACTGAGCGTCGCTTGTAACTAAATATTTTCCGAATAAAGCCTTAGGACGATGTCGATAGATTCTCATATAAAACCTCGTTCTTATTATTCAATCAAATGAGTCAATTTTTAACGGAAAACTCAAAACACAAAATTGATCGACAATTTCAACTGACACAAAAGGAGTGTTCAATGGTAGGATTAGACACGGGCTTAGTATGGACAACGGAAAGGATAATCACATCATCATTTACGCCGATGTCTACGTAAGGAATTGAACGGGAGAACAAGTTTATACCCATGAAGACGGAGGGGCTCCATTGTCATATCTATTGTCGACTCGGATCTAGCGAAGATCTGCGAGTATTAGGAAAACTGGAGAGATTTCGGCTATAAAGGACCCTCGAATGGCTATTAGGACGTTGAGGGTGAATTTGTCGTCAATACATTCAGTTCTTTCGGTGTTTATATGTCAAGGAGTATCGATAAAGAGACAAGATTCGGCCGTCAAGTTTAAGATGAAGGAATGATGATTTTGGATCGATATACCTACATGATGAAAAAGTGGGTAGATATTAGATATTTTAGCTCAAGAATCGAATAAAATAACTTCGAAGGTTTTTTGTCCGAAAAACCAATGTATCTGACGTGCAATGAATATATCTACAGATATTTTGATGGATTTTTCTATAAGTGTGTTAATTTTGCGAATAGAAATTTTTTGAGAAACCTAATTTATTTTTTTTCTTCCGATGTTGAAATTATCACAAGAGCTACAGGTAATTTTAGCTTGAGGATCGGTGAAACAAAAGAAGGAATAAACTCTTATCAAAATCGCCAACATTTCGAATCTTCATTGATTCTTCATCGAGGCTAGAAATAACACAGAAAAAACATTATAATCATGGAACAAAACAAGCTCAACATAATACTCGAATAAAAAAGATTTTAAACTTCTTTGTATTTAAAAACAAGACAAGAACCGACTAAACCAGACGCATGCCGCCCGAGAAGTCATAACAATATAATAGTAAGCTTATAATACAATACCAGACAGTAAAAACAATTCAAAACTCACCTCTTTACTAGGTTTCATAGATATTTTTCACCACAATTGTACCCATTCAGATCGCAGCTCATTCAAGTGCTAAAAAGATCTTATAAAAAAGTGAGCTCTCTCAACGACACATATACAAGTATAAAATATAAGGAAAAGCAACAAAAACAATCTATATAAAATAAAATAAGAGATGATAAAAATAAAAATATCTTGGTGAAACCAGAAAAGTGATGGATTGGGTACAGCCCTTTTTCAAAACAAAATTCTTGCATTCGCTATTCTTGAAAATAAATCTGAATAATTATGAGGATATGCCAAAATGATTCTGTTTTATTCGAAATAAACATCTTTGACACCTAATATACAGAGTGTAACAGCCAAATGGAATAAATTCGATAACGAATAGATTAGGGGGTGTTAGGAAAAACGCTCGGACACATCGATTTATAATTTTAAATGCGCATATTTTTCAAGAAAATAAAATTATATAGGGTGTTCCATGCGACCGTGGCCAATACCAACTTTCTTTTTTCAAATGCAACCCCCTGTATATTATTTATTTTTTGGATTCTTCAGAAAATTCTAGACATAATTCATGTACAATGTCCTATACCTATCTTCAACTTTTTCGGAAATACATATTAAGTGTTTTCAGATTTTTTATGAAAATTAACATTTTAAATTGAAATTATTTTATTTCACAAATTTGACATTACACTCAATACTTATTTCCCATTTACCTCTTGATATGAAGAAAGTAAGCAAAAACCATTACTGAGAAGAAATGTTGAGTAACGTTAGAAGACAATTCTACCCAGATTAGCATGTTGCCAAGACGTTCGCGGCGAGCATTTTGAACATTTCCTACATTGACATTAATGTTTTTTTTGTTTTTTTTTAATAATTAAGAAATAATCAGTATTACTTATTAGGTTTTAAGTGTAATGTACCGAATTTGTGAAATAAAATAATTTTTATTTAAAACGTTGATTTTTGCAATAAATCTGAAAACACTTTATACTTCCGAAATAGTTGAAGATAGGTATAGGACATTGTGCATGAATTATGTCTAGAATTTTCTGAAGAATTCAAAAAATAAATAATATACAGGGGATTGCATTTGAAATAAGAAAGTTGGTATTGGCCATGCGCATTTAAAATTACAAATCGACGTGTCCGAGCGTTTTTCCCAACACGCCCTCATTTATTCGTTATCGAATTTATTCCATTTGGCTCTCACACTCTGTATAACCATTATTCTTACTGCCCCAGCTATTTTAATCCAATTATTCTGATATAATATTGAAAAAAAAACTGGGATGTTCTTGATAAATACGGTTGTCACATCTCGAACGGAGTAATGTGGCCATTAACTCCTCTGGGGAAATAATAACAACTTTAATTACCATTTTTTGTACACTAAACTCTTCATTAGCCCAAGATGGAAACATAATCTTTTCACGACTGACACATAAAATCCACAACAGCTTCCAACTCATATCTCAGTATCATACAATCCCTTTGATATACGACATCCCATCCGTATCTTTCAGTGGGTAAATTGAGAGTGAAAACCAACGTTGACGAAGTATCTGTCTTTTTATGACCTGAGCTTCGCCTCGGAGATCATACGCGAACAAAAGCACCTGGTGATAGGTGCGAAATTTATGTTGTGGCAGAAGCAGAGAAATTGCCAGATCTCAGTTTCATAGATGGGAAAAATACTGCTGGAAAATCTTATCGAAAAATGTGTTGATTATTCCAGGAGATCTCCACGGATTCTCAGGAAAATGTTACAATATTCTACATAATTATTCGATTCGTTTCGTCATTGTAACAATCTTGAAGAATACACGAGAACTGAAAGAAGTGGAACTAATAGTTATTTGTTTAATTGAGTGCAGAAACCGTTGATGAAAGCGTAGACGGACAAACAACAGAATATATAAACACTATATAAAAAAAATCATGATTTCATAGTTAAGAAGAGTCAGTACAAAACTAATGGAAAATGGTATGCTCTTCTAAGAGAACTCATTATTTTGGAAGAAAGAAGAATTCTCTTGTCTCTTCACATTGGTTCCTACTGAAAAATCTATGAATTATACCAGGGCGCAGAAACTAGTTCTCCCACATTTGCAGGAGCTGTTAGAAAATACGGAAAAAGATAGTGAAAAAATTCTTTTTCATTTTGAAAGCCCTCATAATCAAGTTTTTTTTCATTTATGTTTTGAAATAATATCATCCAAATGACAGCCCCGGTGAGCCTCTTCAGCATAGCGGTTTGAATTGGACGATTGCCTCCATGATTGCCTCTTTCAAGTCAATAATGAAGACCTCAAGAATGAGGTCTTCAAACATCGGCCTAGATGACTGACGCTGAATCACCTCTTATGACAGACGAACATATTCCTTCAGATCCACCATGCTTATATAATCGCATCAATTTCCAAGAACACATACAGCCTCGGAAGGTTAATAAATTTCAGTAGAACAACCACTTGGCTCGTGACTTAATTTTTAATAACCCCATTTGAGGACTCCAGCAACACCAACGACCAGATCTTATCTAGCCCTTATCTTTACTCGAGCGGGCGTTAAGCAGTCGTGGATCTGAAGTGAGGACGTGCTGGGGCGGAGAAACGCAAAGTTCGAAACAGATGGGCGAAAATTGTTTTCGGTGGCGAAAAATAGGAAAGTTATTCGTAATTGAGTTTGAGCTTCTTTGCATTCTTCCTGGATGTTATTCCGGCGGGAAAATTCGAGAAGAGGAGCGTGATTCGGTTGAATGTGATATAATTAAATGAGGAAGAGAGGTCAGGGAACTTCTGGTGGAAGTGAAATTGTTAAATATTCAGAACATCCTTTTCCAACTTTGTTGGAGAAAAATAATGCGAATCTGCATCACCAGGTTATCATTAAGTATTCATCAACTGAATCAAAAAGAAACTATGAAGAATACCCAGGAAAAAGGTCACAACCCTTCGTAAAGGATTCTTTTTCAGGGGTGCCCATTACATTGAAATATGTCCACCTTCACCCTAAAGTTCACGTGGGAATAAAACAGATAAACCTCCTCTTGGAGAGGAAAAAATTCATTGATGACTTGAATATACCAAAAAATTAATACTGCAAAAATGGTACTAAGGCTGCTGTAGTCTGGCACTGCTAGTTTGATGCCACCTGTGTGAATGGTTGTGCGAGCCTTTTTGCACGGAAAGCAATAAAGTTCTTACTCTGTAATTCATTTAAGAATTGAGGGCGCAATAAACAAAAAAACTGATCAATACACATTCTGGAAAATATTATTTCGCATGTAAACTGAAAATTTCATACATTTATCCCGAGAATTGACAGAGATATCATGGAAATAAAATCATTTGTCGAGATTTTCTTGAAATTACAGCTCACCAGGTTTTTCTCCTAATATACGAAGAAAAACAGAAAAGCGAGTAATACACATTCTAGAGAAATGATTATAATTAAAAAAAAATTGTTGGTCTCCGCCGCATACGAACTGAGATATCATGGAAATAAAAGCCCAATTTTTGAAGGGAGCTCGCGAGCTCGGACTTGTACCAGGTCCCCTTAACTGAAGAAACACTTGCGTTTTCGGATTGCATAAACCTGCAGAGCATGTGCCAATGAGCTTCTCTCAGGAATAACGTTGGCTGGAGAGAGCTCTTTTCGGAATTCTTGAGAATGGATTTTTGAATGGGGCGAAGGCTGTAGACCACAGGAGTGGGTTGGCCTCTGGGTTATGGATCTTCTTTCCGATTTTGTAGTGTCAGATTAAAAGCAGAGTGACTGAATGCTAAACCATAATTTTTGAGAGTGGGTTGTCCACTGTGCTACGGTTCATCTTCTTGATTTTGTAGTATCAAATTAGAAGTAGAGTAACTGAATTCTGAACCATGATTTTTGCGTTTTTCTCAAATCTTTTCGACAGAGCTTATTTTGTGGGGACCGTATGTACATCAAAAAATCATCATAAATGATTTTGTACATTTGTATTATATGATTTCCATAATGATGCGATGGATTTTCAGTGTTTGGGAAAGATATCAACTTGTGGTAGAATTTTTCAAATCAATTCTAACGATATATGATGTTGAACAATATGAAAATGCTTCGTGAATAAATAAACTTGTGAGATAAGTTCGTAGATCCAGAGATAATGAGTTGATATTTGAAACAAATGAAACTCATTTGAAATATTACAATATTTATATAGCTATTCGTGACCGCAATAATCAGCATTCTCAGGCATAAAACGAAAAAGAAATAAGTAATCTCCCCTCAGGGTCATAACAAAATAGTTCACCCCAACTTTCAATAGCCATCCAACAATGCTTCGCACATTAGAACAGCCATAATAATAAATACAACCCCCGATATTACGTGCCATTTCACCGTTTAATTGTGTTTTTCCATTTCTGATACGCATTAAAAGAACTGTTCTCGATATTTGATTTCCTTTCTTCTGGTTCTCCAGTTGGAAATGTTGGAATGAACATAATAACAATTATTCAATTCGAAAGAATTCTCCCGATTATTCCGATCGAAAATTTGATCTGTTTCTATTTGCATCCATTGTTCATCTACAAAACGAAAATGATGACCATCCCATAATTCACTTTACGGATTCAATTTTGCTTGTGCGTAATGACTATTGGTGAAAAGAAGATTCCCTTCAAAGGCCAGTAGCTCGAACCAAGCAGTTCGAGGCGTATTGTTATTACGCTCTACTTGGTTGAAGTCGCTGGCTTCGTATTGTTACAGAATCACCTATTATAATAGTAATTATTCCTTTTTTATTTTTAAAACATATATTTTCTTTTCCTTTTAATCTACGATAATCATGAAATTCGGTGTATGCTCGAAGGTTGTTATTTAACAGCTTGATACAAACTCGATTGGAAATGTAGTTTTTGAAATATTGGAAAATATCATTCACACTGAACCAACATATTACGATGCATAGAACTGATCAAACCATTAACATAAAAGAGTAATGAAGCGAATACCTTTTCTCATGAAATTTCGGTCTTAAACTCGAAGAAAATGGCTGATATAAACCGATGAGGAAGCAAAATAAGCAGAATAATCCATTCCATTCAAACTTCCCTCGTGAAATGAGTATAAAGAGCAAATCATTACCTAAAAATGCTGGCTCAGGAATACGAACCAGGCCATGTTTTATGTAGATCAAACGATGCCATTAGAGGTAAAGGTTTGCCACACATTCAATGCCTGTTAAAGTCGAATATGATGGAATTCTTTGTGTTGTGCGAACATAATGTGAATATGAACGGAAGCCTATGTCTTTCAGTAAGTCATTATTGTAAAATCGATATCGCATGTGTGTGGATGCAGGACTACCTTGGTATACATCATACTATACAATGTATATTCCATCTACATATGCGTGTTCCTATTTTTATCATCATTGTTCTGCATATTTCTGTGTCCATATGGAATTTCTAACAATGATGAGATGAATCTTCATTCAGTAAAATGTAACGGGGCGACATACTTGGACCATAAAAAATATACATAATAAGAGCTTTCGCAATAATGTGGTTTGTATACTTAGTGGAAAAAAATCAATAAAAGTATGATCCAGATTTGAAAAAAGTTTTGAATATTTAGAAAAAAAAAGTGATAAATGAACGATCGAAATAAGTAGTGTACAACATCATAGACTGATCATCAAATGATAACCAATTAGTGCTATCCTCCTTTATAAAGGCCCCAACCAGAAATGGGCTAGCTGTTCCCTTTTTCTACTCAAAACTGCACTGTAGTTACTTCAATGCTCTGAAAATATTGAAAAGTGGGATACAATGGAATTCTGTTTGCTCGTTCACGTTGTTGCTGCTATTTTTGTGTTTATCAATTTGTTGCCCATAAGTTCAATTTTAGACCTTTATTATCAATGGTGAAATTAAATACGCTTATGAGTTTTACCACAAAACTCATAAAATATTCAGCTGGACTGTTTTATGTAGGCGATCCTGAATATACGCCATACGGCATCCATTGTTGTTCGCAGACATAGAATTTCTCACGATTAATCGTGACATCGTCGTACTCAATTTCACGATATTTTCTGGGTTCCCAAAGAGGTTTGGATTTGTTTTATTCGAATATTTTGTATTATAAGGTGGTAGTGACCTCTATTTATTGCAATAAAGAACCAATAAGAAAAGGATTCATTCAATTCATAATCCTAATAAACTGCTACACATGAGTTAGGGATATTGACTTAAAATGCAAAAAAATATAGTTCAAATAAGATTTTTGTGATGAAAATTCATATTAATATGATTTCAAGTTGCAAATTAATTTAAGCCTGTAGGTCTGCAGCGTATACAGGGTGGTTAAGAAAAACCGAGTAAAATAACAAAATTTTATTCCCAGAGAATTCCATGGGCATCAATAACAGCTTGACATCTTCTTTGCATACTACACACGAGGTTGTTGAACATTTCTTGAGGAATTTGGTTCCATAAACGGGCAGAAGCTCTCTCAGACCATTTGAGGATTCTGGGGTAGGTTGGTGATTATCTAATTTTCTTTGGAGCATATCCCATGCATGTTCCATGCAATTCGAATCTGGTGAGTGTGGAGGTATTGGTAAATGTGGAATACCAAGCTCCTCGCGCGCATTCTCAACTATAGCTGCACGATGTGGTCTAGCGTTATCGTCTAGAAATTGAAAAGTTTCACCAAAAGCAGCGTAAAAATTTGGCACAACATTGTCAATGCTCCCTATAGTGTAAGGCGGTCATATTCTCAGGACAAATGTGTAGATGTGTGCGCCCGTTGAAACATATCCCGGCCCATACCATAACACACCCCCTCGGAATGGATGGACTTCTTGGACATAGCGACGATTACGGGGTATGCGTGGGATTGTACATACCCTTATTCTTCGAGAATCTGGAAATTATCTATATCTGGATTCATCAGTGGAAAGGACACTACGCCATTGATCGTTCCAATTGATATGTTGCCTTGCCCATAATAGTCTTTCACGCTTATGGTCACGTGTTAATGTAACTCCTCTTAATGGACGTCTAGAACCTAGATTCACCTCTCTCAAACGTCGTACGATGGTTTCGATGGAAACTTGGACCCCATCTGCATTTTGAAGAGTATTCTGTAGCATTCTACACGTAGATGTAGGGTTTCTTCTCCCCGAAACGATAATGAAACGATCCTGAGCAGGTGTTGTTTTTCGTCGCCCACCAAGCTTTGGTCTTTCCAACACGGAACCTGTCTCTCTGAACCTATTCCAAAGTCGAGATATCACACTTTGGCTGACTTGGAGCCTTTCCACTACAACAATCTGAATTAGGCCACTCTGTAGCATTCCGATAGCCCTATTAGCCTCAGTGTTTGTTAATTTACATATTGGCATTTTCAGAAAACTCGTTTCAAATCGAAGCCGTTGATAAACTGACCTCATTTCAAAATAAGAACATTCATGAAGCATAATATGCAAAGAACCAAACTTCAGAAAAAAGGCGACCAAATTGACGAAATGTCTCATACTGATTTTTATTGGATCGATTCAAGTTGTTATTGAGTTTTAAATGATTTTATAGCGATTTTCTCGAAGATTACATACTTTTAAAAACGACTGAATACGATATCCCCAACTCTTGTGGAGCAGTTTATTTGAAGAATAAGACAGTTAGCATCTACTCAGTAGGTATACTTTCGCTGAACCCCAACCAATAAATTATGAAGAATCTTTTGACTAAGTGAAATAACTTCACCCTCAATAACACCGAACAACAACTTTCAACAAACTCCCCAACTTCATTCCACAAATTCGGATTAATGAACCAAACCCTAACTTAAACTATTCATAAAATCATTGCTAATCGAACTCGAAGGAATACACCGCAGAATCCCCACCCCCGCTTCCATTGTTCTCCTCATCTGGGCGCTTATCCCCAGCCGGTTAATTCGTAAAAGCTGAGCCTCCGTTGCCGAAGAAGAAGAAAAAAGTCGGAAGCCCGCTCGATAACCGTGTATGCATCGAGATAAGCGGATATTGCGCCGTCTAGTCGAGAGGCGCCACACAATTACGGGATTGTAGCCGATTATTCCGATCAGCTTGCTCTGATCGCGTGTACTAACAACGACTACAACGAGCCTGTTAGTTCGTTTCGTTGTATCCGCTGGATGTTGTACCATCTGTTCGGAATAACTTTCCGTCTTTATGGAAATGAGGGATTATAGCAATTTAGACTCGGCCATCTGATATAGACCGTTTCACTATGACCTGATTTCTATATTTCGTTATATCAGGGTAGATGAAAAGTTTGCAAAGCGTACTAGTTCGCTATTCAAACTTTTCAATTGTTGTTGACTTTCTGAAAGTTCCATTCTTCTTATTGTTACAGGATCGCCATGTCCATCCGGAATCGAAAAACCTTGAAGAATTTGCTTGAGTGGTAAATGACCAGAAGGGTTGTTGAAGAAGATGTCGTCAAAAAGGAATTCGTTGTCAAGGAACATGTCAAATGTCACCTGATTTACCGGTCAAATTTGGCCTGTCAACTCAAGACTCGTGCCACCTGTTAACCCAAGAATTTGTCACCTGTCAAATGAGTCCACACCCACTGTACCTGTCAAATCAAGACTTATGAGACCACACCCGATTTATGACGTAGCAATGACCACACCTAAGAAATATGAAAAAGTGAGACTAGATCGGGATTCGTACTCGGCTACTCGAAATGAAATTGCAAAATTGCTATAAAAATATATTAATAATAATTATAATAATACATAATAACATTTCTTTATTTCAAATAAATAAAAATACAAATGTTGCTAACAAAGCATAATTTAAGTGAAATGACGTCAAAAAAAACTTACAGGAGTCATAGGGCCCCTTCAAAATATTCAGCCAAACATTATTAAAAGATTTTTAATTCTGTTTTTGAACATGTTGTATTCTTTTATGCCTTTACATTGATATGGTAATTTATTGAAAGCTCTTTTGCTCATGTATGCAGGACATTTTTCGGTTAAGGATAATCTATGTGCAGGAAAAGTTATATCAAACGATCTTGTGTTATATACATTAACATTTTCTACGATGAATTTATGCCTATTCTTATGTAAGAACAATAAACATTCAAACAAATAAAGACCTACTACAGTGAAAAACTTATTGCTTTTGAATTTTCCTCTACAAGATTCTCTAAAATTTAATCCAAGAATTATTCGAATGGCCCTTTTCTGTATCAAAAATATTTTATTTAGGTTTTCATTATTTCGTTTTAAATTCGTATTAAATTGAATATAACAAGAAATCCTACCCTGAACTAGATCTCACACTGGCTGTATAATACTCTCTCTTGCCTTCACCAGTCATCTGGGAGGAGATACCCGCGGGGCGTGTTATTTAAAAGAAATTCAATTCCATTTTAGAATCCACAATTGTAAGAAACAATTAATTTTAACTAATCGACGGCTAAAACAAACCTCAATAAATTGTCGTTGAAAAAAAATGGATATTTATCATTTCGAATAGAAAAATTCAAGGAAATAAATTTCGCGAAAACAACACATTGTTGTAATATTATTCACAAAAAAACGGTAAATTCTGGAAGAAAAATGAGATAGACGTTTGATTGTAAAATCATAGACTTCAATACTAAAATGAAAAAACACAAAAATATTTGTTCGTTTTGATGGTGGAAATGTTACAAAATGACCAAAAATGATAGGGAATATCATTTTTATTCATTCAACACTTATGAAATATTCTTTTTATTATTTTTATCTTTATACACTCATACATCCCTTAAAATATCTTGTTTTCTCTTTGAAAATCTCTTCAAATGATCTTCAACGTGTTTTTGTGATAGAAGCACAAAAAGAAAGTTTAAACATCGATGAATCAGAAGAAAATGTTAGAAAAACTTGATTTATTCCATTTTGAGATCAGATATTAAATTGCATCAACCATCACACATCCGATGTACAGAATTTAATGGATATAATTATTCGTCAATGACAAGGTTTGCCTCTCAAATACAGGGTGTATTTTAAGGTCAGTTTTTTTTTTACAGATATTAGAACTCATCAAAATAAGTCATTTTACCAAATATTTGTTATATGCCCCTATTTCGAGAAAATGAAACTAGAATCACCAGCTTCTCTGTAGATATCAACATCTCTTGTTTTTTGTCTTCTTATCTAACAAATTTGCAAAAAATTCTATTGCGTAGAACAGATCATTCGCCATATGCCGCTTTCTTATAATTTTTTCAAATTGAACATTTCATATAAGAAATTTTCGGTGAAATGACTTATTTTGATGAGTTCTATCACCTGTCAAAAGAAAAGCCTCACCTTAAAATACACCATGTATAACATTGCAGAGCCAGACTAATAAGTTGAATTTGGAATGTTCCTAACCAACGATTTGCCAATGAAGAACTCATTTCGAAGTTCATATCAATAAGCAGGAACTCTCATCCAACCTTTTCCCTTCCTCATTCCTTTTCTAGGGTCTCTAGAATTAAAATTACAAATACATAATTCATTTGTTTGTACTTCATCCAAATGAAAAACGACCTTCTGTAGATATTCAGCCAAGACATTCCAATATTTGATCACGAGTGCATTACTCTAGTAAGTTATGCACCCTCCTATAGATTCCTGAATATTTTCTTTGAAAATTTCATATAACTCTCCGACCAGCACTGTTTTAATCCCCTTTCTGTTTTTCCTGGAAAGTCGTTATGCAAATAGGTTTCGAATCTTCAGATGCGATATGGAGTATCGCATTCCCGTAACGATATTACATTTAAGAACATAAATTGACATTCATCTCAATACAGTAATATTAACAAGAACAGCGGTGTACTTATTCTCAAAGAGGAAAGAGACCTATCAGAGTATCCTCTTCTGGAGTTGTAAAGTATCATACTGTGGCGACTCACTGTCCACAGCGTGTGAAGTATTCTACACATGCAGGCCGCAATTGAGTCTCAGGAGTTTACAGTAACAAAATTCAAGTCAAAGGCTCGCCCTGTACCTTTTACCTTCAAATCCTGCAGGTTCTAAAACCTTTGAACCAACATGCCGCGTATTAAATATCAGTTGGAAACTTCGTAATGTCATTCGTTCTGTCGAATCAACGCCTACGTTTTCAGCATTCATTCACATGCTTCAATTAGTGACTTCGGAATTTAATAGGATTCAAACTCATTTAAACTCATGTAACGAATGGCGCTTTTCGTCTTTTGCGGAAGGCAGAGAAATGAAACAGGATTAGATGCATGGAACGTGATTCCCTGGTAGTAGCGAGGATCAAACCATGAGTGGAGGGTGAATCTCAGAAAAGAAATTAGAGCAAGATCGATGTTAAATTCGGATTGTTAGAGCAGAAATTTTTGTATTGATGTCTTATTGATTATTCAGGGTGTCACAATGGAGGGGAAACAGATCCTCGAAATGATTCAGTAAGGAATTTGAGCAAAATTAATATCAATATATGAAAATTGGAGGATGCTCAATTTGAACATTAGATTGAACTCTTTTCTTCAGGATAGTTATCTCGTTTTTCTGAACAAATTTTCCACTCCTGCATTGTGTATTTTCCCCTATATTTTTTTGGATGCACATTGCTCTAGACATTATATGGAAACTTAAAGGTAGTTTCTCATACTTGATTTCAACAGAGACGATATCCGCAGAAAAGTCGTATAGTAATTACCATCTGATAGTTATAGTTATAGTGAAAAGGGGTTACAGTTCACTGCGACCTTAAGGTCTATTGTGCCCCCTATCAGAGCTGTTTTCATCGCACCTCCTACAGCTCGCCCTCCAGTTCCAAAGATTTGATGAAATCCATTATCTGGGATGGCTTCAAGGAGGGTAACTCCCCACTTCTACAAGTTTCTTGTCCAAAGCACTCTTTCCTTTGGCTTGCAATGGCATAGCATTCCGTAACCAGCTGAATAGGAGTTTCTTCCTCCTCCCCACAGAATCTACACTCATCAGTGTCCGATAAACCCATTCTCAACATATGCTTCTTTAGGCGACAATGTCCTGTGAGAAAGCCAGTGAGTAAGTGAAGTTGGTTTTTACTGAGATCCAGATATTTTTTGGATCTAGCAGTTTCAAAGTTCCGGAGCAACTTTTTGGAATGATCCATCCCTGGGAGATTCCGCCAGAGTTTTTCTCCTTCGGTTCTCTCCTTTAGCATAAATTCCTTCTTATAGGTGCATTTTCCTATACCACAGAAGGGTTCTGGGCCAGTAAGTGGCGTTTGTGCGCTCTTTCTGGCCAGTGTATTGGCCTCTTCGTTTCCTAAGATTCCCGAATGACCGGGAACCCAGATTAAAGAGACCTTATTCTTCTTGCCTACCTCATTGAGTTTGTTTCGGCACTCCCAAATCAGCGTTGAGTCAATGACGTAGGAGCTCAGTGCTTTAATAGCAGCTTGACTATCTGTATGAATAGCTATATCGCACTTCTGATAGTTTCTTTCTAGATTTATATCTAGACATCTTCCGATTGCAAGTATTTCCGTTTGAAGGACGCTTGTACAGGAGCCTAACGATAGTGCACACTTGGTACTTGACCCGTAAATCCCAGCGCCAGCTCCTGTAGCGGTTTTGGAACCATCTGTATACCATTTTATTGTATTTTCTTTGAGATTTTAGTTGGTGTATTCCCTTTCCCAATCCTCTCTTTTGCTTAGCAATGTACTGAAGTTTTTCTCAGTGCTTACTTTCTTGATCATTACATCACTAGGAAGGTTTGCAGATGAGGATGAGGAGAACTTGAAGGTAGTTTCTCATACTTGATTTCAACAGAGACGATATCCGCAGAAAAGTCGTATAGTAATTACCATCTGATAGTGACTAGGGGTCCAGTTAGATCCAAAGTTCTCGAGCGAATCAAAGAGGATAATGAGAGCATGAATTGAAAGGGGTCATTTTAATGGTCACTTCAGAACTGGCAGTTAACCGAACATGAAAGAAACGTTAATTCAATTGGATGTACGCAATTTGATACGTTAAAATCATCAATGAGGTCTGAATTGCTATGAATGGGAACAAAATGTCAAGTTCGCGATCGATAAAACTGTCTGCTGGGGTTTCCACGTGCAGAAAGTCAAGTGCTCACGAATTAATTTGGAAATGAAGGTCAATCGAAACAGAATCAATGAACCAATAGCAGAAAGCAACAATTAAATGGATAGAATTGAGATTATTGTTATGTTATTGTAATCCCTGAATATCTAAATGAGAGACAATAAATTTATGAGAATATCCCAAATAAGCTGAAAACGGCTATGTCATCAGAGACTCCCTCAATGATGACCTCTTGCGACGTTGTGACGTAGCTTCCTAAGATGTGCTATTTTGCCACTGTCTTGCATGTTTCTTCAGAACCACAGAATGCACAGTGGGTATACAGGGTCTTTCACGAGGAACCTCACCCATATTTATACGGGAAACTACTGAACGTATTTTCATAAAATTCAGCACTTATAAGTATTTCACGATGCTGATGAAATAATAATCTAAATAAAAAATAATAATCTAAAATATTTTCAAGGCATGAGCACCTCCGGTTTTTCCGGAAATGACGTCAACTTCCGTTTTTCAAATTAGAACACCATTTTTTATTGCAGAAATAGATTCCTTAGAAAATTTCAAGTTATTTTGACGTAACATTTTTCAGTTTTGGTTGGAAAATTCTCTCTGAGCGGGAAAATTCGAAAAAAAAATCGAAAATAGAGCTCCGCTGAAACAAGAATAACTTCGAGGTTTTTGGATGGAAAATTTTCATTTTTGGGATTTTTCAAGATGTAAGATTGATGTATCCACTTTAAAAATCGAAATCGCGATTCATGAAACAGGGGGTAAAAAAATCGCTTTCAAAGTTAGGGATGACAAAATCGTGAAAAATTAATTTTTTCAAATTAGAACCCCATTGATAGCCCGAGATGTGAGTGTGGGCATGAAGAGCAAACTATTGACCATTTGGTCAATAATTGTTCAATATATAAATTTCCAGATGGTTTTAACTCTATTCACTTAGTATATCTAATTCATTTTTGAGATGGGTTGGTACCTTCAAAACAATTTGAATATATTAGTTGATTTTGCTTTTCCGTTTTTTCTCCCTTTGGTTTTTGTTTCAGATTATCTAAAAATGCTTTGTCAACCCCTTTGAAAAAATGAAGAAAGAATTACATTCGTACACACAAAAAAGACTGTGCTAACGGCAATAGTAGATATTTTATTGACATCGTTTCAGTTGGCCCAATAAAACTTCTTCTTATATCAATAAATTACTTTTGGAGTAATTAAATTCAGATAATTCATTGAATAATACGGCTGTCATTCAATTATAGTCAGAATAATATTGAAATAAGGAAGAACTGCATATTCGTTAAATAAGACTTCTATTTGAATGAATCGATCAGAATAATATTGAAATAAAAAAGAACTATATTTGCTTTGAATACAACCTATATTTGAATGAATTGATTCATTTCATTCAATAGCTAAAAATAGTAACGGAACAATAATTAGATTTATTCCAATGAAGCCTATGATTGATTCAAAAATAGTAAATAAAGCTACGAAGACGACTGCATCAAGACAAGACGCGACAGGATTTTGATTCAGTATTTAGTTGCGTGTTGCGTGTGTGTGTTACTGCGAAGAAAGAGTTTGAAAATGGAAGAGCTATTAAATAAGTGGGGAATGGAATCTCTAGTTCCACATTTTCAGGGTAAGTACCTTCATATTCATATAGAAATGTCTCAAAGCCTTCCGTTTTATTGTGAATGTGTGCCATAAACGAAAGACAATCTAATAATGGTACTTATTTTACCGATAGTTGCTAGGATGTTAGTTATTTCACTATTTCAACCCCTTACGTTAAAACTTGGTGCACCATCGCTTTCGAAGGAGGGACATCCAATTTCAAGATTAAATTGAACCAAATCATAGTGGTTGCTTTTGATATACCTGGGCCTGTTTCATAAAACAAGTTATAAGTTAACAGGCAAATATTCTACGAGTTGTAAGTTTTTTGTCCAATCTCCGCTCCATAAAAATAACTAACTATAAGAACTGAGGTAACAAAACCGATTAAATTAATTCGTAAAATTGTAATCCAACTAAAAGTGGGAGCAGTATTTGGTGAAATTCACTTGTTTTCAATGTGCATTACAAGTACTTTTACTTGTAGAATTGTAACTTGTTATTTTATGAAACTGGGTATTGATCATAATTAGTTCATGTCCCACAGTTATCCACTACTTACAGAGTTTGATGTTAGTAAAAATTTTATCAAGTCTCTAACATTCATTCTATTTTCAAACAAGGTTTTGATTATGTAGTTTTTTGAGGTTTAGAAAATCGAAAAGAAAAATATCCCTTAGATCCCTATTTAATATTGTCGCTTATTATCACAGTACCATAACTATGTTCAAATTAGAGGAAATAAGTTATTGTTTTGTTATGAATATTAGTATGTTACTGTTTACTTATTGTTATTGTGTTCTTGAGACAACATTTATGATTTTGTTGATAAAATAATAAACAAATGTAAAACATTCAAAATAGTTTTATTTGATACATCCTATCATTCAATCAATAAATTAAAGAGTTAAATTAACAATAATAAACTTTCAATTCAAATATGGTAAAATAAAAATATTTCTAACAACTGCATCATATTGATTCAATTGATGTAGTTTCTTTCTCCAATATGAAGTTTATTTAAATCAAAATCAAGCATTCATTCTTTTTATAGTAAACTACCTTTCAAGAAATTACATCTTGTTTCAGTCTTAATACATCCTACATTTAAAACAATCCAAATGTATAGTTATTCAATAATATATTTATTTTCCTGAAATATTATAGTTAATTGATAGAAAAAAAGTTGGGCTTGTTTTAATTGTATTCTTTCATTGAAACTACCTAACGCTTTTCTTGTCCCAATTATAGCATTTCATTGAATACTTTTACTGCTTGGATAAAATCAATGAGACCTATAATTGAATCAAAAATAGGCAGCATTGGCATAGGAAGAACAAGATAAGCATTGAATTAAATATAGTAATCATTCAGGAATAGGGAATACAGTATATCATTGATTCAATGGTTATGCCATTGTTTCTACTAACAGTGTTTTTTGTGTGTAGAAGAAGATGCCCTCCAATATGAATATCTGAAAACAAATCCAATAACCCTACACTTATACGGGGAGACAGAGTTTTTGCTGAGGTTTTTATCTGTGCTCTTGCATCATACGCAGAAATGTATGGTGCCCCGTTTGACATTCCTCTGCTAACACTGAGATTAGGAGCGGGGAATGGATCAATATGTTTGTTTGAATGATCTGTTCCTTGTTGCCTTTTCGAGACACATGCCATAATTAAAAACAAATCTGTAACAGCTCCATTTCATAAGAATATATATATTTTTTTATGGCAGATATTGAATCTACGTTAAAAAATAATGTGAGTGTATGCATCACACCCTTGACCTAAAGTGGATATTAACTCAGAAAATATCCATTTTAGGGCAAGGGTGTGATGCATACACTCACATTATTTTTTAACGTAGATTCAATATCTGCCATAAAAAAATGGGGTTCTAATTTGAAAAAATTGATTTTTCACGATTTTGTCATCCCTAACTTTGAAAGCGATTTTTTCACCCCCTGTATCATGAATCGCGATTTCGATTTTTAAAGTGGATACATCAATTTTACATCTTGAAAAATCCCAAAAATGAAAATTTTCCATCCAAAAACCTCGAAGTTATTCTTGTTTCAGCGGAGCTCTATTTCCGATTTTTTTTTCGAATTTTCCCGCTCAGAGAGAATTTTCCAACCAAAACTGAAAAATGTTACATCAAAATAACTTGAAATTTTCTAAGGAATCTATTTCTGCAATAAAAAAATGGTGTTCTAATTTGAAAAACGGAAGTTGACGTCATTTCCGGAAAAACCGGAGGTGCTCATGCCTTGAAAATATTTTAGATTTCATCAGCATCGTGAAATACTTATAAGTGCTGAATTTCATGAAAATACGTTCAGTAGTTTCCCGTATAAATATAGGTGAGGTTCCTCGTGAAAGACCCTGTATAAATAGTCGATGCATTAGTGTATTGCATCAATGTACTTCCTTTGTCGGAATCTTAGGGTACGTACATGCCGGAGATGCAAGGATGAGCGCGGTGGAGGTCGCGGTCGCGATCTAGTTATAAATCGATGACTGACGTACGGTCAGGCATCGATTTAGAACTAGATCGCGACCGCGACCTCCACCGCGCTCATCCTTGCATCTCCGGCATGTACGTACCCTTAGAAGCGTTATATGAAAGCGACAATTTATGAAGCTGCTCATGAATATAGATGAACCTACAGCGAGAGACTTTAGAGGCGCGCGCTCAATCGATACAAAAGCTGATTGGAAAAGGATGGACATCATTTCCCTCAAAAATTAGAGTTATTGATGGAATGGAAGCAATATTGCATCAAAACGAGGGTTGAGACTTTTCAGGATCATTATGAAGATAATATTACATTTCAAATGATGATGCTCGATTGTAAGATGGCTAAAAGTGCTTAATGCTGCTGGATAATCTTCTTACGAGAGCCAGACGCTTTTAATCGAATCTGAACACTAATTCATCGAAAATAATCATGTGAAGAGGTATGTTGAATGATATGTTTAGGTATTCAAAAACATTTCTATCAAATTCACCTTTAGCAGTAAGATTTAAATCGAAAGATCTCCTAACAGATTAAAAAAGATTTTGGAAGTATGCGGGTCTTGAAGGGTGGAGTTGAGTCGGTGTCTTTCGAACTCTTATTGGGTGTTCCTCACGGGGCTAACCTGGAACCTGCATTATTTTCTTTATTTTCCAATGAATGGCGATACAAGAAATTCAGATGAATATTTTGTATTTCGTGTTTCTATGGTGAATTGATGGTACTTTTTCGACAGTGTAATCAAACGAGAAGGAACTTAATTTCAGGATAGTTTTCAATTCCACCGCAATAATAGTGCTATGAGACTTGACTACTATACTGGTTATTTCCGGATTAATTCAAGAACAGAGTCCAGACGCTCCTCAAGGAACATCATGAACTTTGATCAGATACGAAGAGAGCTAAATTTAGCGAAATATGTAAATACATTTTGTATGTATGCTGGGCATTGAACTTCTCAGAAATAGTACCGACATCTATTTTGAAATCGGAAATAATGCAAGTCGATAAGAATACGTCGATAAAAATATTGTCGCATCCACTGAACTTTTATCACAGAATACATAGGAGTGATTTATCAACGTGGAATTATGTATTCGAGCAAACTTATTATTAGGGACTGAACGAGAATAAATTCGCTATCACAAAAACGCTTATATCTTTTGAACCACTGGACCGATTTCGAGAATCAAACTCATTTTCGAATCATCTTCTAATTCTTATGAAAACTGTTTTTACAATAAAAAACCAAAACTATTTCTTACAAAATTCATGAATTTTTTCTGGAATTCTTCCTATCATGCTTCTTATAGTGTACTCAGTCACTTTCTGGGATGCTGTCTTCCACTTTTGCTCGAATTCCGCTAATGTTTTCGTTGATTTCTTAGTCTTCTTCAATTCTCTTTTTACCAGGGCCCAATATCTTTCGATTGGCCTGAGTTCTGGGCAGTTTGGTGGATTGACCTCTTTGGGGACAAAAACCACCTCATTAGCTTCGTACCATTCCTTGGTGGCCTTGCTGTAGTGGCATGAAGCTAAATCTGGCCAAAAGATTGTTGACACATCGTGCTCACGTAAAAATGGTAAAAGTCGCTTCTTCAAGCATTCCTCGATGTATATCTTAGAGTCAACAGAGCCTTGGCCAACGAAAAATTCGCTTCTTTTCCCACAAGTACAAATTGCTTGCCAAACCAGGAATTTTTTAGGAAACTTTGTTTGTTTCTTCACGCGAAATTGTTCGTCAACATTTCCACGAGAATCTGCAGTATAAAATTCCTGACCAGGAAGTAGCGAGAAATCAGCCAAGACAAGCAACAGGAAAAATTTTTCAAGAAATCTTTTTTTAATTTCTTTGCTCTTGATTTCACTTCTTGATTCTTCACAGCGTTCCTGTCTGGCACTTTCTGCACATTGTATGTTCTAAGCCCACAACTCGACTAGATTTTCTGAACGGTTGACTGCGAACAACCCACTATTTGGGCGACATTCCGTCCTGAAAGGTTAGGATTCTTCTGAAAAAGGCTGATGGATTTCTTCACTTTTTTTGTGCTATGAAACCCCTTTTTTCTCCCGGTTCCTTCCTTGCGGTTAATTGTAAGATCTTCGTTGAAGCGCTTAACAACTCTTGATACCGTTTCCGGACGAACGCGAGCCTCTTTTGCGATTCTTTTGAAGCTTCATTTTTGATTATTTTGAAAAAGTTTCACTATAAATTCTCGTGTTTTCACTTCGCTTGACATTTTGCGACAGAGAATTGGAATATCTATGGAGTAAATGTTCCACATGTTTCTGATGTTCATAACAAAGATAACTATGATCAAATTTTGATTTTTTTCTCAATTGGTTCGAGAGATATAGGCGTTTTTATGAAAGCGAATTCATTCTCGTTCAGTCCTTAATTTCTTGATGAAAACGTTGCGTTGCTTTCACTGAGTGCCCCATTTTAAAAGCTTAAATCGCATGAAATGCGTACACCAGAACGGAATAACGGCAAAAACAAACAACTGTAAATCCGACATAACACATAAAGAAATCCAAAAACGAATTAGCAGATTCTACCCCGTTCCATTTATAACTGACAAAGTAACAAATTATAAAACCGACGTATTTAACGAGCCTTCGGAACGAATAAATATGTGAACAGTCGCAAAATATACATTGCCTGGCTCTATCGTTTACAAAACCGTACAGGGGATGTAGGGGTCAGTTGGAATGGAATTTTCCTTTGATCCTTTGTTTTGAAATTGCATTAGGCAGTTCGAGCCTCGGAACGTATTCCAGTGATCCCCCAGGTTGTGTTTTCCCTGTGTCATGGAGTTTGTCATCTCTTTGTCTCCGATGCAGATTCATCGAGAAAATTGAATTGGTTCTGGCCACCCTTTATGGATAAATATGAAGATTTCGCATTTATTGGGGGATTTGTGAGACTGCAAATGGAGAAGCAACAACTCAGAGGAGAATAGGATTGGATTTCGCGTTAGGAGAGGAAATCGTTTTGCACAAATGACACTTTGGGACGGAGACAGCTCCGCATCGAGTTTGGCGAATGTTGCAGAGTGTGTTGACATTTAAAACAGATTCCTTTCTTCAGCGATAGGGCCGTTATGATCCCAACAGAAAACAAAACTGCTGGGAATAATCGGAAGTTTTTGATTTTTTTATCGATAATCATTCAAACTACAACTAAAATTCATCATTCACCCAAGGTCAGTCCCTCAGATCAAAAAGTATCGAGTAAAAATTGGACCAATCCAAAATCTTAGTTTCCAAGGAATTGACTTGGGATGTATGAATAATGATGCCACTAAAATGAATGATTCTTATGTCTACATGGATAATTCATCATTCGATGAAGCTGGATTATCCCTGTTCAAAATTCTCGAATTGAATTTTAATTTTAGAAAATAACAAGATAAAAATTAATAGCCAACATGAAAATTTACAACCATACAGGGTGTTTTACAAGCTCTAATACAAGCTGATAGATGATTGTAGTGCTGTTTTTAAACATAGATAATCACAAATTCATATTATGTTGTTTTTAGTGGTCACATGACATGGATTTTTCAAAAACGTAACTTTGAACAACAGTAAACTCTTCGAAATTATGTTGTCCAAAAAATGTATGATTTATTTCAATTAATTTTTTCATTGTCTTCTCGATTGTTAAATTGTATTTTCAATGATAAAAAAGCAATTTTACTCCAACCCTGATATTGAATTTAACGGTTTTGTTGATTTAGGGCCGATATATTCAATCTGTCTACGAATTGCGTAACAACAAACCGTTCGTCAAATTTATCCACTACTTCTAACTAAACTGCTCCACATGAGTAAGGGATATTGACTTAAATTGCAAAAAAATATATAGTTAAAATAAGATTTTTGTGATGAAAATTCATATTAATATGATTTCAAGTTGCAAATTAATTTAAGCCTGTAGGTCTGCAGCAACAGGGTGGTTAAGAAAAATTGAGTAAAATAACGAAATTCAGAATTTAAGCATTTTAAGACTATCAATACAATGTATGGCCTCCACGGGCATCAATATCAGCTTGACATCTTCTTTGCATACTACACACGAGGTTGTTGAACATTTCTTGAGGAATTTGGTTCCATAATCGGGGAAGAAGCTCGCTCAGATCATTTAAGGATTCTGGGGTAGGTTGATGATTATCTAATCTTCTTTGGAGCATATCCCATGCATGTTCTATGCAATTTAAATCTGGTGAGTGCGGAGGTATTGGTAAATGTGGAATACCAAGCTCCTCGCGCGCATTCTCAACTATGGCTGCACGTTGCGGTCTAGCGTTATCGTCTAGAAATTGAAAAGTTTCACCAATAGCAGCGTGAAAATTTGGCACAACATTGTCAATGACATCGCTCCCTATAGTGTAAGGCGGTCATATTCTCAGGATAAATGTGTAGATCTGTGCGCCCGTTGAAACATATCCCGGCCCATACCATAACACTACCCCCTCGGAATGGATGGACTTATTGGACATAGCGACGATTACGGGGTATGCGTGGGATTATCCATACCCTTATTCTTCGAGAATCTGAAAATCGTCCATATCTGGATTCATCAGTGAGAAGGACACTACGCCATTGATCGTTCCAATTGATATGTTGCCTTGCCCATTCCAGTCTTTGACGCTTATGGTCACGTGTTGATGGAACTTCTCTTAATGGACGTCTAGAACCTAGATTCACCTCTCTGACCTCTCTGAAACGTCTTCTGATGGTTTCGATGGAAACTAAGACACCATCTGCATTTTGAAGAGTATTCCGTAGTATTCTACACGTAGATGTAGGGTTTCTACTCGCCGAAACGGTAATGAAACGATCCTGAGCAGGTGTGGTTTTTCGTCGCCCACCAAGCCCTGGTCTTTTCAACACGGAACCTGTCTCCCTGAACCTATTCCAAAGTCGAGATATCACACTATGGCTGACTTGGAGCCTTTCCGCTACAACAAGCAGAGTTAGGCCACCCTGTATCATTCCGATAGCCCTATTAGGCTCAGCGTTTGTTAATTTACGTCTTGTCATTTTCAGAAAACTCGTTTCAAATCGAAGCCGTTGAAAAACTGACTTCATTTCAAAATAAAAACATTCATGAAGCATATGCAAAAAACCAAACTTCAGAAAAAGGCGACCAGATTGACGAAATGTCTCATACTAATTTTATTGGATCGATTCGAGTTTTTATTGAATTTTAAATGATTTTACAGCGATTTTCTCGAAGCTTACATTCTTCTAAAAACGATTGAATACGATATACCCAACTCTTGTGGAGCAGTTTATTTGAAGAATAAGACAGTTAACATCTACTCAGTATACTTTCGCTGAACCCCAACCAATAAATTATTACTACTATTATGGAGCAGTATACTTGAATTGCCAATAGAGGTCACCAAGACGGTACTACATATGCATGTATATTAGCCTCATAGACAGTAACTAGAAAGAAACTATCAAGGGTGTGACACAGCGATCTATGCTGATGTATTCAATCTGCTATCAAAGCACCAAACTCGTATGTCACATCGATTCAAAGATGATATTGATATAGAAACTTAATGAAGTAAGCAAGAACAGCAAGATCTATTTAGTCTGGGTTCATGGTCACTTAGGAATCATAGAAAACGAAGATGCCAAAACCCTTGCCAGAAAAAAGCACAAACGCCACTTACTGCCCCAGAACCTTTCGGTGGTATAGGCCGATGCACCTATCAGAAAGAGTTCTTGCAGAAGGAGGAAACTGACAGAGACCCACGCTTTTCTTTCAGGAATGGGTCATTCCAAAAAGTGCCTTCTGGATTTCGGAATTGTACGGACCAAGAATGATTTAGATCTCGGTGAGAATAAGATACGCCTTTTCAATGGCTTCCTCACAGGACATTGCCGCCTTAGGAAGCAAGGAATGTCTTGGACCATAGAATTACATATTGGAGGAACCCCATGAAATCCTCTTAGATACTGGAGTTCATTGCAACTCTGGAGCTGAAGGGGTGCTATAGATAGTGTAGTTGTGAAGATAGCTTCAATGGGGGGGGGGCACAATAGACCTTGTGGTAGCAGGGAAATGTATCCCCCTCACCAAACCATAAACTATCAGTACTCAAAGGACCAAGTGCGAATGCGTGTATTTCGCATTTCAATTTGTGGCCATAGCATATTATAAATTACGTTATCATATTATTTCATTGCGTTCGGCAGCAAAAAATCGATTTGATGCCCTCGTTCTGCTTCTGTTGCGCCAGACAGGAGCGTCTGTTGCGATGGAACAATGAAGCCGATGAAAAGAATGACTTGAATTATCTCCTCTTTCGCGACACTAATTGATGGAATTTGACGTTAATTAATAATGATTGATTTATGTCCTGCAACTGATACGTGGAGTGTTTACAAAGTACGATGATGGCGGCAGCAAATTGTAATTGGAACAAAAACAGGATTCCACTGTGGGGTCAGGCATGTCTCTCATACCCAGGTCATGGGAAATTTCGAATTTGCTTTTTATGTTCAGCATTGAGGTGGTTTTTGAGTAGATGCATCCTCAAGCAACATGTGAAAATTTAAACCATGAACAGACATTTCGAGAAGGGGAAGTACGTACAAAATGACATAGGGCATAACTTGTTAGTAGTGAATTACAGTAATGTCATATTCTACACCTATGATCTTTGGTCCTTTCTTCACAAAATCTAATCAACCTTCAGGAAATAAAAGTACCAAAAAATAAAATATTCCTAGATCAATTGGAATGAACGAAATTCATTTTGTCCGCATGCTATGGACAAAATGACATACCGGAAACAGGCAACTGTAGTTTTCTACTTATAGTTACAGAACTACTGACAAGTTCACCAATGAAACGCTTGGTTCTTTTTGGAACATCAGCACAAGATGCGTGAGCCCAATGCAACCAATGCATGCATCGTAACCAGTCTTTTCCAGGGCTAATCCTGGAGAAGACTAAATCGGGAAGAAAGGTCATAGACAGATGCACAGTCGTCTTCATCATCTCGAAAGTTGCTAGGAACATTCTTCTTCATTGTCTTCTTCAAATAATGCCCTAGAGACTTGTTTCCTTTTCTTTGAAGGAAGTATGGGCTCATTCCTTGATTTGATTGCAATCGTATTAGGTGTAGAAGTTTAAACCAAGTACGTTTATCGAGTCTTTGGCTCACGTTTGCCTTTTCCCCTTATGAATCGTCCTTTAGGGATCGGAGGAACCTCCTCATAGGATCCGCAAGAGTAGGTAGAGATGCATTGCTTTTATTAGCCGCAGATGAATTTTTTGCTATGAATATGTTAAGACAAGTCCAGGCTCTTTGTTTGCTTATGGAGCCTGGGATGAATGGTCTCGGTGTTGTCCGGCAGATACGGTTAATTCAGCTGAAATACCTATGTCATTTTGTCTATCACTGTATATGTCTTTTGTCCATGAAGTGTTATAAAACTAGAAATATATCGAATTGATACAAAAAGTATATTTAACATAAAGAAAGCTTCGTGAATAAAACGACAAATAAGTGAAGTTTTAAATGAATGCAATATAAATGAAAAAAAAATGATGAAAGCTGGTCATTTTTCCTAAAAATTCGGCGCAATAAATAGAAAACTCGTGACATTTTTGATTTTTGTTATCACCTCTAACGACCGAATGAACTAGAGAAGCGCTTGGGAATTTTCAGAGGTTAATAAAACCCACTCAGGTCGTGTGATATGGTAGCCAGTTCCGCATTTGATACCTCCAAACTTAAGTTATGATGCCTATGTCATTCTGCACGTATTTCCGCTACTTCTTAAGAGAGAACCAGGCTCTCATAACCTGTAGGTATCTACCTTTCCTAGATATTCTGAGGATAGCATCGTGGTCTACCCTATTGATAACTAGATGTAGAGGAGTGAGATCTGCGATGATCTCTAGTCGAGCAAGTTGTCACAGCTCCAGTGATGCAAGCACAGACGAGCCTTTGTACCTTGTCCAGTATTTTCTTCGTGCTTGTTCACCCTGCTTCAGTACTTATGGTAATAAACTTTCGGGATTAATTTTATCAGTATAAAAATATTGGCGGATATGATATGGAACGTTCACAGGAATTAACAAATCTTCACATTTAATTTTTTACAAATAATGATGACCCATTCCTCTGAGGTCACATTGTATTCTCATCTTCTGCATCTGCAAATCAGTCGTCGAACTCACCGATCGCAGATAGCCATACTTGTTGCTGGATGCGCCGACCAGAATCGCAAGGCCAAAAATAAAACCCAGACCACAGACAACGTCGACTCCTAAAAATACGCCAGATCGAAATCTCTGCAGGACATGAACACACGTCTTATACAAATTAAATGCCTGCAATAAGCGTCGATAAATAAACTATGGGCGTAATAATTGTTTGCGTGGTACAATTCCTGGCGAAGAATAGCAACGAGGAAAATATAAGACTCGTGCCAATTAAAATGGTATGGCATGGATCGTTTGGCGCCTTCGGTGTCTGCTGTTCGATCATACGGTAAGATAATAATGATTTCACTCCATCAGGCCTGGGAAAATTAATTTACTCACTCCGGAAGCGACGCTTTGTGCTTGTTGCTCTACTTGCCGTTGTAGTTTGTTTGTTATTGATTGTCGCCTGTGGTTGATAGTTTCGGGGTGGATTGAAATTCATTTTCACTTCCCATTCACTGTAATTGATTCAGCTTCCTTTTCCTGATATCACTAAGAAGTATCAGATCGATTTCACTAGATCTCAATAAGAATAGTTCGCATGTCATTAATTCATTCAGGCAAACAAAAATTGATGCACACGCATCATTCCTGATGCTTCATGCGTATCTACGGATTCCATCTTTTTCAATTACAAGAAAAAAGATCACATAACTCTGGATGAAGTCCAAATTTTCCTTTAATCGTATTTTTTTCATCCTCTTCTCTGGAGATAAGGAGTATTAAGAGCTGGTACATGCTCATTTCGTAGACAGAAACCGAATCAGATGCATCCATATAACTTTCAGATCCTCTGCTTTTTTTTCAATTATGGCAGCAACTTCATTCAATAGAACCGTTCGTTTTCAGTCCCCTTCACGAGATAAAAATGTTTCGAGCATAGCGTGCGCTCTTATTTCAAACATAATTCAAACTGATAACAATTCAAGGGTGAAAAAGTCGCCATTCCAATTCCAACTCAATATCAGAGTTGAATAATGGTTGGGATTCCGAGCCAAACGACGACGAAATTAAGGTTTGTGCCGCCTATGAAGGATTCTAAGATTTCTGTATTCATCAAAAGGTTATCTATCTCTCTTCGAATTTTTAGAATAATCACAAATTATACTGCTCCACAAGAGTTAGAGATATCGTATTCATTCGTTTTTAAAAGTATGTAATCTTCGAGAAAATCGCTGTGAAATCATTTAAAACTCAATAACAACTTGAATCGATCCAATAAAAATCAGTATGAGACATTTCGTCAATCTGGTCGCCTTTTTTCTGAATTTTGCTTCTTTGCATATGCTTCATGAATGTTCTTATTTTGAAATGAAGTCAGTTTATCAAGGGCTTCGATTCGAAACGAGTTTTCTGAAAATGCCAAGACGTAAATCAACAAACGCTGAGGCTAATAGGGCTATCGGAATGCTACAGGGTTGCCTAACTCAGGTTGCTGTAGCGTGAAGGCTCCAAGTCAGCCAAAGTGTGATATATCGACTTTGGAATAGGTTCAGGGAGACAGATTGAAAAGTGTCGAAAAGACCAAGGCTTGGTGGGCGACGAAAAACAACACCTGCTTGGGATCGTTTCATCACTGTTTTGGCGAGAAGAAACCCTACATCTACGTGTAGAATGCTACGGAATACTCTTCAAAATGCAGATGGTGTTCAAGTTTCCATCGAAACCATCTGACGACGTTTAAGAGAGGTGAATCTAGGTTCTAGATGTCCATTAAGAGGAGTTCCATTAACACGTGAGCATAAGCGTCAGAGACTGGAATGGGCAAGGCAACGTATCAATTGGAACGATCAATGGCGTAGTGTCCTTTTCACTGATGAATCCAGATATGGACGATTTTCAGATTCTCAAAGAATAAAGGTATGGACAATACCACGCATACCCGTAATCGTCGCTATATCCAAGAAGTCCATCCATTCCGAGAAGGGGGTAGTGTTATGGTATGGGCCGGGATATGTTTCAACGGGCGCACAGATCTGCACATTTGTCCTGGGAATATGACCGCCTCACACTATCTATAGCATGTCATTGACAATGTGCCAAATTTTCACGCTGCTATTGGTGAAACTTTTCAATTTGTAGACGATTACGCTAGACCGCACCGTGCAGCCATAGTTGAGAATGAGCGCGAGGAGCTTGGTATTCCACATTTACCAATACCTCCGCATTCACCAGATTTGAATTGCATAGAGCATGCATGGGATATGCTCCAAAGAAGATTAGATACTTATCAACCTACCCCAGAATCCTTAAATGATCTGAGAGAGCTTCTGCCCCGTTTATGGAACCAAGTTCCTCAAGAAATGTTCAACAACCTCGTGTGTAGTATGCAAAGAAGATGTCAAGCTGTTATTGATGCCCGTGGAGGCCATATTGTTTTGATAGTCTTAAAATGCTTGAATTCTCTGGGAATAAAATTTCGTTATTTTACTGCAGATCTACAGGCTAAAATTTGCAACTTGAAATCATATTAATATGAATTTTTATCACAAAATATCCCTAACTCATGTGGAGCAGTTTATTTTTGTACCCTGTATACCATTGAATATTTCGAGCACATAAAATTCCGAACCACACAATCAAAAGTTCACTCGTTTAATGGAAACAGTTGGTCAAAAGATGAATCTTGTTCTCCTATCATAAACCATCTAATATTCTTTGACAGATCCGCCCAAACGCAATATGACTTGCACTATTCCCTCCCTCATCTACGAGGCACAAGCTTGGAGCTCCATGAACGCAAAAGTGAATTTTGATTAGCCTTATCGGCTTGGAGAATTCAATCGGAGATGCATATCTCTCCTCGCTCTCGTGGCCAGTCACGTCCGGCTGCAGTGGCCTGCATTACCGGCAGGGTTTGGACATTTTCATTTCCTGGTATTAACCTGTCACCCGCAATCTGTTTATAAGATCGATAATGTCTGCATTACACACTATTCGGTTGACTCCTTATAGGTACCCAGCTTTATCGGACGCATTTCATCTCTGGGTCTTGATGTGATTGCTCATCCGTAATACAGATGTAACTGGCGATGGAATTCCGATAGGTATTGAAGCAATCAGGACTGAGGGCATGCTACATGCGAGCACCCTGCTGATGAGCACCTTTGAACACATGTTTCTGTGTTTATCTAGTATCAATTAATTACAGTCAATTCATTTGAGGTAGAGCCTACTTGATGCTGCAGGGTGTTACGGCATATAACGAAGGCAATCAAATGCCTTGTACGTATACACCGGGGAACTTCATTAAACAAAATAGAATTATTGAATTATCTTCATTCATCACCAATTCACAAACTCCTCTGATTATCTGAGAACTAGACTCAAAAGGAACTTCAGCTCCAGGGTAAAATTCATACTGCTCCACAAAACTTAAGGCAGTTCAAAAATTTTGTGACCGTTTCAAAAGTACACCAAATGTTCTTTCATGATTAATCAAATTTTTATTCTCTTATAAAGGGTTTTCCAATGAGAGGTTTCATTTTGAATAGCCCGCTATTCCGATAGATGTCACTTTTGAAACTGTAATTTTTTTGACTTTTGACAAGTAGAAACTACGTCATTAATAAGAATAGGACGAAACACGCTCCAACAGCGGATTAAATTATTAAAATTCACCATAAAAATGGTGAAAATTTGGAAACTATCCAAATAAGCCTTAAACGTATTTACCTTCATGTTATATGAAGATGACACAAATTAAACTTTTTGGCTGAAAAATGCCAAAGGGGTAAGACCCCCTAAAAACACCGTATTTGACATCACCAAGGAATCCATGGCAAAGCGAACGTCGTTTTTTGAACTTGAGGATCTACTACCCATTCGAATCATGAAGAATACCCATAAAGCTTGTCAGTATCGCCTATACTTTGAGTGCTCTGAGCGTCTGAACAAAACTCGAAAATGAATTATGGAAAAAATAAAACGATTTAAATTCGACTGTAACAAGGCCTATATGGACATGTTTGGTATCAAAATATAGGTTTTCAAGGACGCTGAATTCAATAAAACCGAATTCAAGTCGGTATCTATCATAGTTTAGATTTTCACTTTTCGAATGGCATTTTTTCAAAAATCGAAATTTCAAATCGTCATAGCTCCCGCTCCTTCGATCCTAGCCAAAATTCTTTTGTATATTGTTAATGAGCATTTCCCAGAGTATCTCTGAGCATAATAATATAGACATCGAAAAGCTGCCACTTTATCTCCTCCACTTCCTTCAAACTACTTTCCCTGAAGCGTCTTGTACTCGTATCGAGGATAGCAAGAGAGATGGATGTGGAAACTTGCATGAAATCAGTCCCAGAAGTTGTGACAGGATGTCATACTGTCTGTGTTAGGGACATAAGAAACACACAGGAGATTGTTATTTGAGTGGCAATAATTTTCGGTGATAAGAAAATCAGGAAGATATTTCAAAGATCTAATTATTGATAATGAAGTAAGAGGCAGTTTTTCGGGAATCATTTTGAGAACAACAGATACGTAGATGGTTACCAGCTCAAGGAATATAAAGAAAGCACTGAACCGAAGCTATTCTCTGAATGTTTCTGATATTTTTCTTATACAATTAATAACAGAGCAAATATAAGGTCAAGGACGATGATATTTCTTCATTACAACTGTACAATTCATTTATTCTTTCGAACAAACGGAAGAGGAGAAAAATCGAAGTTTATTGGTGAAAAAAAGCGATAGGTCTTCTCATGCCAGACGTAGTTAAAACCATCATATTTGCTTGTGAGCCGAGATTCAAGAAAACAATATTTGCCGAAGTTCTCTTGAGCTTACGCCAATTCCACTCTCAGACAGGATGAAGTCTGATCCTTCTCAAACATTGGTCGGAGCGGCAATCCTGGAACAATCGGCAGATTTGAACATTGTTGGGGAAGAATTTCTCATTTTTTCGTGTGGGAAAAGAATCCTCGAAGAGCTTCATACTAATCTATTTACAATATGATTTCTGAGAAAGTTAGGAATTCTGAAAGAACTTCATTTATCAGATCAATAAGATATTAACGGATGATTTTTCATGAGTTGAAGGTGTTTGCGACAAATATTCTCTTCTGGATGAAAAATTGTTCTAACAATGTTAGAAGGATGAAATTTTCAGGAATTGTTTTTGAAGCTGTGTTAACGATTTTCACTCTGATCTTCCAAAAAAAAATTCTTCTGGGTAATCTCGAAAACATGTCAAATTTTTATTAGAGTTTCCATCAAGAACTTCACTATTTCAAAAACGAACACATTTTTTCATTGAATTGTGATTGTTTTTCCTGAAAGTAAATAAATTATGCCCTATCAATGAGAGGTGTGAAATTGACTATTCCTGAGATTTTCAAGAAATTTAAACAAATGAAAATATCTCGAGAGTCTAGTTTCAATTTTCATATTGCCACGAGTCGCCACTGCCAGAGCTATATTCTCTGAAACCGCTGTGTGCATGTGACGAATATTTCGAATTACATACTTGCATTTCTAGAACATACTCCGATCGTGTTCTCCTTATAAAAAGTGAAATTGTATTCATGACATCACCGAGAACCAAAATAAAGCGAGGAATATTCGTTCCTACAAGACGATATATTATGAATGTTGATGCAATGAGAAAATACCATCTCCCATATTACATCCACCATTCATCTTGCTCGTATGTCGTTCGCTTCTGAAATTGAATCGAAGAATTCTGACTAATGCGTTGTACATGACCAGAATCGGGGATATTGCCAGAGATTCCGGAATTCTCCGGAGTTATAGAGGAGAAGGGATATCTATTTCATTTCGGCGAAAAAGTGAGTAATGGCAGTGAGTTATCGGCAGGGTTCGTTAGTTTCAAATCTTGCGGAATAAGGTTGATATCCGATAAAAACCCGATAGAGGCAGCTGTGGGGACGATTTGATCTTGTCAGGATTATCCGCATCTTCAGGTTTCTCATATGTATTGAACCGTATTTTATACCTTCCTATTGATACACAACTTATGATTTCGCTTTGAAGGATTGATGGAATCAGTATTTAAAATTGTTCCAGTGCTTGTGAAAGAACTGTTGTTTGAAAGAAATATTTTCGCGAATGTCCAAATATTGATACTTATCCAGAATAGGCGATAAAAGTTCTGTTGACATTTCGTTTCGATTTTTAAGAGCATTTTCGAGTTTTAAAGAGCATTTTCGAGTTTGAGCTATAACTATCGAACCGCTGAAGCTTATGGGCTGGAAAATAAATAAAAACTTTCTGATCTATCGGATTCTGTCAAGGGTAGGTTGACTGTGATGGGTTGGAAGGTTGGGGCGGTTCTATATACGGCTCCAAAAATTTGAGGAAGTTTTAGAGACTGTTTCCAAAAATTACATTTCCTTCACCAATATATTTTGAATATGACAAATATGAATATTTCCTCATTTCCCCAACTTTTTTTTTGTCCATTTCTATGTGTATCACACTTTCAGATAAAAATTCATTATTAGTATTTGTTAGTGATGGGTTTTCCAATAAGGGGTGTTATCTCGACTATTTCCTCGTTTCAATTTCCACCAATGAAAAACGCGCAATTTTGAATTACAAATGGTTTCTAGATGAAAAAACTGTATGGCAGCAGCTGTCAGCAGTTTTTTCGATTTTATTCGCGGCAAAACTTGACAGTTCTTGTCACCGAAAATTAATAATACATACATAATGCATCCAGAATAATCTGTTACTGATGAAAGAGTCTTGTCAAAAACCATTCGGGCATCTAATTTTTCCTATGAAAAAAAAACCGAAAAACAAATTATAGTCCATCCAAGAATGATTGACATCAGAGCAGGCCTTGAAAGTTCAGTCGCAGCTTTATTTCTAGTTACAAAGAAGTAACTAAAAATTTTCTGTGCTTTCATCATAGCAAAAAAAGATATAGATATTGAATGCTATTTTTTCAAAATAAGGCACTTTGAACATGAAAATGTTTCCAATTTTCACATATGATTACCAGCGTGTGAATCTGTATACCAGCAGTATATTATTTTCATCTTGTATTGATACATTTTTGATCTCACGATCAATAATATGAGCATACAACCTGGAAATTCTGGTTGGATAACGAAAAATATCGTGGGTGATTAAATAGCACGGTCCTTTTCAATGTTCAATATGAATATTCGCTAAACCGAAAAAATCTAGTTGATAATTTGAAGCGTGTTACTGCAATGTGAATGGATTGAGAAATTTGTTATAGATATCAAGACAGAAACAAAACTCAACCAATGGATCTATTCAATATATGAAGAATTTTGTCATGACATTGTAACTTTCAATATTAGTGAAGGTGTAAAATATAAGATATAAGAAAATTATAAATATTCCTATTATTCTCTTTCAACAACCACAACAGTTTTTATTTCTTCTAAAATGATTACAGGAATTTGGAAAATAAAAATGACATAAGTTTGATAATATAAACAAAATAACCCTACTTTCGGCTGAAACTGCGAAGCAAGATTTATTGTAAAAGAGAATATATTTTTGATATTGTAACGAGGTGAGTGTTAGATCTGCCCATTTTTATTTTTATTGTGTATCTTGATTCATGTCATTGCAGCCTTGAGAAAGGACCAATAGTGTCCGAAACGTTGGCAAAGTTATAAATGGTTTGAACATCTATACACGGATTTTTATTTTCCAAATTCCTGTAATCATTTTAGAATATTTAATATGGATGCAATCACTCAACAGAGTTTTTATTTCCTCATCTGGGCAGACCTCGTCATGTTCATAATGGAAGGTTTTGTAAGCAATATATCATAACATTCCTTATATTTTGACTAATCTTCTCTCATTTCTTTTTCTACGTGCTCTGTGCAGGCATTTTTTAGCTGTTCACTCTTCAAGAGCCTCATTTCAAAAATATTCATTTCACTTGCTCAATTTTTTGCCAAATTTGTTCGAAACATTAATGACAGAGCAAAATGTCAGTGTTATTTCCAACACTCAAAATATTACTGAATGGGCATTACCAACATAATTTCGATTTTCCAAAGCCCCCCGAGATGTCAATCATTCTTAGATGGACTAATATTTTTCAACAAAAAGCATTCGTGCAGGTGCAAAAATCCTCGTCTTCGACTCGGATTTTTGTTGCCACCAGCACTCATGCGATTGTGTTTGTTCCGAGTGGCTGTGGCCCGTGAACCTTTTTCCAAACCTGTATATTGATGTCGAAATCTTCGAGCTTCGAAAAATTCAATCGAAACCATCATCAGCAATCACCCCCCTCACGTACACGTGTTCTACACGTCTACGACAGGAACATCAATGTGTGTGCACTTTGCAAGTCTCCCCAACACTCAAGAATTATAATAGATACTCACCGGCTTAAACTTTCCCTCAAATGCCCATCCACTTTTTCCCTGAGTGTTTACCGACAACGGGAGGGGCCGCAGGGGGACTTTCCTCATTTGCCATGTATGTGTGTACCGTCGAGTGCTTTCGCGGGACTCTGGAGTACGTGTGTGGAAAAGTTTATCGCTGCGCCTTTGTGAAATTTCCACCCTCGCTCTTTTTCCGGGTGATATATTTGCAATGGAATGTACTTGCTCATTTGAAAGGGGGACACGGGACGCGGATATATGTCAACATACCAACGCAGCGGGGAAGATTTCTCTTTGATTCCCTGATGAATATAAGACTGAGAGTTGAGCAATATTACCAAAGCAGGCCTTTAGTTTGATCCTATTTTTATTAGACTTCAGAAATGGGAATTCGATACATAATATACCTAGTGCTGGATTTTCTCTGTTGAATAATCTTCTTAAGTTCAATTTTAAGTTTACAAAAACTAAAATTTATCATTCACCCAAGCCCAGTCCTTCAGATCAAAAAGTATCGAGTAAAAAATTGGACCAATCCAAAATCTTAGTTTCCAAGGAATTGACTTGGGATGGATGGATAAGGATTCCACTATAAAATTAATGATTCTTATGTCTATATGGATAATTCATCATTTGATGAAGCTGGATTCTCCCTGTTCAATATTCTCGAGTTGAATTTCAATTTTACAAAATCTGAATTTTTGGGTAAACTGCTGGAAATAATCGGAATTTTTGGATAATTTCATTAATAATCATTCAAACTACGACTAAAATTCATCATTCACCCAAGCTCAGTCCCTCAGATCAAAAATGCAAAAATATGGTGAGTCTTTCAATCAAACATTGACTACACTACAAATAATGGTCAGAAACTATTTTATTCTAAATGGCAAACTCAGTATTTCTGTACCTTGTTGAACGTAAAAATTAATATCGAAACTATCCTCATTGGGTTTCCCTATACCTAAACCTAATAGTTTTCCAGTAATTCTCGATTTTCGTTCCACTCGGTACTCAACTCTCTCTCTGGCCAGAGGTTCACGATCACAGATCTCTTTTGAAAATCCCGAAAAGTCTTGAAAATATTGAAAATGTGAAGAATAGAAAAAATGTTGGACTGGAGCACAGGTTCATCGCCTGAGCAAATATTTTTTCAAATGAATCGTTTATTACATGATTCTTTGAACGTATTAATGGCTTAACTTCAAAACGATTGGAATAAAGAAAAAATTAAGTAGATAATCATTTATAAAGGAATAATAAATCTTCCGTGACCGCAACACCATTATTGAGATCTTCATATGAGTTTTTCAGATTTCAAAGAATATTGTAAGCATTTCCCCACAAATATTTCCAAGTATTTCTATGAATATCGCTAATCATAATAGTAGGTAAACTAGTTGAATTAAAAATCGAAAATTAATGGAAAACTATCAGGTTTAGGTATAGGGAAACCCAATGAAGATAGTTTCGATATTACATTTTACGTTCAACAAGGTACAGAAATACTGGGTGTACCATTTGAAATACGAAAGTTTTTGACCATTATTTGTTGTCAATATTAATTATGATCACTCTGTATATTCCAGAGTTATTTTTTTTTCTTCTGCATAAGGGTAGACAATATGTCAACACGAAAAAACCATGTCTGTCTCGTTGGCTTGAAGGGTTCATTCATTAATTGCAAATTGAAAATACTCATTTTTTTCGATTTTTAGCCATTCTCTGAGGCATAAAATGGTCTTTATAAACTCATCATTATTTGAGCTTGCCATTCAATTTTTGAATTCATATATAGGGTATTACATTGAAAAACATCCTGTATATGTGAAAACAATTTTCAATTGTGCATCTGATTGCCCTTTAAATGTCACGAAAAAAAAATTTTCAAAATATCTTCATTTACTGTCTCAAAATGAGAACCGTGTCTGGGGTGGGCCACTCTGTATATCTGGTCATTCATCCAAAAAAATGGCATTTTTCTCTGAATGTCAAAATAACACCTCTTAATGGAAAACCCTTCGGAGAAGTGTATGCTTGAAGGCATACCTGCTCACAATTAGGCTGTTTGTTCTCTATATAATTGAGAATTATTTTATGTCTTTTGAGTAGGTCAGCAGAGCCATCTCATAGAAAAAAAAACAGTTTTATTTTCATGACATATTTTCATTCAGATGAGGGGTGGCCCAAAAGCAAATTTTCCGCAGAACTCATAAGTAATGAATAGAGCGCATTGAAAAAAGATGCGATGAAATCCTCAGCCTTGATCTTCAGGCAACGGAACATGAAAGAAATCGAACCAATTAACTGTACCGTTCCATCGATTTTTGAGAAAGTGGCGAACAACACATCTCGTTATTCTTTGGGTACATTCATTCTACCTGAGCAATAATTCAACTGCCATCTCTCCCAGGCCGATGCGAAGACGCCATCATTAATCCATTACCAGCAGCCATGAATATCAAAGAGACAGCTCCAGGCAAGGTAGCCGGCTGAGAACGCTCTGTATAAACGGTAATATGGCACTTTAAATCAATTGCAAGTTTCATACTTCGACATTTATTTATTCACACTCGTTATTTCTTCTATAACGGAATCCAATTGTTGTTTATGGAGATGATGGATGTTGAAAGTTATGGTGAGCAATATGGTGTGTATCATCTCTCTATTTGCGTGTGTGATGCTGGATCAATTTCTAATGAGATTCTTGAAAACTGTAGATTACAGAGTCGAAGAGATTGGGCCAACCACTGATGGATCTTCTTCGTCACTGACAGAGTCCATTCACAGTAAAAACTTTGTGGTATCAAGTATAAATAAAATAAATGAATTTGGAACATATATCCGTCTTCAAATTTGGGAACAACTCAGACCGAGCCTCAGACACAAGTTGACCAGATGGAGAACCAGAGATATAATGGGATAAGATCTATACACACCAGGATTATGGATCCATCGTTGATCAGCTTGCTTTCGAATTCGTCAAATCATTAATCCGCATTTCTTCTGTTGTCGCAATTCAGATACCGGAAACTGAATTAACAATGGGCACATTTTTATGAATGGCAGAAGTGAGGACTATTTGATGATGCAAACAATGAAAGGAGTGACATCCTGATGACTAAATAATTGTGAATACTGTACGTATAAGGCCAACCCTTATCGACATATCGGATGTAGACTTGAACAGGTGCTCGCGCCATTCCAAATGTTTGACTTTGCCCAAGATTCGACTCTTCATTTCAGGGTTCACTGAATGTTTAATATATTCTGGTTTTGTTTGTTTTGGTTAATGAATACGAGGCTGTTCTTTATAAGTAACTGAATGAATAAGGTGACGGGGAGTCTTTTATCGACCTGACCTGTTTTTTGTATTTCAGCCGACTATAATTGAACATTGCTATGGACTTGTCATGAAAGAATAGCCGCATAACTTGTTCAATCAATTTGTGTTGACAAAATGATTTTACAGCAGAAAGCACTTAGGAAATGAGTTTTTTCGTCTGGTTAATATTTGAGAATGAATTCAAGGCGAAATGAATATTCATAAACGATCGAAAAAAATTACAAGAGAGAGTACAACTCTTGTGGAGTACGTTTCTTTCGTTTTTTCTGCAGATGTAGAGGAATAAGGATGTTTTCTATAGATACCCTGTGAATTATTATACGGGTTTACTTCCGTACAAGTATAATTTTTTCAAGATCTTTGGGTTGCAACTTTGGAGATTCATGGGTTCGATATAGATAGATATTCGCTTTAATAAAAAAAATCACCACAATAATTTTGAAGCCTTTGCGGTTTCTCTTGAAATTAATGTGGGATATCTTGAAGAAAATTATTTTGAAAATCGGTCGATCAGTTACGAAATAATAAATTGTCGCCACTGAATGTGAAACACTCTGTAGACCATATAATAAAGGAGAGTTCTCCTGAGCATTCTGTATATTTCTTCTCTAGAGGAACCAATTAATACATGTATACATGAAAATATACCCATGTGTAAGTATTGAGAATAGATAGAATTCACTTCAAATTATGAAACAAAATCACTCAACTTTGGAACTTACCCCTGATAATGTTTTGAGTTCTCCCAACCATTCGTTGAGCAACTGTTCAGGATCAGCTTCTGGATCGGATGCGGCGTCATCATCATTGCTGAGTTTGCTCATCTGAAATGAAAAAAAAATCTCAAAATTGTATACCAAAAATCTCCGACACACTTTGCAAATGGCAAAATGAAAACTGAACACTGCATTTACTCTTCGCGTTTGTGATTTTTCATGTATCGTTTTCAATGATATCATTGACATGTTTTTTTTTCAACATAATTCGTTTCAAGAGTAAGAAGTTGCTGCCTCCAGATCTGATTTCCAGAGTTGTGGCACAGTATACAGGTTGTCCCAATAGGATTTCAGAATATCTCTTTACTCACGATAATTTTGAAAAAGTTTTTCACGAAAAGAGTTGTTATAAAGCACAAATTATTTCAATTATGAACGGCGTTTGGAGTAGAATTTACAGACTTTCGCAACAAAGTTTCATGTCGTATTCCCCATTTCTTTCTGTAAAAGTAGAAGGTTGTCTTGAAAGTTGGCACTAGCTAATTCATATGTAAAAAGATTCGATAAAGACTCCTGAATTGTCAGACACAGTACAAATCACTGTGAAAGCTTTTATGATCATATAAATTGTGTATAATGAGGTTATAAGTTGATAGTCAAAATTGTGAAGAATAATTAAATTTTTTTCTTTTTATGGTATTTTGATGAAAGCTTTCTCTGAGAAACTTTTTTTTTTGCTTTTAATTCATTTCATTCATATAACATTCATTTCAAACTTATTTGGCATTGTATTCACGAAGCTTTTTTATGTTGAATATACTTTTTATATTTATTCGATATATTTCTTGTTTTATAACACTTTATAGACAAAATGATATATACAGTGAACGGATAAAATGACATAGGTAATTCAGCTGAATTAACCGTATCTATACCGCAAAACACCGAGTCCATTTATCCCAGGCTCCATCAGCAAACAAAGAGCCAGGACTTGCAATAACATATTCATAACAAAATATTCATCTGCGGCTAATAAAGGCATCTTAACCTACTCTTGCTGATCCTATGAGGAGGTTCCTCCAATCCCTAAAGGACGATTCATAAGTGAACAAGGCAAACGTGAGCCGAAGACTCGATAAACGTACTTAGTTTCAACTTCTACACCTAATGTGATTGCAATCGAATGAGAAAATTAGCCCATACCTCCTCCAAAGAAAAGGAGACAAGTCCCTAGGGCATTATTTAAAGAAGACAATGAAGAAGAAAATGTTCCTTGCAACTTTCGAGACGATGAAGACGACTGTCCATCTGTCTATTGTTATGACTTTTTTTTCCGATTTAGATCGGGAACAAACCAGTCTTCTCCAGGATTAGCCCTGGAAAGGACTGGTTACGACGCATGCATTGGTTGCATTGGGCTCACGCATCTTATGCTGATTTTCCTAGAAGAACCAAGCGTTTCATTGGTGAACTTTGTCAGTAGTTTTGCAACTATGAGTAGAAAACTACAGTTGCCTGTTGCCGGTATTTCATTCTGTCCATAGCATGCGGTCAAAATGAATTTCGTTTATCCCAATTCATCTAAGAATATTCAGCTGTAGATAGCACAGTTGCTTCAACAGCACTGATGGGATTACACAATAGATAGACTTTAAGATCACATTAGAATGTAACTCTCTTACCAAACTAAAATTATAATACATCAAAACTATGACATATTTCCCAGAGACTCTCCATCCATAGGTTCTGAATTCAGTATCCAAAAATCTTAGATCTTCCGGATTTAATACAACATCACATCATTCTTTCATATTCCGCAAGAATAAGGCAATAACAATATCTTCCTCTTCATTTCCCGTCCGGGTTTTACGATACCAAATAAACCCCCAGTCGTATAGCCCAATATCTATAAAAGACCATGCTATATTCTCACACCCTGGCATATCTATCTCCCATTATTCCGATAGAGAGACAGTTATAAGATTACAATGTGTTTAAACTGTGGCATAGTTTGACACACACTTGCTCTAAACTTTTCCGGTTGAATATAGCATCGTAAAAACTTATATGGAAGCTATTTATATAAGCGGGGATTTCAGTTGTACAAGATTCTGAGAATATCCAGGGCAATTCGAAAGTTTTATGTATTTGAGTGTTGGAAAGTTCAATATGGGTCCTCAAGTAATAGGTACAAGCCTGGATGCGATATTAGAATTCGAGTTGTTACGGAAAATTGGATGCAAGACGTCTTATAATAGAGGCTGCAACGTTTTCAATTTTGAAACGTACAGGGTGTTTTTATAATAATAAACGAATTCTGAAGCGATTGTTTAACTTTTTAGAGGTCCTATACTCTTCATTTTCACGTTGTACATCGATCAGACCCTTCTTCGTCCGAAAATACTCACTCCATCGACCATTGGGATTCAAATGAGTGGAAGTGATTTATGACGCGACTACGTACAAGAACCCGAGGCATTAGTGCGCGAATCACCTCGATCCATCACTGCTGACCATTGTGACAAACATAAAACAAAATAGATCGAGCCACCTCGCGCCGCCATTCATAAAGCAACTTCAACCAGCCCACACCCGAAGTCGTAGGCCGACATGCGTAAAAATATAACGGAGTAGGCTGCGAGGTGAAAACAACGAGCACGGCGACTTTTCGAAAAAGTATGGGCGATGGTACCAAGTGACCATATGGTTGTCTTTCCAGGAATACCAATTACGACTTTTGAATGATAAACGATTCGAAGCAGGAATGGACAGTAAATCAACGAAATGTGCCTATAGAGCTGTGAAAAACATCTTCGGATGTCACTTTTTGATGAGTCATAATCATCAAATCGTTATTGTCTTCAGTTATTCAGGAATTCAGGAAATATTGAATGTGTACTCGACTGGAATCTTGTAATTTGTCAGTGAGCAGTAAGAAGATTTTTCGAAGGTAGCGAAATATTTTCACCCAGCCAATGTTCAGAAGGCAACGAACAACAATTAACCTGTAGAGGTTGTTCCATTTCGTTGATAATTTACATGAATAAATACACTGCGCAAAAAAATTAACGCACATTCTGAAAATCTCAATTTTGATGAAAGTTAACTCTACATTGACTTCAAAACTTATTTTTTATGTTCTCTCGAGAAGGTTTTGAACGAAACAAGACACATTGAATGGAAGAAAAATTCAGGATTTCACCGAATCTTATGTGAAAGAAGAGAAATGAACAATTTTCAAAATACTGAAATGCTGATAAGTGATATAATACTTGTTGTTTCCACCCCTTGCGTTAATTACAGCTCGGCAACGACGGTTCATACTCAAAATGAGTGATCTTGAAATGTTCTGATCTAATCCTTCCCAGATTTCTCCGAGTTGGATTCCTAAGTCATTAAGAGTAGCTGGATGATTTTCTGAACTTCTCAGCCTTCTACTGAGGTTATCCCAAACCTGCTCAATCGGATTGAGATCTGGACTTCTTGCTGGCCATTCCATTCGAGAGACTTCAACCTCTTCAAGGTACTCCTGAACGATGCGCGCACGATGGGGTCTGGCATTATCGTCCATAAAAATGAAATTTTCACCAATGTATGGGGTAAATGGCACTACATGCTCTTCAATAATGTTCCTTATATACTTATCAGCATTCATAGCTCCATTGTCAACGACCACTAGGTCTGTGCGAGCAGTCAAAGATATTCCACCCCACACCATAATCGATCCTCCCCCGAAACCAGTAGTATTCAGGAAATTGCACTGAGCATATCTTTCATGTGGACGTCTGTATACAAGGGAACGTCGATCACAATGGTAGAGGCAGAATCTAGACTCATCTGTGAAGAGAACTCTTTCCCAATCGGCCTCTTCCCAATGGATATGCTCTCTCGCAAAATCCAAACGTGCCCTTCGATGGGCTGGGGTAAGCTGGGCCTCTTGCCGCGACACGAGGCCTTGAATCATATTCTCTGAGGCGATTTCTTATTGTCTGAGTGCTAATTTGCACCTCATGAGTTTGCTCAAGCTGATTTTGAAGGAGGCGAGCGGTTGCAAACCGTTGTCCCAACGAAGAAACTCTCAAGTGACGTTCTTGAATGGCAGTTGTTACCCGTGGTCTACCCTGTCCTGGTCTTCGGACATTCATACCTGTCTCCCTGAATCGCTGCAACATTCTGGACACACTTGTATGGGAAACTCCAAACCTTTCTGCAATTCTTGTGTATGTCCACCCTTCTTCTCGCAAAACTACCGCTTGGGCACATTCCTCTTGGGTCAAATTGCGTGTTTCGCGTTGCATAGCGATCGAGTGTAGAAAATCAAACGAAAGAAAAACTATTGATCACTAGAATTGATCGAGAACAACTGATTTTAGAATGGAGCCAATTCATTCAAAATCTGATAATATCATCTTTTTTTATTCCTGCTGGGAGACAACATCTGTATTGAAGAAAAACTTCAGTTGTAGAATAAATTTGAGATTTCCATAATGTGCGTTAATTTTTTTGCGCAGTGTAGTTCTAGTTTTGTAACGCTTTATGGACAAAATGACATGTACAGTGAACGCACAGAATGACATAGGTATTACAGCTGAATTAACCAAATCTACCGGACAACACCGAGACCATTCATCCCAGGCTCCATCAGCAAACAAAGAACCAGGACTTGTCTCAACATATTCATAACAAAATATTCATCTGCGGCTAATAAAGGCAATGCATCTTAACCTACTCTTACTGATCCTATGAGGAGGTTCCTCCAATCCCTAAAGGACGATTCATAAGTGGACAAGGAAAACGTGAGACGAAGACTCGATAAACGTACTTAGTTTCAACTTCTACACCTAATATGATTGCAATCAAATCAAAAAATGAGCCCATACCTCCCCCGAAGAAAAGGAGACACGTCCCTAGGGCATTATTCAATTAATATAATGAAGAAGAAAATTTTCCTAGCAACTTTCGAGATGATGAAGACAACTGTCCATCTGTCTATTGTTATGACCTTTTTTCCCGATTTAGACAGGGAAAAAACAGTCTTTTCCAGGATTAGCCATGGAAAAGACTGGTTACGATGCATGCATTGGGTGTATTGGGCTCCCGCATCTTGTGATGATGTTCCTAGAAGAAACAAGCGTTTCATTGGTGAACTTTGTCAGTAGTTTTGTAACTATAAGTAGAAAACTACAGTTGCCTGTATGTCATTTTGTCCATAGCATGCGGACAAAAATGAATTTCGGTTATCCCAATTTATCTAAGAATATTTTATTTTTTGGTGTTTTTGTTTCATAAAGGTTGATCAGATTTCATAAAGGAACAAAGATCATAGGTGTAGAATATATGACATTACTCTAATTCTCCACTAACAATTTATACCTCTGAAATAAAACCCTATATTGTTGAATATTTCGTAAAAGAAATAATGAATTAAGCTTAAGGACATTGTTAAAAGTCATACAAAGAGTGAAAAACGAAGAATATTCTTGATTATGTCGAAGAGCTACATTTATCAGTTTATCGATATTCGACATCTCGAAGTTATTCAATAATTAACATACAAATTCGAACAATCTCACGGTTTCACGCCGATGAAGCCTTCCCCTTCAACTTCATTTTCCCAATTATGTTCATATGCGTTCGAAATGGCCGTTCCGACGAAATAAAGCCGTAAAACAGATTATGGGAGTAGATAAAATGGCCCGCGCCATCTGAAAACTGAACAAGTTCATTAGAAACGAGGAGATTTAATGACGGTTCTCAGCGAGAGACTCGAACACAATCGATTTAACGTCCCCACAGAAATTTATGATTATTTAGCGGCTTCGAGCTGACTGATGTTGAACGCGACCCGAAGAACGTCCAGCGACATGACGCGTACTAGAACATAAAAAACGGAAACGTCAGTAGGTACAACTTCATATAAGTATTCAGAATTCCTCACGTGCGACAGCAGTGACGTGAATAACAAATGTGAGATGGAGGAAGCAAAGATTGAAGTCGCTTGCTTTTTGCTTCAAAATCTCAGCGTTCGAATTAACAAAGGTTCACCATTCACCTGTGGTTTTCAAAATCCGAAGACCAATACGTCGTTTCCATCATACAGCGTTGTGAAACAAGTGAATATCTTCGAAACAAAAAGAACGAATACATCCAGTATATTTTTGCATGTTTCAAATGACCTGGTTATTTGAAATCTGTTGTATCAAAAATACAAAAGAGAAATAATACAATAAATGGAAGAAGTGACAAACAAAAATTAAGTAACATCCACAGCTATTTGTTGGATGCAGTGACGTGAAAGAAATCGAGAAGAAAAAAAGTGACATTGATAGGTGACATTCATCGAGAAAAAACAGTAGACAAATGTGATAGACAAATTATAATTTTGATACTGAACACGGAAAAAGAGACATTTTAAAAGTTGAATGCAGAACATGATTCCCGAAAAGATAAAAGATGATATAATAATTATACAATATTTTAAAGTGAAAATCATATCGCTTTGATGTTCAAAATGTTCGTCGTTCACCTCCTGACAATATCCGAGCCTATCAATAAAAAATTCGTGAGGTACTATTTCTTTAAATCCTCCACGTGATTCACACTTGATAATAATTCTTTGTCTTAATTTCTACACTTAAGGTGGGCGTTCAATATGTAGTGTAGTGTGTTTTTATCTCAAGTTGCCTTTGAAAATGGTTTAAATTTGAGAACTGCAATTTTATGGATAAACTCAGAAAGGATTGGAGTTCGCAATGAAATAATTGAAATCGATATCATTTTGAAAGTTCATTATTTTCCTTTCAAAATAGAAGAAAATAAGCCAACTCATGCTTCTGTTTTATTTCAAACGAAAGACCCATGAAAATAGTAACAAATTAATTAAAAGTGAATCTACAGATAATTTCATTCAGGAAAACAACTTGAAATACGAAATTGGCAGAGAATGGCCAAATTCAAATATATGGCGGGAAAAAGTTCCTGCTTTACCCACATATTCATTAATTTCATAGTTCAGCGATTTTCAGATGGAGAGCGCCATTGTACATTTCATTTATAATTAGGGAGACATTCACAGAACATATAGAGATAATGTAAGTTCTATGGAGATATTCCATAAAATGCACGGTGGCGCCTCTATCGGATGAGTTTTCCTACTCGCTCTGAACGGCGACCTTAAAGCATTAATCAAAAATTGTTTGGCAATTTTTTGCGAAATCGTTTCCTATCCTGTTAAAAAAATCATTCTGAAACCAAACAGTTGTCTCGAGCCGTTACCGCCTTCCCTATCCAGTGTAGGCACCTGCAGGTGCCTAGCTTTCAATGCATGCATTGAAAGCTATGTGTTTGTTTTTCCCATCAGAAACACAGAAGGTGTTGATTCGAAAAGCATTTCTCAATAATACCGAATAATTGTGAATGATTCCACCATGGTTTGGAAAGGCCACACCTACCGCCACTGACATAAGCCTTAAAAATATTTCCATAGGTAAGTTAAATCGGTATCTGGAGATTTCAGGTCACGGAGAAACCCTGCGAAGGTGAGATAATGTCCTATCTATGCAAATACAAACCAACAACACATACGTACTTCATATTAAATTACTTAATTTATTTCACACTTAGTCTTTGCCAGAATATGATACTTTCTACGAGCATTATCACTTCCCTGTTCACCACCGGAGTCCGACTCCAACATGGGCAGAGTTGATGAAATATCGTTCGTTATTTATGGATTCGACTAGATTTACACAGAGATGACAGAACATTACTGGTGTGAAATATAATGCTATGTGTTTAGAAATTCCCAGTTAGATACCATGGCTCATGCATGGTGCTATAAGTACCTTCACATTTTAGCTGATCCAAGAGACCTTGACGTATTCGGAATTTGACATTTGCATTCATTCCGAACTTTACTATTTGTCATAGTATTACGAAGCTTTTTTTATGTTAAATATACTTTTTGTACCAATTCGATATATTTCAAGTTTTATAACGCTTTATGGACAAAATGACATATACAGTGAACGGACAAAATGACATAGGTATTTCAGCTGAATTAACCTTATCTATACCGGACAACACCGAGACCATTCATCCCAGGTTCCATCACCAAACAAAGAGCCAGGACTTGTCTTAACATATTCATAACAAAATATTTATCTGCGGCTAATGAAGGCAATGAATCTTCACCTACTCTTGCTGATCCTATAAGGAGGTTCCTCGAATCCGTAAAGGACGATTCATAAGTGGACAAGGCGAACGTGAGCCGAAGACTCGATAAACGTACTCAGTTTCAACTTCTACACCTAATATGATTGCGATCAAATCAAAAAATGAGCCCATACCTCTTCCAAAGAAAAGGAGATACGTCCCTAGGGCATTATTTGAAGAAGACAATGAAGAAGAACTTTCGAGATGATGAAGACGATTGTCCAACTGTCTATTGTTATGACCTTTTTTCCCGATTCAGATCGGGAAAAGACCAGTCTTCCCCAGGATTAGCACTGGAAAAGACTGGTTACGATGCATGTATTGCTTGCATTGGGCTCACGCATCTTGTGCGGATGTTCCTAGAAGAACCAAGCGTTTCATTGGTGAACTTTGTCCGTAGTTTTGTAACGATAAGCATAAAAATACAGTTGCCTATTGCCGGTATGTCATTGTGTCCATAGCATTCGGACAAAATGAATTTCGTTCATCCCAATTTATCTGAGAATATTTTATTTCTTGATACTTTTATTTCATAAAGGTTGATTAGATTTTGTGAAGAAAGGACCAGAGACCATAGGTGTAGAATATGACATTACTGTGATTCAATACTTACAAGTTATGAAATAAAACCCTATGTCATTCTGTACGTACTTCCCCTATTGCTCGATGAGGATCCAAACGCAAGAAGAACCCTCTTCAGCATCAGGAGTTACCGCCAAGTCATTTTCACGTGACTCCATGCTTTGGGAATGATTCGAAAACAAGGAACTTGGGTTTTTTATGACTTGAAGCCAAGGGACAACTGCTTCAGCGGCAAGAAAGGAAGGGTTTTCATAATCATGACAGGGGATGCAGAAATCTACTACAGCAACCCAAAGAAAAGAAAGTTATGAGCACATGCTTCTACGTCGTCGCTGTGCCGTGCCGGACTAGTGAGCGCTAAACATTATTCCATTCAATAAGTGCATCATCAATAACAAGATCCATTCCAAAAACTCCGAATCCTAAACTACCCCATAAATTATCACGCTTAGAAAATCGGGAAACTTTCAGCTTCGAGAAGGTACTTTAACCCACCAACGTCCACCATATTTCATCCAAAAGTGCAAGTCTTAACAAGAACTAGAACCGGAAATTTCCGTATCAATTAGAATTCTGGAATGATTTAAATTGAATTAACTGAGGGCTGAACGCTTAATTGTTGAAGGGAGGGCAAAAGGCCAGCGCGTAATCGACGAAAACATTATTTTCGAAGGGTTGAAGTCCTGCCCATCCCCTCACACTTCGCTAAATCCATTAGGGGGCTCATAGTTCATTAAACGACCGAACGACCGCTGCGGAAGAATGCGGAAACAGGAAGCGATGGACGGTGTCATGTGACAGATATATGACATGGCGTCGATTATGAAGAGCCTCGCTGGCAAGCTGTTGCGGTATCGTTAATTTTGCGGAGCCCGCTGATAAGCGGAATGGAGACGGAGGACTGCTCTCTGCTCTCCTGGGTCTTGTGGCGTACCCCATAAAGTAGTTATTATATAACAAACGCCATATCTTTCCCCTACGCTGTGCAATCATAAGGCACTAATTTTACGGTTCAGAGGAAAGCTGCATGGGACTAACTCTTTATTTTATACATTTTAACCAACTGAAATCGCTGTAGCAAATGCCTATCTATTGATTCTTCAGAGAAAAGGCAACAGTCAGAGTTTCATTCTCTTTTTGTGGAGTCTACAGAACCTGGGAAGTTCTCATTTAATATTATAACACAAGCAGGCCGTCCCAGCTTCGCTCGGGTAGAAATTTGATTCACGCGGCGCACTGCGCAAAAAAATTAACGCACATTCTGAAAATCTGAATTTTAATGAAAGTTAACTCTACATTGACTTCATAACTTATTTTTTATGTTCTCTCGAGAAGGTTTTGAACGAAACAAGACATATTAAATGGAAGAAAAATTCAGGATTTCACCGAATCTTATGTGAAAGAAGAGAAATGAACAATTTTCAAAATACTGAAATGCTGATAAGTGATTTAATACTTGGTATTTCCACCCCTTGCGTTAATTACAGCTCGGCAACGACGGTTCATACTCAAAATGAGTGATCTTAAAATGTTCTGATCTAATCCTTCCCAGATTTCTCCGAGTTGGATCCTAAGTCATTAAGAGTAGCTGGATGATTTTCTGAACTTCTCAGACTTCTATTGAGGTTGTCCCAAACCTGCTCAATCGGATTGAGATCTGGACTTCTTGCTGGTCATTCCATTCGAGAGACTTCAACCTCTTCAAGGTACTCCTGAACGATGCGCGCACGATGGGGTCTGGCATTATCGTCCATAAACATTAAATTTTCACCAATGTATGGGACAAATGGCACTACATGCTCTTCAAGAATGTTCCTTATATACTTATCAGCATTCATAGCTCTATTATCAACAACCACTAGGTCTGTGCGAGCAGTCAAAGATATTCCACCCCATACCATAATCGATCCTCCCCCGAAACAAGTAGTATTCAGGAAATTGCACTGAGCATATATTTCATGTGGACGTCTGTATACAAGGGAACGTCGATCCCAATGGTAGAGGCAGAATCTAGACTCATCTGTGAAGAGAACTCTTTCCCAATCGGCCTCTTCCCAATGGATATGCTCTCTCGCAAAATCCAAACAGGCCCTTCGATGGGCTGGGGTAAGAGCTGGGCCTCTTGCCGCGACACGAGGCCTTGAATCATATTTTCTGAGGCGATTTCTTATTGTCTGAGTGCTAATTTTGCACCTCATGAGTTTGCTCAAGCTGATTTTGAAGAAGGCGAGCGGTTGCAAACCGTTGTCTCAACGAAGAAACTCTCAAGTAACGTTCTTGAATGGCAGTTGTTACCCGTGGTCTACCCTGTCCTGGTCTTCGGACATTCATACCTGTCTCCCTGAATCGCTGCAACATTCTGGACAAACTTGTATGGGAAACTCCAAACATTTCTGCAATTCTTGTGTATGTCCACCCTTCTTCTTGCAAAACTACCGCTTGGGCACATTCCTCTTGGGTCAAATTGCGTGTTTCGCGTTGCATAGAGATCGAGTGTAGAAAATCAAACGAAAGAAAAACTATTGATCACTAGAATTGATCGCGAACAACTGATTTTAGAATGGAGCCAATACATTCAAAATCTGATAATATCATCTTTTTTTATTCCTGCTGTATCCATCTGTGTTGAAGAAAAACGTTGAAAGTGGATAACATATGCATGCATAATTCTGATAAAAATGGTCATCATCGAGAACACCTTCAGTTGTAGAATAAATTTGAGATTTCCATAATGTGCGTTAATTTTTTTGCGCAGTGTAATAGTATGATGTGAAAAGCAATTTCTAAATTAAATACTGGGGATAAATAACATATTAGGTTGGATGAGGATGAATACCCAATTCATAAAAACACACTCCCAAATAGTGCATAATTTTGGAAAACATCTGATAACCATAAACAGGTAATAGCAAGTCAATCTTGAGAGATAGATTTATGCTATCGAGGACTTTTTTGTAGAACTATTCAAGAGGTACATTTCCGTCATACATTGTATCCACGTAAGTCTTACGGTTTTTGCAGCGCACGTGAAAATAGCCTATTATGGCTGATTTTTTTGTAATTATTGAAGTTATAGTAGGTATCCTTATTTTTTTCGGGTGAAAAGTATAGCCTATGTCACTCAGGGATAATGTAGCTTTCTAATAGTGAAAGAATTTCTGAAATCGGTTCAGTAGTTTTTAAGCCTATTCGTATCAAACACAAAAATACAAATCTTTCCTCTTTATAATATTAGTATTGATAAGATTCCTCCACAACTGTGCAGAATTCTAAAAAACCTCCAACGGCGTTCAAACCAAACGTATATGATATGCCACCGATCAGTGCACCCTAAACCAACAACCTGAACGAAAAAAAGCTTCCCCAATCAACCCTTCGGGTCTATCCTCAGGTGCCACAAGAACGTACAAGCGGGGGAGATTGAACAAACCGCACATCATCCAGAAAATTAGATGATAAATGAAAACAGATATTACGTTACAGGGATACGTCGTCTCCGAAGATGTTATTGCGTCATGACGTCTGAACTCTGGATAATCCGCGATGACAGTGACAAAGGATGCGTTCCTGAGGGAACTGTATGAACTTGGCATCTGAGACAACTAAAAATAAAATTGCAAGACCGAATGTAAAGGTCGTGGACCTTAAGACGGAAGGCCGACTCGGCGTTGGATGGTGAGATGCCAGGAAAGGGGGAAAATGAATAACTGTTATTGTTAGGAAACTTTCAATTTAAGGTCCACTTATGCTTATGATAACAAGTTTTCGTGATCTGAATCCATATGTCGATTTCGAGTTTTAGTCATTCTCGGAAAAAATTTATTTTGACATATTGGATTCTCACGTAATTCATGATTTTTTTTCGTATGTTTTCTTTATTTATACCCTTTAAAAAATATTGAAAACTCAAAACTTATCTACCGAATTCAAACGATCAGAAGAAGCAAGAAATCGTGTGACGTCGGTGGGTAGAGAGATTTTTTTGATGTTTTTTTATCATCACGACCATGGGCGCCTGCATAAATTTTTCTCAGGGGGGGCAAAATGAAAATTATTGAAATATTGGGGGTGTTTTGCTGAAAAACTTTAAGGCTATCAAAATCTCAGGGGATCCATGGACCCCCTGGCCCCCGCTGAGGTCGCCCATGATCATGACATTTTCATTTGTTCCTACTTTATAAATCTTCATAATATCATTCAATGTACGACCTCCTACTTGAAGATAAAGAGTGTTAAAGTGAGCGGATAGGTGAGAAATTCAATTAAAAATAATTATCCCTAGTCTTCACAGGAAAGAATTGGTATATACAGGGTCTTTCACGAGGAACCTCACCCATATTTATACGGGAAACTACTGAACGTATTTTCATGAAATTCAGCACTTATAAGTATTTCACGATGCTGATGAAATCTAAAATATTTTCAAGGCATGAGCACCTCCGGTTTTTCCGGAAATGACGTCAACTTCCGTTTTTCAAATTAGAACACCATTTTTTTATAGCAGAATTAGATTCCTTAGAAAATTTCAAGTTATTTTGATGTAACATTTTTCAGTTTTGGTTGGAAAATTCTCTCTGAGCGGGAAAATTCGAAAATAGAGCTCCGCTGAAACAAGAATAAGACTTTAAGAATCGAAATCGCGATTCATGATACAGGGGGTGAAAAAATCGCTTTCAAAGTTAGGGATGACAAAATCGTGAAAAATCAATTTTTTCAAATTAGAACCCAATTTTTTTATGGCAGATATTGAATCTACGTTAAAAAATAATGTGAGTGTATGCATCACACCCTTGCCCTAAAATGGATATTTTCTGAGTTCGCCAGCAAGCAAACAGCTTTTCTTCCCGAACTGCATTTTCCAGATCCTCTCCCAAGGTGGTAATCAAGGATCCCGACCGCAGTCACGCCATCTTCCCTTGCTTCATTCCATCTGGCGCATATCCGGTCGTTTGTGCCTGACGTACATTTGAATATAACCCAGAAAGAGGATGGGATGCCAGGCGACCTCATTTCTTCCCTTTTCCAGACAATGCCTGTGCAATTGCTTGAAAAATGGGGCCTCTTCAGATCGGAATTATTCCATTAATTGGAAATTTTCGGGTCACAGCGGCTGTCGGGAATTTCCCGGATACGCAGAGGGAATAAGAAGAAAGGAAATGATGGGACGGGTCAAGGAGGATAAGAATGCCATCGCTGGCACAATATGGAATGAGACGCGGAGGATGTACAGCGAATTTATTTCAGCACAAGGCAATTATTTTTCTGTCTTAAAGAGCGCAGCTCCGTCTCCACGACATAAGTTGGCAGTTTTCTCATTCGTGAGAACGAACCAGAAAACATAACTCATTAATTTTTCCCCGAATTCCCACTAATGAAAAGCTCTAGGACAATTCTTGATTCTTAAGAGACGTATAAATAGGGCTATCATCTACAATCTACATGTTAAATCATTCACATGAGCCAGTCAGAGAAGAAACTTTTTAAGCTTCTTGAATAATCTTTATGTAATATGTTTTTTTTTTCTTTTCCGCATGAATCATTCATTCTTGGTATCGTTCTGTAATAGATCTGACATTTTCATACTATGTAATTTAAGTTAATTGAAATGAATCAATATGTGTTGATTGGGCAGATTACAGCAGGACAAAGTTTCTTGTCGATACTTCAAAATTAGAATATTTCGAGCTAATATACAAGGTGAGTCTTTGACTTTTAATACATTTTAACTGTAGATTCCTCTTTCATCGAACGAAACACTTTTTTTCTTTACCATTTCTCAAAATTCGGTTTCGTTTGGAAGATACAGAGTGTCGAAAATCCACGAAAAAAACACTTTCCTGTTCATATCTTCGGAACAGTTATTTCAAATGAACTGAATTTTGGTTGATTGATTACTCTGTTCATGGTGCATATTCCTCAATCAAAACCTATTCGAAATTTCTCCTGGTCTAAAAGTTACACCATAGCCCACTCATAAATCCAAGCAAAAATACCATAAAACCACTTGAAAAAGATGAACGGTTCATATTTTCGAAAGAATCAATCAATTTTGAAAATGAAAGTAATTTTATGTTATTTCAATAAACCGCGTCGTTTTCGAGTTATTCCCAATTTGACCCGATAAAATTTGACGAAAAAATTAAAAATCATAAAAATAATCTGGACGCTTCCCTGGATTTATAATATTACAGAATGGCTGAACGTTATAAGCCCTCTGATTATCTTTACAAATTAACAAAGTTGTCAGAATGTTTGATTAACTTTGTCAAGACTAAAATGTCAATGGAATACAAAATTCGGATATTAATGATGAATGTCCTATACCTATACAAACCACAGTCAAAATTAAACAAAACTAGTGCCTTTGCGTTAGTTCATCCGTTAACGATAGGGGATGTACTGCTTCCTTGTTTAAAGAGAAAATCAACACAATTTGGCATCGTCTTCTTAAAAGCTCTATGACAGCTATGTCATAGATGATGGGTTAAGTTAGGTGATTGACCCCGAATCCTATGACGTAGTTTAATGGAGTTATGTTCGATTAGTGTAAAAACAATTCTTTATCAGATAGTTTTGGGAGATAGAGGGAAATATGAACAAGTTATGAGTGCTCCCAAATTAATCTCAATGAAAATCGAAGGAGGAACTTATTTTGGTGGGATAAAATGGCTTTTCAATTGCCAATATAATCGGACCATACTTAGCGTTTTTTTAAGGAAATATCGTGTTTGTACAATTTTTATTCAAATAAGATCAGTACTGAAGTATTTCCTAAATGTATCAACTCAATTTCAATCGAGAAACATGCTTTGCATCAATTCCAGAAGATCTTTTCAGGGACGTATTTAGCCCAATTTTTTTTCAAATGGCTATATCTCTTTAACAGAGCCGAATTCGGAAAAATGGAAAATGAAAAAAAGGTTTCTTTTGACCTCAAGAATCTTCAGTTAAAATTCATGTACAAGTCAAAGACTCACCCTGTATTTATGAAGACTTCCACGGCTGCATTCAACTCCAATTTCCTTTAATTCACGGGAAATTGTACAAAAACGAATAAAATTATAGCCGTTGTACCAACCAAACGAATTATTATCACCCAACAAATCCTAATGAATTGCTGGTCATGTTGTTTATTATCGTTTGTTCTGTCGCCTTTAATTGGTCCGAAGGAAACAATACACAGCCCCACGTTGAACTTTGGTACCGGATTGCATGGTCACGACCTGCCTCATGGTAATTAGTGAGACTTTGGTAATATTAAGGTGCAATCGAATGGATTTAACGGTCTGGAGAGTTAGCAACGAAGTCAGATGGGATTCATTATCGATTATCTGCAAGCAGGAAAAAAGCGAAGATTGCAGGGATGATGGACCCGATATAAATGATGGAAAATTAACTAAAAAAAAAGAGTGCTGACTTAGGGGTTAAACAAAGAGTATGCAAGTTCCTTCAATCAATACTGAATATTGATTGCCATTGAAATGAGCCTCGGTTTCACGAATGTCCGGTTACCAAATGTTGCTTATGCTCAAAAACTGAAGAATATTTCTAACTTCGCCGATTGTCCTGCAATACCGCAAGTTTCTTGACCCTATTCCTTCAGAATTCAATTAGACTCCTACAAAAGGCATTGGTCTTCTACAGCACACGAGCTAATATAATTTCTTTGTACACCCTGACAACCCACTCGTGACTGCTTATCCGTAATACGGTAATGCTGGAGCGAACTCTACACCATCTCGAGTCACGTCATAATACTACATCATTCTATTGGTGCAAATGGCTTTTGCATATAACTTGGTATTACGGTGGCAAAGGCCAACCCGATGGAAAATTCAAGAACATCGTCTGACACGGCCCCGACGCGAATAACGGACGTGACACAATTTTTAAAATGTGCCTCAAAGAAGCCAGGTTGCCACGACGTTTTGAAGAATTTACCGAAAGCAATTGTTGGAACACCAGATATTTACTGATACTAAGACGTCGGTATAAATGAACTACTGTTGTCCTAATTTTTACATCGAGAAGAAATTATAAGTCAAATAGCATACTTTATGGATAAATTTGGGATTTTTTTATAATTGTGAACTTAAATTAATGAAACTCAAAAATGAGGAACGAATTTTGATACTTGAAGATTCCTTTTATACAGCGTCGAAGAACATTTCTCTGGTGTACGAGGATGTATTGATACCTAGTTAGCCTAGACCAGTTCCATGCATAAACAAAATTGCGATACCATATCAACGAACAAAAACTTATTAGAAGTGTCAGTGTAGAGTTCGACGTCAAAAAAGTAAACCAGAGTTACGCAATAAATTTAAAAAAAATGTCCACCGAAATTGTAAAAATCGAAAAATTGGAGTATCGAGTCATCATCAAGTACCTGTATTTAAAAGAGTTAAGAGGTATAGGGGTAAGCAGATTTACGAAGATATGCTTAATACCTTGGTGATCAATGTCCTTCGTATGCGACCGTGAAAAATTGGACTGCAAGCTTCAAAAGAGATAAATTTTCCATTGAAGATGATGACCGATCGGGAAGACCAGTTTCTGTGTCAGTCCCCGAAAATATCGATGCAGTTCATGACATGATTTTATCAGACCGTCGAATTGGGTTAAAACGGATATCTGAAGCACTGAAGATTTCATACGAACGCGTTCATCATATAGTTCACGTCAATTTGGACATGAGAAAAATTTCTGCAAAATGGATACCCAAATGTTTGAATTTTGACCAAAAGCGTGCAAGGGAAGAAGCATCGCGTTCGATCTGTGCTCGATTTGGAAACGATGTAGACTTCTTAAACCGAATTTTTACTTTGGATGAGGCTTGGGTACATTTCTATAACGATCCAGAAACAAAGCAACAATCGATGGAATGGCGACACTCTGGTTCTCCAAGACCTAAAAATTTTCGTGTCCAAAAATCTGCTGGAAAAGTTCTTGTTTCAGTTTTTTGGGATTGTCATGGAGTAATCATGATTGATTTTTGGATAAGAGTAGAACACTAACTGGAGATTACTATTCGATATTACTGACCACTCCACGGGAAAAAATTAGAGAGAAAAGACGCGGAAAGCTTTCCAAAGGTGTTTTGTTTTTACAGGACAACGCCACAGTACACAATTATCTCATGTTGCCATGCAAACTCGTGACTTAGGAATAGAATTACTAGAACACCCCTCTTATTCACCAGATTTGGCTTCGTCCGACTATCATCTCTTTCCTCAACTTAAAAAAAGTTTAAAAGGTCGTAAATTTTTTTCCAAGGAGGAGGTAATAAAAGCTGTGGAGGACTGGTTTGCAGAGCAATAAGAAACATTTTTTTGTAAGATCTAGAGACGTTGCAGATTCGTTGTGATTAATGTATTGAATTAAGAGGAGAATATGTTGAGTAATAAAATATTTTGACATTGAAATTTCGTTTGGTTCTGTAGTAGGCTAAGAATTTTTCAATATATCCTCGTATTTATGTAATTATTATTTGATATTTAGTATTTCAATGCTGTTATTTCTTCTTTTCTCTGACTTGTCCTACAGTTTCAATGTCTCACAAGATCAAGAAAGTATTTTTATTATTGTTATTCGTCATTGTATCGGGTGTTTTTTTTAGAGTGATAGAACTTTGAATTGAAATAAAACACATTTAAATCAAGATTGCAGCCAATTTTTATTCTATTTGAAAGACAGTTTTCGAGATTTTTGTTCTGAAAATAATTTCTGGCATATGTCCACCACTGGATCTGGATCTTCATTAACACTATCCCTTACAGCAGCTATATTTTCTTCTGTACGTACAGTTCTTTGTCTTGTTGTTGTTGCATCGAGAAGAGAAATCGTTGTTAGAAATCTATGGATAGTTCGACGAATAAGCTGCTCTGATGGACGATTAAGTGAACCATAAATTTCACGAAGTGCAATTTGTAAACATTGTTTCGGCGAGAGTCTTCCCATGATAATTTGTCAATGCTTACTGAACAGAAATGTCAAAACAGCATGGCTTCTTCCTTCTGTCAAATCACAGTTATCCCTATCGAAAATTATACCTTTCTAAAAAAAAACACCGGATTCATGCGCTTGCAATGCATAATAAATATCGTACCTTTTGTTTTGATGTTATTTACATACCAAATCTGTAGACCCGTAACATCTATTTTTATGGGTAATATACACCTTTGTGTTACTGCCCTTTAAAAAAAACTGGGGCAAGACCCTGAATTCTAAATAGGACTGACAACCCTGCACAGAGGTCATCGCCAATGTAGGATCGGTTAGACAGCTAACTGAGGATGAAAAGTTGGCCGAAGAATGTATCGTAATAGGAGTTGATACGGCAGTTTCGACAAGATTGGCAAAGTCTCAAGTTTGGGAAGAATGCGAAGAGAAAATGGGTAATTTTCAATTCAACCCGCAACGTGGACTGTTTCTCTAATGAACTTGGGAATTTCAGGTTGATTTTCGTACTGGTTGTATCGAAACTAGCAAAAGAACGATTCATTGTGAGACGCATCTAAAGATTTATCAGGTATTTTCTGCAAAAAGTCGCAAAGGGCTTATGGAGCTATTTTTGCACGTTATCTCAACATGAAAAATTAATTTGTGTGTTGAATAAAGGACTTTTCCGTCGACCATAGAATAAAAGCTCATTTTAACGAACTCAAAATCATCCATTAATGACCTATTTTAATGCATGATTTCTTATTAATGCATGATTGTCATGGCAACCGAACATAAAATATTCAGTCAGAGCACTATCGAGCTTGGTTGGAAATCAACATCTGTCGCAGAAGGGTAAATTGACAACTCCATTCAAAATAAAATAGACTGCAGAAGAAATTTCAGGTGATACAAGTTGCAAAGTAGATAATACTTCAACAATCACTTTCTCCACACGTTTCTTATGGGATATCATAGGTAATGATATAAATGCAAACTAAATGTGAACTATTCAGAATGTCACAACATGTCCAATATTCCCTCTATGAATTTTTCGAATTGTTCCATAGGTAGCATAAATATTAATATATCGAAATGAACATAGAAATTCACATCATGTCAGATTTGTCTATTATGCAAAATAAAAATTCATTTCTATCGAGAATTCATATTCAAGTCGTGGTGAGATCGACGGAAAAATCTTGTAATCAACTCGTTTATTAATTCAGCGATTAATGGTCTCAAACATTAACGCGCTCGCTCCGCTCACGCGTTAAAATATTTCGACCATTAATCGCTGTCATTAATAAACTAGTTGATTAAATAACTATTTCAAGTCCTGTTTATCTTTTTTTGCGTCTGTTGACATAGTAACAAATCGGTAATATATTGAAAAAACAATCAATAAAGAGAAATTTGTGTTTAAATGAATACCACTACAATTGTATGAATTATAAAAAAAGCCCAGTGCGTTTGAAACATATTATATATATTATATAATACCAATGGAAATATTCATAAAATATTCTCACGAATCGAATGTATCCTGTTATGTACCATAAATTGTGCAGTACAGCTTGGAGCTTCCAGAGCTAGCTGAATCGATATTCCATTTCGACAGAATTGCGTTCGGTGAATTGCCTTTTAAAACCATAAATTGCGTAGTATCACAGTGGAACAGATATGGGACGAATTTAAGAGCGAATATTTTGCGTTTGCGGTAGTTATGATTTTAACGATTGGTGCTAAAACCATCCTTATGTCCCGTAATTAATTTATTATTCACAATTGTCAGTTGCTGCTACCTTCATATGAAAATTTACGAGAGAAGATGATAAATAATGCAAATTTAATTACAAGTCTGTGAGAGAGGAGTTTCAATTCGAAAAAATAATAACTTGCTAATGCTATTATACATATTGATGGATTTTGCTGATACATCGAGAACTAATGGTTTTGAAGTAAAATTATAATCATGTTTCAATATCGTTGAGCATTAATTAGAAGATATGCCGTAATTTATCTAAATCTTCACAAATCAGTTTTTTTTTAAGATATTCGAGAATATACAGGGTGAGTCTTTGACTTGTACATATATTTTAACTGAAGATTCTTGAGGTCAAAAGAAGCCTTTTTTTCATTTTCCATTTTTCCGAATTCGGCTCTGTTAAAAAGATAAAGCCATTTGAAAAAAAAATTGGACTGACTACGCCTCTGAAATGATCTTCTGGAATTGATGCAAAGATCATATTTCTCGATAGAAATTGAGTTTATACATTTAGGGAATACTCAAGTACTAACCTCATTGGAATAAAAATGTTGCAAACACGATAATTTCAACCAAAACAGTTAGTTTCATCGGATTATATCTACAACTAAAAAGCCACATTTCTCACACCAAAATAAGTTCCTTCTTCGATTTTTCTGCAGATTAGTTTGTAAACACTAATAACTTGTTCATATTTTCCTCGAAATTCCCAAACAATATCATGAAAAAAGACTTTTAATTCAGATTTATTATTAAACAACCTAACCTAATCTAATTTGTATCGATTCTGTGAATGTTTGCACAGAAATTTCAAGAAGATGTCAGCTTGCTGATATTTTCATTGAGGTTAAGGATTTTTTACGAAACATAGTATAAATCACGATACACTTGTGTACCGTGGTATAAATATCTATGAATTCTGCCGTTTCCATCATAAATCGACGTTGCCGCCAAATTTCACCACGCATGCGTAGAGTGAAAACCGACGAATTGGTTATCTGGAGGCCAACTATAAACAATAACAAACCAGAGTCTCTGAACAAACTGTAAACATTATGTGAAGTTCTGAATACATTCAGAGAATTATTGTTCTAATGTGATTATTATGTGAAGTAAATTAATATAATTTTAACCGTGTCGAGTTTATAAAATTCCAAGAGGATACTGTTTAGATAGAAACATCGACACAGATTATAAGGTATCATTTTATTTTTCATTAATTTCAATTCAAGAAGTAGTTTGTTTCGAGATACATCATTCATATCCGAATTTTGTATTTCATCGACATTCAACTTCAATATGGACCGGTAACTATGAATTTTCAATAGAAACTGTGCGTGTTATAAATCGTCCTTGGTGTTCAATTTTATCTCCCACATTTGTGGAATTTTATTATTAAGATATCTCGACAAAGTTGATAAATATTATGACAACATTGTAAACTCGTTTAAAGACCAGAGAGGAATAATATTCGATGATATTTAATTCAGAGACGCATTCAGATTATTCTTGAAATTAATGATTTTTTCGTCAAATTTCTCCGAGTAAAATTGGAAATAACTCGAAAACGACGCGTTTTATTGAAAAAAAATAAGAATACTTTTAGTTTCTTAAATGATTGATTTTTTCGAAAATATATATTTATCTTTTCAAAGTGGTTTTATGGTGTTTTAGCGTGTATTGATGAGTCGACTACCCTGTAACTTTTATACCAGTAGAGATATTGAATAGGTTTTGATTGAGGAATATGCACCATGAATAGAGTAACCAATCAACCAAAATTCAGTTCATTCGAAATAACGGTTCCGAAGATATAAACAGAAACGTTTTTTTTTTTCATGGATTTTCGACACCGTGTATCTTCGAAACCAAACCGAATTTTGAAAAATGGTATGGGAAAAAAGTGTTTCGTTTGATGCGAGGCATCTTAAAATATATGTACAAGTCAAAGACTCACCCTGTATAGAGTTTATAGTACGGAAAATCAGTGCTCATTTGTGAACAGTGAGATGAATTCCAGAATTCATGGATCGAAGATTATTGACACTCCCAAATTCCACATTCAATGCCGGAAAAGCTGGTTAGTTTCAGGTTCATGCCTTCAAGTCTCGCCGCCACGAGCTTATAACAGCAATATCAGCAGCAGGATTATTTGGCTGGCGTAGTATTTCATAGCAACCACAACGTAACACGATAAATTAATTGAACCTGCCTATCAAAGCTGACATAATACATCATTACGCAATTTACTCCCTAGTGGCGTTTCTTCATTATCAGCTTCTACATCCACTGAATCGACCCGACCGCACGGTTTTATTCACCCGAAAGGCATTCTTTTCAATGCCATACTTTCTTCGGTGTTTCCACATTATGGATAATTCACAACAGCCGTCTCCCTGGTTCTTATCGAGGAGTGAATCAAAATTTAATATCGATCCGATTTCTCCAATGAAATTCGAAGTCTATCTCCTGGATGCGTCATTAAAATCTCATCAACGCTATACTCCCGTAGCATATAGGGGAGTTTCCACATAAAACGTGTAGTTAAAATTATCGATTCGTGATCAAATTTTCATACAGACAGGTTAGGGTAGTTTCCAGCACGAGGGATGTTTATAATCGAGCATAGTCTCGCGGGGAAAATTGAAAATGTGCATACTGTTCGAACAATCACATTGTTATTCTGGCGTGATACATATTTTATGAGTCGGTGAGAATCAAATATTTTCGAATCAATTCTGAATTAAATGAACTTTTTCGGGTTATAAAGTTCAATGAGGTGAATTTCCTGAACAGCTTTACATAAAATTGATGTCTTCTTTTCACTGGAACCCCCAACACATTATGATTGAAACAGTATCCAAAAATCAATTTAAGAATAACATAACACAACATAAAAATAATCATCGTTCAACAAAAGACAAGAGAAATAATCACAGAAATAAAGGATCATACTCGAGTTTAAACGAATATTCCAGGGGGCCACTATCGTCATTGGTTGAAGTAGTGAAAATAATGGTAGCATTGGGAGATAGAATGGTACAATATCGTCTATTCTATAGCGACGATTCAACCAGCTATATGTCCAGATTAATGTTCTAAAGGTTAAGAAGGTTTAACAGCAGTATTCTTCAGAAGGTATTCCCAAAATTCTACGGGGATGAGTATCCACCAAGAAATGCTTCAAAATTCTTCAATCTCTATTCAGAAATCAAAATCGGTCTCCACCAGAAATACCTTGATAATAACGATATAAGTTCCATCAGACATACCTATAGACTTCCCAGAAATGGTCACCAGAAGATATATCTTCATACTAAAGGAATGGCATCAGTAACCATCAAAACAGACATCCATTTCAATAATACAACAGGTGAAGAAAGAATTTGCACGTGAAACACGCGAAAAAAACAATTGTTGGTAATTTCTTAACTTGAACTCAAAACACATTATAAGATACATGCAAATATGATCAATACACACAAGGAATCAGAAAGATATGTTGTAATCTGAATAAACACTGAATTGCTAACGCAGATTCAATATAACAAATGCATGGCCACCAGCTAACGCAGATTCAATATAACATAAGCATGGCCACCAAGTACAAGAAATGTATAATACTTGTTTTTTCAAATTTCCAATTAAATATCGAAATAAATCAGTGACTAAAGAATATAAAGTGCCTAAATATCCAAATACAAAAACAGAATTCAAAAACTACAGACTAAATAGCAACTATTTCAAGCCTGAAGGCTGCAAATGGACTGACTGAAGTTATAAGCAACCGCAACTCCAATTTCGACCAAATTTTATTGAAAGTTTCCTTTTGAAACATTGAAAATGAAAAAAAATAAAGATGAAATCGTAAAACCTCTTTGTATAAATGAGAGTATGCCTCGGAGTATGCATATCGTTAAAATCAACTATGGATCCACTTTATGGAAACCTAAAATGGATAGGACGTGGAGCACGAAGTGTTTCACATATCCAAAAATTGTTGAAGCATATTTCCATTCCATTAACACGACCGTATCTCAGATACAAAATGACAAAACGAGTGCTTTTTTCATCCACTTCAGGATGATGAATATCCTCATCAATATTCCGAATTTTCAATTCAGAAAACCCTTCAGCCTCTCGTGGGTCCGAATTCGTTTTATGAACAAGTTGTTTTATTCGCCTGTACTCTATAGGGCGGAACACTGGCAAATAATTTATAAAAATTGCAGGCTGCCGAAGGCATTTGCATATTCCAATCGAATATTGGTCATAAATCCTAAAATGAGCGACGTCATATATCGGATTAAAAGACCGGGAGCATTAAAGGTGGATGAACCAGCAAATTCATACTCGCACTCACGTCACACTAACTTATACAGGGTGAACCATTTCAGAAGATCCACAGAAAGAACTCCTGAAGAGCATGTATCGAAAAATGTTTCAAATGGAAGTTTCTTAGTTTTCAGGTGGACATCGAATGCAGACCCTCAATCTGACCTTGCCGTTTGATTTCACGGTCATTTCAAGCTCAAGTAGTTTTTTGGAATGGGGTATATGCATTTTTCGTTGCAGAATATTGATTTTCGCGAAAGACTGAAAACATTCCGCCCTTTTTTGTTTCTGTAAAATTGTGTTGAAAAAAATTTACTTATTGAAAAGTAAGTATGAACAGATATTCAATATGACAACTTGAATGGTATAGCTTTCCAAAATAAAAGAGAAAAAGGAAAGAATATCTTACACTAACAAGTTGATTCATTGAAATACTCGTACATACACACTTCAAAACAGCTTGAAATGCTGCCTTACCTGAAACAGAAAAACAAAAAATGAGTTTGCGGATCATTAAGGAGTGTATGGAAAATATACCTAAATGTGATATTGAATGTGTATTATTACATTCCTCGAATGCTGTTTCCGATTATCAATTTGGTATTGAGAATTAGCGCTTGAGAGAGGTTAGAAGAGTTGTTAGTTTCGGAATTCAATCCTACGTGAGTATTTGATGCAATCTTCCAAGTCGAAATTGATAAATAATACCAGCCCTAAATGCGAACCATGTGGTAACTCTGCAGAAACAGTTCGTTTGGACTGAAGATTGCGAAAAATAAAATTTTCAATGAAAAATTAGGTTTCTCTTGGATAACTCAGTTGTTGAGAAAATTTACGATGCCGAATACAATTTCCCTCGTAGCAACCTATTCATGCAACACATTTTTCCTCTTTTGGCTTCGTTTTGATTCAGTGCCGCTCTTGCATCACCTCGACGAAACAATGACCCTAAAAACACGCCATCGCATAGCCAAATATCGATTCCGGAATTTCCAGATTTCTTCGCCTGTTGGAGCACGTATTCCGGATGTAGGTGCCGCGAAACTCTCTTTCCGGAAGGCCTTGTTCGGAAAAAGCGAACTCACGGACTACCAAAACCAAATAGAAAGGAATTGTATTTTTGCGAAGATGATGGACAGGAAATTCACTCCTCAGCCATTTGTCATTTTGAAAGTTCAATACTTTTTAATGAGAAACTTGTGTATAGTGTATATCACTTATCTGAGGAAAAATGTTCTTGTATGTACCAAATGTAGCAGTATCACTATATAGCTTGTTATATGTTATCCTGTCCAATTAGTTTTGCCGCGAATTCAAAAGGATTTGAACCGTTTGTGAGGATTGTGAATGATGAGTAATTTCACTTTGTTTGCACTAATTGCCATTAGACCTCCATGAATGTCATTCATTTTCTGATTTCGCAACAACCGGAAAAAATGAGCAATTTTATCGAAAAATTTTATTTGGTCACGAACCTCATTTTTGGATAATTGGTTATAGACCAAGAGTCAGTGACCAATTTTCATATGTCATTTAAAAACTCACCAAAATTTACTTGTTTAATATTCAATATCTGCTCGAAAATAAAAACCATTTCTGCCAGCCCATAATGGCCGGAGTATAGACTACCATAAGCGCTCAAAGAGGCCAGAAAATTAGGTTCAACTATGTCATAGTATCATACACAAAACTTTCAGGAATTGTTATTGATAACAGGCACGTAGCGAAGGGGGGGGGGGGCTCGGGGGCCCGTGCCCCCCCCGAAATATCAAAAAATGCCTGTATATATCAAAAAATGCCTGTATATTTGACAAAATTTGCAATGTTTACTTATTGTGGGCCCCCCCCGAAATTGTGGGCCCCCCCGAAAGAAAATCCTGGCTACGTGCCTGATTGATAACATATTGAATCTATAAAAAATAATGACAGAACTTTTTCGTCCCTCCTAAGTGTTGGCAGAACTCTTTGAAAATTACAGGAAATGAAGAAAATGTGTATAGAAAGCGAATTATAATCATGACAGAAATTTTTTACATCACGAATCATCTGCCAGAACGAGAAATGTTGCCGCGCAAATGCGAGCGAAATGAGCTTATTCATATTTGCATTTTATTAATTTTTAATTGGTATAACCGCTTTTGGCGAAACCTGTTACTTGCGATGGCTGAAAGTGTAAAAATACAGTCGAACTAAAACCATCTGTAGTTAACGGCCCCCAATTGAGCTCTCACCCTTTGAAATCAGCTCGATGCACTTTCCGATAGCGATCAAAGCACCCTTCCCAACAAATTAACCATTGTCTCTTTGCTACCGATAAATCGATCGGATTCCATCGACGGTCTCCTCATATGGACCTCCGTTTTTTTGCTGGGTCCACCAAGGCAACAATCTATCGCCGAAACATGCACAAAGCGGACCGCCATGTATGGCGATGCCGGGGCTCTTGGACATGTCGCGATAACGTTCGCAGATTGCGAGCTCGGACACGACGGAATAACTAAAGGATCGCGCCGACCTATTCGAATTAAAATGGTGTGTCTCCGTGAGAACGAACAGGGTGAGGGTTCTGTGCATCTGAGTAAATATTCGCGGATTCTGGGATGCAGGAAAAGTGACTAGATGTACAAAATGAGGCGGATTCGGAAAACAGTCGGCAGTTTTAGGTTTTATAGGTACCTACTAATTGAAAAGTTTTGAAATGGAAAATTTATTCGAGTTAAATACCTACATTATACAGGGTCTTTCACGAGGAACCTCACCCATATTTATACGGGAAACTACTGAACGTATTTTCATGAAATTCAGCACTTATAAGTATTTCACGATGCTGATGAAATCTAAAATATTTTCAAGGCATGAGCACCTCCGGTTTTTCCGGAAATGACGTCAACTTCCGTTTTTCAAATTAGAACACCATTTTTTTATTGCAGAAATAGATTCCTTAGAAAATTTCAAGTTATTTTGATGTAACATTTTTCAGTTTTGGTTGGAAAATTCTCTCTGAGCGGGAAAATTCGAAAAAAAAATCGAAAATAGAGCTCCGCTGAAACAAGAATAACTTCGAGGTTTTTGGATGGAAAATTTTCATTTTTAGGATTTTTCAAGATGTAAGATTGATGTATCCACTTTAAAAATCTAAATCGCGATTCATGATACAGGGGGTGAAAAAATCGCTTTCAAAGTTAGGGATGACAAAATCGTGAAAAATCAATTTTTTCAAATTAGAACCCCATTTTTTTATGGCAGATATTGAATCTACGTTAAAAAATAATGTGAGTGTATGCATCACACCCTTGCCCTAAAATGGATATTTTCTGAGTTAATATCCACTTTAGGGCAAGGGTGTGATGCATACACTCACATTATTTTTTAACGTAGATTCAATATCTGCCATAAAAAAATGGGGTTCTAATCTGAAAAAATTGATTTTTCACGATTTTGTCATCCCTAACTTTGAAAGCGATTTTTTCACCCCCTGTATCATGAATCGCGATTTCGATTTTTAAAGTGAAAAATGTTACATCAAAATAACTTGAAATTTTCTAAGGAATCTATTTCTGCAATAAAAAAATGGTGTTCTGATTTGAAAAACGGAAGTTGACGTCATTTCCGGAAAAACCGGAGGTGCTCATGCCTTGAAAATATTTTAGATTTCATCAGCATCGTGAAATACTTATAAGTGCTGAATTTCATGAAAATACGTTCAGTAGTTTCCCGTATAAATATGGGTGAGGTTCCTTGTGAAAGACCCTGTATACCTATTCCTATCTAAATCGCATCAACTTGAACCAACATAACGAAATCGAGAATGAATCAACGCATCACGGTTGTTTATCTGTATAAACACCCATTTTTCTTTGGCCCCATCTGCAAGGCTTAGAGTAAACCCTGCATCGTATGAAAGAGCGAAAATCTTCACTCATAATTTTTCCTTATCCGGATGAACTACGGCAAATGGCGTGAAAAATGCTTGAATATTCACAGTCGTAAAATACTGCAGAGCCCTGTAAATCTCAGTCTCGGGAACGCGCAATGTGTGGCGTAACGCAGTCATGGCGAGAATTGAACCCATACAATATGTCTTTACGGAATTTACCGTATTCAGTGAAGTATGTATCTTCAGAACAACATAACCCAACTTCGATTTTTGCCCTCGATTCTTCATATTTGATAAAAATAACTCTGATTCACAATCCAGAAGGCTTCGAATGCAAAATTGAAGAATATGAAATTTACTCGAAATAAATGTTTCTTTCTAACGATAGCAGAGATAGCACTGGATACTAGGATTGTCTACGATGAGCATGGAAACCCAAACCTGAAGATCAGGTTCATTGAGGGGCTGTTGGTATGGATCTTCTTCTACTAAAAGTGACCCTCATAAAAAAGGGTTCCTTCTACAACGTACCTACGCAGAATTTTTCATCTCTTATGGCGAGAGCAAGTTCTCGTTGGACCACAGTACATATTTTAAATCCTCCAAGTCGTCTTGAAGTCCCAGTCGACTTCAGCATTCGCATTCTGAGACTCGTTACACGATCGGTCTTCTTTGCATAAAACAAACGATACACGTCGCGATTGTGTTCAAATTTACATGCTTTCTGTTTCAGCGCTGGCCGATGAGGTTTATACGCTGCCGAAACGTGTCCGAAGGCGCCTACCGTAAATGGCGATATTTGATGGGCCCTCGGAACCACTTTCGGTTGTTACAAACGAGATTCGGAACACTTTGTGAGGATGCAACTGCGAAGCGAGTTCATAGGAAAGTTGGAAGAGTCTCACTTTCGACGTTCATCCGCCTCAACCATTCTGACCATTATTTTTGGAAATATTGTCATAAAGGGCCTTTCTGGCAGTTCAAACTAGATAAGGAAGTAGAGATTTCCAATTAGATTGCCCTCCGAATTTGATTTTATAGTTTGTTCAGTGTTTGGATTGCTCGAAGGACCAAATTGATACGTAATCTGATTATTGGCACAGATCTCACTCAATAAACTTTTAAAATTGAACTATTCAGTGCACTTATCTCTTTTTTTTTTCATCGAATTTTGCCATCCGTGTTCCATTGCCATTGGTAATCACTATAATCACTTTATGCTCCAGATAAATTTTCGAGTTCTATAGGAACCGACTCTGCCAAATTATCACCATTTTTAAAGTGAATTTCAATAATTCCAATGCGTTGTTGAAGCGTGTATCGTTCCAGTTTTTTCATGGCGTTGTTTCTACTTGTCAAATGTCAAAAAATTGAAGCACCAAAAATGACATCTTCCGAAATAACGGGCTATTCAAAATAACACTTTTTATTGGAAAACCCTTTATCAGAAAATGGAAATTATTTTTATTACAATGAGCTATCTTTTTTCCTAGAAATAATTTTAAATTGGAGATTAACGTCTGTTAAATGTAGAAATAATGCCAAAAGATCATATCTATAAAAATTAATTACAACCTTCCCTCCTATCAAACATTTTATTCTATGAGTATTGACCTCAATATCGCAATCCCAACGGCTGCAGGATAAGCCGCAGGATATAGGATTATCGCAGCTCTAGTCAGTGGCCTGAAGAGCAGGAGAGTCGAGAAATTCCATCAATAGCGAAATAAATGATATTTATTCTGTACGAATCGTGGGCGAATGGGGATGGAAACATCGTTCGTGAACGATAACTTCTTTCGATTTCCAGAGGAAAACAGTAAATTCATTGTGTTCTTACGGTGGAGAGCGTTTTATATTGCCTCGAAACTTTTATTTCGGAACATGAAATGAAATGGGTATTATACTGCGAATTCTAAAGATTGCTAGGATTGGAAAAGTAATTATCCACTCTCCATCTAGAGAACGTATCTGTGTGCATTTATTTTATCTCGCAAACTTTAGATATCAAGGTTTTTGTCAAACTTTCGTGTACTTTTCTAAATCTTATCTTCTGATCATAAGACAGCTTTTACTCCTAGGCTTAGTCAAGCATCTACAAAAGCTGTTTATTTCATCATTTATTTTCTGTGCAAAGTATTAAAATATTTATTGATTTAGAACATTTGAGAATTATGTTTGAAACAAAATATCTTGTAAAAAGCCGTCAGGGCTTTTCTGGCATAGGCGTACCCATTTGCCGAAATTTTCAATACCGTCATTGAATAGTGAAAAAATGTGGTTTTGTTTTCGGCCGGAATATGACCTTCGCTTTGGCTGCCAAACCTATATTTTACGTCTATCGTCTTCCTGCAGTTCTCTCAAGAACCAATAAAAGTCAAACTGTCTATACAGAGTGGCCACTTTTTTAATTGGATTGCATTGGTAACATTTAAACCATAAGAGTTAGAAGGTCGGTCAAATGGAGAAAAAGTTGCATTCAAAGAAGCATTGTCAAGCAGTTTAAACAAATCGTGATTATCAGGGCCGGTTATCGAGATATCATGAGAAAAGTATCTAAATTCTGTCATTTTGATTTTTCTTTTTTCCGACTTTATTTCCAATATTATCAAAAAATGTTACAGGAATTTTTTATTCGACAGTTAATTATCCTCAAATTGACATAATCAGATATTGAAAAAAATGAGTTTGATGGTGGCCCAGAGAGTACGAAAAGTTGGATACGAAATCTGATTATGTCAATTTGAGGATAATTCACTGTCGAATAAAAAATTTCTGTATAATTTTTTTGATAATACTTGAAATATAGTGGAAAAAAAGAAAAATAAAAATGACAGAATTTACTCTTCTTATGATATCTCAATAACCGGCCCTGATAATCTCGATTTGTTAGAACTGCTGACAATGCTGCTATAAATGCAACTTTTTCCCCATTTGACCGACCTTCTAACTCTTATGGTTTAAAAGTTATCAATACAAACCCATTGAAAAAGTGGCCACCCCGTATATAGTTTATTTACAGTCCTTACACAAATACCTACACTTGTAGTTTATACGTCTTATACTAATTATTTTATTTGTTTCTCATTTGTAAACGTCAGTTTCCAAAAGCACAATATTAATCAAGAAAATTTATTTTATCAAGTCACTGACTTGTAAAACTGACAATTAACTTGCAAAATTTTTACAAGTTAGTAGTATTATTTACATTAGAAAATTTTGTTTTATCGTCATATATGTTGAAAATCATGGTACAATTGTTATTTCCAGTAACACAGATTTTTTATGATGAAAGAGTTGATACTGATGATGATGAACCATCTGTTGACTCAGAAACTGCTGAACTCGAGGACTGCAGAACATTTGTACTCTCCTTACTAGACATTTCGTTTTTTTGTTGACCGAATCATCGACATAACTCATCGCAATTTCGGTGCTCTTCCACCCTCCTGCACGCTTTAGTGCTAAAGTATCTCCACCCGAATCCGCAACCATAGTGGCTCCAGTTCTGCGAAAAGAGTAGCCGGTGTATAACTATGGGTCTTTTAAACCTAAATATTTCGCTACCACCAATAGTGTGCTGGCCAGCATTAAGGGAAATGCACTTTCCATGTCGGTATGTCAAAAAAAATCTTAGGCTTTCTGTTCCAGGAGGCCGAAGATTTACATATTTTCTGTATAACATGCAGAGCTTGAAGCTGCAGTCATCATCGGTTATGGTGAATCTTCTTTTTGTTAAATTTTTTGTTTGCCGCAATGTCACAATTACGTATTTTCCCATATCTTCTACATCATTCATGTTTAAGGAGAGAATTTCGTCACATCGACAACATCCATAAAACCCAAATATTGTTACAATTTTCGCCAGCAACCACTGGCATGGAGCATGTAAAAGAAATTGTTCAGCCTCTTCTTTACTTAATACCTTGGCCTTTTTTGGCATATAACGCTCATTTTTTCGTTTCAGAAACGCTATTACCTTTTGAAATCTGCAAATGACAACTAAACGTCATATTTTTCAATAAATTTTTTAAGGAAAACAAACCTGCGAACAGGGGCATTTTCTTCCATTTCCAAGCAGCTTTTCAGCATAGACCATTTTGCCCATAAAGTATTAGGGCTGAATCTAGCTGATAGTTGATTCAAGTAGACCAACAAAACATTTTCAGTTACCCCAATCACACTATTTTTGTTTTACCACTTTTTGAAGTCGTCGTATTCTCGCTCGTACCTTGAAGCTGATTTTGCGGGTAATAAACTTGAAGCTACACTGCTGGCTGCCTCAATAATTTCTTTTGGTAAATTCATTTTCGCTTTCGCCAAAACAAATGTAAAGAAAAATAAACAGACATGTTCATGGCAACGCTTTCATAGCTTACGACATTTGCGACAAATTATTGAGATTTTTTTGGAATTTATCTAACCTTTTTACAAATGAGAAACAAATAAAGTATAAAACAATACACGCAAGGTAACGGGTTATATCCAGTTATATCCTCCATTCGCCAGTAAAAACCCTCTTACCTTGCTAGTAATGTTATATACTATTACTAGACACACGTTCAATTGCGATTTATTAGGACTGTCAAACATGGCGCTCATTTCAAATCTTGCGCTCTTATTGAAGCACCCTTTTAAATCATCTCTGAACATGCTATTCAGTTTACAGTTAACATTCATCATTATAATAACCATTCATTCAATGTGAAACAATCTCTTCAATTTTTCTCTTCAATCTGGTTTTCGACAGATCTTGCGAGAAATTCAATGTTGCCAACCAGAAATCACCAACACAAAGACCAGATTCCATCAGCGTGATCGTTCCTTACTCGACAAGGTACAATTACTGGTGTATCGCTTGTTAATTAAGGCGCTTCTGCAACTTGCTGACTGACATGTGTGTGCACTCGACATAATTGACCACGACGGGGGACAGCCTGATAGGCCGCCTTGAAGCGCCTACTAGAACTGGTACATGTTAGTGCTCATTACTACTACTACAAGGCCTGATTCAGATATTACACGATTATATACCGGACATGCTTTTCTAGCAGGTTTACAACTTTTACAGATGATCAAGTCGACAAAAAGTTTGTTCTAGGGTGTAGACATATAGATCATAGTGTTATAACCGCAAAAAAGTAGTCAAAACGATTAGTTAATATGCGTCGTGTTAGAGATACCAATAATTTTCGATATAACTGCGCTAGTTGAGTTGAATTCGTTGATTCACTTCACAAGTTCTCCAGATAAACAGTGAGTACGTTAACTGTCTATTGTCTAGGGTCTTGAGGCCAAAAGGAACCTTTTCTCATTTTCCATTTACCCAAATTGGACTCTGTTGAAGAGATACATTCGAAAATATAGGCCAGAAAACGATCTGGTATGAATGCAAATACCCCGAAGTCTATATTTCTGGGTTGAACTAAAACTATTGAGAACACGATAATTTTCTATAAAAACACTTAGTTTCGTTAAATTATATCTGCAATTCGAACCCTCGCTATATTTTCCCGGAGATTGGTTTGTAAAAGCTTAAAACTTGTTTATAATTTTCTCTAAAACCCTAAAATATCTCACGTATACCATTCAAATTATGACTCATCACGCTATAGCAATCCATCATCATTGAAATCTTAGGACTATTTCACACGAGGCAAAGATACCATTTGGTTTAGACGTTGCCGGCAACGGTCAAATTCCTATCCTATCTCAAACGTCCGAAAATTGTTTTTTCATGAATTCTTGACACCCTGTAATTTTCAAACTAAGCCGAATTTTGAAAAATTGTATAGAAAAATAGTGTTTCCTTTGACGAGAGGAATCAAAAACTGTACGAGTCATGTGGACTAGAATATTCATGAAATTTCACCAATTAAGTAAGTAGATAGTTCATTTTGTTGAAGCCTATAATTATCCTGTTTCACGTTTAATTTAGCAATTAATCAAAATAGTCTTCAAATCTTTTGTTTCTACGATGGATCCAACCACAAATTGTTACAAAAACAATAAAACCACAACATATCATCAATTTGAAAGCTTGCTCAATTCAACCACCCAAACTATGGCCAAGGGTCCCTCACGTGATTTATTACATAATATAGTTATTGGGGGAATCTGATTTAATGAACCGATATCTTGGAAATAACAGTGATTTCAGTTGTAGGCGGTTGTGTGAGTGGGTAAGATCTTGTGGCCACCCAGGCGCCATGGGAAATAATACACGTAAATGCTAAGTGGTTCTTCGGAAATCCGAAGAATCAGATAACGACTGTGGTGTAAAACGGAAAGGTCAAATTGGTACCATGCGAAGGAAAAACTAAATGAATATCTAAGTGTCCTTTTTGAGACATACTCACAAAAACGTCGAATTGGATACATTCTTAAATTGGAGTAATAATCTATTTGGATCAATTTATTCCATTTAAGTTCACCAAAATATGCGCCAAACTCATCACATGGTACACAGAATGAATAGTTAATGATAATAACAAAATATAGATCATTTCAACATTTTTCATTGAGGAAATCACGTAAACAAAATGAAACCTTGTGGAAAAATAAAAAGATCAGGCTACACTTTCGAAAGAACTCTGAATTATCATATAATATCATACCACTAGAGATGAAATTTTGCCGGCAAAATTTCTCGATTGTAAAATGAAGGTTTGTTGCTTTCGGCAATTTTGCGAATGACATTTGTATATGTTATTGTTCTACCCTCATCCATAAAATCAATCATGATTACTCCATGGCAATCCCAAAAAACTGAAGCAGATTTTTGGACACGAAACTTCTTAGGTTTCGGAGAACCAGAGTGTCGACATTCCATCGATTGTTGATTTGTTTCTGGATCGTAGAAATGTACCCAAGTCTCATCCATAGTAACAATTCGGTTTAAGAAGTCTACATCGTTTTCAAATCGAGCACAGATCGAACGCGATGCTTCTACCCTTGCATGCTTCTGGTCAACATTCAAACATTTGGGTATCTTTTTTGCAGAAATTTTTCCCATGTCCAAATTGACGTGAATTATATGATGAACGCGTTTGTATAAAATCTTCAGTGCTTCAGATATCCGTTTTAGCCCAATTCGACGGTCTGATAAAATCATGTCATGAACTGCATCGATATTTTCGGGGACTAACACAGAAAATGGCCTTCCCGATCGGTGATCATCTTCAATGGAGAATTTACCTCTTTTGAAGCTTGCAGTCCAATTTTTCACGGTCGCATACGAAGGACATTGATCACCAAGGGTATTAGGTATATCTTCGTAAATCTGCTTACCTCTTGACCCTTTTAAATACAGGTACCTACTTGATGGTTCGATACTCCAATTTTTCGATTTTTACAATTTCGGTGGACATCTTTTTTTTTAATTTATTGCGTAACTCTGGTTTACTTTTTTGACGTCGAACTCTACACTGACACTTTTAATAAGTTATTGTTCGTTGATATGGTATCGCAATATTTTGTTTATGCATGGAACTGGTCTAGGCTAACTAGATATCAATACATCCTCGTATGTACAATAATTGTGATCCCATCTTTTCTCACATCCCAGATAAAAATCCAGAAAAAATTTTCCAACTTTCGGTAACAATAACTTTAACTTTTCCGAATTTCGCAATCCCTAATAACCAACGCGTTGTAATTTCACCGGCTACGAATGTGTGTCCCTTAAATGCCTTAACCAATGAAACTGCCCCCGCAGTCAGCGGTTTGTTGATCAACGAAACGATTCAAGCGCCACTCAAATGAATCAAATGATAAATATCACGAACCAACCAATCTGAAAACCCAATCTCTCAAAACAATAAGCCTAAAACGATTCTTATAAATCAAAATTAAGTCAAGGCGGCATTAAGCCTCCGACAAACGGAAGATCTAAATCTCACCTAATTTGGTTAGAAGCAGTAATATCGTAACGTCAGGAACAGAAGTCAAGCAGTGGTAACGAGCTACCTTACACAGAGGTACCGACAACTATAAAAAGCCATATTTCAGTTATACATTTTCAACTCATCATGCTCGTCTGGAAGATGCATCCGAAGCGATAATTTCACTTACCTAGCAAGCTGAAGACCAGATACCATCCTCTAATTATAAAATCAGATAGAACTCGACTTCAGCCTGATGGATGGTAGTCGCGTGTAATTTAACTACTGCTTTTATCCTTAGTATAAATCAAAACGGAACAACTACGCGGTTGAAAGTCATTCTGAACGCAACCGTTGGGATATATTGGTCTAATTTATTGGCCGGCTTTGGTTTGGACAATCGGATCAGGATTGTCCTAGAGAGATTCTATTTAATTAAATTTAAAGACGAAATTATGGGAAGTTTCAAGTTGCCTTTCCTTGGCTAATGTCCGTTTTCCCACATATTTCCTTAAATATTTAATTTCAGCTTGAAAACAGCGTGAGTCTTGTACTCGTAGGGGAAGTATGTACAAAATGACATAGGGTTTTATTTCAGAGGCATAAGCATTAGTAGTGAATCACAGTAATGTCATATTCTACAACTATGATCTTTGGTCCTTTCTTCACAAAATCTAATCAACCTTTATGAAATAAAAGTACCAAAAACTAAAATATTCCTAGATAAATTGGAATGAACGAAATTCATTTTGTCCGCATGCTATGGACAAAATGACATACCGGCAATAGGCAACTGTATTTTTCTACTTATAGTTACAAAACTACTGACAAAGTTCACCAATGAAACGCTTGGTTCTTCTAGGATCAGCACAAGATGCGAGAGCCCAATGCAAAACCAATGCATGCATCGTAACCAGTCTTTTCCAGTGCTAATCCTGGAGAAGACTGGTTTTTTCCCGATCTGAATCGGGAAAAAAAGTCATAACAATAGACAGTTGGAAAATCGTCTTCATCATCTCGAAAGTTGCTAGAAACATTTTCTTCTTCATTGTCTTCTTCAAATAATGCCCTAGGGACGTGTCTCCTTTTCTTTGGAGGAGGTATGGGCTCATTTTTGGATTTGATTGCAATCATATTAGGTGTAGAAGTTGAAACTAAGTATACGTTTATCGTGTCTTCGGCTCACGTTTGCCTTGTCCACTTATGAATCGTCCATAAGGGATTGGAGGAACCTCTTCATAGGATCATCAATGCATATTAATCCATTAAGATGCATTGCCTTTATTAGCCGCAGATGAATATTTGGTTATGAATATGTTTAGACAAGTCCTGGCTCTTTGTTTGGTGATGGAGCCTGGGATGAATGGTCTCGGTGTTGTCCGGTAGATACAATTAATTCAGCTGAAATACCTATGTCATTTGTCCGTTCACTGTATGGGTCATTTTGTTCATAAAGCGTTATAAAACTAGAAATATATCGAATTGATACAAAATGTATATTTAACATAAAAAAAGCTTCGTGCATACAATGCAACTTCCTTTTTTCCTAATATTCAACTGTGAACACTTTTCCATATTTTTCTCGATAATTCAAAAATATCGAACTAAAAAACTCTTTTTCAAAGTGTTTTGATCGATTTGAGTTACCTAGTCTAGAATGGTTCTTCTGAATACGGTAACGGCTTCACATTTGACAATCGGATAAACTTGGATTATTGGCAGCTGTGCCAGGCGAGAAAGTATTCAATACCTATGTTCGGCGAGATGATGTAAATAATAAAAAGGTTTATTATTATTATTGATGAATTTAAATGGAATACGTTCGTGTATCAGACATTTAGGGTGGAAAATATATACGATGAAATTCTCTGCTTTATATCGAAGGGTTACTGAAGAAATCTATATAGAAATCTCCTAATACGGTACTAGTACAATAAATCGCGTATTGTATCCATCAGATCGACAGAGCCTTGTAGATTATTATCAGTAGACCTTCGGGTTCAAAGCTGGAGTCTTAATCAACTGCTTGCTCACTGCAGAACACAGGACCTATTGTGTATTTGTTAGGCCCTACGAAAGGAGTTTGGGGAATAATAAATTCATTTCCTGGTTCTCGTTGTACTTGATGAAGGGCTGGGAGAAATAAATTCATCAGAAGTAAACAAGATGAATAATATGAATGAGGAAATTTACGACTGGATAATTCCAGAGTTCTGATTCCAAAGCTTGTAAATTGTTAACATTAAACAGTAACAGAAGGGATCATCAAAGTTTGCCAATGAGCTTGTATAACACCCTGTTTATATCACCTTGACGCAGCAATTTTTAGAGTGACAAATTTGCAGAAATCACCGATGAGATTTGAATTATTTCTGGCTGATTCTTAGGCAGTTCTTATTTCAAAATCAGTACGAACATTCCGTTCATACGTAAATCAATAGTTATATCAATCGGATCGGATATTCAAAAGACTCTCCTTGCATTCCAAATGACGCTTTCATATTTGAAAATTCATAAAATGTAATTCTCCAACATTAGATCCTTTGTTTGTAGCTCTAATCACGTATTCAAATAGTTCGGATGTGCTGTATTATCAATTGTATCTGCATTGTAATGAATGGTAATGATGACTACGTACCTCTATGTACGCAGCATCAATGTAGATATCGAAATTCGAATTGATATTCCAATTTAGTTCATGATGTCCTTGCTAGAGACCATTATGACACACATACTAGAGGCGCATCAATAATAATTCAGTCAAGCTCAGAAGTATAAACGCTATTTACTGTTATGGTTATGTTTAATCTCCAAATAGTAGTGAATATTTGATACGTCTTAACCAGTATTCGGTGATGAATTATCTTTAAAGGGTTTTTTATTTAAATTTTCTCTTTTTGGGCCCCTCCCCCCTACTTAGTTACAGTCCTTTTACGAAAAAAGATTTTGATTCCTCACGAGAATAGTGAACAGAATAAAATTAAGCAGATATTTTATTCGAGCTAAAAAGAACTCAAGGTAATTTTTGCTGGTGTTCCTCTATGATTGCGAAAGATAGAAGAAGCCACCCCTAAACCTTGTTTCCATATCCATTTTCGCAATAAAAAAATTTATTTTGGATAGCTTGGTCCATTCCTTAAAAGTAATCTCCTCTGTAATTTCTTGCTCAAGTCCACAGTTTTTGAAAAAAAAATGTATCAACAGATAAAATGCTTGAGTCGTAGGATCTGGAATTATCCATCCATTAGGGGGATGTCAAGTTGAAATTTTTATTGAGAACTGGTACAAATATTAAATGAATGTAACAAAACAAAAAATTTTAAACTTTCCACGAATAAAATATCATATTAAATAGGTAGAAAGTACACGCCGAAAGGCAAAATGCAATACAGCCTCTACGACTCAGACGTACTATCTGTTGATATTTTATTTTCTTCCTCAAAAACTGTGAACTTTAGCAATAAATTCCAAGAGTCCTTATTTGTTGGGGATAGATAAAGCCATCTAAAATCATTTTTTTTTATTAGGTGGGATTTACGGAAATTTAGATGGTTCTAGTTACGCTGGTTACGTTACCTTGAAATTAAAATTTAAAAAATGTGGTAGGTCCAATCTATATGAGTTTATATTTTTATTTGTTTCTCATTTGTAAACGTCAGTTTCCAAAAACACAATATTAATCAAGAAAGTTTATTTTATCAAGTCACTAACTTGTAAAACTGACAGTTAACTTGCAAAATTTTTACAAGTTAGTAGTATTATTTACATTAGAAAATTTTGTTTTATCGTCATATATGTTGAAAATCATGGTTCAATTGTTATTTCCAGTAACACAGATTTTTGATGATGAAAGAGTTGATACTGATGATGATGAACCATCTGTTGACTCAGAAACTGCTGAACCCGAGGACTGCAGAACATTTGTACTCTCCTTACTACCAAATAATTTGCTAGACATTTCGATTTTTTTGTTGACCGAATCATCGACATAACTCATCGCAATTTCGGTGCTCTTCCACCCTCCTGCACGCTTTAGTGCTAAAATATCTTCACCCGAATCCGCAACCATAGTGGCTTCAGTTCTGCGAAAAGAGTGGCCGGTGTATAACTCTGGGTCTTTTAAACCTAAATATTTCGCTATTTGCTTTGGGACACCACCAATAGCGTGCTGGCCAGCATTTAGGGAAATGCACTTTCCATGTCGGTATGTCAAAAAAAATCTTAGGCTTTCTGTTCCAGGAGGCCGAAGATTTACATATTTTCTAAATAACATGCAGGGCTTAAAGCTGCAGCCATCATCGGTTATGGTGAATCTTTTTGTTGTTAAATTTTTTGTTTGCCGCAATGTCACAATAACGTATTTTCCCATATCTTCCACATCATTCATGTTTAAGGAGAGAATTTCGTCACATCAACAACATCCAAAAATCCCAAATATTGTTACAATTTTCGCCAGCAACCACTGGTCATCAGGAGCAATGAGCATGTAAAAGAAATTGTTCAGCCTCTTCTTTACTTAATCTTAATACCTTGGCCTTTATTGGCGTATAACGCTCATTTTTTCGTTTCAGAAACGCTATTACCACAGAATAGTTAGGTATTCTATGCTATTACCTTTTGAAATCTGCAAATGACAACTAAACGTCATATTTTTCAATAAATTTTTTAAGGAAAACAAACCTGCGAACAGGGGCATTTTCTTTCATTTCCAAGCAGCTTTTCAGCATAGACCATTTTGCCCATAAAGTATTAGGGCTGAATCTAGCTGATAGTTGATTCAAGTAGACCAACAAAACATCTTCAGTTACCCCAATCACACTATTTTTGTTTTGCCACTTTTTGAAGACGTCGTATTCTCACTCGTACCTTGAAGCTGATTTTGCAGGTAATAAACTTGAAGCTACACTGCTGGCTGCCTCAATAATTTCTTTTGGTACATTCATTTTCGCTTTCGCCAAAACAAATGTAAAGAAAAATAAACAGACATGTTCATGGCAACGCTTCCATAACTTACGACATTTGCGACAAATTATTAAAAATTTTTGGAATCTATCTAACCTTTTTACAAATGAGAAACAAATAAAATATAAAACAATACACGCAAGGTAACAGGTTTTACTGGCTCAAGGAGGTAACTGACTCGCCTGCGGCTCGTCAGTTATATCCTCCATTCGCCAGTAAAAACCCTCTTACCTTGCTAGTAATGTTATATACTATTGCCAGTTCAAATCAAAACGAATATTCGACATATTTTTTCATATTTCTCAAATGGTTTCTGGTTTCTCTGAAGCTGGGGCATAATCAAAAGCACGTGAAATGGTTTTACGTCGCTCGAACACAAGCAATTTAACCCTCCGCATAGCGTGAAAATCGGACATTCATCGCAAGCTCCTCCTGAGGTCAACAGTTGAGGATGTTGCGAGTATTTATAGCACAGAACAAAAGGAATGAGAATTTTCGTATGGCCCAACATGAGAACTTTCCTCCAGTTACCGAGAACGGAACAATGTCGCTCGACATCAACCACGCATTTATATGCGCCGGAGCAACTAGCAGAAGGAATCTATCCGAGGGTCGTATAAGGAAACTGAATAATAAAATGCATTATCGACAAACAATCGAATTATACAATGGCTTTGAAAAACAAGTCAGGAAATTTGATGTTCTAATATGGTAGGATGAGAGGAACAATGGGCTCCGTCTGAAACGGAGAGGAGTTCTTACCATGGGTTGGGGGATCTTTGGTTAAAACGGTCAGCGGACATATGATTCGTTACCTGTAAAGAAAAAGAAAATTAGTGTACTGAAACATTGGACGGAACATTGCGAGATTGTAAAAAGGGAGAATAATATAAGAATGTGATGCTCATAAATACATCCTTCAGGACGAGCAGAGTTAATGATATACAGGGCGCTTCAATAGTTCGTTATTCTTCTATAATTGCCGAACCAGATATCTTGAAAATTTCGTTCGAAAACAGGATTTTGGTATTACTATTGCTGCATCTCAAGAAGCTATTTCCAGAAAAAGATATCCAACAAATGGGTAATTTTTTGAATGATTGCCCTATATATTTTACTGTATATTCAAAGATGAAAGTTGAAGAAATGAAAAAATTTCACAGTTCAAAAATTTTTTGTAGCTCAATTGTTCAAAATTTAAAGGATATCTGGAATGTTATTTGATATTTTTCAATGAAGAATGAGTTAATGAATCAGCGTCTCTATTAAAAAGCAGATTTTTATAAATATCCTTCTAACGGTACAGATCTTTTTAGGAGGAAACTGGAAAAAGCTGAGCGCACTGACCTAGACCTAAAACTTGCAGAAACAAGGCGTGACATGAATTTGATACCAATTCTTGGTTATTGATAGAGTCATCATACTTCAATTCTGGAAAGTGGAAGATTTTTTTCAGTTCTTTGCAACTTGCATAGAAATGCACCTTAAATTCGTTTTTTGCGAAATCCTCTACACTATCGAAAATCATTTCAAGAAAATGATTGTGCGGAAAAAAACGACAAATTGTTAGTACCTATTCATGAAAATTTCGTAATTTATTATAATGTTGATTGAAGTGTAGTAGGTACTCACATAAAATTCATCAAATTTGAATGAAAACTTCCTCAGAATACGGCTTTCAATCAATTCGAAATGAAGGAAATTATATTCTCGCTTGCCACAATATCACATTTTCATCAACACAAACATTTAGGCAAATTATTCAACCGAAACATAACCCCCAGTCTGGCGGGAAAATGGAGTTTTAGCAAAACCTTCCGAACCATATTTTAATTTCGTGATGAATATTCAATTAATTCACCCAGTTGCCTGCAGGCACGGCAGGTTTCCCTCAGGACTGGGAATGATTAATACAAGGAATACATCGATTTATCTGGAGCATATCTGGGAGATAGACAACCTTTTCCGATGCCACCATCCGATTCTAAACTAACCTAACCAGGTTTTTTCCAAATATTTGATGTTAGCGTCATTTTTCTGGTTATACACAGTGACCATATTTTTAATGGGATTGTATTGGTATCTTTTAAATCATAAGAGTAAGAAGGTCGGTCAAATGGAGAAAAAGTTGCAGTTCAAACAAATCTAGATTATCAGGGCCAGATATAGAGATATCATAAGAAAACAGAATTCTGTCATTTTGATTTTTCTTTTTTTCCCACTTTATTTCAAATATTATCAAAAAATGTTACAGGAATTTTTTATTCGACAGTAAATTATCCTCGAATTGACATAATCAGATTTCGTATACAACGTTTCGTACTCTCTGGGTCTCTACGTCATTTTTTTCAATACGGACCTGCATATTTTATGACACTTTTCGAAATATTCTTTAACGCTGAATTCAACGGTCATACAATGCCATTTCTTGTTATGGTTTTTTTACCCACGGCCTACTACTTGAAAATACATAATACATTCAATAAACCCAGAGTTGTGTGTATGTGAGAAAAAACATGTCTATCAATGTTCTTATCGAAATGTATTGCACGTTGTTAATTGAACTAAAGGTGAATGTGATACAGATCCGACACGAAGAAATTTGTATATGGGTCAAAATCACCTGAAAAACAACTTCTATGACATTGTATGATATATCATTGAATTCAGCGTTAAAAAAAGCGTCATAAAATATGAAGGTCCGAATTTAAAAGAAGAAAAATCAAAATCACAGAATTTACTTTTTTTATGATATCTCAATAACCAGCCCTGATAATCTCGATTTGTTTTAACTGCTTGACAATGCTTCTATAAATAAACTTTTTCTCCATATGACCGACCTTCTAACTCTTATGGTTTAAAAGTTACCAATACCGTTCATCTTTTAAGGCTATCAACGAATCAAGCCATTTTTGATGTCTTTATATGAGTGGAACTGCTGAAGAGCCAGACTAGTGCCATCGACCGGAACAAGTTCTAATAATCTGACGGCGCCATACCTGGAGAATATGGCGAATGGGGTAGGACGTCCATTTCTTCCTGTTTTCAGCGTACACTATCCATCTTATTCAGATCAACTATTGATGAAGCGCATACCCTGTATATGCATACCAGAAACGGAGGTGAATTTCGCGGTTCGATTTGATTCTACGCAGGAAAATCATAGTGATCTACCGATTTGCTTGGCGCGTGGAGAAATTTTAATACAGGGTCTTTCACGAGGAACCTCACCCATATTTATACGGGAAACTACTGAACGTATTGCTGATGAAATCTAAAATATTTTCAAGGCATGAGCACCTCCGGTTTTTCCGGAAATGACGTCAACTTCCGTTTTTCAAATTAGAACACCATTTTTTTATTGCAGAAATAGATTCCTTAGAAAATTTCAAGTTATTTTGATGTAACATTTTTCAGTTTTGGTTGGAAAATTCTCTCTGAGCGGGAAAATTCGAAAATAGAGCTCCGCTGAAACAAGAATAACTTCGAGGTTTTTGAATGGAAAATTTTCATTTTTGGGATTTTTCAAGATGTAAGATTGATGTATCCACTTTAAGAATCGAAATCGCGATTCATGATACAGGGGGTGAAAAAATCGCTTTCAAAGTTAGGGATGACAAAATCGTGAAAAATCAATTTTTTCAAATTAGAACCCCATTTTTTTATGGCAGATATTGAATCTACGTAAAAAAATAATGTGAGTGTATGCATCACACCCTTGCCCTAAAATGGATATTTTCTGAGTTAATATCCACTTTAGGGCAAGGGTGTGATGCATACACTCACATTATTTTTTAACGTGAATTCAATATCTGCCATAAAAAAATGGTGTTCTAATTTGAAAAACGGAAGTTGACGTCATTTCCGGAAAAACCGGAGGTGCTCATCCCTTGAAAATATTTTAGATTTCATCAGCATCGTTAAATACTTATAAGTGCTGAATTTCATGAAAATACGTTCAGTAGTTTCCCGTATAAATATGGGTGAGGTTCCTCGTGAAAGACCCTGTATATCCCGATATTTCCAGTACAGAAATTCCACTGGGATACCTCCCCAGAATGGCGGTCTGTTCATTTGCGTGGGAGTATGTTTACGATCGCCACTCGCGTCGCCATCTAGATTTCTACTATGTATGGTCGCGATAATTGCGAGTTCGGAAAGTACACCCGTGCATTAAAATGCGTTATCTCCAGCATTTCCTACGCTCAATTAGCGAAATATTTCTTGTTTCGATTTGGCGTCGTTAATCAATCCCCCGAAGTATGTTATTATCAGATCGTATTATAATTATACCGAGGTGCGTTTCTTCCATGTACGGAATTTAGAGCCGTTTAAAATTGAATTCAAAGCGATGGCTGTACTGGCGCCAAGAACTGTCTCGTAAATTGGGATTCATTTTTATTCGCGCGCAACTGATTGAGATGTACTAATTGTTATTATCATTTCGGGCGATACGACCACTGGTAGATGAATTCGAGGTATTTTTTTAGGTTCGATTGTTTGGAAATTGTAACAGTTTTTACCTAATGCCAGAGTTTTTTGCATTTCACACCCAAATAAATTCAGAAGTAGATGGAAGTTCAACCCAACAAATCTTCAAATTGATCCATTTTCAAAATCATCAGAACTAAGCTGGGTAACTGTACTACTACGTAATCAAAATCTAGTAGAAATTTTTGCAACGTTGTGACGTTGTTTGAATTTTATAACAAATAAACTCTCGATCAAAATGAATAGTCCTTTAGACTGAAATGCAATTATTCATTTGTGCGTGAATGTCAGAAATGACAGAAATGAGTTTTTGTTTCTACAAATAATATTGTGAATTCCTCGCATTACATACAGAGTGTAACAGCCAAATGGAATAAATTCGATAACGAATAAATGAGGGCGTGTTGGGAAAAACGCTCGGACACGTCGATTTGTAATTTTAAATGCGCATATTTTTCAAGAAAATAATATTATATAGGGTGTTCCATGTGACCGTGGCCAACCCCAACTTTCTTATTTCAAATGCAACCCCCTGTATATTATTTATTTTTTGGATTCTTCAGAGAATTCTAGACACAATTCATGCACAATGTCCTATACCTATCTTTAACTATTTCGGAAGTATTAAGTGTTTTCAGATTTATTGCAAAAATCAACGTTTTAAATAAAAATTATTTTATTTCACAAATTCGGTACATTACACTTAAAACCTAATAAGTAATACTGATTATTTCTTAATTATTCAAAAAAAAACAAAAAAAAACATTAATGTCAATGTAGGAAATGTTCAAAATGCTCGCCGCGAACGTTTTGGCAACATGCTAATCTGGTGTAGAATTGTCTTCTGTTACTCAACATTTCAGGCGTTTTTGCTTACTTTCTTCATATCAAGAGGTGAATGGGAAATAAGTATTGAGTCTAATGTATTGTGAAATAAAATAATTTTCATTTAAAATGTTAATTTTTGTAAAAAATCTGAAAACACTTAATATTTCCGAAAAAGTTGATGATAGGTATAGGACATTGTACATGAATTATGTCTAGAATTTTCTGAAGAATCCAAAGAATAAATAATATACAGGGGGTTGCATTTGAAATAAAAAACTTGGTATTGGCCACGGTCGCATGGAACACCCTATATAATTTTATTTTCTTGAAAAATATGCGCATTTAAAATTACCAATCGACGTGTCCGAGCGTTTTTCCTAACACCCCCTCATTTATTCGTTATCGAATTTATTACATTTGGCTGTTACACTCTGTATACTAAAGTATCGGGATGTTTGCAAAACGGCTCGGTCGTTTTTGCCTCAGATAATGGATGGGCACGTTATGGCAGCACCGTTTTTCGAATCTGGGGCCTGTTCATTCATTAATTCTGTACGTTTTAATTCTGTGTTTTAATGGTGACGTTTTTAACATTGTTGTCAACGCGATATCGCGTTTCATCGTGTGGGAAAAGCGAGATTTGGATTTATTTCTGAATATTATCAGCAAAATACGTTGAAAAATGGTTCGTAAGTGTCTTGTTTGTGATAAATGCGACTATTTGGAGCCTAATCTGAGTAAACACAGATATGTTCAACTTCCAGCATTCTATTTCTAAGTGACAGTGGCGTTGATTCTTCGATTTTTAGAATTTCACTTTTCAGATTTCCTTCTGATATTGAGAGGAGGAACATTCGGATATCAATTTTGAATGTAACTGACTTCTGTTTCATTGTTCGAAACATTGTATGAAGTCGCCAAAGAGAGTTCATTCACTTGTAATTTTATTTTTATTCCTCAATAACCTTAATACCACGCCACTTTCGAAGTTACATTCTGCAATGTTGCCACGGCAGTATGAAATGATGTTCCTATCCTGCATGCTATCTTCGTTCCTCTCATTGAAAACTGAATAATTTTGGCTTCACCAATTCTCGAATTTATGAATGAGATGCTGTGTCCTCTATAATTCATCTTGATAAACTCGAATTTTATGGAAATTCAATTCGACCGCATAAATGTTAATAATCAGCGAATACCAAATAATTTGAATGTTTGAAAACATCTAGACATCTTACAAATAATTATGGAAATTATCAATGTCATCAAATTGTCAAAATACAAAATGTTGTCGACAGAATGAAATAGTTGACTATATTGCATTTGCTTTCGAGCAATTGAGCAAATATTTCATAAGAATCCTTGATTTAAAAAAAATTGTGTCAGAAGTGGGATTCGAACCCACGCCCTCAGAGAGGACCAGAACGCCCGTATTCCTGTAGAACAGGCAAGTTTCCTTGAGTCTGGCGCCTTAGACCGCTCGGCCATCCTGACAATGTTAACTTCATCGTTTTACAGGAATTCGTCGGGATTTTTTTTCGATTTATTTTCTGAGCATTATTCTATGAGTGCTCTGAGCGTCTGAACAAAACTCGAAACTGAAAAATCGAAAAATATGAAACCGAATAATTCTTTACTTATGAATGGCTACATGGACGATTTTGGTATCAAAATGTAGGTTTTCGAGGTCGCTCCATTCAATAAAAGATATTCCAGAGCACTAACTAGCATAGTTTAGATTTTCACCTGTCAAATGGCATATTTCGAAAAATTGCAAATTTCAAACTCTCATATCTTCCGTTCCTATCATCTCCGCCAAAAATTATTTATATCACATGGATCAGCATACCTCAATGTATCACTGTGCAAAATATGAGCGATTTGAAAAATCTCAAATTTTTGGTGAAAAATGCCATAGGGGTAAGACCCCCCAAAAACACCATATTTGTCATCACCAAGGAATCCCTGGCGAATCCAAAGTCGTTTTTCGAAAGTGAAGATCTACTACCCATTCGAATCATGCAGAATACACATTAGACTGATCAGTATCGCCTATACTTTGAGTGCTCTGAGCGTCTGAACAAAACTCGAAACTGAAAAATCGAAAAATATAAAACCGAATAATTCGTTACTTATGAGGGCTACATGGACGATTTTGGTATCAAAATGTAGGTTTTCGAGGTCGCTCCATTCAATAAAAGATATTCCAGAGTCCTAACTAGTATAGTTTAGATTTTCACCTGTCAAATGGCATTTTTCGAAAAATTGCAAATTTCAAACTCTCATATCTTCCGTTCCTATCATCTCCGCCAAAAATTATTTATATCATATGGATCAGCATACCTCAATGTATCACTGTGCAAAATATGAGCGATTTGAAAAATCTCAAATTTTTGGTGAAAAATGCCAAAGGGGTAAGACCCCCCAAAAACACCATATTTGTCATCACCAAGGAATCCCTGGCGAATCCAAAGTCGTTTTTCGAACGTGAAGATCTACTACCCATTCGAATCATGCAGAATACCCATTAGACTGATCAGTATCGCCTATACTTTGAGTGCTCTGAGCGTCTGAACAAAACTCGAAACTGAAAAATCGAAAAATATAAAACCGAATAATTCGTTACTTATGAGGGCTACATGGACGATTTTGGTATCAAAATGTGGGTTTTCGAGGTCGCTCCATTCAATAAAAGATATTCCAGAGCCCTAACTAGCATAGTTTAGATTTTCACCTGTCAAATGGTATTTTTCGAAAAATTGCAAATTTCAAACTCTCATATCTTCCGTTCCTATCATCTCCGCCAAAAATTATTTATATCACATGGATCAGCATACCTCAATGTATCACTGTGCAAAATATGAGCGATTTGAAAAATCTCAAATTTTTGGTGAAAAATGCCAAGGCTAAGACCCCCCAAAAACAGCATATTTGTCATCACCAAGGAATCCCTGGCGAATCCAAAGTCGTTTTTCGAACGTGAAGATCTACTACCCTTTCGAATCATGCAGAATACCCATTAGACTGATCAGTATCGCCTATACTTTGAGTGCTCTGAGCGTCTGAACAAAACTCGAAACTGAAAAATCGAAAAATATAAAACCGAATAATTCGTTACTTATGAGAGCTACGTGGAAGATTTTGGTATCAAAATGTAGGTTTTCGAGGTCGCTCCATTCAATAAAAGATATTCCAGAGCCCTAACTAGCATAGTTTAGATTTTCACATGTCAAATGGCATTTTTTTGAAAAATTGCAAATTTCAAACTCTCATATCTTCCGTTCCTATCATCTCCGCCAAAAATTATTTATATCATATGGATCAGCATACCTCAATGTATCACTGTGCAAAATATGAGCGATTTGAAAAATCTCAAATTTTTGGTGAAAAATGCCAAAGGGCTAAGACCCCCCAAAAACACCATATTTGTCATCACCAAGGAATCCCTGGCGAATCCAAAGTCGTTTTTCGAACGTGAAGATCTACTACCCTTTCGAATCATGCAGAATACCCATTAGACTGATCAGTATCGCCTATACTTTGAGTGCTCTGAGCGTCTGAACAAAACTCGAAACTGAAAAATCCAAAATATAAAACCGAATAATTCGTTACTTATGAGAGCTACGTGGAAGATTTTGGTATCAAAATGTAGGTTTTCGAGGTCGCTCCATTCAATAAAAGATATTCCAGAGCCCTAACTAGCATAGTTTAGATTTTCACATGTCAAATGGCATTTTTTTGAAAAATTGCAAATTTCAAACTCTCATATCTTCCGTTCCTATCATCTCCGCCAAAAATTATTTATATCATATGGATCAGCATACCTCAATGTATCACTGTGCAAAATATGAGCGATTTGAAAAATCTCAAATTTTTGGTGAAAAATGCCAAAGGGGTAAGACCCCCCAAAAACACCATATTTGTCATCACCAAGGAATACCTGGCGAATCCAAAGTCGTTTTTCAAAAGTGAAGATCTACTACCCATTCGAATCATGCAGAATACCCATTAGACTGATCAGTATCGCCTATACTTTGAGTGCTCTGAGCGTCTGAACAAAACTCGAAACTGAAAAATCGAAAAATATAAAACCGAATAATTCGTTACTTATGAGAGCTACGTGGAAGATTTTGGTATCGAAATGTAGGTTTTCGAGGTCGCTCCATTCAATAAAAGATATTCCAGAGCGCTAACTAGCATAGTTTAGATTTTCACCTGTCAAATAGCATTTTTCGAAAAATTGCAAATTTCAAACTCTCATATCTTCCGTTCCTATCATCTCCGCCAAAAATTATTTATATCACATGGATCAGCATACCTCAATGTATCACTGTGCAAAATATGAGCGATTTGAAAAATCTCAAATTTTTGGTGAAAAATGCCAAAGGGGTAAGACCCCCCAAAAACACCAAGGAATCCGTGGCGAATCCAAAGTCGTTTTTCGAACGTGAAGATCTACTACCCATTCGAATCATGCAGAATACCCATTAGACTGATCAGTATCCCTGGCGAATCCAAAGTCGTTTTTCGAACGTGAAGATCTACTACCCTTTCGAATCATGCAGAATACCCCTTAGACTGATCAGTATCGCCTATACTTTGAGTGCTCTGAGCGTCTGAACAAAACTCGAAACTGAAAAATCGAAAAATATAAAACCGAATAATTCGTTACTTATGAGGGCTACATGGACGATTTTGGTATCAAAATGTAGGTTTTCGAGGTCGCTTCATTCAATAAAAGATATTCCAGAGCCCTAACTAGCATAGTTTAGATTTTCACATGTCAAATGGCATTTTTTTGAAAAATTGCAAATTTCAAACTCTCATATCTTCCGTTCCTATCATCTCCGCCAAAAATTATTTATATCATATGGATCAGCATACCTCAATGTATCACTGTGCAAAATATGAGCGATTTGAAAAATCTCAAATTTTTGGTGAAAAATGCCAAAGGGGTAAGACCCCCCAAAAACACCATATTTGTCATCACCAAGGAATCCCTGGCAAATCCAAAGTCGTTTTTCGAACGTGAAGATCTACTACCCATTCGAATCATGCAGAATACCCATTAGACTGATCAGTATCGCCTATACTTTGAGTGCTCTGAGCGTCTGAACAAAACTCGAAACTGAAAAATCGAAAAATATAAAACCGAATAATTCGTTACTTATGAGAGCTAGGTGGAAGATTTTGGTATCAAAATGTAGGTTTTCGAGGTCGCTCCATTCAATTAAAGATATTCCAGAGCCCTAACTAGCATAGTTTAGATTTTCACCTGTCAAATAGCATTTTTCGAAAAATTGCAAATTTCAAACTCTCATATCTTCCGTTCCTATCATCTCCGCCAAAAATTATTTATATCACATGGATCAGCATACCTCAATGTCACTGTGCAAAATATGAGCGATTTGAAAGATATCAAATTTTTGGTGAAAAATGCCAAAGGGGTAAGACCCCCCAAAAACACCATATTTGTCATCACCAAGGAATCCCTGGCAAATCCAAAGTCGTTTTTCGAACGTGAAGATCTACTACCCATTCGAATCATGCAGAATACCCATTAGACTGATCAGTATCGCCTATACTTTGAGTGCTCTGAGCGTCTGAACAAAACTCGAAACTGAAAAATCGAAAAATATAAAACCGAATAATTCGTTACTTATGAGGGCTACATGGACGATTTTGGTATCAAAATGTAGGTTTTCGAGGTCCCTCCATTCAATAAAAGATATTCTAGAGCCCTAACTAGCATAGTTTAGATTTTCACCTGTCAAATGGCATTTTTCGAAAAATTGCAAATTTCAAACTCTCATATCTTCCGTTCCTATCATCTCCGCCAAAAATTATTTATATCACATGGATCAGCATACCTCAATGTATCACTGTGCAAAATATGAGCGATTTGAAAAATCTCAAATTTTTGGTGAAAAATGCCAAAGGGGTAAGACCCCCCAAAAACACCATATTTGTCATCACCAAGGAATCCGTGGCGAATCCAAAGTCGTTTTTCGAACGTGAAGATCTACTACCCATTCGAATCATGCAGAATACCCATTAGACTGATCAGTATCGCCTATACTTTGAGTGCTCTGAGCGTCTGAACAAAACTCGAAACTGAAAAATCGAAAAATATAAAACCGAATAATTCGTTACTTATGAGAGCTACGTGGAAGATTTTGGTATCAAAATGTAGGTTTTCGAGGTCGCTCCATTCAATAAAAGATATTCCAGAGCCCTAACTAGCATAGTTTAGATTTTCACCTGTCAAATGGCATTTTTCGAAAAATTGCAAATTTCAAACTCTCATATCTTCCGTTCCTATCATCTCCGCCAAAAATTATTTATATCACATGGATCAGCATACCTCAATGTATCACTGTGCAAAATATGAGCGATTTGAAAAATCTCAAATTTTTGGTGAAAAATGCCAAAGGGGTAAGACCCCCCAAAAACACCATATTTGTCATCACCAAGGAATACCTGGCGAATCCAAAGTCGTTTTTCGAAAGTGAAGATTTACTACCCATTCGAATCATGCAGAATACCCATTAGACTGATCAGTATCGCCTATACTTTGAGTGCTCTGAGCGTCTGAACAAAACTCGAAACTGAAAAATCGAAAAATATAAAACCGAATAATTCGTTACTTATGAGAGCTACGTGGAAGATTTTGGTATCAAAATGTAGGTTTTCGAGGTCGCTCCATTCAATAAAAGATATTCCAGAGCCCTAACGAGCATAGTTTAGATTTTCACCTGTCAAATAGCATTTTTCTAAAAATTGCAAATTTCAAACTCTCATATCTTCCGTTCCTATCATCTCCGCCAAAAATTATTTATATCACATGGATCAGCATACCTCAATGTATCACTGTGCAAAATATGAGCGATTTGAAAAATCTCAAATTTTTGGTGAAAAATGCCAAAGGGGTAAGACCCCCCAAAAACACCATATTTGTCATCACCAAGGAATCCGTGGCGAATCCAAAGTCGTTTTTCGAACGTGAAGATCTACTACCCATTCGAATCATGCAGAATACCCATTAGACTGATCAGTATCGCCTATACTTTGAGTGCTCTGAGCGTCTGAACAAAACTCGAAACTGAAAAATCGAAAAATATAAAACCGAATAATTCGTTACTTATGAGAGCTACGTGGAAGATTTTGGTATCAAAATGTAGGTTTTCGAGGTCGCTCCATTCAATAAAAGATATTCCAGAGCCCTAACTAGCATAGTTTAGATTTTCACATGTCAAATGGCATTTTTTTGAAAAATTGCAAATTTCAAACTCTCATATCTTCCGTTCCTATCATCTCCGCCAAAAATTATTTATATCACATGGATCAGCATACCTCAATGTATCACTGTGCAAAATAAGAGCGATTTGAAAAATCTCAAATTTTTGGTGAAAAATGCCAAAGGGGTAAGACCCCCCAAAAACACCAAGGAATCCGTGGCGAATCCAAAGTCGTTTTTCGAACGTGAAGATCTACTACCCATTCGAATCATGCAGAATACCCATTAGACTGATCAGTATCCCTGGCGAATCCAAAGTCGTTTTTCGAACGTGTAGATCTACTACCCTTTCGAATCATGCAGAATACCCCTTAGACTGATCAGTATCGCCTATACTTTGAGTGCTCTGAGCGTCTGAACAAAACTCGAAACTGAAAAATCGAAAAATATAAAACCGAATAATTCGTTACTTATGAGGGCTACATGGACGATTTTGGTATCAAAATGTAGGTTTTCGAGGTCGCTTCATTCAATAAAAGATATTCCAGAGCCCTAACTAGCATAGTTTAGATTTTCACATGTCAAATGGCATTTTTTTGAAAAATTGCAAATTTCAAACTCTCATATCTTCCGTTCCTATCATCTCCGCCAAAAATTATTTATATCATATGGATCAGCATACCTCAATGTATCACTGTGCAAAATATGAGCGATTTGAAAAATCTCAAATTTTTGGTGAAAAATGCCAAAGGGGTAAGACCCCCCAAAAACACCATATTTGTCATCACCGAGGAATCCCTGGCGAATCCAAAGTCGTTTTTCGAACGTGAAGATCTACTACCCATTCGAATCATGCAGAATACCCATTAGACTGATCAGTATCGCCTATACTTTGAGTGCTCTGAGCGTCTGAACAAAACTCGAAACTGAAAAATCGAAAAATATAAAACCGAATAATTCGTTACTTATGAGAGCTAGGTGGAAGATTTTGGTATCAAAATGTAGGTTTTCGAGGTCGCTCCATTCAATAAAAGATATTCCAGAGCCCTAACTAGCATAGTTTAGATTTTCACCTGTCAAATAGCATTTTTCGAAAAATTGCAAATTTCAAACTCTCATATCTTCCGTTCCTATCATCTCCGCCAAAAATTATTTATATCACATGGATCAGCATACCTCAATGTCACTGTGCAAAATATGAGCGATTTGAAAGATCTCAAATTTTTGGTGAAAAATGCCAAAGGGGTAAGACCCCCCAAAAACACCATATTTGTCATCACCAAGGAATCCCTGGCAAATCCAAAGTCGTTTTTCGAACGTGAAGATCTACTACCCATTCGAATCATGCAGAATACCCATTAGACTGATCAGTATCGCCTATACTTTGAGTGCTCTGAGCGTCTGAACAAAACTCGAAACTGAAAAATCGAAAAATATAAAACCGAATAATTCGTTACTTATGAGGGCTACATGGACGATTTTGGTATCAAAATGTAGGTTTTCGAGGTCCCTCCATTCAATAAAAGATATTCTAGAGCCCTAACTAGCATAGTTTAGATTTTCACCTGTCAAATGGCATTTTTCGAAAAATTGCAAATTTCAAACTCTCATATCTTCCGTTCCTATCATCTCCGCCAAAAATTATTTATATCACATGGATCAGCATACCTCAATGTATCACTGTGCAAAATATGAGCGATTTGAAAAATCTCAAATTTTTGGTGAAAAATGCCAAAGGGGTAAGACCCCCCAAAAACACCATATTTGTCATCACCAAGGAATCCGTGGCGAATCCAAAGTCGTTTTTCGAACGTGAAGATCTACTACCCATTCGAATCATGCAGAATACCCATTAGACTGATCAGTATCGCCTATACTTTGAGTGCTCTGAGCGTCTGAACAAAACTCGAAACATGAAAAATCGAAAAATATAAAACCGAATAATTCGTTACTTATGAGAGCTACGTGGAAGATTTTGGTATCAAAATGTAGGTTTTCGAGGTCGCTCCATTCAATAAAAGATATTCCAGAGCCCTAACTAGCATAGTTTAGATTTTCACCTGTCAAATGGCATTTTTCGAAAAATTGCAAATTTCAAACTCTCATATCTTCCGTTCCTATCATCTCCGCCAAAAATTATTTATATCACATGGATCAGCATACCTCAATGTATCACTGTGCAAAATATGAGCGATTTGAAAAATCTCAAATTTTTGGTGAAAAATGCCAAATTGGTAAGACCCCCCAAAAACACCATATTTGTCATCACCAAGGAATACCTGGCGAATCCAAAGTCGTTTTTCGAAAGTGAAGATTTACTACCCATTCGAATCATGCAGAATACCCATTAGACTGATCAGTATCGCCTATACTTTGAGTGCTCTGAGCGTCTGAACAAAACTCGAAACTGAAAAATCGAAAAATATAAAACCGAATAATTCGTTACTTATGAGAGCTACGTGGAAGATTTTGGTATCAAAATGTAGGTTTTCGAGGTCGCTCCATTCAATAAAAGATATTCCAGAGCCCTAACGAGCATAGTTTAGATTTTCACCTGTCAAATAGCATTTTTCGAAAAATTGCAAATTTCAAACTCTCATATCTTCCGTTCCTATCATCTCCGCCAAAAATTATTTATATCACATGGATCAGCATACCTCAATGTATCACTGTGCAAAATATGAGCGATTTGAAAAATCTCAAATTTTTGGTGAAAAATGCCAAAGGGGTAAGACCCCCCAAAAACACCATATTTGTCATCACCAAGGAATCCCTGGCAAATCCGAAGTCGTTTTTCGAACGTGAAGATCTACTACCCATTCGAATCATGCAGAATACCCATTAGACTGATCAGTATCGCCTATACTTTGAGTGCTCTGAGCGTCTGAACAAAACTCGAAACTGAAAAATCGAAAAATATAAAACCGAATAATTCGTTACTTATGAGGGCTACATGGACGATTTTGGTATCAAAATGTAGGTTTTCGAGGTCGCTCCATTCAATAAAAGATATTCCAGAGCCCTAACTAGCATAGTTTAGATTTTCACCTGTCAAATGGCATTTTTCGAAAAATTGCAAATTTCAAACTCTCATATCTTCCGTTCCTATCATCTCCGCCAAAAATTATTTATATCACATGGATCAGCATACCTCAATGTATCACTGTGCAAAATATGAGCGATTTGAAAAATCTCAAATTTTTGGTGAAAAATGTCAAAGGGGTAAGACCCCCCAAAAACACCATATTTGTCATCACCAAGGAATCCCTGGCGAATCCAAAGTCGTTTTTCGAAAGTGAAGATCTACTACCCATTCGAATCATGCAGAATACCCATTAGACTGGTCAGTATCGCCTATACTTTGAAATCTATACTTTACTAAAATGGTAACTCGGTGGACCGGCCCGAGGGAATCTGTCAAAAGTGGGTCAAGAAGAATCTTAAAATCGCAGCGAAGCTGCGATACATTGAGAAAATTTTTATACGGTCGAAAAGAAGAATAATCGATTCATACGTTGGTGAAATTTCGATTCTCTAGGCGAAGTAGAAGTATTTTTAAAAAATTCGCGAAAATCGCGAAAAGGGCCATTTTAAATTCGATAAAACTTTTTTCACAGATATCCTGGCCGTGATGAAAATATACGAATCGAAAGAGGAAAAGTCAATGTAAAATAGCTTGGTATTCATATTTTCCATAATTTCCCCATTTCTTCAGGAAAATTGATCAAACTTTGACATTTGGCCTATAAAATCACCCGAGTTCTACCGATGAGGATAACTACTTAAAAGATAGATCTGCTGGCTCATACTAGTTAAATACTAAATTAGATAGTTTTTGGGCCACAATGATGGTGCCAACGGTACTTCGGATTTGAAAATTTCGTTTTATAATTTCAACACTATGTTAAGAATTCATCATCCTAATTTTTGGAATCACTCAGTACAACATTGACAGAACTGATGAAACGCAACGACCGACAGATCAGGACTCCGGAAGCCAAATTAATAGATCACATTATAGCATTGTACACATACGTTGAAAACTTTTCAGTGACAGCAATCACGAAGGCGATTAGATAACTACTCCAGGAGAGTGATTTATAGTTATTGCAGGTAAAAACACAGCAATTAGCATATTATTGGACTCTTTCGAAGACTAACTTTGAATCACAACATTTCTTGATGGTGATATGTCAGCGTTACTAAATTGTAAATTACAACTGGAAAAAATTCTGTTTAAAACCACATCGTTGCTCTAGTTTTCATGCTTTAGAAATTTCATCTACTTTTTCGAAGTTTATGAATTGGCAAGATTGACCTCAATAAAGTCAGCAGAGCTAACTGCTATCTGGGCAATTATACATTCAATATCATTGTGATGTGTCGATGTGTATTTTATATTTACCAATACAACAAGTAAAAAGTCATTCTTCAAATGAGGGTTTTCATTAACTCTCAGCAAATGGGGTTTTCTTCACATCAGGAAGAATATTGATTGTATTTTTGCTCACCTTCCGCCCAAAATATCATCAGGAACTTAATCAGATTGAAGACCCCTCATGATCAATAAAATAAGATCTCATCATCCTCTCGATCCAACAGAGAAGACGAGCCTAGGGCGCGACCCCACGAACATATTAATGAGTAATGCCACCTTTCCAATTGACCGACCCCAAAGCTCGGCCATGTAGACGATATTGATTCAAAATGTCAGAGGTCGATCGCCACACACCGGAAATCCGTTATGGCACCATGAGATGGAAATTTCGGTAGAAATTACCCACGCCCTTGACACGTGTGTCCCACAGATGACACCTATCCGATTCTTGTCTAAACGGTTTGATGCGATCGGGCAAAGTGTTATGTCCACCTTGTTATTTTTAATAGGCGCTGTAAATAATCGTAATTTGTCTCTCGAAGTTGGACCGTTGGGAATGGACCAAAAAAAAGATGAGTAGCTGAGAAGAAATGATCGTTAATGTCGGAAGGTGATAGTTAAGAGCTTTGTTTATGTTGACCAATTTGTTCATTTATACTCCGATTGATGTTATGTGAATTGGAATGGGAGGAAATTATTGCCACATTTTGACTACTCACAATCTTATTAACAACCTTATTGTATTGTCAGTTTCATTGGTTAACTTAACAGTACAATTTTATACAGTGAGTTGAGTATTAAGAACGTACCAATACAACATTCCATTTAATCCGAGTATCCAACACATTCAAAGATAAACATATAACAGAAGACAAATTTCGCAATTACAGTTCACATCGTGATTTCAACTACTCTCCCGGACAAAAAAAAACAGGACAGAAAAAATCACCGAATTCATTTTGAAATAACTTCTTAAGATGTTCATCGATTTTGATCCTTTTGTTATCCATTTGTAGTCTATTTCATCTTCTTTATCACCTGATGTCGATTCCGCAAGAATTTCAATTGAATTTGATGGTATACTCCATTCACTTTCATAAAGTTGGCCAAGATTTAGGTTTAGCAAGTTTTTTTCAATTAAAACTCACGCAGGTTTAACCAGTAGCGGATTAACCGGTACGCTTAGTACGCTGCAGCGTAGGGCCCCGAGGTCCATAGGGGCCCCCAGAGATCGAATATATTTTTTTTCTAGAATGAAAATTCAGTCTGTAAGTGTGAAAGAAAAAATAGTCAGACTGTACTATATTTTATAAGGAGCTCAGAGGCAACTTGTCAATTATGAATTATTACATTCACATGAAACGCAATTGAATAACAAAAGCCTCAGAGCAAAACTCAGATGTTGGAAAAAACACACCATCCGAGATTCAGCGACCTGTCCCTAATTATCTTGTCTGCCTGCAATAAATTCAGTCAAGGGTGGCGGCCGAATTCCAATATTTACAATTATATCATAATACAATAAATTACGCATACGACATAATATTGGTTCAATACCGGAAAAAGGAAATACAAAATACGATTAACAGAAACTATTTGATTCAACCTGTACCTACTTACGTGTATGTACGACGAAATGACAAACAAAACAAATAATTTCGTTTCAAAAATATGGATGTATATTTAGATATTTATCAATCTAACTATTGCAATTTTTTTTTACTTCCGATTATCTCCGATACTCATTCACTATGTTCAATGATCTGTCCATATTTTACCATTCTTGTTGTATCAATTAGATAATAATTTTTCGTATATTAGCATTATTAGCGATTTAGCGAAGCATCTCAATTCAAGGAATATCTTGAACTCTTGTAACCAAAAAAAATACTAGTTCTTTAGAGATGTTGAAAATAATATATGATAAGGGAATGATAGAAGTATTCTCCAATTTATATTCATTTTGCTTTAAAAATATTTGTAACGCTACCTATTACAAGTTGTGAAGCAGAGCGCTCATTTTCCAAACTGTCATTGATAAAAAATTAATTAAGAACTGTTGATACAGAAAATGGACTGCAGTTTTTGGGAATACTTTCTCTCGAAAGTGATATAACGAGCAGTCTCGATTATAACTATTATAAGCCTGCAATAAAAGAATTTGCTGATATTAAAATAAGAAAAAAAACAATTTTTCTAGTGGAATTTTATTTTGTAGGTAACTGATTTACAGCTTTACGATACTTGTATCTTTTGCGATGATTTTATTTATTCCTTAATCTCGATGCCGCAATAAAATTTGCAGATATGATATTCAAGAGATATTTTGTATTTGAATTTTTGTGATATTTCTCTTTTTTCAAGATTTTTATTCATCTTTTATATTTTGTTTTGATATAGGTACATACCTTGTATTTTCTTAATAAACTTCATGTTTTGTTTTCAAAGAAGTGAGTTTTAATTAAAAAATTCTTTTGAAAAAAATCGAAAATGTTTCAGAGGGGGCCCCAAAAGTATTGAAGGGTAGGGCCCCTGAAATCGTAAATCCGCCACTGGGTTTAACGTCGACTTCATAGTCACTGAATTAAAATTGTGCTTTTTTCAGTATACTTTCCATGCGGATTATAAATTCAGCGTTGCCGCAATGTGAAACCAGGTATATTTTAATGATTCTTGCACATGTGGTCTTCGATAATAAACACCGCACGGGCTTTTAAACAATTAACTTAAAACACTCCAAATTCTTCTCTTTCCTTGCTGAATAATTCAATCTGTCCAAACCACACTCTGGATAAATTCCTGCCGTTGCACCTGTGCATTAGATTCTGTCCGTTCCAGCCATTTTCATCCCCTTTTATAGGCCACTGACCCCACCGTAGCCAGGGGGCAACAGACAAATTACATACCGTCAATTCGAAGCTTATGTATTTTATACCCCTATCCTGGGGGAGGACCCATACCTATACCTACGTTTGCTGTAGTTAAATTTACTCTAGAAAAGTAAACAGCATTGGTTTCGTCATAAGGGGGGAAGAAATAAATTCGGTGGTTTAATATATAAGGTGTTAGGTAAACATGCTGCAAAAATTGAAGAGGTTATCCTTGGAATATTTAGAGGAAATTTTATCTTTTGATTATTTTTATGAAAGCGCTTCGTTTCGAAGAGATAAGACGAAACAAATCTTCAACAAATAACAATTCATTACTCACAATTCCAACCCAATCGCTCAACGAGAACTGATGTTGGAACTGATCTTCTCAAATCTCATGTGGATTTTCGTCAGCCCACAACGGTTATTGTTCTTGATTCAAAAATAAAATTTCATTCAAAGTTATTCCGGGGAGTGTAAAATTTTCCTGAATCTGCAGACATAAAAGAGCAAAACCCGTTTTTCTTCATTTAATTCGAATGAACTGAATTCGATCATCTGACTCCCTGTGGAGCCGATGAAAAATCACAAGACAATCGAATTTTTACTCCTGCGGTAGATTGCGAAAATCGAAAAAAGACGAAGAAATAATGGACAACCTCAGCGGGATTGGTGTTGAAACGTTTTCCGCACGGCGAATATCTCCAGGATAAAATGATTTAGGGTGCCTCGTGAGAACAAGAGAGTACACTCTTGGTAATTAGTCTGCGGACACAGAGGATTGGCTGAAGTTGAGACGGCGGATTTTCTTGCAAAACGTTTAGGTTTTAGCACTTGAGAAAATTGAGTGGAGGTAGCTCAGGTGTGCTAATGAACTTTCAAGGATGACTGAGGCGTAAACATTTTTGGGACTGCAAAAGGAAGGAAATAATAAAATTCTGCACCTCGTAGGTAGCAGCAGCTGATTCACCCTTTGAAATGCACATATTGGACACGAAAATACCAGTATACAGATGCTCTGATGCATCGTTTTCCTGACACAGTAAAGCCACTTTTGTACTTTGTCAACATATCTGACCTACCAATTCTTCCAAAGAGTAAGAAATACTCCCAACAGCATCTGAGTGACTATGAGTGTCTAGATAGTGGTATCGAGATGGCATCTTGAAATTGATCAAACGAATTCGGTTCCACTAACATTCACGGGAGACGTAAGCATATTATTTCCTGAAAAAACGTAGTAGTCAACAAGAAAGCATGCAAGTACCTTAAGATTCATTTAGACCAATGACTTATACTCCATTCACTTAAAAAGTATACGGGTTGGACAAGATTTAGGTTCATCAAGTTTCTTTTCAAACTGACGAAGGTTGGCACTCGTGAAATATCGGCAATGTCAAAATAATTCTCAGGGACGTTGCCATTACACCCTAAGATAACAGACTGAAGCTAGTTATAGTTATATACCTTAAGGTCTATTGTGCCCCCTGACAGAGCTGTTATCATCGCGTCTTCTGCAGCTCGCCCTCCAGTTCCAGAGATTTGATTAAATCCAGTATCTGGGACGGCTTCAAGGAGGATAATTCCCCACTTCTACAAGTTTCTTGTCCAAAGCACTCTTTCCTTTGGCTTGCAATGGCATAGCATTCCGTAACCAGGTGAATATGAGTTTCTTCCTCCTCCCCACAGAATCTACACTCATCAGTCTCCGATAAACCCATCCCCATTAGATGCTTCTTTAGGCGACAATGTCCTGTGAGAAAGCCAGTGAGTGGGTGAAGTTGGTTTTTACTGAGATCCAGATATTTTTTGGATCTAGCAGTTTCGAAGTTCCGGAGGAACTTTTTGGAGTGATACATCCCTGGGAGATTCGGCCAGAGTTTTCCTCTTTCGGTTTTCTCCTTCAGCATAAACTCCTTCTTATAGGTGCATTTTCCTATACCACAGAAGGGTTCTGGGCCAGTGAGTGACGTTTGTGCGCCCTTTCTGGCCAGTGTATTGACCTCTTCGTTTCCTACGATTCCCGAATGACCGGGAACCCAAATTAAAAAGACTTTATTCTTCATGCCTACCTCATTGAGTTTGTTTCGGCACTCCCAAATCAGCTTTGAGTCAATGACGTAGGAGCTCAGTGCTTTAATAGCAGCCTGACTATCTGTATGAAAAGCTATATCGCACTTCTGATAGTTTCTTTCTAGATTTATATCTGGACATCTTCCGATTGCAATTATTTCCGTTTGAAGGACGCTTGTACAGGAGCCTAACGATAGTGCACACTTGGTACTTGACCCGTAAATCCCAGCGCCAGCTCCTGTAGCGGTTTTAGAACCATCTGTTTACCATTTTATAGTATTTTCTTTGAGATTGTAGTTGGTGTATTCCCTTTCCCAATCCTCTCTTTTACTTAGCATTGTACTGAAGTTCTTCTCAGTGCTTACTTTCTTGATCATTACATCACTAGGCGTACCCCCCCCCCCCCTTGAGAATTTTGAAAGATGGGGAATTCAATAGGTCTGTCTGTTCGTTTAGGAGTTTTTCTGTCGGGTTATTCGAATACTTTAATTTTTTTTTCGAATGAACTATCTATCACAAAGTAATGGACTGTTCTATCCATTATTTTTCAGTAAAATTTCAACACTCGATTCTTGATTTCCGTACAAGAAAATAGCATAACTGAATCTTTCAACCAAGTTTATATACGTGAAATATTTCCAGTATTAACAGAGAAAAAAGTTTCCTCAACATTCGCCAGGTCTTTGGAATTATTGAATTCACATAATATTATCCCAAATTTATTATTTCCCCGAAGTAAATTTTGATAAATACGTAATTACTTCGACCTCCATGTAGAGAAGACAACGTAGCGTAGTTATCTGATAGGGAGATGACTATAACCTAACTTTTTCAAAATATACACGGTGAAATGTGTCAGACTATCATGGCCAACCGGGATACTTTATAAAAGTGAATGGAGTATACCTTCGTTACCACGGAAACTCAGAATTTCCATTCGGAATACGATCACGTATCCGTACCAACTTACAATGTCACCATAAACAAAAAGTAAGGTACACGTCTGACCCCCTTAGCCCCCGCTGTGATTTACGCCCGTTTTCGCAAAAAAAAACGCCGTCCACCGCGAAGCCCAAATGCATGTTAACTGTCACCAGGACCCTGTTAACAGCCAGCGCCGGAATTATAATGGTGGCAGTTAACAATGATGTGCAATGCGGATTCAAATTTGTAAGCGGGATAAGATCTCGGTCGTGAGTTGCGATTCTCGACTACGTGCATAACGAAGCCATTACCGCGTTATGGCGACCCCGAAGGGTCAAATGGGACGCTCACTAAGAGACCATCCTCCTGTCCTGTGTATACAGGGTGGGCAATGATGCATTGTTTTGCAGGAAAATAGCTCCGAAAAAGAAAACTATGATTTCCTTCTGATTCTGTATCGTATTCGCTTTAAACCGAGTATCTATCGTCCCAAGTCAAGGGAGATGTCGTAACATTTGATTTACGAAGCTACGTACAACACAGGTTCCGCCAAATTCGGCTGAGGAAAAGAGAGGAACCGCAGTCTCCTTCTCTCAGTCATGAATATTTTTATATTCTTATGGAAGAGAGCGATACAGATTGTGTGATGAAAAGGCAACAAAGAACAGATCATTTCAGAAACAAGTGGAACAGCTACCTTACTGTATAGGGGTGTTCACGAGCGGTCGAGATTTGGTTATCCTTGTCATCAACTGAACTCAGTATGTACAGCTGAAGTAAAGAAAATGGTAACACCTGTTCTCAGTACATAGATTCCGAAGAGGACCATATCAGAAAAGGACCCAGCACTTTTCTTATGGCAAATGGCGTTCCGTCAAATGTTCTAATTTTTTAGAATGATGTAGTACTCAACCTACTGATCAAAAGTGTCCATGGCGCCAACTCAATCCTATGACTAGTTTTTGAGATACAGGGCGTTGAAGTTGAGAACTACCCACTTAAACTACGCGCGTATCTCGAAACAGAATCGAATGATCCCCAGGGAGCAACCATATGGAGGAATATGACTGAAAATCGTTACGAATACAGGGTTATCCATAATTGAATGCATGCCCGATTTTGAAAGTATAAAATATGTCAGTTCCAGAGCGAACACGTTCGCAAAATGAACTATTACTCTAGATATCTTTTTGTTACATCGAAAAACCTGAAATAACCAGAATTCATACTGGGTGATCCATTATTATAGAAACTATTCACAATGAAGGTTAAGTGGACACCCTGTATTTTTGGGTTGATTTGAGGTGTTTGTTTGATTTTTTCAGAACATATCATCATGAACTTCAAAGAATACAGGGTGATTCAGTCATGAAATAAACTGTGAAACGAAAATACCCAAAAACCACCTTTTTTTTCATCGCCCTCTACTTCAAGATTTTGAGGTGGGAGTTTTCTTTCACCACTGTACTTGATATAAAAACATCAATACGACTGAGAGTTTTTATCCACTTCCTATGACCAGATTTTTTTTTACGTGATATGAAAATTATTAATTCATGTTATTCTATTCTTATTCCAGCAAAAAATCTAGTCATAGGAAGAGGATAAAAACTCTCAGCCGTATTGATGTTTTTATATCAAGTACAGTGGTGAAAGAAAAATCCCACCTCAATAGAGTTAAACTTGAAATAGAGGGTGATGAAAAAAAAGGTGGTTTTTAGGTATTTTCGTGAGGTTCACAGTTTATTTCATGACTGAATCACCCTGTATTCTTTGAAGTTCATGATGATATGTTCTGAAAAAATCAAACAAACACCTTAAATCAACCCAAAATTACAGGGTGTCCACTTAACCTTCATTGTGAATTGTTTCTATAATAATGGATCACCCAGTATGAATTCTGGGTATTTCAGGTTTTTTCGATTTAACAACAACATATCTAGTGTGATAGTTCATTTTGCGAACATTTTCGCTCTGGAACTGACATATTTTATACTTTCAAAGTCGGGCATGCATTCAATTACGGATAACCCTGATGTATTCGTAACGATTTTCGGTCATATTCCTCCATATGGTTGCTCCCTGGGGATGGAATGAAATGTTTCTTGAGAAAAATTGAACTTCATTCGATTCTGTTTCGAGATACGCGCGTAATAAAAGTGGGGAATTCTCAACTTCAACGCCCTGTATCTCAAAAACAAGTCATAGGATTGAGTTGGCGCCATGGACACTTTTGATCGGTAGGTCGAGTACTACATTATACCAAAAAATTAGAACATTTGACGGAACGCCATTTGCCATATGAAAAGTGCGGGGAGCTTTTCGAATTTTTTGGTAGTTACACCCTGAGTTTTCATTCTGGTGCAACAAAGTATCACAACCAACAAAATACGGTAGTATTCGACACTGATGCATGTCTCAAATCGGAATTAAATAACAGTCTCTCACTGGCGTTCTTATGGGAACCATATCCACGGGGATAATTAAATAATCGCCATTTTCCATTATATTACTCAACCGCAATGATAGTCACGTTTCAAATCTGCCAGCAATTATTTCGTAACCGTTAAACGTTTCCATTTCATTGTCCAATTTGCAAAAACTAATAGAGCAGGCAAATCAGAAATGCAATTCGATTTCTTGTCGATAACTGAAGGTAATGAATCTATAAATCTTTCTTACGAACAGTTATTATGTCATTGCAAAATAAGTTCGCAATAGCTCACTCCGAGACGAATCGTGATTTCAACGAATTCAAATAAAACCAGGAGGATGTGACGCTAAAATAATGATATTAAAAGCATAAAAGCAGTTAGGATTTAGAAATCAAAATTTATACGAAATGTTCACCACATGTGCAAAAAAAGTAACGGCTACTGAGTGTGTTGCCAGTATTAGATTGCTAAAGGATTAAGAGACACCTAGTTTATCAATCATCCATACAGAGTGTAACAGCCAAATGGAATAAATTCGATAACGAATAAATGAGGGCGTGTTGGGAGAAACGCTCGAACACGTCGATTTGTAATTTTAAATGCGCATATTTTTCAAGAAAATAATATTATATAGGGTGACCGTGGCCAATACCTACTTTCTTATTTCAAATGCAACCCCCTGTATATTATTTATTTTTTGGATTCCTCAGAAAATTCTAGACATAATTCTTGTACAACGTCCTATACCTATCTTCAATTTTTTCGGAAATATTAAGTGTTTTCAGATTTTTTTCAAAAATTAACATTTTAAATGAAAATTATTTTATTTCACAAATTCGATAGATTACACTCAATACCTATTTCCCATTTACCTCTTGATATGAAGGAAGTGAGCAAAAACGCCTGAAATGTTAAGTAACGTTAGAAGACAATTCTACACCAGATTAGCATGTTGTCAAGACGTTCGCGGCGAGCATTTTGAACATTTCTTACATTGACATTGATGTTTTTTTTTGTTTTTTTTTTAATAATTAAGAAATAATCAGTATTACTTATTAGGTTTTAAGTGTTATGTACCGAATTTGTAAAATAAAATAATTTTTATTTAAAACGTTGATTTTTGCAATAAATCTGAAAACACTTAATACTTCCAAAATAGTTAAAGATATAGGACATTGTGCATAAATTGTGTCTAGAATTCTCTGAAGAATCCAAAAAATGAATAATATACAGGTGGTTGCATTTGACATAAGAAAGTTGGTACCTATTGGCCACGGTCACATGGAACACCCTATATAATATTATTTACTTGAAAAATATGCGCATTTGAAATTACAAATCGACGTGTCCAAGCGTTTTTCTCACACGCCCTCATTTATTCGTTATCGAATTTATTCCATTTGGCTGTTACACTCTGTATATCTAAAAACATTGCTTTCGACCTTAAGAATCTACAGCTAAAGAAAGAAGTGGTATTGTACATAGATATTAATAATGAATGATTTAATTTTGAAAACTTTACCACCCTGTATCTCAAAAGGTGAGACGTTTAGGACAAATGTTCATAGGAAGTTTTTTTCTTAAAATGGGCCCAAAAACCACCCCTATAAATATTGACATTCAATTAAGAATAACCCTGCATATAAATAAATGAATGTTTCCTCTCCTTCTCATTAATTGTTTCAATGGTATGCCAGATTCTCATACAGTCAATGTGAATAATGATGCTATCAAAATATGTGTTAATACGAAGCTACGTACTGATAAATTATCAATCAATTCGCGGTTTGTTTGGTTAGATATTTTCCTTGAAAAATAAATCTCGTGGACGAGATTCGCTGAAAGTTATTCATGGATTCAAACAACTGGTTATCTAACTAAAGGTATGACCTGTCTTGATAAAACACCTTCGCGACTACACTGAATGCAAATAAATGATGCATGATAACTCCCACTCTTGGATAAGAACATCGAAGTGAAATTAGAGAAGATTTAAATATCCAGTGATTTTACCATGGAGAATTTCTCAGTTAATTCGAGATAAAATGAGTATGTTTTATCGTAGATCCGAATACCTAGTGTTGGCACTGATTAGATTTTGTTTAAGACTTTCTAGTCGATCGAAAATCTGAGATGGGGAAGTAGGACCCGATCGGCATTTTTATCTTCAATTTTTGGTCACGATTAGTTAGGAGTCGTTACACCAGGGTATCTATACATACAGAGTGTAACAGCCAAATGGAATACATTCGATAACGAATAAATGAGGAATAGGAAAAACGCTCGGACACGTCGATTTGTAATTTTAAATGTGCATATTTTTCAAGAAAATAATATTATATAGGGTGTTCCATGCGACCGTGGCCTAAATACCAACTTTCTTATTTCAAACTTATTTTTTGGATTCTTCAGAAAATTCTAGACATAATTCATGTACAATGTCCTATACCTATCTTCAATTTTTCCGGAAATATTAAGTGTTTTCAGATTTTTTACAATTTTACATTAGACTTCTTTTTGTGGGGATATGTCAAAAGTATTGTATACGAAACGAAACCCTTAAACTAAGACGACCTAAAAAACCGAATCACGCTTGCGATTAGATCAGTCACGCCTGAAATGTTGAGTAACGTTAGAAGACAATTCTACACCAGATTAGCATGTTGCCAAGACGTTCGCGGCGAGCATTTTGAACATTTCCTACAATGACATTAATGTTTTTTTTGTTTTTTTTTTTCAATAATTAAGATTGAGAAGGTTTTAAGTGTTATGTACCGAATTTGTGAAATAAAATAATTTTTATTCAAAACGTTGATTCTTGCAATAAATCTGAAAACACTTAATACTTCCGAAATAGTTGAAGATATGTATAAATAGGACATTGTGCATGAATTGTGTCTAGAATTCTCTGAAGAATCCAAAAAATAAATAATATATAGGGGGTTGCATTTGAAATGAGAAAGTTGGTATTGGCCACGGTCACATGGAACACCCTATATAATATTATTTTCTTGAAAAATATGCGCATTTAAAATTACAAATCGACGTGTCCGAGCGTTTTTCCCAACACGCCCTCATTTATTCGTTATCGAATTTATTCCATTTGGCTCTTACACTCTGTATAGATGCATAGAATACCTGGTGTTGGTACTGATTAGATTTTGTTTAAGACTTTCTTGTCGATCGAAAACCTGAGTTTCTGTTCTGCTTTTCTTTTCTCCCGAAAGGGGTCGCGCTATTTTGCATTGCCGCTACTGCCTCGAGCGAAAAAATATTGCGGATTATTCCGGAAGTAGCACAAAAACTCAAATCTAGAGTGCCGTTTTTATCTACAAAATAATATAACTATTCATACATATTGGTGCTGTGAATTTAGAATATTGATAATTCGGTTATAAGAAAATTATAAGATATTGATGTCAGTTTCATCAGCTTCTGCAGCTTACTGATTTATTAATAATAATAATATTTGGGGAGTTTGTTATGTACTCTCCATAAGAGGCATGAGGGCTATGCCCCCCCCCCCCCCGTTGGACCACGAAATTGACAATTATGTCTTCATAGTAGTTCAAATGATCCCTAATATTTTGAATAAAAAAATTTCATTTTAATTCTTTAACTCCCACAATGTTAGTAGAAAATTTCTATCAATTTATAGCCCCCTTCTAAAAAAAATCATGAACCCCTCCCCTGAAAAACTGTCTGGATATCTACTACAGTGGTCTTGAAAACTTTTATGGATTATTGTTTTCTTCTATTCTAAATGAAGGGATAAAGAAATTGGGAGCTAGGAATGGACCTCATATATTATGATTTTTTCAAGATCAAGTTTAATTGTTGATCCTTCTGAAAAAGATCCTGGTTTTCATCTGTCCAGGAAAATTTGGTGCTTTTTGAATAGTCTTAAGAAAAGTCATTTTCGTTGCAATAGTTTGCCCTTTCGATTGTGATAGCCCTAAAACAAATCTATCAATTAATGCTTGTTTAAAAAATGTATACCTCTGTTTACATTAAATTGAAGACACTGGTAGAAAAGCGCTTCATACAGCTCAGCTGATCCGACCATTTGTTAAGCTGGTTTCACACACGCCCTAGTTTGATCCTGTCGCAGGTGTGTGAGCATTAGAACTGAAATGTGTGCCTTAATCCATCAATAACACCAACAACCATCACAGGTACTTCCTTACATCGGATATCTAGTCAGCCTGATCTATTCAGGGACGTCACATTCTCCGAACGCGAAATTCGCAGGGGCGTAGCATCACTCACCGTTTAATTTTATGGTCTCGTGCATGCCCGATCGCATAGTAGATTATAGCCACGCACACGTGAACACGTTGGAATTAATCGGGGATTCAGTCCTATAATCCTTCCAGGAAGTTTAATTACATTGCTAATAAAGGTTTTATACTGGGATTAAGGCGGGATTGGAAAAGAATTCGAATCGGGGGTGCGGAATGGCGGCTGGCAGGTTGTTTCGATACGGAAACTTTCGAGAGGTAGATTCGGCGGCTGCTCCATTGATTTTCTATTCGGTGTGAATGGATTCCGTGTTTTGTCCCCTTCGCATAAACACATTGCTGTGCAAATGCGAATTTGTCCAGTGGTGTAAAAGTTGTGGGGTAAAACCTTTGTGCCCATTCAACATCTCCGCCACTGGCACATCTAATGAAACCGAGTAAAGTGCGAAAAAGTAGAAGGGAAAAAAATGTTATTTTTATGAGAACTCTACAGTTGGGGTTGATCTAGGTTCAAACAACATTGTGTAGTTGTGTAGTTGGGTAGTTGGGTGCTATATTTATTACGTAGCTCAAAAAAACCCGAGAAAAAACCGAAGATGCTACTTCAGAATATTGAGAAAAAACTTCCATCGCAGTTTCAAATCTTAACGCTCGAAAACAATTGAATATGGTATGATGAAAAAATAATATCTAGAATTTCTCGGAGAATTCAGAAAGGGAATGAAAAGGGACAAATCGTCCATAATCCCAGATACCAGGATGTATTGATATCTAGTAAGCCTAGACCAGTTCAATGCATAAACAAAATATTGCGAAATCATATCAACGAACAATAACTTATTAGAAGAGTCAGTGTAGAGTTCGACGTCAAAAAACTGAACCAGAGTAACACAATGAATTGAAAAAAAGATGTCCACCGAAATTGTAAAAATCGAAAAATTGGGGTATCGAACCATCATCAAGTACCTGTATTTAAAAGGGTTAAGAGGTAAGCAGATTTAAGAAGATATGCTTATTACCCTTGGTGATCAATGTCCTTCGTATGCGACCGTGAAAAATTGGACTGCAAGCTTCAAAAGAGGTAAATTTTCCATAGAAGATGATGACCGATCGGGAAGGCCAGATTCTGTATCAGTCCCCGAAAATATCGATGCAGTTCATGACATGATTTTATCAGACCGTCGAATTGGGCTAAAACGGATATCTCAAGCACTGAAGATTTTATACGAACGTGTTCATCATATAGTTCACGTCAATTTGGACATGAGAAAAATTTCTGCAAAATGGATCCCCAAATGTTTGAATGTTGACCAAAAGCGTGCTTGTAGAAGCATCGAGTTCAATATGTGCTCGATTTGAAAACGATGTAGACTTCTTTAACCGAATTGTTACTATGGATGAGACTTGGGTACATTTCTACGATCCAGAAACAAAGCACCAATCGATAGAACGGCGATACCCTGGTTCTCCAAGAACTAAGAAGTTTCGTGTCTAAAAATCTGCTGGAAAATTTCATGCTCCAGTTTTTTGGAATTGCATTGAGTAATCATGATTGATTTTTCGGAGAAAAGTAGAACAATAACTGGAGATTATTATTCGACATTACTGACCACTCTACGGAAAAAAAAATAAAGAGAAAAGACGCGGAAAGCTATCAAAAGGTGTTTTGTTTTTACAGGACAACGCCCCAGTACACAAATCTCATGTTGCTATGCAAAAAATTCGTGATTTAGGGTTAGAATTACTAGAACACCCCCCTTATTCACCAGATTTGGCTCCGTCCGACTATCATCTCTTTCCTCGACAGAAAAAATGTTTAAAAGGTCGTGAATTTTCTTTCAACGAGGAGGTAAAAAAAGCTGTGGAGGACTGGTTTGCAGAGCAAGAAGAAAAATTTTTTTTGAAAGGTCTAGACACGTTGCAGGTTCGCTGTAATAAATGTATTCAATTAAGAGGAGAATATGTTGAGTAATAAAATATTTTGACATTAAATTTTGTTTGGTTCTATAGTAGGCTAAGAATTTTTCAATATATCCTCGTATGTTATAATAAATATTAGGAATTTTCCGTTCGATAATTCATTTAACCGTCCTTTCATATGGTACTGATTACTGAACCAGCACTTGAATATGTCCTTCTCCAACTAAATAGAAAATTTCATCATGGTCGCATTTATATTTTTGAAATAATCAGGAAAACAAAATTTCGAACGACCAAATTCGCGGAATATCTAGTTGAATTTTTCCCATCAACGAACACCATTCACGTTGTACGAACGCTCAAAAATGTAATATTATTAATTGCTCTGTTCACTGCAAAGTATTTGAATAACAACTTCCAGCTGAGATAACGCAGACCTCACGATCGCTGTGCGAAAAACCAAACCCCAAAAGTTTTATAATCAGTGTCGAGACCTGAAAGAAAAACGAAATGTTTTTTCCTGTTGAGAACAGCATGGGGACATCAATTTACGGAAGACAACGATTACGACAATCGTTGGGGAGGTCCCTTCCCAAGTTTGAATAATTAAATTTGTCTTTCTTCCTGCTCTTCTTTCACTTAATTTCATGTGTTTTAAGGGGGAGGTTGAATTCCAAAATTATGATAATTTGCACTTTTACTGCACTGCTGTTTCTGTTGGTCCTGACCTTTTATCGTAGTAAAATTAGGGATGGAACGGATCGGTAATTTTTGGCCGGACCGGATTTCAGTATTTCTCAGGATTTGGCCGGACCGGATCAGTAGTATGGCCGGATCGCTTGATATAGTTTAAATCAAATCATAAGTGCTACCTGCATCTTCCATTTTCTTACGCGAATGCATCATCCCAACAGTCGTATTCAAATGTTTCCACAAGTCTCTACGTTCACTGCCAATTCCTCGTATATAATGTCAAGTAAAGTGTGCACCTATTTCTTCATCGACAAAAGCAAACCAAAATATGCGACTTGTAAAATTTGTTCACACTTTATTTTTTTTATTCATAAGTTATTTTCAAATTCTAGAGTTTATTTTATTTTATATTTATTTACAAATAAATGGTTTTCACTATGTAATCGTATTTATTCCAATTTGGAAAATCCGGCCGAATTTTCATATTATTTCGGTCGTACCGGATTCCGGCAAATTTTAACCCTGGCCATAATTTGTATATAGCTTGATTTGGTTGTTTTCTTAGCCGAAATGACCCTCAGCTGGCTCAACAGTGGTGGGTTCGCCAACGGGAGCAACGAAAACATGTGAAAAAAATTAGCTTCAGTCATTTTAACCCTGCTGAAATTTACAGAGATGGTAGTTTATATAATTATTCGAATAAAAATAAATCGTCCGCAGTAGTAAAATCATTACAATCAATCAGGGCCACAAGATTTGGATGTTATCTCTGTCCCACATCCCCAAATAATTTATTGAATTGATCACAAAAAGATTGATAATTTTATATTTCTATTATATAACAAGAAGATCTACATTCCTCTCGTTGTTATTCTCTCGTTCTGCAATGCTAAATCTAAACGATAGACTGAGAATTCCTTACAATACAGGGTCTTTCACGAGGAACCTCACCCACATTTATACGGGAAACTACTGAACGTATTTTCATGAAATTCAGCACTTATAAGTATTTCACGATGCTGATGAAATCTAAAATATTTTCAAGGCATGAGCACCTCCGGTTTTTCCGGAAATGACGTCAACTTCCGTTTTTCAAATTAGAACACCATTTTTTTATTGCAGAAATAGATTCCTTAGAAAATTTCAAGTTATTTTGATGTAACATTTTTCAGTTTTGGTTGGAAAATTCTCTCTGAGCGGGAAAATTCGAAAAAAAAATCGAAAATAGAGCTCCGCTGAAACAAGAAGCAAGGGTGTGATGCATACACTCACATTATTTTTTAACGTAGATTCAATATCTGCCATAAAAAAATGGGGTTCTAATTTGAAAAAATTGATTTTTCACGATTTTGTCATCCCTAACTTTGAAAGCGATTTTTTCACCCCCTGTATCATGAATCGCGATTTCGATTTTTAAAGTGGATGCATCAATCTTACATCTTGAAAAATCCCACAAATGAAAATTTTCCATCCAAAAACCTCGAAGTTATTCTTGTTTCAGCGGAGCTCTATTTTCGATTTTTTTTTCGAATTTTCCCGCTCAGAGAGAATTTTCCAACCAAAACTGAAAAATGTTACATCAAAATAACTTGAAATTTTCTAAGGAATCTATTTCTGCAATAAAAAAATGGTGTTCTAATTTGAAAAACGGAAGTTGACGTCATTTCCGGAAAAACCGGAGGTGCTCATGCCTTGAAAATATTTTAGATTTCATCAGCATCGTGAAATACTTATAAGTGCTGAATTTCATGAAAATACGTTCAGTAGTTTCCCGTATAAATATGGGTGAGGTTCCTCGTGAAAGACCCTGGATATTCTTTCTTATTCACAAAGCAGCTTCGATGTTACCGAATCAAACTATTTTCCTCCATCTCCAATATAAAATTATACTTTCTGTCTATTGGAGAGACATATTTGCTGGTCTTCTGGCTTCGTGTGCAATTACAGTCCTTTCTCTCTCGAAATGAATCCAGGTTATTGGTACGGAACTAACGTGCGTTCAGGCGAGCGAACTGTGTTCGCACTCAGCGAACTGTGTTCGAACTTAGCGAACTGAAGTAGGTATAGAGGCGAAATGATGGCGAGAGCCGTGGCAATTTGAAGAGAGGAAGTGCGAACTGATGGCTATATGGCCATGGCGAGAAGAGACAGAGAGTGGGAGGTCCAGTCGATTGGTGCCTCTACTTGAGAACTTTAGACCACAGAGTCGAAGAGTTAGGTTAAACTACAGTGGCTTTATACTGGACAGTGGCGACAATTAGGGTCATAGAACACGTTTTTGCACAAACATGGCGGATATTTGTTTACATTTGAGTGTCGTGCTGTTTGACATTTGACTCGATTTTAAGCTTTATACATGATGACATGACAACAAATCAATGAAAGTCCGCCATTAGTGGTCGAAAACAGTCCGACCAATCAAAACGTGAACGTCTATTGTCGCCACTGTCCTGTATAAAGCCACTGTAGGTTAAACCACCGATGTGAGGACCTTATTTGTTACCTAGAAGTCCATTGGGAGTATCAACTTTGTGGTATCAAATATGAATGAAAAAATATGAATTCTGTCAATGTATTCTCTTCCAGAAACATTCTTAAGTTTGTGCGGAAGGTTTAACAGCAGTATTCTCTAAAATTCTTTCAGATATTGGGAGAGAAAATCGAAAAATATTTCAAGATATTACACAAATGTCCACGAAATTATCTTTTAATCGATATTGAAATGATATAGCCCTCGTTTAAGTAGAGAGGGCAGTCAAAAATTATTATTGCACATTAAGTCATAAGGGATTTCAATCAGGAGCATATTCCCTCCCCTCCATGACTATAAAATCTAAGAAGATTCCACAAAAGCGTTAATCCAACTGCTTTTTCGAGGGAATCGTTCGCGAACGAGTAAATAGGGGAAATGAGGGAAAGTAATTATTCAATAGGAATCGGAATTTGAAATCGGCAACGAGCCAGGAGCTATCTTTCTGGAGTGCCCAGACGGACTCGAATAACACCGCTAATGGAAATTTGATATTTAAACGGGTGCTCCCTTCGCGGATATCTATCGATTATTTCTTCAATTAATTAGAAACGGGTGGATTGGATGAACGGTGAGCTACGTATTTCCGATTTGAAGGATTGGAATGCGGCAAAAAAGAAAATGATAAAATAAGAGAGGACCTAATTGAGGAATAACGAAGTGGGCATCAAAAATGGATTACTTGCAGCAATGACGTGAAGTCAGAACCATTTGAGGGCTTATTCGTCTACCTTCTAATCGCTTTTTCCATTGAAACTAATTTTCGACAGAAATATTAGGATTTTTTCCGATGACCCTTAGAATTTTTTATGGTTCTACTTATGCAACCTGGAAAAAACTTCGTCATTCTAAATCTTCTATAAGCACATTTCATTTCGAACGAATTCTTAGTTTTGGAAAAAACCAGAAATACAAAAAAAACATTCATTGAACCATTAACGAACTTAACCTACCCTAAATACACTGCGCAAAAAAATTAACGCACATTCTGAAAATCTCAATTTTAATGAAAGTTTACTCTACATTGACTTCATAACTTATTTTTTATGTTCTCTCGGGAAGGTTTTGAACGAAACAAGACACATTAAATGGAAGAAAAGTTCAGGATTTCACCGAATCTTGTGTGAAAGAAGAGAAATGAACAATTTTCGAAATACTGAAATGCTGAAAAGTGATTTAATACTTGGTATTTCCACCCCTTGCGTTAATTACAGCTCGGCAACGACGGTTCATACTCAAAATGAGTGATCTTAAAATGTTCTGATCTAATCCTTCCCAGATTTCTCCGAGTTGGATTCCTAAGTCATTAAGAGTAGCTGGATGATTTTCTGAACTTCTCAGCCTTCTATTGAGGTTGTCCCAAACCTTCTCAATCGGATTGAGATCTGAACTTCTTGCTGGCCATTCCATTCGAGAGACTTCAACCTCTTCGAGGTACTCCTGAACGATGCGCGCACGATGGGGTCTGGCATTATCGTCCATAAAAATGAAATTTTCACCAATGTATGGGGCAAATGGCACTACATGCTCTTCAAGAATGTTCCTTATATACTTATCAGCATTCATAGCTCCATTATCAACGACCACTAGGTCTGTGCGAGCAGTCAAAGATATTCCACCCCATACCATAATCGATCCTCCCCCGAAACCAGTAGTATTCAGGAAATTGCACTGAGCATATCTTTCATGTGGACGTCTGTATACAAGGGAACGTCGATCACAATGGTAGAGGCAGAATCTAGACTCATCTGTGAAGAGAACTCTTTCCCAATCGGCCTCTTCCCAATAGATATGCTCTCTCGCAAAATCCAAACGCGCCCTTCGATGGGCTGGGGTAAGAGCTGGACCTCTTGCCGCGACACGAGGCCTTAAATCATATTCTCTGAGGCGATTTCTTATTGTCTGAGTGCTAATTTGCACCTCATAAGTTTGCTCAAGCTGATTTTGAAGGAGGCGAGCGGTTGCAAACCGTTGTCCCAACGAAGAAACTCTCAAGTAACGTTCTTGAATGGCAGTTGTTACCCGTGGTCTACCCTGTCCTGGTCTTCGGACATTCATACCTGTCTCCCTGAATCGCTGCAACATTCTGGACACACTTGTATGGGAAACTCCAAACCTTTCTGCAATTCTTGTGTATCTCCAGTGTCCACCCTTCTTCTCGCAAAACTACCGCTTGGGCACATTCCTCTTGGGTCAAATCGCGTGTTTCCCGCTGCATAGCGATCGAGTGTAGAAAATCAAACGAAAGAAAAACTATTGATCACTAGAATTAATCGAGAACAACTGATTTTAGAATGGAGCCAATACATTCAAAATCTGATAAAATATCATCTTTTTTTATTCCTGCTTGGAGAAAACATCTGTATTGAAGAAAAACGTTGAAAGTGGATAACATATGCATGCATAATTCTGATAAAAATAATCATCATTGAGAACGCCTTCAGTTGTAGAATAAATTTGAGATTTCCATAATGTTTGTTAATTTTTTTGCGCAGTGTATTTGATTGAAAAATCTATCCGTATAATTTCTGATGAGATTAGAAAAGAACGATCCTGTATTCACAACGAAATATCGAATTCCTTCCAATAAATCTTCAATTAATTCCCATGAAGTGCAGATCCCATTTTACGAGCAAAATATCCAAAAGTTCAGGGAAACTAATGAAGTAAAAAAAATGATTGCATGGACGGCGGTTTATCGAACTGAACGAAATTTCCCAGGGCTCTATTTTCAGTTGAACGACTTTACTCTGAGTTGCACGCCCGTAAAAGGTTGATGAAAAATTGTACCCCGTGAACGTCGGTTACTATCGTAATTTTTTATTGGCTTTACAACCCTGCATAAATCCTTTAAGGGATTATAGTTTTCCGTCGAAATCTGGAAAAGTTTTCCTGGATATTGAGCGATCAATCTATCAGTGATATTCGAGCCTTCAACGCAGAAACATAAAAAAAAACCAGAGGAATTTTCCAGCTATATTTTACTATAAATTGTAGTATGAATATCAATCCATAAGATTTTCAGATTCATTGTAATACCTTGGAATTCTTGAAAAAATATTTAACCTCGTATTTAACTCATTTGAATGCTAAAGAAGGATTGAAAAGGGCACTATTCTCTTCATAAAATAGTGGCCTTCAAGCAATACTTGTAGATATTCCAAAGACGTTCAAAGAATTGGAGTTCCACAGGTGTCAGCGCTTGGTACTGCGCTCTTTTTAATTTTTATGAAATACTTACTGAATTATTTGCTGATGATACTAAAGGGTGCTTTAATAAGAGCGCAAGATCTGAATTGCGTGCCATGTTTGACAGTCATAATGTCATAATGTTTCAGTGTAATGATCGTATAACCTCGATTTTGGAACGAAAAGACTCGCAAAAAAAATACCCCTTCCAAATAAAAACTAACCTGTCTCTCACTTAATTTATCCAACTGGACTGTTTCTTGTGGAACATCCTGTATGTTTCTGACTTACAATCGTTACACTAATAACATTGTCCAAACAATGCTAATTAAATAAAATCAATACAAATTCCTCAAGTATACAGGGTCTTTCACGAGGAACCTCACCCATATTTATACGGGAAACTACTGAACGTATTTTCATGAAATTCAGCACTTATGAGTATTTCACGATGCTGATCTAAAATATTTTCAAGGCATGAGCACCTCCGGTTTTTCCGGAAATGACGTCAACTTCCGTTTTTCAAATTAGAACACCATTTTTTTATTGCAGAAATAGATTCCTTAGAAAATTTCAAGTTATTTTGATGTAACATTTTTCAGTTTTGGTTGGAAAATTTTCTCTGAGCGGGAAAATTCGAAAAAAAAAATCGAAAATAGAGCTCCGCTGAAACAAGAATAACTTCGAGGTTTTTGGATGGAAAATTTTCATTTTTGGGATTTTTCAAGATGTAAGATTGATGTATCCACTTTAAGAATAGAAATCGCGATTCATGATACAAGGGGTGAAAAAATCGCTTTCAAAGTTATGGATGACAAAATCGTGAAAAATCAATTTTTTCAAATTAGAACCCCATTTTTTTATGGCAGATATTGAAAAGTATATAGAATGTTATTATTCGTGTAAGGAAATAGCGTAGAGAATCATGAGAGGCCAGAGAGAACGCATTTCTCATAGCCACCTGCAAAACAAATTCAATCCAATCAAAATAATCAAAGGCGCAACAACCTGAAGAAGTATCGTATCGACGGCGGACTTATGTGCTGGTATAATTACATTCCAGTGCTCGAAAACCCGAGCTGTCAATCGGTTTGATCAGCGTTGGTGTAACTATTTTCTTGCGAAACTCATAACCAATGCTGGTATGTCGTACCATCTATTATTACGTCGAATTCCAACACTTCTTGAAAATGATTCCACCTAACTAACTAGATTTCACAAATCAGGTTCTTTTATCACACTGTAAATATTGACATTCAACAACCTTGATAAAACCATTGATCTCGCCATATAGACATCGCCTGGATTTAAGTCTGGTAGGTAATGAGCAAGTGCAGTCAATAAATAAGGATAAGTATCCTTTTTTGCAATTGCTCATATGCGAACTATTATCGCGAAGATAAGAATTTATAATGGGTCACAATAGTGATTAGATACAACGGAAATAAAAATAGTTATTGCTAGTTTTTCCTTAAAGCCTCTCCACAAGGAACAAAAACGCCGTGATTCAATCAGTAGTTGAAGCGATCAATTACCAAATGAGAATTTGAAAATAACTATTTTCTTGTACACAATAGATCCAAAACAAATTAATTTTATAATTCTTTTTGTGAAAATGAGAAGAAAATAGGACTCCTAATATGACAAAACGTTTTTGCCTCTAATAAAAATTCTTCTTTTAGCTGCAAATTTTTTTCCAATTAGCTTCTCGAACTGAACAATGCGAATCTGCCTACAAGGTGCACTCAAAAAAAAGTCCTCGAAATATAAAGAAAAACGCATGTAAGATAGCAATATTGAAATTCTTATATGGTCAATCTGAAATTCTGTTGAATTTACAGGTGAACTTTAGAGAGAACTGCTTATACATTGTTTTCTTTGTCGAATAAATTGGTCGAATGCGATATAATAATAAAAGTGGTAACACACTTTTGTTGTAAAAATTGCGTTACAAACAAAAGTTTTCTCAACAAGATGGTTCAACTTCACATGTTAATAATGCCACTATGAATTCAATTAATATTAATATCGTTGATTTTTGGTGACCGATGCAGTTTGTCATTCTGTCATCCATTAAAAAATATTCAGACATAAAATTCACAACATATTATGTTGGTAACAGTTCATATTTAAACAAACTCTTCGATATTTTCACATCTGCTCATTTATATCAACTCAGTTGCCATCAAGGAATCATATTTATGGGCTATTTATAGGATTATTATAATAAGATGATTATGATGATGTTTTTTTTTGTATTCAATCTGCCCCTCATGTAGAAACATTCATTTGGAGCCGAGATAAAGTATATTCAAGTGTTCCTGAATTGGGAATAAAAACAGGGAGTTTCCTCGCATAATTTCCAAAAAAAATACATGAGATCGCAAACATTTCATTTTAGGGATACAGGCTGTTAAAGTTTGAAATTTTTTCAAGTTTCTTCTCCTTCTATCTGCATTTCACAACCTTTTCAACCAAAATTTGGAATAGATATGACACTTAAAAGTTCACAGCATATGTCATGGCAATTTCGATTGCAAATCTACAGGGTGATATTTTTCACTGTCCCCTGTTTTCCACCAGAACTGTGTTGTTATACCTTGTAGTTTTGTCGTATCTGCTACCGATTTCGAGAAAAAAAATTTGACAATTCTCTCGAAAGCCTCAGAAAAATGAAAAAAGTCATAAAAATTCAGTTAGTAAGCTGTGGCTAATAAATTCATCGTTAGTTTTGACACAGCAACTCTAACTAATTTCAGTTGAATATTTCGTGAAGTGTAGAGACTATGAATAAAAACTTGAAAAAAATTAAACATTTACACCCTGTAGCTCGAAAACTTTACATTTGCGGTCATAGGACCGCAAGAGACCAAAAAAAATGGAGACCATAGTTCCATAGACATAGGTCTATGGAACTCTTTTTCCTTGTCGTTTGTACCTCTAATTTAGGAACACCTAGTATAATGGCTGTGTTTTATTACCCCTTCGACGCCAAGAGTACCTACTAGTAGATACTTGTGCTACTGTTATACAGAGTGTAACAGCCAAATGGAATAAATTCGATAACGAATAAATGAGGGGGTGTTAGAAAAAACGCTCGGAAACGTCGATTAGTAATTTTAAATGCGCATATTCTTCAAGAAAATAAAATTATATAGGTTGTTCCATGCGACCGTGGCCAATACCAACTTTCTTATTTCGAATGCAACCCCCTGTATATTATTTATTTTTTGGATTCTTCAGAAAATTCTAGACAGAATTCATGTACAATGTCCTATGTGTTTTCAGATTTTTTACAAAAATTAACATTTTTAATGAAAATTATTTTGTTTCACAAATTCGATACATTACACTACTTATTTCCCATTTACCTCTTGATATGAAGTAAGCAAAAACGCCTGAAATGTTGAGTAACGTTAGAAGACCCGATTAGCATGTTGCCAAGATTTTCGCGGCGAGCATTTTGAACATTTCCTACATTGAGTTGACATTAATGTTTTTTTTTAATAATTGAGAAATAATCAGTATTACTTATTTCGTTTTAAGTGTAATGTACCGAATTTGTGAAATAAAATAATTTTTAACTAAAACGTTGATTTTTGCAATAAATCTGAAAACACTCAATACTTCCGAAATAGTTGAAGATAGGTATAGGACATTGTGCATGAATTGTGTCTAGAATTCTCTGAAGAATCCAAAAAAAAAATATACAGGGGGTTGCATTCGGAATAAGAAAGTTGGTATTGGCCACGGTCGCATGGAACACCCCATATAATTTTATTTTCTTGAAAAATATGCGCATTCAAAATTACAAATCGACGTGTCCGAGCGTTTTTCCTAACACCCCCTCATTTATTCGTTATCGAATTCATTCCGTTTGGCTGTAACACTCTGTATGTATAAAGACATAAATGCGTCGACAACAAGTGGCAATAGGAGGACTTGGCAAATGAACACAAACAAAAAAAACTCGAAAAAAACAGAGATAAAGAAACAAAAATTCAGTATAAGCGGTACAGCTAATAATTTCCACCCTACAAAACTTAATGGGGAAGAACTTTTTTGGCCCATTAAAAATTTCATTTCGGATAAAATGAACTGGAAAATTTATGAAGAATTTGTGAAACACCAAAGCATGCAGTCCCACCACACATTGAATGATATAAAATTGCTCCAAAAAAATAGTTGTTTCAAAAATAATAATTCGATGAATACTAGAATTAAGTTTCAGTTTTTTTTCAGTTTTCTTAAGACATATTCTGTAAAGTGCTTTTATTTGTTTTGATAGATATACATCTGTTCTTGTACGATTTCTTCGTCATTACTGAAAAAATTCTTTGCTGGAGCGATGGGATAAATAACATTTTCAACGAAGGATGTCCACTTCAAGGTGAACATTTCGTCCTCATAAATAATCAACACCGCAGATCAATGCGTATTTTTCCTTTCCATATTCAAAACATATCCGAGTGTCGGTGGCTGAACATAACCTCTCGATCTCCCATATACAACTGTCCAAATAAACATAAATACAGCCGCAATTCGGACCGTTCGGGGTCAAGGAGGCCGGGCACAGGACCTACCTTATCGAAATTGCTCAAATCCTCCAAACAGAACATGGAAAGCACGATATCCTGTCAGGTTGTCATGAAAACATGAAACGGACACTCGCGCACACACCGACGACACCTCACCCTACCAGGCGTATCGGAACGAACTGAGACTGAGGCTGAGAAGGAAAACTGCCGGACTCCGATTTCGAGCTTGGAGCTGCGCCTGTTTGCCCGCTGCATTTTGGCGGCAGGCATGCGTCAGCAGGCGATGCATGGAAGATGCGATTTTTGTACCATCCGGCGGTATGAGGTGCAAGAGGGAAATATGGATTTTCCGTGTCCATATGGTAAGTACAGATCAAGAAAACTTCCTATGTTGAGACACTTGATAGGCACTAGAAAACTGAATGATTGGTGACTTCAGAAAAGTCTTTCTTGTAGGAGCGAAACAGAAAAAAATTATAATCTCTTCGTATGAACACCGAGGAGAGGACGGGGAAGAAATGAATACTTCTCTAAATATCAGTTAAATGAAGTAATAAATCGATATTATCAACCCTGTAGGTCCTGCAATAGTGCGTTCTTCTTCCATAGCTGCCGAACCAGACATCTCAGAGATTTCGTTGGAAAGTAGACCTCTTGTACCTTCATTTCTGCATCTCAGGAAATTATTTTCTGATATACAGAGTGTCCCCGATAAATGTTATTCAACAAATGGTTGATTTTTTTAATGGATCACCCCCTATATTTTCACATATTTTCAATGACCTTCTATACCTCTTTCATGACGGAAAATATTAGGGACATATATCCAACAGTTTAGATCTTATTCGAAGAAAACTGCAAAAAGGTGAGGGAAAAGCAGTTCAGTAAAAGTCTTCTGACGATTTCCAGAAGCGCTAGTAACATGAATTTGAACTAAAAAATTTTTAATTGGAGGATTTGCCTTGACGCGATTCCTAAACGATCAACCTGTCTTATACAGGGTGTCCGTTATTAAGGTCAAAATATGAAGAACTTAAAATTATTATTTCTCGATTTTTTCAAATAGAACACCCTGTATTTTTTTCCAAAATAAAGTAGACAATTGGATACCTTACATTTTCTCAGAAGTAACCTTAGGATTATTTTAACCTCCGCATCCAGCAGACACGAAAAATGATATCGCAAATGAAAATTTTATTCAAATAAGTAATAACATAATAAAACTAACGGACATTCAAAAGAGGTCAAACAATGAAATAAAACTAAATGAATAATTATTGACAAACTTCAAAACCTTCCTAGAATCATATTTCCTGAGCATCATCATAAAAATTATATTTCTTTCTCGTACAAGCAATTCATATTGATCACGTATCAATTATACCAGTTTTTATCGGCTTTCCAAAAAAAATATTGATCAAGTTATTGCTACTAGAGCTCAAAGATACTTTCGAATACAGTAAATCAGTATGAATTTCTGTTTCCTATCGGGATATTGGGCTGCATAACATAAGTTCGACTTCCTTAAAAAACAGGTTCTGTGGCACTGCCCTAACATGAAAATCATATCAACCATCCTAATTTTTCCAAAAATTCATACTGATTCACTGTATTCGGAAGTATCTTTGAGCTCTAAGTAGCAATAACTTGATCAATATTTTTTTTGGAAAGCCGATAAAAACTGATATAATAGGTTGAATACGTGATCAATATGTATTGCTTGTACGGAAAAGAAATATCCTTTTTATGATGATGCTCAGGAAGTGTGATTCTGGGAAGGTTTTGAAGTTTGTCAATAATTCTTCATTTAGTTTTATTTCATTGTTTAACCTCTTTTGAATGTCCGTTAGTTTTTATTATGTTATTATTTGAATAAAATTTTCAGTTGCGATATCATTTTTCGTGTCTGCTGGATGCGGTAGTTAAAATAATCCTGAGGTTACTTCTGAAAAAATGTAAGGTATTCAATTTTCTACATCTTTGTGGAAAAAATACAGGGTGTTCTATTTGAAAAAATCGAGAAATAATAATTTTAAGTTCTCCATATTTGGACCTTAATAACGGACAGCCCTGTATATGACAGGTTGATCGTTTAGGAACCATGTCAAGGCGCATCATCAATTAAAAAACTTTTTGTTCAAATTCATGTTACCATCGCTTCTGGAAATCGTCAGAAGACTTTTACTGAACTGCTTTTCCCTCACCTTTTTGCAGTTTTCTTCGAATAAGATCTGAACTGTTGGAAAAATGTCCATAATATTTTGCGTCATGAAGGTTATTGAAAATATATGGGGTGATCTATTAAAAAAGTTATCCATTTGTTGAATAACATTTATCGGGGATACCCTGTATATCAGAAAATTATTTCCTGAGATGCAGAAATGGAGGTAAAAGAGATCTACTTTCCAACGAAATCTCTGAGATGTCTGGTTCGGCAGCTATGGAAGAAAAACGCACTATTGCAGGACCCTGTATTTCCATTCAAATCGAAATTCATTTAAATTCACTTTATGAATCAAGCACTATAAATTTATGCGATGAAATAAGTGGAAGAAGAAAACCTAAAACTTTCATCCAAACCATAGACTGTCAACACTCAACCTCAAATTGTAAAATTCGTCAAATTATATTGATTCTGTCAAATTTCCCGTATTCCTTTCGGTATCTTCCAAATCATGAGTAGAAAATTCCGCAATGAACAGTTGAAACTAAGCCAACTCAACGCCGAAGTGCAGGAAGAGTTGGACAGAGTGAAATTGCAGAGGGAAAAAATTTTCGCGCCGATCATTTGGAAGGATCTTCCCGATTTGGGTCTTCAAATTCAAGATTTGAAGGTCCCGATGTTCGAGGAATCCATGAAACTGATTGAGGTATGAAAGGATGTTGGATCATCATTCATCACTTTCTGGATTTTCAGAAACATTTCCTTGATGAAGATCTACTGTGTCGAAACGTTAATTTGAGCAAGGATCCAGAGTCGGTGAAATCATTTCTCGAGATTGTTCATTTCAATTTGAAGTACAGGCAGTCCATAGCTTTGGTAGACCTTGGTTTGTATGAATTCTGTTCGACTCCAAGCAGATTACATTTAGATTTGAATTCAGTTCCTACTTTTTTATTGCCACCGCACTTTTTTCAATGAAACATGTTCCTTTTGCTACACCATTTTATTAAATTTTTGTTGTTTGTATTCTAACGTGTTTCATGTTTTCAATTTGCATTCAAAGCAACTTTTTTCAGTTCTGTTTCCTAATTTTTTCAAGCCAAATATTCGATTTTTTTTCATTCTGAAATTGATAAGGGTCAAAGTATAATATGCAGGAAGGGTACAATCAATAGCTTTTCGAAAAGTAGTTATAAAAAATTCAATTCGAAAATAATACTGCAAATTTACGAAAACACGATAAAGGATAATTGGCAAACTTCTGAAAAAACATAGCATCTAAACTGTCCATGAATCTGCTCAAAAACTTAAGCAAGAAGTACTCAAGACCGTTTAGATCCACTCTTTCCAACTGGTATTTATAGAATATGTACTTTGTGTACGTATTGATCGGTGAATCTCTATAGATCTTCTTCTTGTATACTGAAGAAGTCCATTCACAGTATCCACTTCGTGGTATTATAAAATGTATAAAAATACTCCTTCTGATCAATGTTCATCAATATTCCAGGAAAGAAACAAATCGTTGGTGTTTTAATGCTGAAAACTGTGCAGAAAAATGATTGTGGTCGTATTTTCGGAAGGGTTCAAATAATTAGTGGAAACGCATTCAAAGAAGTCAGTAGGTTCCTAGGTCAGGTAACGAGAAAACTGGACATTTATGAATACTTCAATATTGATACCTATCTCGAATATATTCTATTATGTGTTAAAAAAAACTACAGACATAAGGGTGAGTATTCAAAACTTTTTTTTTTAATTTTGTCTATTCGGAAAATTCATTTCTTTTTTTTTGTTTCATACATTTGTTTGTCTTGGAATCACACCAATATTGGAGTATTTTTCAGGCCTTGGTTATCAATTGATGGAATGTGGGCTAAGCGTTGCGAGGGCTCAACAATGTCCTGTTGTATCCGGAATTTTCGTGACAAATAAACTTCAAAAACGTGCTGAAAAACTTGGGATGAAAGTGAGTTGATTTCTTTGGTGATGTGAGTGATGTCGAACAACGAATGAATCATTTTTACCACCTGAAATTGTAAGGCCTACCCTTTGACACAATATTGCATCTAACCCTTTCAAAAAATCTAAAATGCTCACTACTGATAGGAGCATTCATTCACGAACCAAAGGATGAATATGGCAGCCGTGGAAATCTATGAGCACAAAAACAACATGAACAGACAAAAAGAAACTTTCATTGTTCGTAATGCCTGGATGCCTGCCATCTGTAATACTAAAACAAAACATGTGCTTGTTATTTTTCATTCTTATTGATCTGCATCAGTTTTTTCTCTGTTTTTTCACTTCGTTGCTCGATTCTATTTTCGGGGTAAACATTTCTCTGCCCTTCTACACTTGGATAGATTCTCTGTATTGATATATATTTGTTGATTTAGTTTGTAGAAGGGGAATCTTTGCAAATGATTTCAAACTAATTAATTCGATTTTTACAGAAACTTTACAAGCTTAGTTATCTCGATTGGAAAGACGAAGATGGAGAGATGATTTTTCCAGAACCTGGAGCTGGAAACTATTATTGTGCGATGATGGGTGGTGAAGTACCCCCTCCCCCACCACCACCACCTCCGCCAAAAGAAGAAGTTGAGGTTGTTGAGGAGGTTAAACTAACTCGTATTCAGAAGCTGGCACTGCTGGAAAGAGACAAGTCGAAAACTAAGATAAGGACTAGCTTATTGAACTCATGAAATTCCGCAATGCAAACATATCATTGTCTTGTAATAGTTGTAATTGTAACGATTTCATAACAAAATTAAAATTTGTTGGATTATATATTTCAAAGTAAATTCAATTTCGATATTCATAAAATATTTTTTCAAGGTCCAAGAGTGTTTCATTTCTTCCTTCAATTACTAAGCTGATCTGGCATCAACTATCTTTAGTTATCCAAAACAGTGAAAGAGCTGGGGTTCTTCCATAAATTACATTTTCTGTAATGCCAGGACTTGGTCTAGATTGAAATAAATAATTAGAAGACTTGGAAAACTATCTACCAGTTCTTGGGCCTTCGTACTTCATAGCTGGATTTTACCATGTCATGGGTTTTTTGACGGACACACTGACCGTCCTTACTAAAGGGTGTTCTGTTTATATTATTTCTCACTGAATACTGACTGAATTGATGCTCGGATTCTCTTGAGGTTTCCAATGGAGCCACAGAAGAACATCGATACCCGATAGAGCTATTCTGTTCTTCTTCATTGGAGGACGGTGAAAATCGTTTGACGTAACTCGAATGCGAATAAACCTTTCTGCAATAGGTGTCTTGGATTTCTTCTGCTTTCTGATGCTTGGGATCTGAGGAGCCTTTCGAATTTTAAAGAAGGATACAAGAAGTCTGTCCAGACTATTTATGCTTTTCCTGTTTCTTGAGAAATGTCAATATCATGACATTCACTAGGCATTGATGTCCTAAAGCAAGTGATCATGAGCAATCGTTTGTCCCTCGTTAAAGAGAAACAAAAGTTAGATGATCTCTCAGAATATTTGAACAGAGAACTAAGCAAATACAAAGAGTTGAGAGGTACCCCATACCCATATCAACTTTGGCAAAGAATACCAAGATGTAACTTGAAACTTCAAGAACTAAAACCAAACTACTATTTCGATGCAATAAATGTCATGGAGGTACTCTTTCAGCCTAATTCTAGTTATGTGGTTTGAGTAATCATGGACTTCGTTGTAGGAGTTCTACCTGAATGAGGAACCATTGTTTCAGCACATGTGTATGGTCGAGGATTATGATTCATCCAAGTCATTCAAATTGAGGGTTTTGAATAATCTGAAGAACTCGACGTCCGTAGTCGCGCTAAATGAAGGTCATTATGATAATCTAGTCATAGAAATAATATCTCGAAAACATACGGCTCAAGCGATAATTGTATAATTATAAGGCAAAGTGTATTCTTCAATTTCACATTGTTTTCAAACCATAACATGGTATTTTGTAGTAGTCGTCAGAATTCGGTTATCTTAAGTCCGCAAAAGTTGAGAACTCAGCAACACCTATCTATACCTGCGGTCTTCTGTGTCTGACCAAAGAGAGAAAGAGACCTTCAACATTCATCCTCAGCATGTTGTTTGAACATAAAGAAGAATCTCTATTTCAGGGAATCTCCTGGAAATTGCTGGTGTTCTCATTCTGGTAGAAGTGACGAGAAATTATTTCTCCCGAGTCATGAGTAAAGAAGACCTAATGCATGGCCAAAGCCACAAGAAATACGTCAGACTAACCAGCCAATTGACCTACGATGTGGATTTGTTCTCCATGTACGATTGTTACGTATTCTTGAGGATTTACGCTTTATGCATCAAACCCAACTACAGGCATATGGGTAATAGCTACATTTCCTAGCGACGAATGAAAAATGCCTATTTTCGCAGGTTTGGGATTGAAATTTTTCGAAACTGCTCTTTATGTAGCTCAGTCCCTGAAGATTCCAGTGATAATGGGAGTGTTCACTGATTCCTGTTTGCAAGTTCTGGCCAGAAAAATCGGAATGGAAGTAAGTCATGATTTTGAGGAAGTACGATGTGTAGGAATCGTTCATGTCAGTTTCTGATGGCACCGTGCTGATTATTTGAGTACATTGAAGAAATGATATCGCTAACCGTTCAGGTTTTACGCCATTTTTGGGATTTTTCAAGATGTAAGATTGATGTATCCACTTTAAAAATCGAAATCGCGATCCATGATACAGGGGGTGAAAAAATCGCTTTCAAAGTTGGGGATGACAAAATCGTGAAAAATCAATTTTTTTCAAATTAGAACCCCATTTTTTTATGGCAGATATTGAATCTACGTTGAAAAATAATGTGAGTGTATGCATCACACCCTTGCCTTAAAATGGATATTTTCTGAGTTAATATCCAATTTAGGGCAAGGGTGTGATGCATACACTCACATTGTTTTTTAACGTAGATTCAATATCTGCCTTAAAAAAATGGGGTTCTAATTTGAAAAAATTGATTTTTCACGATTTTGTCATCCCTAACTTTGAAAGCGATTTTTTCACCCCCTGTATCATGAATCGCGATTTCGATTTTTAAAGTGGATACATCAATCTTACATCTTGAAAAATCCCAAAAATGAAAATTTTCCATCCAAAAACCTCGAAGTTATTCTTGTTTCAGCGGAGCTCTATTTTCGATTTTTTTTTCGAATTTTCCCGCTCAGAGAGAATTTTCCAACCAAAACTGAAAAATGTTACATCAAAATAACTTGAAATTTTCTAAGGAATCTATTTCTGCAATAAAAAAATGGTGTTCTGATTTGAAAAACGGAAGTTGACGTCATTTCCGGAAAAACCGGAGGTGCTCATGCCTTGAAAATATTTTAGATTTCATCAGCATCGTGAAATACTTATAAGTGCTGAATTTCATGAAAATACGTTCAGTAGTTTCCCGTATAAATATGGGTGAGGTTCCTCGTGAAAGACCCTGTATATTCCTCTGAACCGCCATTTTCCATATTAACACCAATAACTTGCAGTTGCATACGAATATTTCTTAGCAATATGATTTCAGTATGAAAGAAATCGAATATTCTTTCAAGGAAATCAAGAAGATAAAATATTGTGACTGGAAGGATTCCGAGAACAACGAGATATTCACAAATCTACGACAAGATCATAAAAGTTGTTCATTGATGGCTGGCATAGTACCCCTCCCTCCACCACCCCCAGAACCACTAATTGTTGTTGAAGAAGCGCCTAAAAAGAAAAAGAAGAAATGATCCAATTGGGTTCTCTCAAAGAAAGTTTTGATCTTTGTTTTTTCCGATAAAAAAATCATCAGTATGATTAAAAATATAAATAACTTATCATTTTCAATATTCATTGTAATATATTGCTCAGGAGAATCAGAAATTTATTTGGAGAAATTGGTGACTCAAGTACAAAAGAACGTTCAAAATATCATTATCTCGAATTTCCATTAGATCAGGTACACCAGGATTTCGTACTTTCACAGCTAATAACAAATATAAGGAATGGTGAATAATCAGAGTCTGAGATGGATAAAGTAAAATTTAATATCATACAATACTATTCTCAATATGAAAAATTAGACATTTTGTGCACATCAGACATTTGTTCTAACCAGTGGAACATTCACATTTTACTTCAATACGATTCACAGCTCGTCTTTTGTATCCCCCTTCTTCGGTTCAAGAGGTAAACTCCGCCAGAATTCCATTCTTTTCTCGAAAAGGGCATCCTTCATTTCTAAACTTTTCGCATCAATATGCAGGTATTCCAATTTTTCTGATTTGATCGGAGTCCATTTGGTAGTAATCAACTCGTTGATTTCGGGAGTTGGATTGCTGAAATTTTCATGAGATTCATATAAATAAAGAACAGATTTTAATGTGTTGATAATATCTCTGCATTTTCAAGGATATTTTATTACCTATGAACGATTTTCAATTATGAATAAATTGTATTTTGGCAGATTATGGCACACTCATTATCAACTGTACAAGTGACGTTACCGCTTGTAGCACTTTTTGCCCCTTTGGTATTTCACTTATATAGTTCGCGATCATCACAAAGTAATGGCTCTTAAGTAGAGCAGGAGCTCAAAAAATGAGATCGTAATTCAGAAGGTTTTCGATTCATCACGAAATGGCGAAATCGCCGGTTACGATCATGTGCAGGGTAACCCAAATTTCTTGATTTTGGCTGTTTCTGGTACTTCTAGGCTAGATAGGTAAAAATGTTGAGAGGAGTCCTGTAATCTATTTTCCTGAAAACTCCATAACTGAAAGCCGTTTCACGATATCTTCATTTGTTTTGAAGGTATGTATGTATAACGAAATTTTGATATTTTGGCGATTTCGAAAATGTGCCATTAATTCTTCATTTTCTGAAATATCTGAAAACGATTGAAACTTTCTGCAGGCACTTTTTCATTAGCACTACCACACCGTAGTCACTTTTTTTTATCTCTTGTATAAAGGGTGGTAAAAAACAACTTTCTCATTTTAAATACGAATGGTATCTTTTTGTAATCCTATGTTATGCAAAAAAATCAACTCTTCGAAAATATATATATATATATATGTCGATATATTATTTTTTTGGATTTTTTTTGTATGGAGATATGTAAAAAATGAAATTTCTAATATTACAATTCCACTAAAATGCTGATTTTGCCTCAAATATGGAATTACTATATCGACATATATATATATTTTCGAATAGCTGATTTTTTTTGCATAACATGGGATTAAAAAAGATACCATTAGTATTTAAAATAAGAAAGTTGTTTTTTTTCCACCCTTTATACAAGAGAAAAAAAAACTTACTACGGTGTCGTATTGCTGATGAAAAAGTGCCTACAGAAAGTTTTTGCCGTTTTTAGATATTTCAGAAAATGAAGAAATAATGGCACTTTTTCGAAATCGCCAAAATATCGAAATTTCATTATATCTTCAAAACAAATGAAGATATCCTGAAACGGCTTTCAGTTATGAAGTTTTCACTAAAATCGAGCCAAGGACTCCTCTCAACATTTTCACTTTTCTAGCCTAGAAGTACCAGAAACAACCAAAATCATGCAATTTGGATTACCCTGTACATGAATGAATCGTACATCATTGTACCCTTAGTAGAACAATTTAAGGGAAGTCTCAACCCAAACTTATGAATTACCTTTCTGTTATACAGGGTGTTTTTTGAAAATTGAAATTCCTTACCCAGTTTTGGCGAAATTCTGCCACATTGTGGTCAATAATTTCGTTACTTTTCTGTCATCCTCTGTAACATTCTTGTGTGGAAACAAACCATCAGCAATTGGAAAAAGATATTGCAATTCATCAGCATGGCAAACTCCTGAATAAAATATGTAAAATTTAGTGATATATTGATCAAACTTTCAATCGTAATTCTGACTCATCAATGCAACCAAAATTCAAAGTAAATGAAATGAGATACAAATACAGGGTGAGTCTTTGACTTGTACATAGTTTTTCTCATCAAACGAAAACCACTTTTATGCCATTTTTCAATATTCTGCTTCGTTTGAAAGATACAGGATGTCGAAAATTCTTGAAGAAACACTTTTTTGTTCATATCTTATGATGGTGCTTATTCCTCACACTTGGCTTAAGGAAAATAAAGGATGTGATTCATTCTAGAGGAAAAAATAAGGCTTTTCAATCGGAGACATAATGGAACAATACTGGGAGCTATTCTTACGAAATATCGTTTTTTCAATATTTTGGCTTCAATAAATTCACCTCGAATTTGAGGTGTATACATCCACACCAAAAAATCATGACAGGCAAGCATTCGCCAAGTCAAAGACTCACCCTGTATATTTTCTTGATAATCGACATCAATAACGGCTTTAACTCACCGTGAACTTCTCCTGGGGCACCAAATATTTCACTGAAACTAACTCCGCTTTCATGAGCAAACAAATAATTATAAACTGGTTGTTTGGAAACCTTCAGGTGTATTCTGACAGCATCATCGATACATTTCGTGAACCAACCATCAGTATACATCTAAAAAAAATTATGAAATCGATGCCTTCATTCTCCAGATGAGTCACTCACGTCAGTCAGATCTTTGAAGGAATTCTCGAAATTTAAGTTTTTCCTATTTCCAAAATAGAACTCCCTCACTTTCTTGCTAATCAATTCTGGATTTTCAGCGAACGGCTTGTACATAAGAGAAATTGCTGCTTTGTTATTGAAATCTTCGTCCAGTTCCTGGAAAAGCTTCGGCACCCCTACGTAAGCTGCAAATTTGAAATCATGTTAACGAATGTTCGAAAATTTGATGAAAACTGATGGCTGCTTTTGCTAAAGAAGCAATCACCTGCAGATCTCAGTAGACCATCTTCTTTGTTGACCCCAACAATCCACGGAACGTCCTGGAATTTGCCTGCCTTGAACAGATTTGCTGGAGTGTCCGTTAGAAAAGCTTCCTCTGAAGGAGGCTCCACTGCTGGTTTGAAGGGGATCATTGGATCGAAATCCCAGTCCTGAAATTAGAAAATGAAATGAAGGGTCCTCCAGAAGGACTTTCGTATTCTGGCATTTTTATGTTATTTGTGTTCAGTAGCCTATGCCATCCAGGGCAGGTATATTCTACCTGTAAACTGTCAAAAAGCGCTACTGACAGGAATACGGCTCAAAAACGTCTTTCATAGTAAAATCTATAATTGTCTCACCATGAATTCTCTATCCAGTTTAACAAACACCATCGGGTCGACATCTCTCAAACATTCTACTAGTTTGTCAGTTGATGTAGTTGGGCATCCGACCAGTTTTCCCAATTTCATGGCGTTTTGGATATTTTCACCTCTAGGTGCATGGGCCCAGACGCAGAACGACGTACCACTTTGAGAAATCACTCCATTGAAGAGACCTAAAACAGAACATCGAACATACAAATTAGGAAAATCCTGCACAGCAAACAAAATAGATCCACTTTCTCAAGCTGGTATTTACAGAATACCTTTCCACTGTGGAAAGGTTTATATTGGGACCACTAAAGGGAGCATTCACACACGGATCAATGAACACGAAGGACGTTGTCGACTATCGAACGGAGTAGACTGCACCCGCAGATCATGCCTTCATGAATGGTGATAACATTTATTTCCGCACAAATGGCCATTTCCAATATCAAAAGTTGTTGACTATCGATATCTCTAAGCATTAAAACAACATGAACAGAAGAGAGGGAGTTCATTGTTCGTAGAGTATGGTTGCCTGCCATCTGTAATGCTAGAACTGAATCTTTCCGAAGCGGACGGGATGAAATACAGTTCTAGATCAAGTAACAACGTCAATTTGGAGCATTCAGAATCAATTGTTGGTTAAAACAACCGATTGATATATCCCTTATCCTGTTGTTGTAAGAGAAACATTAGGGAAAATTCTTATTACATTTCTCTCAGTTTTCCTTTAAATCAGAGAAATCTCTTCGATATTCGCCAGATTGATTTTGTCACATTTGTTTCATCTCAATTACGTTTTCCTAGGTATCAAGTTATCGTCATCATCATTCGTGGAATGAAGTAGTATTTAAAAAATTGAAATTGCTGCCGTTTCAAGGATTCAAGTTAAATCACGTTTAGTGGTTGGATTTATCAATAAAAGAGCTGAAAAATGCCACTGGTAATTAGTACCCGAGCACACGATATAGTCAGATTCTTCAAATTCACATAAACATGCAGTTACCTTTCTCCAACCTTCATAGCTTATTTCCCAAAAGATAAGCAGTGCATACCACAGATTAACACTAATAGGATCAATTAGGTAAATAATGTATTAATAATTCAATGAATGGGATATTGTTATTCATGATCATGTTAATTTTTTTGTCAATTAATTGATAAAGCAAATAATTGAAGAGATAAGACACCTGAAAATATAAACTAGACAAGATTATCACAGTTAAAATTAAACTTGCGAATTAATTATTCCACCGTTTCATCAGAAATTAAATGAGGTATGGAAATCTAATTGCATTGAATTTGCGGAATGTACTAGAATATATGTTGGTAGATAATCAAGAAAGAGTTTTCCAAATCAAAAGGTGCTTGACATGATGCAATGAATTACTAATATGAATCATACCAAGAATCTAGTCCGAGAGCAGAAATTTCCACCAAAAATTACCAATATTTCGTGATATTTCAAATTAAACTCCATACAATACAAAGTATTTCAAGCAGCAGGCACAAGACTTGTCATCACATCAAGAAAGTAGTGGGAATTGATTCAAAAAGAGACAGTCAAAGTTCAAGTTCTTTTAGTGACAAACTTGACAATGCATTTAAAAATGTTTTGATGACTGCAGGCTATGCCTAATTGCTGATTTAAGCCAATTTATATTCACATCTGAACTTGATAACGATCAGAAAGAAGGTAGTTTATTCGAAAAGTTATGAGAAGCACATCGAGTTGATCAATACCATTACGAATATGGAAAAACATGTTCATTTCAATAATAATTAGGTCTAGTAAACAATTTTGGAATTATCCTTTCGAAATGGTTCAGTGAAATGAAGTTTCATGCAATCAGTATTGAAAGTGGCAATGAGTTTGAAGATTTGAGAGAGATGTTAGAGTCTCCCACGCACCTATTTGAACAATAAACAGTTGACAATTCTTGAAAATCCATAAGCAGAAATGTGTAGGCATTCATTGATCAGTGGATTTCAATGAATAAATGACAATTCATGCCATAACCTGAAGTTATTCCTACGAAGAAAAGTGTTGCTAAAGAAACTTCCAGTAGCGATTAATCAAAACTTTCCTGTTCAAAATAAAGTTTATCCTGAAGTGAGTAGATAACCTGTGAGATTTTGAAAGGAAATTCCATTCATTTCGTTTTTGTTATCGAAATTTTCATGAATATCGTGATGTCTGAAATGAATTTTAATTGCGCATGTGAAATATAGGTCAAAAAAACTGCACCCTATCGAATATTCCTGCTGTTCCATTCAACTTTGACGAAATTATTCATCAATTGTCCATTTCTATAATGATATTCTGATCAATTCCTAGAATATCTTGTGCACAACCATTTTCCAAATCTCGAAGTATTGTCATTTAATCGACTAAAGTAATTTCCTTTCTGAATCTCGTTGAGAATCGAATCCTAAATTTAGCGAAATATGGCGAACTTAAATTTATTCCAAACTAGCGACCCGCCCCGGCTTCGCACGGATGCAATGGCAATCCTTATAAACAGCGGTAGTGCCAGCCCGCACCGCTAAGTCCCTGCATTTTGAATCTGTAATATCTTCGGAAATATGCATTTGAATTACATGCTGTGAAGGGTCATATTGATGTATATTGAATGGACAATGTATTTAAGGTACTCAATTGGATAAGGATTGATGCTGTATTGCTTAAAATAACTTCATAAATAGGACATTTTTTCCCGTAAAATGTGAAGGATAAAAAATGGTTATTGTGGGTTATCCTTGAGTGATAGACATATACCATCGCAGACTTTTTTGTTGACCTTTTTTAGGAGTACAATACCGAGTAAATTATTTTGATTTATCTCGTGGGGTTCAGTCAGCGTTTGCAATGTAAGCGCAAAAAGCTGTGTTTATTTACGACATCACATTAGAAACCTGTAAATTCATAGGTATTTCTCTACAATATTATGCATATATCATACAAATAAACCTTCCTCTTGACTCACTCTATCTATTAAAAAAAAAGCGTTTCAAAATCCGTTGCGTATTTTCGATGATTTAAGCATACATAGGGACAGACAGCGAAAGCGACTTTGCCAAAACCATAAGGATCATTTTCCTATATTACCGTAAGAATAACATGGGTAATACGCGAATTCGTGCCTTATTACATGGACCAAAACTATAAAAATAGTTATTCACGACATCACATTAGAAACCTGTAAATTAATCAGTGTTTTTCAAAAATATTATGTAAGTATCATACATATAAACCTTCCTCTTGAATCACTTTATCTATTTAAAAAAGCGTTTCAAAATCCGTTGCGTAGTTTTGAAGATTTAAGCATACATAGGGACAGACAGCGAAATCGACTTTGCTTTATACTATGTAATGATACCACGCTATAGATTCCAATTTAAACCTACCTTTGCTCATTGGTGAGAGCATATGATAATTGGCACTTGCTCCTCCTGCAGATTCACCGAAAAGTGTGACGCTGTTAGGATCACCATTGAAATATTTGATATTTCTTTTAATCCACTTCAGAGCTAAGGACTGATCCTTGAGACCGTAGTTTCCTGGTGAGGCTTCATCTCCAGTGCTTAAGAATCCAAGTGCACCTTAAAACATATGTATTTGCATGATACACAGGTGTGGTCAATTGGTACGTAATCAATGTGACAACTGGAATATGCAAATCATCATGATATACACCAAAATGCATTTATTCATTCACTAGACCAGTAATTCATTAGCGACATTCAAACAAACGCTAAATCTGCATATTATATTTCTCAAATGGTGGCAGCCGTATAGATGCAATAACAAAGTATGTTTGATGTACTTCAAACCTAGTTTCTCACCTTGAATCTTGAAAAACAAGGATAGATCGATAAATACCAGGTACAACCACGAAAAGGTTGTGCATTATGTGACCAGCTCTGTCAATGGAAAATTTCGAATTGAAAAATTGGTTTACGATCCAATGAATAATGATTATAGGTATGATTACCGATGGCATAAAATTCTTTCGATATGATCTCGCTGTCGATGCAATTAACCTGATTTCGAATCATAGACGTTCCCTGCGGGAACGTCCCTCAATTAAACGAAGAAAAACACAAGTGATAAATGATTCACTCAATATTGTATTCGAAGAAAATATGGGCAGTTAAGAGAAGTATCTAATTGTTTCCATATATTGAAATTATTAGTTGGATGGTAATTACGTAGTCTTAGAGTGAATGAATAGCGGGGATTCGCTGCTAATTATCTGTTAATAATCTATTAAGCTCTTACACAATATCACATAATGACTTGCCCGTTGTATAAACTGATTTAAATAAGCTTTCAAGTGGGAAAAGTCTTAACTCACTACAGGGAGGTTGCGGACGACGTGAGTGATGAATGATGATGAGTGTTTAGTTGTATGCGAAAATATTGCATATTTTTTTAGAAGTCAGTGGATGTTGAAATGTTGACTGCTTATATATCACCTAGAGCCTAATCTTGAAAACAGATTTTTCTGTGAAATTAGATACCTAGAGTGTTTTCCAGATGAAATCTTTAATTTTTGATAAGAGAAAAACACGAGAACTTATCTGTACGTCTAATAATTATATTCATAAACATTTCTCGCATACCTTATCGAATTTTGAAGTTACCTACTCAACATTTGATGAAAAAAGTCTAAAGAAATTTGATGCTCAAACATATTAAACAAGAAAAAAAAATGAAATATTTTTGCAGTGAAAAGATATTCATTTAGAAAATATTTTAGCCGAAGAGAGAACTTTCATTCATCTTATAAAAAACTCTTCAGATTTCTAATGAGCCCAGGCTCCAGAAACATCTAATAGTCACTCGAACTTGGAGAATATGTAAAGGTTTGTTCTAAAGACCCAAATACGGCGTTTCTCAAGTATCTTGAAAGTATTAATTTCTGTTGTCAGTGCAGATCATATGTGCACAAACAGTTCATAGTAGGTATCCCTCAAATTTACACTCCCCAGAAGGAAAGGAGGAAATTTTACAGAAAATCTATTGTCATACTCATTCAAATGCATACTACATACAGAGTATGTAACAGCCAAATGGAATAAATTCGATAACGAATAAATGAGGGGGTGTTAGAAAAAACGCTCGGACACGTCGATTTGTAATTTTGAATGCGCATATTTTTCAAGAAAATAAAATTATATAAGGTGTTCCATGCGACCATGGCCAATACCAACTGTCTTATTTCAAGTGCAACCCCCTGTTTATTATTTATTTTTTGGATTCTTCAGAAAATTCTAGACATAATTCATGTACGTCCTATACCTATCTTCAACTTTTTCGGAAATATCAAGGGTTTTCAGATTTTTTACAAAAATTAATATTTTAAATGAAAATTATTTTATTTCACAAATTCGATACATTACACTCAATACTTATTTCCCATTGACCTCTTGATATGAAGAAAGTAAGCAAAAACTGAGAATAAATTAAAAAAAAACAAAAACAGATTTGTTAATTCTCATAGCCTTAGTAACACGTTGTCTGTTTGCATGACAATAAGTGATCAGTGTAAGTGCTACTTATTGTCTTTTGAATTTCGATAACTGTACGTAATAATATCAGAAAAATGGTTCATTAACCAGAAATGCACAAAATAACCATTCTCCAAATGATTGGTTATGGAGATTACACACGGACACAAATGGAAGTTTCTCGCTTATTTCACGAAAAATTTCCAAATTTGCCGCCTATATCCCAAGGAACAATTAGCAAAATAGAAAAGCAGTTTCGAGAGCTTGGTCATGTAAGACAAATAAAAAAATTGCTGCCAATGCACTGAGTGATGATACGAAACTGTTGCCAAGACGTTCGTGGCGAGCATTTTGAACATTTCCTACATTGACATTAATGTTTTTTTGTTTTTTTTTTAATTAAGAAATAATCAGTTTTACTTATTAGGTTTTAATTGTTATGTACCGAATTTGTGAAATAAAATAATTTTGAATTAAAACGTTGATTTATGTAAAAAAATTTTAAAACACTTAATGCTTCCGAAATAGTTAAAGATAGGAATAAGACACTGTGCATGAATTGTGTCTAGAATTCTCTGAAAGAAATAATATACAGGGGGTTGCATTTGAAATAAGAAAGTTGGTATTGGCCACGGTCGCATGAAACACCCTATATAATTTTATTTTCTTGAAAAATATGCGCATTTAAAATTTAAAATCGACGTGTCTGAGCGTTTTTCCCAACACGCCCTCATTTATTCGTTATCGAATTCATTCCATTTGGCTGTTACCCTCTGTATATGAAGTTCCTTGAAAATTTCACTTACCAAGTCTATAATTCGTCACAACCAGAACGACATCCCTGTCCAACAAAACTTCAGGACCATACCAATAGGAGTTTCCTCCACCGCAATGGAATCCTCCACCATGGAAGAATACCATAACCGGTAACGGAGTTGCATCTTCGGAAGTTAGCTATGGAACATTAAATTTTTAGTTAATGAGTCAAAAGGACTTCAGGCGATATTATTTTTGTGGAGGACCACAAACGAATACCTACTCTTGGGGTGTAAACATTGAGGTACAAGCAGTCTTCTTCTCCTTCAACTAAATTCACCCGCCGATAACTGTCCCTTTGAGGACAGACAGCATGAGGTTCTCTAGCATCCAAAACACCTTTCCATGGTTCATTTGGCACAGGGGACTGAAACGTGTGAATTGTCTCAACTGTTATATATCTATCATTTATCCAAATCTATTAAGCCATTCAGGCGAATATTCAGATAAACAATATTCGCAATTTATTTGGTTTCCCTCACTGACTTGTGAGAGCTACCCACTGTATTCTGCCTTCGAGAACTTGGTGGCATTTCTTATCCGAAAACGAGAATCTATAATTATATTATATTCCAAGGTTGTATCTTTATGTCATCACAGTAGTTTTCAAATTCTTGTGCATGCATGTAAATTGAAACCGAATCACGAATGATTTGCGTATTCGAAAGTTGAATTTCTTGAAGTTGTAGTTTATATTATTTCATTTGAATAAATAGATGCAAAACTCTTCAACGCGTGCTATATCAATAAGAGCACATTATATGCCTAACTTGTATTCAAGAACCAGGATCGAACCAGTTGATTCTAGGTTTAACATTCTCAACAGGAAGTTTTTCAGCAGACTTAAAGAGCTAGATGACATTTTTGATCTTTATCACCGAAAAGAACATTATACAACATCCAGAAAATATCCTACACAAACCTTAATCAAAAAACTAGGAAACTTATAATATTTGTATATTTTGTAACTCTTTTTTTCTTTTTTTTCTCATGCTATGTATGAAGCAAATAATTTGTACTATAATGGGCTGAAGGACCTCAGGTCGATGGCCGTGAATAAACTTTTCTTCTAATGCCTAACTAAAGGAGTGATCTGTTATAAACCAAGCATCATCTTGATTTTATTTGCTCATTCTGAAGGAAAAAAATTACCACACGAATCTAGATAAAGTTGCTCATTATTACATGTTACAAAATGAAAAGGGTGTTTCATAACAAAAAGAAAATATTTCAGAGAAACGCAAAACTAGTAGGCTTAAGATTGAAAGCATATTTCGACATTTCGAAGAACAACTTGGTCTTTCGTGTAGAGAATTTCGTCGAAAAAAATTTTTTTTTCAGGAATTATTCGACTCAAGATTGCATGCCAAACTTGATCTCTACCTGTCACTCAATATCACAGTAAATATTCCTATTTGGTGTTTATGAAGGTGATTCTTTTTTCAACAGCGGGTAAAACCCATCGAAATAAATCTTTTCGAAGGGACGAAGTTATCTTCCTTGAAAATCGAGTTCGATTCAATGAAATCAGAAGTCCGAATCTGCCATCAAACTATCAAGGCGTGGTGGCATTCGCCATTTTCGTTCTATAGTATCAGTTTTGATCGGACGAACGTTCTTCTTTTTTTTCCCATTTGGGAAAATAAACTGCTCCACATGAGTTAGGAATATTGACTTAAATTGCAAAAAATATGGTTAAAATAAGATTTTTGTGATGAAAATTCATAATAATAATAATAATTAATTAATAAGGGATTAATAATAGTTTATTAATCCCTTAAGACAAATACATGTATGGGACAAGTCAGAGAAAAGATACAAAGAAAAAAAAATCAACATGAAATCAACTATCTACCAAAATATCCAACAAGTAATCTCGTACTGTATAATAACATCTGTTCAACAACAACTTTTTGACAGATTTTTTAAATATATGCAAATTAAGAGATCGTAAACTAGGGGGCAAATGATTAAAAAGCTTAATGCACTGATATTGATATGATTTCAAGTTGCAAATTAATTTTAGCCTGTAGGTCTGCAGCGTATACAGGGTGGTTAAGAAAAATCGAGAAAAATAACGAAATTTTATTCCCAGAGAATTCAAGCATTTTAAGACTATCACTACGTATGGCCTCCACGGGCATCAATAACAGCTTGACATCTTCTTTGCATACTACACACGAGGTTGTTGAACATTTCTGGAGGAATTTGGTTCCATAAACAGGGCAGAAGCTTTCTCAGATCATTCGAGGATTCTGGGGTAGGTTGATGATTATCTAATCTTCTTTGGAGTATATCCCATGCATGTTCTATGCAATTCAAATCTGGTGAGTGCGGAGGTATTGGTAAATGCGGATTACCAAGCTCCTCGCGCGCATTCTCAACTATAGCTGCACGGTGCGGTCTAGCGTTATCGTCTAGAAATTGAAAAGTTTCACCAATAGCAGCGTGAAAATTTGGCACAACATTGTCAATGACATGCTCCCTATAGTGTGAGGTGGTCATAGTCCTAGGACAAATGTGTAGATCTGTGCGCCCGTTGAAACATATCCCGGCCCATACCATAACACTACCCCCTCGGAATGGATGGACTTCTTGGACATAGCGACGATTACGGGGTATGAGTGGGATTGTCCATACCCTTATTCTTCGAGAATCTGAAAATTGTCCATATCTGGATTCATCAGTGAAAAGGACACTACGCCATTGATCGTTACAATTGATATGTTGCCATGCCCATCCAGTCTTTGACGCTTATGGTCACGTGTTAATGAAACTCCTCTTAATGGACGTCTAGAACCTAGATTCACCTCACTCAAACGTCGTCTGATGGTTTCGATGGAAACTTTGACCCCATCTGCATTTTGAAGAGTATTCCGTAGCATTCTACACGTAGATGTAGAGTTTCTTCTCGCCGAAACGGTGATGAAACGATCCTGAGCAGGTGTTGTTTTTCGTCGTCCACCAAGCCTTGGTCTTTCCAACACGGAACCTGTCTCCCTGAACCTATTCCAAAGTCGAGATATCACACTTCGGCTGAATTGGAGCCTTTCCGCTACAACAACCTGAGTTAGGCCACCTTGTAGCATTCCGATAGCCCTATTAGCTTCAGCGTTTGTTAATTTACGTCTTGGCATTTTCAGAAAACTCGTTTCAAATCGAAGCCGTTGATAAACTGACTTAATTTCAAAATAAGAACATTCATGAAGCATATGCAAAGAACCAAACTTCAGAAAAAAGGCGACCAGATTGGCGAAATGTCTCATACTGATTTTTATTGGATCGATTCGAGTTGTTATTGAGTTTTAAATGATTTTACAGCGATTTTCTCGAAGATTACTTACTTTCGAAAACGATAGAATACGCGATATCCCTAACTCTTGTGGAGCAGTATATATTATTTCTAAGAAGATACAGGCTGTTAAAGTTTACAAGAAAAGATCGAAAACTTCAATGAAAAAGCTTGCGTTCAAATGATCCATTGAATTGAAGATATCTGCGCTGAGCTGAGGCAATATTCGGAAATGATGAAAATGCATGTATTGTAACTGCATTCAAAATACACAAATTAATTCAATATCCTCAACTCTTGATATGCAGTTGATATGATTCAATTTGTTAGCGACTGTTGAGTGCTGAATTTTGTCTGGATATAATTCTTGATACATCCAAAGAGAAGCTCCAAATTAAAAGTGCAAATTTGAATTCATGGAATTTTTGTGGCATTAAGAAATAAAGTTTTTCCTTTTATCATTTTGGGGACCGAATTTTTTCAATTAAATAAATTTAAGTTTGCACTTTATAGTTTTAATAATTCACTATTCACAGGCAATTATTTCGATCAGAGAACTCATATTAATCGGATTCTAGATTCACTGTATAGTTTTTCGAGATACTCTTTTCAGACTATATTCATGTTATGATTTAATGGTATCATATATATTTCTATAGATAGAGACTCCTGAAAGTGAATTCTTCAATTGTTCTTTCTACGAAAAATTATTACGAAGATTGGAAGAGTAAAATTCTGAGTGAGATAATATTATTCGATGAACAGTGAATATCAAAAGATATCTTTCATAAATTCTTCATCGGCAAAAATTAGCAGATACATAAATGAATAATTGGTCAAAAATATCATACTTTGGAGCCTGGAGAATGAATTTGAGTCTTTATTTTGATGCGTAATTCAAAAAAATTGCCGTTAGTGGACAGCTAAAATATTCGAAGAATATTTCACAATTGCCACTAACAATTGAAATTATGTATACCGCTCGTTCTACGCAAATGAATTCATATCTTACCTTGAACCTTAGTTTACCAAGTGGAGGTTCCGCGTATGGTATTCCTTGAAAAGCATAGAAATCTCTTCCTTCCTTACTTTTTAAAATTTTGCCCTCCAACTTCCCATCGATTATTTTGACCTTAGGATTCTCACCACAACGAACGATCACGAATAAACAAAAACAAAAGGAAAGAGTTTTCAACATAATGAATCGCGATATGACCTTATTAAAAACACATTTATTTACTGTTATTTCGGTAGAACGTCTTGCTGCACGGCTTTCTGGATTTGTTGTGGTACCGGTACGGTCATCAGATTCAGAATGGAAAGTGATAATGACCCAAACGCTCGGTAGTAGAGTAGGTTGAGTGGGGAATCATTCAAGATGAAGAAATGCATTATTGAGAATACAAGAATCGTAAACTAATGATTAACCTGCTCCGGTGAAGCTGGTAGCTCGAATATGAATTCGACCTGGTATCTTCGAAGTACCTACCAAGTTATAAGGACGAGAAAATCCTTATTATCTTCCTGAATATGTTAGGGCTTATGTTGGTGAAGAAGGTTGTGTTAGCTCTAGCTGATGCCTTCACCTGCTGAAGTCTAGCTTGCAAGCACAAGTTGATACAATATTTATTGTCATCTTCATCTGAAATAAAATACATTAAATTCGATGTAATGGTTGAAGCTTTGTTGTGTACTGAAGGAAATAACTACCATTGATTTTTTAAAGATTTTTTCGTTCTCTGCTGAGCCTTTGTTTATTTTAATTGTGCCAGAAACAGGTCTCATCATTGAACAAAATTGTTCAGCAAATAATAAAACAGTATTTTGAAATTGTTATTTTATCTCATTTTCTTTCAGTATTAAATCCCACAGTTTTAAAATTAATACAATATTTTCAGAGATTGTTCGATCATACGTCTTTGGAAAAAACTTCTCTTCCTTTCGACATATAAAGAATTAATATTTGATTTGATTATTCTCAAAGCATCTGTTCTAATTTCAGCTAATTTTTCAGTGAAATTTCAGCACTCAATTCTTGATTTCCGTAAAAGAAAATAGCATAACTGAATCTTCCAAAATGTTTATATACGCGTGAAATATTTCGAATTTCAACAGAGAAAAAGTTTCTTCAACATTCGCCAGGTCTTTGGAATTATTGAATTCACCTAATATTTCCTCAAATTCATCATTTTCCTAAAGTAAAAAAATAATCAAATCAATAAAATCGTAATTACTACGACCTCTATGTAAAGAAAGCGTAGTTGCGTAGTTATCTGACAGGAACACACTATAACCTAACATTCTCAAAATATATACGGTGAAATGTGTCAGAATAACATGACCAACCGGTAAACTTTATAAAAGTGAATGAAGTATACCCTGAAAAGGACTCCTTATGGCAAATGGCGTTCCGTCAAATATTCTAATTTTTTGGTATAATGTAGTAATGGTGGTTTTTGGGTATTTTCGTGAGGTTCACAGTTTATTTCATGACTGAATCACCCTGTATCCTTTGAAGTCCATGATGATATGAAAAAATCAAACAAACACCTTAAATCAACCCAAAATTACAGTCCACTTAACCTTCATTGTGAATAGTTTCTATAATAATGGATCACCGAGTATGAATTCTGGGTACTTCGGGTTTTTTCGATGGAACAACAACATATCTAGTGAAATAGTTCATTTTGCGAACGTTTTCGCTCTGGAACTGACATATTTTATACTTTCAAAATCGGGCATGCACTCAATTATGGATAACCCTGTATTCGTAAAGATTTTCGGTCATATTCCTCTATGTGGTTGCTCCCTGGGGATGGAATGAAATGTTTCTTGAGAAAAATTGAAGTTCATTCGATTCTGTTTCGAGATACGCGCGTAGTTAAAGTGGGTAGGTAATTCTCAACTTCAACGCCCTGTATCTCAAAAACTAGTCAAAGTATTGAGTTGGGGTCATGGTCGCTTTTGATCAGTAGGTCGAGTACTACATTATACCAAAAAATTGGAACATTTGACGTAACGCCATTTGCCATAAAAAAAAGTGCGGGGTCCTTTCCAGTTTTTATTTTTTTCCGTTCTAAAAGTTATCGTATTTTCTGAACAAAATTGGAAAAATACAAAATCGTGACGAAATGATACATCTCTCGTTTAAGTAGAACCAGCGCTCTAAACTTCAATAATTTTGAAATTATTTCCCTTTGTGGATATAGGTACAATTGAAAAAACAATAAAAACCTGCTTTTGTACAATTATTTCTTTGTGGTACCGAAGAGTTCTCAGAAGACGGAAATACCGGCTCTTTCATAAACGAATCACGATTATGTGTTTGGGATAGCATGTTTTGGAATTTGAAAATAGTAATCTGGTTGTTGATCAAGTTGAGCCAGTTCACCTTCATTTTTTTACAACAAATCCAGCTTAGAATCATTCGAACGCAACATAATGAAATCACTAGAGTATGTTCATCTTCTAATGTGGATTTGTTAATGAACTGAGTGAGGTAGAACAGTTTTCGATCTCACTCACCGTATCAAAGAAGATATTTCAATCAGTATGAAGGACATCTTAAGGTGGACGTTCAATGTAGTGTGTTTTTATTTCAAGTTGCATTTGAAAATGGTTTCACTTTGAGAACTGATATTTTGTGGGTAAACTCAGAAAGGATTGGAGTTTTTAATGAAATAATTTAAATCGATTTCATGTCGAAAGTTCTTTTTTTTTCTTTCAAAAATAGAAGAAAATGAGCCAACTCATGCTTCTGTTTTATTTCAAACGAAAGACCCCTGAAAATAGATCAACTTCTGATTAAAAGCGAATCGTTCAGAAAAACAACTTGAAATACGGAATTGACAGAGAATGGCCAAATTCAAATATATGGAGGGAAAAAGTTCCTGCCTTTCAACCACATATAGTCCATTCAAGAATGATTGACATCAGAGCAGGCCTTGAAAGTCCAGTCGCAGCTTTATTTCTAGTTACAAAAAAGTAACTAAAAATTTTCTGTGCTTCCATCATAGATATAGAAATAACCTAAAAATTGAACGATATTTTTTTGAAGTAAGGAACTTTGAACACAAAAATGTTCCCAAGTTTCACATACGATTACCAGCGTGTGAATCTGTATACCAGCAGTATATTATTTTCATCTTGTATTGATACATTTTCGATCTTACGATCAATTAGCATACAGCCTGGAAATTCTGGTTTGATAACGAAAAATATCGTGGGTGATTAAATAGCACGGTACTTTTCAATGTTCAATATGAATATTCGCTAAACCGAAAAAATCTAGTTGGTAATTTGAAGCGTGTTACTGCAATGTGAATGTATTGGGAAATTTGTAATAGATATCAAGACAGAAACAAAACTCAACCAATGGATCTATTTAATATATGAAGAATTTTGTCATGACATTGTAACATCCAATATTTGTTAACAATGAAGGTGTAAAATATGGAATATGAAAAATATAAATATTCCTATTATTCTGTTTCAACAACCACAACATGTTTATTTCCTCATCTGGGCAGAACTCGTCATGTTCATAATGAAAGGTTTTGTCAGCATTTCATAACATTGCTTATATTTTGACTAATCTCCTCTCATTTCTTTTTCTACGTGCTCTGTGCAGGCTTTCCATTTTTTAGCTGTTCACTCTTGAAAAGCCTCATTTCAAAGATATTTATTTCACTTGCTCAATTTTTTGCCAAATTCCGAAACATTGATGACAGAACAAAATGTCAGTGATATTTCCAACACCAACCTGAATTCTGCAACTCAAAATATTACTGAATGGCATTACCAACATAATTCCGATTTTCCAAAGCCCCCCGAGATGTCAATCATTCTTGGATGGACTATATTCACTAATTTCATAGTTCAGCGATTTTCGGATTGAGAGCGCCATTGTACATTTCATTCATAAGGATAGACACAGGGGCGGATTAACCATTAGGCAGAGTAGGCGACTGCCTAGGGGTCCCACGTGACCAATTGAATGTTTTATACAGGGAAGGTTGCACTTCCTAGGGCCCCCCCACATGGTTGATCCGACCCTGCCTAGGGGCCCCCCCACATGGTTAATCCGGCATATTCATAGAACTTATAGTGATAGTGTAAGTTCTATGGAGATATTCCATAAAATGCATGGTGGCGCCTCTATCGGATTAATTTTCCTACTCGCTCTGAACGGCGACCGTAATGAGATGATATAACGAACCAAAATGTAGAATATTATAAGACTTTTTTTCATCTCATACCATTCTCATTTCATGGTATTTAGAAAAAACTATAAAAACGAAAATATAAGTAGGTAAACTGAATTCGTATTCGAAAGAATAATGTATGGCAATTATAAATAATAGTATCATACAAGACACAACAGTTCGAATTGCTGAATCATTCAATGAAAATTACCGCTCTGTGAAAATTTACCGAAGAAAATTCGATGATTACATGATTTGCAATATTTTGCATGTGCATTGACCGCTTTGCCGAAGTGTTCAAACATTTCATAACAATGAGTTGATCATACTCACCTGTATGAAAAATTGGTTTGTTGAACATCCACCTGTCTGTATTTCTCGAATTTTGAGCCGGAAATTATATCAGTTGGACGCACTGATCACGAATCCTTGGTCAAATTCAATTTTGTCCGTCCGTCCAGCTGTAAACACGATAACTTCCTAACGGACAAACCTGGAAACTTGAAATTTTCGCAGTTGAGTTTGAAAATGGTCAAAATTCGGCCAGGAGATCCAAAAATATCGCCGTTCGAAATTTTATTTTTCGGATAATTTCAAAACTGCAGATTCGATCTGGATGAAATTGAGGTTTTAGATGGAGCATTACGTATTCAAACTAATTGCAAAATTAAGTTGAGATTGCTGAACCGAAACCATATAAAATAGCGAATTATTGACAAAAAATTTCCAATATTCATATTCAGTATCTTGGACGATTGCTCTAACTGCTGAAAGCTCAAAAGCTCCTGACTTCTCTTCAATGCTTTAGGCGACCCATTTTTTTGGACGTATAAGTACCAACCATTCTGATACTTGATGCCGTTGAGGAAATGCGCTAAGTACATAGTTCACAAATAGAAACGGATAGATAAATCCATGTTCCTCATTTAGCTATGAGCTTCAGAACAAAACTCGAAAATGAAATATCGAAAAAATTAAAACGAAATAATTCATTTGTTATGAGGGCTACATGGACGATTTTGGTATCAAATTGTAGGTCGAGGTCGCTCTATTCAATAAAACATAATTCGAATCGCTATCTATCAAAGTTTAGATTTTAACCTGTCAACTGGCATTTTTTTAAATAACTCGAAATTTCAAATCGTCATAGCTTCCGTTTCTTTGGTCGTATCCAATTTTGGTTTGCATATTGATAATCAGCATTGTCCAAAGTATCCATATCAAGCATAAAATCGATATCGAAAATCCCAACTTTTTGGGTCAAAAATGCATAAGGGGTAAGACCCCCTAAAAACACTATATTTGCCATCAACACGAATTCCCTGGAAAATCTAACAGAGTTATTCGAATTATTATGTCTTCAACCCATTCGAATCTTTCAGAATACCCAATTTGATGATCCATATCACCCATACTTTGAGTGCTATGAGCTTCAGAACAAAACTCGAAAATGAAATATCGAAAAAATTAAAACGAAATAATTCATTTGTTATGAGGGCTACATGGACGATTTTGGTATCAAATTGTAGGTTTTCGAGGTCGCTCTATTCAATAAAACATAATTCGAATCGCTATCTATCATAGTTTAAATTTTAACCTGTCAACTGGCATTTTTTTAAAAAACTCGAAATTTCAAATCGTCATAGCTTCCTCTTCTTTGGTCGTATCCAATTGAGGTTTGCATATTGATAATCAGCATTGTTCAAAGTATCCATATCAAGCGTAAAATCGATATCGAAAATCCCAACTTTTTGGGTCAAAAATGCATAAGGGGTAAGACCCCCTAAAAACACTATATTTGCCATCAACACGAATTCCCTGGAAAATCTAACAGAGTTATTCGAATTATTATGTCTTCAACCCATTCGAATCTTTCAGAATACCCAATTTGATGATCCATATCACCCATACTTTGAGTGCTATGAGCTTCAGAACAAAACTCGAAAATGAAATATCGAAAAAATTAAAACGAAATAATTCATTAGTTATGAGGGCTACATGGACGATTTTGGTATCAAATTGTAGGTTTTCGAGGTCACTCTATTCAATAAAACATAATTCGAATCGCTATCTATCATAGTTTAAATTTTAACCTGTCAACTGGCATTTTTTTAAAAAACTACAAATTTCAAATCGTCATAGCTTCCGTTTCTTTGGTCGTATCCAATTTTGGTTTGCATATTGATAATCAGCATTGCCCAAAGTATCCATATCAAGCATAAAATCGATATCGAAAATCCCAACTTTTTAGTTCAAAAATGCATAAGGGGTAAGACCCCCTAAAAACACTATATTTGCCATCAACACGAATTACCTGGAAAATCTAACAGAGTTATTCAAATTATTATGTCTTCAACCCATTCGAATCTTTCAGAATACCCAATTTGATGATCCATATCACCCATACTTTGAGTGCTATGAGCTTCAGAACAAAACTCGAAAATGAAATATCGAAAAAATTAAAACGAAATAATTCATTAGTTATGAGGGCTACATGGACGATTTTGGTATCAAATTGTAGGTTTTCGAGGTCGCTCTATTCAATAAAACATAATTCGAATCGCTATCTATCATAGTTTAAATTTTAACCTGTCAACTGGCATTTTTTTAAAAAACTCGAAATTTCAAATCGTCATAGCTTCCTCTCCTTTGGTCGTATCCAATTGAGGTTTGCATATTGATAATCAGCATTGTTCAAAGTATCCATATCAAGCGTAAAATCGATATCGAAAATCCCAACTTTTTGGGTCAAAAATGCATAAGGGGTAAGACCCCCTAAAAACACTATATTTGCCATCAACACGAATTCCCTGGAAAATCTAACAGAGTTATTCGAATTATGATGTCTTCAACCCATTCGAATCTTTCAGAATACCCAATTTGATGATCCATATCACCCATACTTTGAGTGCTATGAGCTTCAGAACAAAACTCGAAAATGAAATATCGAAAAAATTAAAACGAAATAATTCATTAGTTATGAGGGCTACATGGACGATTTTGGTATCAAATTGTAGGTTTTCGAGGTCACTCTATTCAATAAAACATAATTCGAATCGCTATCTATCATAGTTTAAATTTTAACCTGTCAACTGGCATTTTTTTAAAAAACTACAAATTTCAAATCGTCATAGCTTCCGTTTCTTTGGTCGTATCCAATTTTGGTTTGCATATTGATAATCAGCATTGCCCAAAGTATCCATATCAAGCATAAAATCGATATCGAAAATCCCAACTTTTTAGTTCAAAAATGCATAAGGGGTAAGACCCCCTAAAAACACTATATTTGCCATCAACACGAATTCCCTGGAAAATCTAACAGAGTTATTCAAATTATTATGTCTTCAACCCATTCGAATCTTTCAGAATACCCAATTTGATGATCCATATCACCCATACTTTGAGTGCTATGAGCTTCAGAACAAAACTCGAAAATGAAATATCGAAAAAATTAAAACGAAATAATTCATTAGTTATGAGGGCTACATGGACGATTTTGGTATCAAATTGTAGGTTTTCGAGGTCGCTCTATTCAATAAAATATAATTCGAATCGCTATCTATCATAGTTTAAATTTTAACCTGTCAACTGGCATTTTTTTAAAAAACTCGAAATTTCAAATCGTCATAGCTTCCGTTTCTTTGGTCGTATCCAATTTTGGTTTGCATATTGATAATCAGCATTGTCCAAAGTATCTATATCAAGCATAAAATCGATATCGAAAATCCCAACTTTTTAGTTCAAAAATGCATAAGGGGTAAGACCCCCTAAAAACACTATATTTGCCATCAACACGAATTCCCTGGAAAATCTAACAGAGTTATTCAAATTATTATGTCTTCAACCCATTCGAATCTTTCAGAATACCCAATTTGATGATCCATATCCCCCATACTTTGGGTGCTATGAGCTTCAGAACAAAACTCGAAAATGAAATATCGAAAAAATTAAAACGAAATAATTCATTAGTTATGAGGGCTACATGGACGATTTTGGTATCAAATTGTAGGTTTTCGAGGTCGCTCTATTCAATAAAATATAATTCGAATCGCTATCTATCATAGTTCAGATTTAAACCTGTCAACTGGCATTTTTTTTAAAAAATCGAAATTTCAAATCGTCATAGCTTCCGTTTCTTTGGTCGTATCCAATTGAGGTTTGCATATTGATAATCAGCATTGTTCAAAGTATCCATAGCAAGCATAAAATCGATATCGAAAATCCCAACTTTTTGGGTCAAAAATGCATAAGGGGTAAGACCCCCTAAAAACACTATATTTGCCATCAACACGAATTCCCTGGAAAATCTAACAGAGTTATTCAAATTATTATGTCTTCAACCCATTCGAATCTTTCAGAATACCCAATTTGATGATCCATATCGCCCATACTTTGAGTGCTATGAGCTTCAGAACAAAACTCGAAAATGAAATATCGAAAAAATTAAAACGAAATAATTCATTAGTTATGAGGGCTACATGGACGATTTTGGTATCAAATTGTAGGTTTTCGAGGTCGCTCTATTCAATAAAACATAATTCGAATCGCTATCTAGCATAGTTTAAATTTTAACCTGTCAACTGGCATTTTTTTAAAAAACTCGAAATTTCAAATCGTCATAGCTTCCTTTTCTTTGGTCGTATCCAATTTTAGTTTGCATATTGATAATCAGCATTGTCCAAAGTATTCATATCAAGCATAAAATCGATATCGAAAATCCCAACTTTTTAGTTCAAAAATGCATAAGGGGTAAGACCCCCTAAAAACACTATATTTGCCATCAACACGAATTCCCTGGAAAATCTAACAGAGTTATTCAAATTATTATGTCTTCAACCCATTCGAATCTTTCAGAATACCCAATTTGATGATCCATATCACCCATACTTCGAGTGCTATGAGCTTCAGAACAAAACTCGAAAATGAAATATCGAAAAAATTAAAACGAAATAATTCATTAGTTATGAGGGCTACATGGACGATTTTGGTATCAAATTGTAGGTTTTCGAGGTCGCTCTATTCAATAAAACATAATTCGAATCGCTATCTATCATAGTTTAGATTTCAACCTGTCAACTGGCATTTTTTCAAAAAACTCGAAATTTCAAATCGTCATAGCTTCCGTTTCTTTGGTCGTATCCAATTTTGGTTTGCATATTGATAATCAGCATTGTCCAAAGTATCTATATCAAGCATAAAATCGATATCGAAAATCCCAACTTTTTAGTTCAAAAATGCATAAGGGGTAAGACCCCCTAAAAACACTATATTTGCCATCAACACGAATTCCCTGGAAAATCTAACAGAGTTATTCAAATTATTATGTCTTCAACCCATTCGAATCTTTCAGAATACCCAATTTGATGATCCATATCCCCCATACTTTGGGTGCTATGAGCTTCAGAACAAAACTCGAAAATGAAATATCGAAAAAATTAAAACGAAATAATTCATTAGTTATGAGGGCTACATGGACGATTTTGGTATCAAATTGTAGGTTTTCGAGGTCGCTCTATTCAATAAAATATAATTCGAATCGCTATCTATCATAGTTTAGATTTTAAACTGTCAACTGGCATTTTTTTAAAAAACTACCAATTTCAAATCGTCATAGCTTAAGTTTCTTTGGTCGTATCCAATTTTGGTTTGCATATTGATAATCAGCATTGTCCAAAGTATCTATATCAAGCATAAAATCGATATCGAAAATCCCAACTTTCTGGGTCAAAAATGCATAAGGGGTAAGACCCCCTAAAAACACTATATTTGCCATTAACACGAATTCCCTGGAAAATCTAACAGAGTTATTCAAATTATTATGTCTTCAACCCATTCGAATCTTTCAGAATACCCAATTTGATGATCCATATCACCCATACTTCGAGTGCTATGAGCTTCAGAACAAAACTCGAAAATGAAATATCGAAAAAATTAAAACGAAATAATTCATTAGTTATGAGGGCTACATGGACGATTTTGGTATCAAATTGTAGGTTTTCGAGGTCGCTCTATTCAATAAAACATAATTCGAAGCGCTATCTATCATAGTTTAGATTTTAACCTGTCAACTGGCATTTTTTTAAAAAACTACAAATTTCAAATCGTCATAGCTTAAGTTTCTCTGGTCGTATCCAATTTTGGTTTGCATATTGATAATCAGCATTGTCCAAAGTATTCATATCAAGCATAAAATCGATATCGAAAATCCCAACTTTTTAGTTCAAAAATGCATAAGGGGTAAGACCCCCTAAAAACACTATATTTGCCATCAACACGAATTCCCTGGAAAATCTAACAGAGTTATTCAAATTATTATGTCTTCAACCCATTCGAATCTTTCAGAATACCCAATTTGATGATCCATATCACCCATACTTTGGGTGCTATGAGCTTCAGAACAAAACTCGAAAATGAAAAATCGAAAAAATTAAAACGAAATAATTCATTAGTTATGAGGGCTACATGGACGATTTTGGTATCAAATTGTAGGTTTTCGAGGTCGCTCTATTCAATAAAACATAATTCGAATCGCTATCTATCACAGTTTAGATTTTAACCTGTCAACTGGCATTTTTTCAAAAAACTCGAAATTTCAAATCGTCATAGCTTCCGTTTCTTTGGTCGTATCCAATTTTGGTTTGCATATTGATAATCAGCATTGTCCAAAGTATCTATATCAAGCATAAAATCGATATCGAAAATCCCAACTTTTTAGTTCAAAAATGCATAAGGGGTAAGACCCCCTAAAAACACTATATTTGCCATCAACACGAATTCCCTGGAAAATCTAACAGAGTTATTCAAATTATTATGTCTTCAACCCATTCGAATCTTTCAGAATACCCAATTTGATGATACATATCCCCCATACTTTGGGTGCTATGAGCTTCAGAACAAAACTCGAAAATGAAATATCGAAAAAATTAAAACGAAATAATTCATTAGTTATGAGGGCTACATGGACGATTTTGGTATCAAATTGTAGGTTTTCGAGGTCGCTCTATTCAATTAAACATAATTCGAATCGCTATCTATCATAGTTTAGATTTTAAACTGTCAACTGGCATTTTTTTAAAAAACTACCAATTTCAAATCGTCATAGCTTAAGTTTCTTTGGTCGTATCCAATTTTGGTTTGCATATTGATAATCAGCATTGTCCAAAGTATCTATATCAAGCATAAAATCGATATCGAAAATCCCAACTTTCTGGGTCAAAAATGCATAAGGGGTAAGACCCCCTAAAAACACTATATTTGCCATTAACACGAATTCCCTGGAAAATCTAACAGAGTTATTCAAATTATTATGTCTTCAACCCATTCGAATCTTTCAGAATACCCAATTTGATGATCCATATCACCCATACTTCGAGTGCTATGAGCTTCAGAACAAAACTCGAAAATGAAATATCGAAAAAATTAAAACGAAATAATTCATTAGTTATGAGGGCTACATGGACGATTTTGGTATCAAATTGTAGGTTTTCGAGGTCGCTCTATTCAATAAAACATAATTCGAAGCGCTATCTATCATAGTTTAGATTTTAACCTGTCAACTGGCATTTTTTTAAAAAACTACAAATTTCAAATCGTCATAGCTTAAGTTTCTCTGGTCGTATCCAATTTTGGTTTGCATATTGATAATCAGCATTGTCCAAAGTATTCATATCAAGCATAAAATCGATATCGAAAATCCCAACTTTTTAGTTCAAAAATGCATAAGGGGTAAGACCCCCTAAAAACACTATATTTGCCATCAACACGAATTCCCTGGAAAATCTAACAGAGTTATTCAAATTATTATGTCTTCAACCCATTCGAATCTTTCAGAATACCCAATTTGATGATCCATATCACCCATACTTTGGGTGCTATGAGCTTCAGAACAAAACTCGAAAATGAAATATCGAAAAAATTAAAACGAAATAATTCATTAGTTATGAGGGCTACATGGACGATTTTGGTATCAAATTGTAGGTTTTCGAGGTCGCTCTATTCAATAAAACATAATTCGAATCGCTATCTATCATAGTTTAGATTTTAACCTGTCAACTGGCATTTTTTCAAAAAACTCGAAATTTCAAATCGTCATAGCTTCCGTTTCTTTGGTCGTATCCAATTTTGGTTTGCATATTGATAATCAGCATTGTCCAAAGTATCTATATCAAGCATAAAATCGATATCGAAAATCCCAACTTTTTAGTTCAAAAATGCATAAGGGGTAGAACCCCCTAAAAACACTATATTTGCCATCAACACGAATTCCCTGGGAAATCTAACAGAGTTATTCAAATTATTATGTCTTCAACCAATTCGAATCTTTCAGAATACCCAATTCGATGATCCATATCACCCATACTTTGAGTGCTATGAGCTTCAGAACAAAACTCGAAAATGAAATATCAAAAAAATTAAAACGAAATAATTCATTAGTTATGAGGGCTACATGGACGATTTTGGTATCAAATTGTAGGTTTTCGAGGTGGCTCTATTCAATAAAACATAATTCGAATCGCTATCTATCATAGTTTAGATTTTAACCTGTCAACTGGCATTTTTTTTTTAAATCGAAATTTCAAATCGTCATAGCTTCCGTTTCTTTGGTCGTATCCAATTGAGGTTTGCATATTGATAATACGTATTGTTCAAAGTATCCATATCAAGCATAAAATCGATATCGAAAATCCCAACTTTTTGGGTCAAAAATGCATAAGGGGTAAGACCCCCTAAAAACACTATATTTGCCATCAACACGAATTCCCTGGAAAATCTAACAGAGTTATTCCAATTATTATGTCTTCAACCCATTCGAATCTTTCAGAATACCCAATTTGATGATCCATATCACCCATACTTTGAGTGCTATGAGCTTCAGAACAAAACTCGAAAATGAAATATCGAAAAAATTAAAACGAAATAATTCATTTGTTATGAGGGCTACATGGACGATTTTGGTATCAAATTGTAGGTTTTCGAGGTCGCTCTATTCAATAAAACATAATTCGAATCGCTATCTATCATAGTTTAAATTTTAACCTGTCAACTGGCATTTTTTTAAAAAACTCGAAATTTCAAATCGTCATAGCTTCCTTTTCTTTGGTCGTATCCAATTTTAGTTTGCATATTGATAATCAGCATTGTCCAAAGTATTCATATCAAGCATAAAATCGATATCGAAAATCCCAACTTTTTGGGTCAAAAATGCATAAGGGGTAAGACCCCCTAAAAACACTATATTTGCCATCAACACGAATTCCCTGGAAAATCTAACAGAGTTATTCAAATCATTATGTCTTCAACCCATTCGAATCTTTCAGAATACCCAATTTGATGATCCATTTCACCCATACTTTGAGTGCTATGAGCTTCAGAACAAAACTCGAAAATGAAATATCGAAAAAATTAAAACGAAATAATTCATTAGTTATGAGGGCTACATGGACGATTTTGGTATCAAATTGTAGGTTTTCGAGGTCGCTCTATTCAATAAAACATAATTCGAATCGCTATATATCATAGTTTAGATTTTAACCTGTCAACTGGCATTTTTTTAAAAAACTAGAAATTTCAAATCGTCATAGCTTCCGTTTCTTTGGTCGTATCCAATTTTGGTTTGCATATTGATAATCAGCATTGTCCAAAGTATCCATATCAAACATAAAATCGATATCGAAAATCCCAACTTTTTGGGTCAAAAATGCATAAGGGGTAAGACCCCCTAAAAACACTATATTTGCCATCAACACGAATTCCCTGGAAAATCTAACAGAGTTATTCAAATCATTATGTCTTCAACCCATTCGAATCTTTCAGAATGCCCAATTTGATGATCCATTTCACCCATACTTTGAGTGCTATGAGCAAGGCCTTAGCTAGAAAAATATTCGGGGGGAGGGACGGTGTCCGTTGAACTGAGCTCTAGGAAAATTTCGGGGGGGTCCGGACCCCATCGGACCCCCTCCTGACTACGGCCTTGCTCATTTTAATAAAGTTCTCAAGCTCAGTTTTTCCCATTTTCTTTTTCCATTATTTTGCTCATTATGGAAAAGATGATGCGATTTTAGGTTTGCGCTTCTTCACAAAAGTTTTGTTTGTCTTCTCCCAAAACTTCAGCCTCTTTCTTTCTATATCTGCAACTCTACTTACTCTATCCAGAAGAATGAAATGGTGAAATCGCTTTAAAAGCTTCGAAACAAGAACTATATGAGATACACTTTTGAGTTGAAATAGAGTTGACGAATCAGGTTCTTGTAAAACGTCTATTTCTGAGTAAAAACAAAATAGATATCATTGACTCCAAGTAATGTCGAAATACATAAAATCAAAACCTACTTAATATACTCAATATGTATATTGATGTCCATTGTTCTTCGAATAGGACGAACATTTTCTCTAGCAAAATTTCCTAATTGAATATTTCAGATTTAACCTTGGGGGACGATACCCCCCCCAAATGTTGAACAGGGTTGGCAAATTTTAAAAGCAGTTGGAATATTTTCGAAGCTGTTGAAAAATTTTCGAAGCAGTTGGAAAAATTTCGAAGCAGTTGGAAAAGTTTCGAAGTTGGGAAAATTTCGAAGCAGTTGGAACAAAACAGTTGGAAACATTTTTAAGCAGTTGGAAAGATTTCAATTAAGTTGGAATGGAATACATTTTTTTTCTAAAGTTTTCTCAAAATGTGAATGAATTTGACTTTTTTCAATAAAGTTTGAAATTAATGCTTATTAAACCAGTAGAACTAAGCCCACGTTTAGCCGGACAGAAGCATGCAGAGATTAGCGACATTTGTACAAATTCTTGAGTATATTTAGGGTCAGGGCCGTATCTAGGTACTACTGCGCCTGTGGCGAGATTTTCTTCAGCGCCCCCAAATTGTCGTAGATTTTTTTCATCATGTTTCAAATTTTTTTTTAGTTTTGAATAAAATAAATATATATATATCACAAAGACTAAAAGATAGACTAAACGCACATAAATATACGAAAAACGCAACCACAGCACTCAATAAACACAAGACATCCAACAAACATGAGTTCAATTACGATGACACAAGAATTCTAGGAATCGAACCCCAACAAAAACGGAGAGAAATATTGGAAATGATTCACATACAAGTGAACAATGAAAATGTAGTAAATGACAAACAGGACACAAAATTTTTAAGTCATATATATAGACCAATATTACGAAGACCATCAAATAAAAGAAGAGGACAAGACTCGGTTGACATTCAAGAAGATGACATAGATGACAGAACAACACCCGCCAGACGAAATCAAGACGATGACGAAAACAGATAGTGAGATGTTTACATAACCATAATTTCATTGTATTAATATATTATGTTTGTTTTTAGATGTAATGTTGAAATTGTATGTATACTGAAGAAGGCAGATATGCGCCGAAACGTTTATACGAAATAAATTTCTCTAAAGTAATTCCTAACCTAGATACCCAAGTTGAAGAATGATACATATACAAAACTAGGTAAAAAAACAAAACGTATTCTATATATATATACGTATATACATATTATAATATTTTTTCATAATATTATTCAGATATTTTCGTCACAAATTCGAAATAATACACAATAATATGGATATTTACCTATTTTTATTGAAAACATTAAAATACTCATCTCAAATAAAATATTTAAATATAAAAATAATATGAATTCTAAAAACAAAACAGACAAATAAAAAATTTTCAACTGAAAATTCATTAACACTGCAAACGCAAAGTGAAATGTTTCTTTGGTTAGTTGACTAAAAAAACTAATCGTTAATCACAATCATATTATTAGGAATATGTTCAAAACCTCGCCTTTCTCGATTTTGCTTCGGCGAATATATCAATTAATTCAGATTTCAGAGTAATCTAAGGTACATGTCACTTCTTTCTCGATGGCGAGGATTGACATATTTGATAATCGCTCTTGTCCCAAGGAGGAACGAAGATACGACTTTATAAGTTTCAGTTTGCTAAAGGAACGTTCACATGTAGCAGTTGTCACTGGCAAACTCAAAAATATTCTCAACGCCGTTTCCAGATTGGGATAAATATTTTCAAGAGTCAGATCCTATATACCTCTCAATATTTGTAATGGTCCCATTTCATTCAAGTTTTCTAAAATTAGGCTACTTTGAAATTTGAAACTTTCGATTTCCACTGAAAACTCATGTGCATTTAAATCCAAAGGATACTTCATTGCAAGATCTGCAACACTTTTCTGTAAATCGTCAACAGTCATAGTTTGAATAGCATGTATCTACTCCGCTTTGGTATGTATCTACTCCGCTTTCAACCTCCAATCTACTACTATTTTTTAGCTTGGTGCGGCAACACTGTTTTCGGCTTGTCAGCGGACACATCTATGTACACGCGGTCGGTTTTCACATCCTACCTGGCGGAGTCGCGACATCGCTCCTTACGCAAAAAAATATTTTTGTCGTATACATGAAAACCGTGACATGTTATCTCGAATATTTTGTTGGCGCTTCTATATTTTATTCTTTGAATTTTTTTGGCGCTCAAATTTTTTTTTTCATTTGATATTTTTTGGCGCCCCTGCGGACCTTGCGCCTGTGGCGGGGGCCACTTGGCCACACCCTAGATACGGCCCTGTTTAGGGTATTTGGCAGATTTGGCCCAAAGTGCAATGTGTATAGGTAACCAGCAATAAATGGTATTTATTCCGATATTGCTACCAATACAAGTGTTTGAAAGGATGAACAATTTTTCATCTTTTACGTTATCCCTCAGCAGATAGTTGTGAATTTCTCAGTTTGGCTGCAACGACTATGTCATAAAAAACCATCTGGTACCAATTTGCGCTATTTCTCTCGGTCGGGCAATAGGCAGTATTTTTTCTCATTCTTAATTATTCTATCGAATCTCCGTTCAACACGTAAATCTGTTAAGGGGCCGTTATACTTTGGCCGACGGCACTGATTCTCCATTCAAAAAGTGCATTTCATTTTTCCAAGTTCACTCAATTCGCTCAATTTTCCACCTAAAAGCTTGATTTTTTTTTGATTCTCCTGGAATTTCAGACAGTTCCCTGCGATTTCACACTTTCTGGAAGTCTTTTCAGTATTTCCATAATTTTTTGCATTAATTAAGCGCCTATCCAAATGGATTTTTTTTTAAATATATAGAAAATTGATTTGTCGAGGGCACTCCAATGAATATTCTAAACAAAATTGATGCACAACGGCCAAAAAACGATTATGAAGTCAATTTTCATAGACACTCAAATTCAACCCGATTTTTTCAAAGTGCCCTCAAGACATCCTTTAACTTCGATTTAAAGAAAAAATCCAGTTTTAGGTCAAAAAATGAGGGCCTAAACTTAGAAAAATGAAAGGCACTTTTTGAATGGAGAATCGGTGCCGTAGCCAATTTTTTCATGCGAAAAAATAATTTTATCAAAGAGAAGAAATCGAAGTGCCCTCAAGACATCCTTCAACTTCAATTAAAAAAAAATCAAGCTTTTAGATGAAAAATTGAGAGCGTGAACTTGGCAAAATGAAAGGCACTTTTTGAATGGAGAATCGGAGCCGTAGCTGTCAGCCGAAGTATAACAGCCCCTTAAGTACGCAAAAATTAACCGAAAAAGATTCAAAGTGAAGTGTGTGGTATGTGGACTTTTTTCAGTACACTTCAATAAATCATTTATTTTTTTTCGGAACATACAAAACAGATGTGTAATCCTGTAGAGTGTGTTAATCTGGTAATGCAGATTTAAAACATTACACTACAAAATTTTCTAAATATGTATTTTTAATGCTCTCGGGGAAAAACATTGATTTGCAATCCAAAATGCCAGCCCCCCCTGAATTGGATGGTTACTATGTAAATAAAATGTAAAAGAATAAACCTAAACGTAATGAACACAAGCAAACTCAGTTGACATTTGTATGGTCCTCAAATACCGTCATTATCCTCGACATACAAATAATCCAAATGATGCAAGTGCACAATTGCGGAACTCGACAATAACGAATAATGGTCACCTCCACATAGAGAGCAATTCCGAAGAAGTGTTGGCTAATCAACCTCCAATCAAGTATACCTCTCCCAGGGCCGTATCTAGGTACTACTGCGCCTGTGGCAAGATTTTCTTCAGCGCCCCCAAATTGTCGTAGATTTTTTTCATCATGTTTCAAATTTTTTTTTAGTTTTGAATAAAATAAATATATATATATCACAAAGACTAAAAGATAGACTAAACGCACATAAATATACGAAAAACGCAACCACAGCACTCAATAAACACAAGACATCCAACAAACATGAGTTCAATTACGATGACACAAGAATTCTAGGAATCGAACCCCAACAAAAACGGAGAGAAATATTGGAAATGATTCACATACAAGTGAACAATGAAAATGTAGTAAATGACAAACAGGACACAAAATTTTTAAGTCATATATATAGACCAATATTACGAAGACCATCAAATAAAAGAAGAGGACAAGACTCGGTTGACATTCAAGAAGATGACATAGATGACAGAACAACACCCGCCAGACGAAATCAAGACGATGACGAAAACAGATAGTGAGATGTTTACATAACCATAATTTCATTGTATTAATATATTATGTTTGTTTTTAGATGTAATGTTGAAATTGTATGTATACTGAAGAAGGCAGATATGCGCCGAAACGTTTATACGAAATAAATTTCTCTAAAGTAATTCCTAACCTAGATACCCAAGTTGAAGAATGATACATATACAAAACTAGGTAAAAAAACAAAACGTATTCTATATATATATACGTATATACATATTATAATATTTTTTCATAATATTATTCAGATATTTTCGTCACAAATTCGAAATAATACACAATAATATGGATATTTACCTATTTTTATTGAAAACATTAAAATACTCATCTCAAATAAAATATTTAAATATAAAAATAATATGAATTCTAAAAACAAAACAGACAAATAAAAAATTTTCAACTGAAAATTCATTAACACTGCAAACGCAAAGTGAAATGTTTCTTTGGTTAGTTGACTAAAAAAACTAATCGTTAATCACAATCATATTATTAGGAATATGTTCAAAACCTCGCCTTTCTCGATTTTGCTTCGGCGAATATATCAATTAATTCAGATTTCAGAGTAATCTAAGGTACATGTCACTTCTTTCTCGATGGCGAGGATTGACATATTTGATAATCGCTCTTGTCCCAAGGAGGAACGAAGATACGACTTTATAAGTTTCAGTTTGCTAAAGGAACGTTCACATGTAGCAGTTGTCACTGGCAAACTCAAAAATATTCTCAACGCCGTTTCCAGATTGGGATAAATATTTTCAAGAGTCAGATCCTATATACCTCTCAATATTTGTAATGGTCCCATTTCATTCAAGTTTTCTAAAATTAGGCTACTTTGAAATTTGAAACTTTCGATTTCCACTGAAAACTCATGTGCATTTAAATCCAAAGGATACTTCATTGCAAGATCTGCAACACTTTTCTGTAAATCGTCAACAGTCATAGTTTGAATAGCATGTATCTACTCCGCTTTGGTATGTATCTACTCCGCTTTCAACCTCCAATCTACTACTATTTTTTAGCTTGGTGCGGCAACACTGTTTTCGGCTTGTCAGCGGACACATCTATGTACACGCGGTCGGTTTTCACATCCTACCTGGCGGAGTCGCGACATCGCTCCTTACGCAAAAAAATATTTTTGTCGTATACATGAAAACCGTGACATGTTATCTCGAATATTTTGTTGGCGCTTCTATATTTTATTCTTTGAATTTTTTTGGCGCTCAAATTTTTTTTTTCATTTGATATTTTTTGGCGCCCCTGCGGACCTTGCGCCTGTGGCGGGGGCCACTTGGCCACACCCTAGATACGGCCCTGACCTCTCCTATCCCCTTTAGAACCTAGGCCGGTCGCAAAAATTCACTTCACATTCGCTAAAGCTGATACGCGGCGTCGAACAGAGAATGTTTTCAAAACAACAACCGCTTTATTTGTAGAAAGCGAATGAACCAAATCATTTTAGTGATTTGTATACCAAAGGATGTAAACAATAAGTGATAACAATGGTTCTCGACTGATGGAGAATGTTCAGAAACTGGGAATAGGAGTCATTCAATCCTTGTCTTGGGAACTAGGCAGTGTGATCGATCTTGAGTGGCTTGGTGATGGTGAATAGTGGAGTGTTAACGATGGGTAAAGCAAGGTATGTAACTGTGACATCCTGAAACTTGTTCTTAGCACTGGCTTTCGAATAACCCAGAAGGTTATCAATAAGATCGTTGAAATATCATGGTTTTATCTTCTATTTGATTTCTTCAATTTTTCGAAGGTATTCTGAAGGAAACATTCATTAAATTCCTTGAATATGAGTTTAATTAGAAATTCTCATTTGTGTAAACTCTATTTTCAAGAATGTCTTTGAGCATTGAAATGACGTTGAGTATGTAATTCCTAAATAAAATTATATCCAGAATAATTTCCTAGTCAGGGGTAAAAAAATTTTTCGATTTTCTTCTGAACTGCTGCTTCCGTTTCGACGGTGTGAGATACGTTCTTTTTGAGACCGGCTTGAAGCACCCGAGCTGCTCAAGTGCTTCAACGACTGCTAAACGGATCAGTGCACTATTTGCGTTTCAATTGGAACAGGTCAGTGGTTACTTACCCTCGGCTATAACGGTGCATGAAACACCAAGAAGAAAGCGTCTATTATGATGCAAGAATCCACGGAAAATAAATTGACAGCTGTCAAAAGATTTGATAACAGCTATCAAATAAATCATCCAGGATGCCGGATCTGTTAATTCGGAAATATTGGAAATTTTGTTTGAATGATTCGCTGATAATTTCAGACTTCTGGTTAGGAGATCTAGATCAAATTTGGCATGTGGTTTCGAGGCATCATTCACCATCCAAATGCAATATTTTATCATGATCGAATCCATTGTTTTTAAATAATCGTAAAACCAAAATTTACGCTCCTACATTGAAAATTCAAGTTCCTATAATCAATTCATTTTTATAGTCTATCCTTGTTGGCGATGAAATTCTGACACATTTCACCGTGTATATTTTGAAAATGTTAGGTTATAGTCATTTTTTGTCCGATGAATAAGCAACCTTGTCCTTTCTACATAGAAGTCGAAGTAATAACGTATTTATCGAAATGTTTATTCACTTTGAGAAAATGATTATTATGAGAAAATATCATGTGAATTCAATAATCACAAAGACCGGTCGAATGTTGAAGAAACTTTTTTCTCTTTTAAAACCGGAAAATTTCACGTATAAAAACATGGTTGGAAGATTCAGTTATGCTATTTTTTTGTACGGAAATCAAGAATCGAGTGTTGAAATTTTACTGAGAAATAATGGACAGAATAGTCCGTTACTTTGTGATAGTTTATTCGAAAAAAATATAAAAGTACTTGAATATCCCGACCGAAAAACTACTAAATCAACAGACGGACCTATGGAATTCTCCACCTTTCAAAATTCTCAAGAAAAAAGTCTACAGAAGACATTCAAATACCTTTTTGCACAACTTAAAATACTCCAGTATAAAAATGTAGTAGTATCTACTACGAAACCACAGTTAAACCTCAAAAGAACTATCTCCATTCACAAGTAGAAAAAGAGTAAAAAGAAATAAGCATTGGCAACGTCTCTGAGAATCATTTGACATTTAACGAGTACCAACCTGCGTCAGTTAATGGATATGATACTTATGATAGAACTTGATAAGCCTGAATCATATGGTCAAACGGGATACATTATAAAGGTTAATGGAGTAGGTATATACTTTCAGTGTCCTCCAAGAATCATACAAAATCGAAAAATGTTTGTGGGACTAGGACCAAATAACAAGAATGACTTCTAAATCATATATTCGACGACGTTTCGCAGAATATTTCGTCTGCTTCCTCAGGCCTAAAAGTTGAAATCCTAATTAGACATCACTCGTATACAAATCATATGAACAACGCAATAAAATACCTATATATAAGCCAGATGTACAAAGATCTTTAAAATCAGAATGAAACAAGCAGAAATCGGACATCAAGAATAAAAACCTTCACCTTAATTTAACGCACATATAGTTTAAAAATCATTAATGTTTTCCTCGTCCATTATGTAGTTAAAATAAAATAAAGAATATCAGTATTTATTTTGTATCTGTTTTTATCTAAATGTCTTGTATTTTTTTTAGCCTTGAAAAAGGAACAGCCTTGTTCCGAAACGTTGGCCTGAAGAAATTCGCTAAGGAGAATTAAATTGTCCAATTCCTGATATTGTTTATTTTATAGTTTAAAAATGTTCTGGAAAACAATTTTTTTGATATTTATTATATTTTTGGAAATCCTGACCTAAAACCGTCGACATGTCATATAAAAATTGTCAACTGCCAACCACCATAGTTATTCTTGTTCTTTGTGTTTGTCCTTAGACACAACGGGATACACAAACTCCACAAACAGACCAATGTATTTACCCCTCATATGATTATATCTGATCAATATTGAATTATAAAACTTGCTAAGATGTTCTGTATCAGATCTCAAATTGACAGAGTCATTCATATTAATGTGAATCAATTCTAATATATTTCTTTTTTTGTAATGTTTTTCATCATCTAAGATTTTGACATTTGTAAAATCAAACCTGTGATCTTCTCTTAAAAAATGGGAACACAGTGCCTATTTTTCTTGTTTTTTAAATCTCTGACATCACACTTGTGCTGTTTGACTCTTACTCTGTAAATATTGCCTTGTTTGTCCGACATATATTTGCCCACAATCCAAACACGGAATCCCATATATTAACCCGGATTTTTTATCTTTTTTTGATTGGGTGTTTAATATTGCTATATAGCATACCAACGGTTTCCATGTTGTAAAAAACTAATTCTTTATTTTCTATTTTCAGGTTTCTTTTTATTTTTTGTGAGAGTTCTGGGATATATGGTATCTTGTAATACGTATTAGTTTGTTCGATTGTGTTTTCTCTTCCGTTCTTGATTTTTTGTAAGAGTTCTGAAACAACTTTGTTGGCAAATGATTTAGGGTATCTCAGGTATCTGTTGTCTCGTAGAAATGATCTTAACTCGGTTAACATATTCCTCACGAAACATTACCACTGTGGACCCTCCCATATCTGATTTATTCACTATTATATTGATATTAGATTTTAAGAACCGCTTAGTGATATTGAACTTTCTTGCAATCACATCTTCCCTTAATCCTGTTTAAATGGTTTGAGAGCAAATTGACAAAGTCAGATCTTAAAATATCTCCAACAGTTTCGTCAGACTCCTAGGAGGAAAAATATGCGCATTTAAAATTACAAGTCGATGTGTCCGAGCGTTTTTCATAACACCCCCTCATTTATTCGTTATAGAATTTATTCCATTTGGCTGTTACACTCTATAGAGGTATTTTATTGCGTTGTTAATGTGATTTATACAAGTGATGTCTAATTAGCATTTTAACTTTTAGGCCTGAGGAAGCAGACGAAATAATCTGCGAAACGTCGCCGAATATATGATTTAAAAGTCATTCTTGTTATTTGGTCCCAGTCCCACAAACATCTTTCGATTTTGTAAATGGAGTATACATATAGTGTCTTCGTTCGAGAGTTTTTACGGCCAGATGGACAAAATTGAATTTGACCACTGAGCCTAGTCAGTTGAGATCATTCTCAGATCAAAATTCGAAAACTTCATACATCGTTATGGCGAAACAATAGGAAAAATGAAATTCAATGATTCAAGATAGGAGTCCAGTTCTAGAATCTATCTACATAGCACTAACCTTAACCCGATCGGGTCTGTGAAAAATGACAGAAGATACTGTTAAACATCAAATTATCATGGCACTTCGTATGACCAAAATTATCAGATCTCGATTAGGCAGAACACGATATTGGACTAGTTTTATTTGTCATGCATTTTAGTGGTTATTGTTAATAAATTTCAAATGGATAACAAAGAATATATTCTAATAGAACTCATTTTTAACTCTTATCGACAAACAGTCCACGGTAACTACAATATTAAAAAATAATTGCTACACTTACCAATGTTATATATTTTTTCAAATTCTCAATTAGAAACGAAAAATCTTCATCATCTTCAAATTAAAAAACGGACTACCACCCTTATCATATTCTCAAAGCTCAGATTTTTTAGGTTTCCCACTTCTAGATTTTAATTTAATTCGGATGCTTATCGATTTATCAATTTGTAAATTGTTGTTTATTTTTTGAATGAAGCAACTCATTTCATTGATTTTATAATTGTTTATTTAGTCTCTCGATTAATTTTTCCGTATGTGATAATGATCCTTACATTCCATATTGTATTTTATCTATTTTCTGAATACAATTCATTATTCGGAAGAATTGATTTAGATAACAAGTCTCTTTCGAAAAAGCCGCTTGTATGCCGATAGATATTTTTGGATGAAGGTCGTGAAATTGAAGCGATTTTTCGAATTCGCTCAATTTTATTCAATCGATATTTTCGTTTTATCATCAGATTTTTCCTTGGGTTTAATATGAGTCAGTAGGCCACTCAATATTTCCTTCGTACTGCGAAGTTTGAAAATGCGATAAGAGAAATCGTATAATTTTATTAACAAACCTTGAAATTGCACGATTCGCACGTGAAGTTGAGGACATGGCAATTATCCATTAAAGTAACTTCTCATGAGAACGCATACCTGCAGAATTAATGCGCAAAATGCTATTTCATTAATGCACAATTTTAACGATACTCGATCAGTTATTCAGAAAATCACAGATTTGTGGAACACTCTGTATAAAAAATATGCACTGTGCAATATTTGGTCGTCATTATACTAAATCGAAAAGAACATTTCAAAAATATGCCTTCCTGACGTCACAGTAGAAAAAGTGAGTTTTGGCAAAAAACTACCGCCATATATTCTTGAATCACCCTGTAAATATAAATATTTTCAATCATACGTATCCACTCATTTCATTACTAGAACATGTAGTAAACGTGTGTATGCAACAAAAATCCAATCTAACTCTTAATAATTAAAGAATAAATCCGAAAATTTGGGCAATTTTCAACTTTAACACCCCGTATTTGGAAAACCAGCCATAGGATTGGGTTGAACCCATTGACACTTTTAGTCACTGACTTTTAGAAAATTTGACCGGTCGCCACTTTACCTATAAAAAAGTGCGGGGTCCTTTGTCTCAATTTAATGAGTGTTCTGCCAAAAATTCAGAAAAGTCTGTGGTATTTGAATAGAAAGCTTATGGATTTTATGAGAATTAGGAATCTCACTTTAGAAATACAAACAAAACCGATTTTTTGGGATCTTCTAGTGAGGTTAGATCCCAATTTGGTGATTTTCCCGATCACAATACTTTCTCTCGATGGCGTGAGTATTTGCATATAACTTCATGTTATTTCTTTACGTCCTAATACCATCAACAGAAATAGTGGAGCATTTTCGCAATACCGCCAGACAGAATAAAAGGAAACGAATGCGTATCTCAAGATTCCTTTGAAATGTTTATTGCCCCTATCGGAATGATCCACAACAGTTCCTAGAATATTCCATTCGCCAGAGTATTTTTCCGCAAACATCTTCCATGTCTATCAGATTCAGGTTATGGCAATTTTCGAAAATGTCCCGATTTCTTATCGCAAATTTGCATAAACAATTAAGTAATAAAATAACAATTATCACTGCTTATCCAAGGAGTCACTGAAATCGAAATAATATATAGTGTAGAACTGCGGTATTTCGATAGGGATAAGTTGCAGTTCAATGAATTTATGAATGGATATCATGTTTAAGTATAAATACTTAATAATAACTTTAAGACTTTCAATTGTTTGATAGTAATGTGGTTAGTAACATTGGAGTTCAATGGATTCGTCATGCACTAATTATTATTATTTTGCATATATATTTTCCGGTATGCGTTATCATCAAATGTTTATATTATTCTTCCATTTTATCTCTCATTACATGCATCACTATAACTTCAAATCTGTTCGCCTTCTCATCTCTATATCTTATAAAAAAACGAAATGAGTTCTTCAGAAAATACAGGACTATTTGAAAAAAAATTGTGTGAACAGCGAAGAATGATGACATTCCTAATCATCTTCTAGATTATAATTTGTCATGGGCCTTTATGATGTTCCTACATAATTAAAGTCATATTTCAACGAGCCTCCTTCTAACTTGTCCTATGGCTCGAAGTATCTCAGTCATCAAGAATGACTGAAAACTAGTCTGAAAGCCCCCAGTTTGAGACACATTTGATTGAATTTGTCATATTATATTCCCAGCACTAATTTGAGTATCGAATCATTTGATGGACTTCAGCTTTGTCGAGAAGCATTTTTCGAAACTAAAATATTAGAATTTTCCCCAATAATTTTTCGTTGAATTATATTCGATGCCCCACGTAAATAAAATCAAAAAAATTGTGGATATTCAATGTTTTATCAATGATGAGATTCCAATAATGCGAAATAAAAAATATCTAAGTTGAGAGCCACTTCCTACATTAATGGAGAAGACACTATACAGCGTGAGAATTTTGTTCTTGAGCTTATTTAACTCGGATGCTATCATGAGCCATCGGTGGGAAATCAGTCATTGAATTGAGAAATATTCATTGAAGTTTGATAAACATGATCTCGATGTACCACCTCTTTCTCAACAATACTTTGTTGCGATAAGAATTTCTATAAATTCAAGTTCGTTATTCCTAGAGTAATTTTCCTTTGCGTAATAAGGTGCCACACAGAAATACCACCAGACCTTGTTTTCAGTTCACATTCTCTAATCAAAATATGTATCTTATTGATATGGACATGAATAGTAAACAGCAAATATTATGTTCGTAGAGATGCCGACAAAAAAACCACATTGAAATTCACAGCATCCTCATATACAGAGTGTAATAGCCAAATGGAGAATTCGATAACGAATAAATGAGGGCGTGTTGGGAAAAAAGCTCGGACATGTCGATTTGTAATTTCAAATGCGCATATTTTTCAAGAAAATAATATTATATAGGGTGTTCCATGTGACCGTGGCCAATACCAACTTTCTTATTTCAAATGCAACCTCCTGTATATTATTTATTTTTTGGATTCTTCAGAGCATTCTAGACATAATTTATGCACTATGTCCTATACCTATCTTTAACTATTTCGGAAGTATTAAGTGTTTTCAGATTTATTGCAAAAATCAACGTTTTGAATGAAAATTATTTTAGTTCACAAATTCGGTACATTACACTTAAAACCTAATAAGTAATACTGATTATTTCTTAATTATTAAAAAAAGATAAAAAAAACATTAATGTAAATGTAGGAAATGTTCAAAATGCTCGCCGCGAACGTCTTGGCAACATGCTAATCTGGTGTAGAAGTGTCTTCTAACGTTACTCAACATTTCTTGTCAGTAATGGTTTTTGCTTACTTTCTTCATATCAAGAGGTAAATGGGAAATAAGTATTGAGTGTAATGTATCGATTTTGTGAAAAAAAATAATTTTCATTTAAAATGTTAATTTTTGTAAAAAATCTGAAAACACTTAATATTTACGAAAAAGTTGAAGATAGGTATAGGACATTGTACATGAATTATATCTAGAATTTTCTGAAGAATTCAAAAAATAAATAATATTTAGGGGGTTGATTTGAAATAAGATACATGGTATTGGCCACGGTCGCATGGAACACCCTATATAATTTTATCCTCTTGAAAAATATGCGCATTTAGAACTACAAATCGACGTGTCCAAGCGTTTTTCCTAACACCCCCTCATTTATTCGTTATCGAATTTATTCCATTTGGCTGTTACACTCTGTATAGGAAATATGAAAAATAGTTCAGAAGCTTTTGAGCTCTCATTCGTACACCTTTTGGGTAGATTCGATGATATGAAACAAGCCAAATGAAAGCTTTCTTTGTGAAACCAACAAATTTAGGTATTGTTTTCATACACATTATTTTAATACACGCAGAAAATTTTTAGGCTCTTCCCGGAAATACTCAGCCATTGATTCTGAAAGAAAATCAGATAGAAAACCTAAAGTGAACAAATCTTGACGAAAAATCCTGATTCGGAAACTCGGAAAATAATCAATTCGATGGTTTTTAATTTTTTTACAAAACTTTTCTCTCATCTCATCTCACTTTATTAACCATCAAAAATAAAAATTATATGGCGAGTCAAAATAGTAATTTACGTAACAAGTCCGGAAAATAGGGTTTTTTTGGACGAATAGACAAGATTCTAGGACGAGCCGGAGGCGAGTCCTGGAAGTCTGTGAGTCCAAAAAAACTATTTTCGGGCGTGTTGCGTACAATATTTTTTCGGCAACCGTGTAGGATTACAAATCAATGAGACGACACATTTCTTTTTTATACATTTTGATTTTTATTTGACTTGTCGAAACAAAACTGTCATCCGTTATTTCGGTTGCTATTGTGATGATCATAACAACGACGTGATATTTTCCGGAAAGTACGTACTTTCCGGACTAGCCCGGAAAATGCTACTTTCTCAAAGAAAAAGCGTCCGGGAAGTGGGTACATTCCGGACGGTTGCCGAAAAAATAATTTTTATTAACTGTGAAACGATATCTTCAAGAATTTTTGAAATATTGGAGAATGACCAAAACGTGTCAATTTTCACATAATTTCTTGACGAGTTTGTTGCGTGTTGATCTTTATAGCAGTAATGGGTTTAATAAGTAGGTGTAAGTATACGTGGATGATTGAATAAAAACGTGGAAACAGTGATGGGAATCTTCTTACCACAAAAAAAGCATTCAAATAATTGCCGGCTTTGTGAATCAACCTTCATTTTTAAACTGATTAAAAAGTAAGCAAATTTTATATTTTACTTAAAAAACGTTTCAAATTGTTGAGGACCATTCTCATGTCAAACGAAGTGCATTATGTGTAAATAATTTTCTACCCAATTAAACATACTGGCATATTATTTTGTTGCGTTATCTTCAAAACAATTATTGATTTCTAGTAAACCAGATTATCGGTAGTAAATATTATTAAAATTATACGGACGATTGAAGATATGCATTTATATGTGTACCGCAGTATATACAAATCTGATGCAATGTTCTATTCATTCATATTTTCCTTGAATATGTTGTGTATGGATTCGATCTAAAATCCTCCCTTTTGTAATATTCCGGCTGTACAAATGCGTGTAAGACCTCCTAGCTTTCTAGCGGTGATCCGAGGTTTCTCCATAGGAGGTTGTAACCCGACGATTGACTGCTTCGAACTGGTGATGTTAGCGAACAGAATGTTATGTCCATACATAGAAGAATGTTCTGCGAGTGCATCATTTCAAATGAAATCCAATACCATTAATTTATTTTCTTCATCGCAAATATTGTTCTCACTACTGCATCTGGCAAGATTCAATTTCACTGTCGAAACTACCGTATAGAGCGTTCTGAAATGCATAATTCCTAAATAATAATTCAATACCTATGGTAATGTTATCGGCATTCTAAAAAAATGAACAATTTATGAATCATTCGTTATAGGTATTCCAACATTACCAAGTCATGAATGGTTCTGTTACTTTATCTGCCTATTATGTTCTAAAACAATCAGTAGCATTTCCAGTCAGCAGATCCCGAGCTAAAGGTGCCTTCACAGAGATTTGGAAACAATTCGCAACCCCCAATAATTTTAGTGTCCAAAGGACTTGTAATTGTAAATATTTTACAGAATATGAATACTAGAACAAAACCGTCATTTATTTTTGGAATGAGGCACTTGAGGATATGAAGTCACGGTTCAATCAGTATGAGGTAAACATACAGAGTGTAACAGCCAAATGGAATAAATTCGATAACGAATAAATGTGTTGGGAAAAACGCTCGGACACGTCGATTTGTAATTTTAAATTCGCATATTTTTCAAAAAAACAATATTATATAGGGTGTTCCATGTGACCGTGGCCCAAGGGCGGTCCTAGGCTGATTTCCTGGGGGGGGTAATAATTGAATGAACAATTGAAAAGAATAGAAATTTTTGTTTTGTTTGTTTTTTCATAAATAAAATCGAATTGGTTGTAGTGCTCTGGGGGGGGTAATTACCCCCTTTACCCCCCCCGTAGGACCGCCCTTGCCGTGGCCAATACCAACTTTCTTATTTCAAATGCAACCTCCTGTATATCATTTATTTTTTGGATTCTTCAGAGGATTCTAGACCTATTCATGCACAATGTCTTCAACTATTTCGGAAGTATTGAGTGTTTTCAGATTTATTGCAAAAATCAACGTTTTAAATAAAAATTATTTTATTTCACAAATTCAGTACATTACACTTAGAACCTAATAAGTAATACTGATTATTTTCAAATTATTAAAGAAAAACAAAAAAAAACATCAATGTCAATGTAGGTAATATTCCAAATGCTCGCCGCGAACGTCTTGGCAACATGCTAATATGGTGTAGAATTGTTTTTTTTAATTTCTTCTCAGTAATGGTTTTTGCTTACTTTCTTCATATCAAGAGGTGAATGGGAAATAAGTATCGAGTGTAATATATCGAATTTGTGAAATAAAATAATTTTCATTCAAAATGTTAATTTCAGAAAAATCTGAAAACACTTAATATTTCCGAGAAAATTGAAAATAGGTATAGGACATTGTACATGGATTATGTCCAGAATTTTCTGAAACCGAAAAATGAATAATATACAGGAGGATGCATTTTAAATAAGAAAATTGGCCACGGTCGCATGGAACACCCTATATAATTTTATATTCTTGAAAAATATGCGCATTTAAAATTACAAATCGACGTGTCCGAGCGTTTTTCCTAACAACCCCTCATTTATTCGTTATCGAATTTATTCCATTATAGGCTATTACACTCTGTATTGTCATGTTGTCTCAAATTGATTTAGAGAAAATCATTCTGACATAACATAATTCTAGATTTATTTTAGCATCATTTAAGGCGCGTTTATACAGCGAATAAGATAGGAATGAATGAATTAGTTTATGCGGATGATTTGGAATAAAATAAGAAATAATTGACTAACCCAATCGCAGCTTTTTTGGCGGATGGTGATTTTAGACATGCGTTTTATCATTTTTTAAATAAAATTAGATGAAATAAGCCAAAAAGTTCAAAGTTGTCTTTCTTCGTTCTCATTCTTATTCTTTATTTGATCTTATTTCCTGTATAAACGCTTCCTTTGAAATTCGCATAATGTTCATCTTTCATATTCTATTCTCATCTCAGTTGCTGTATATGCCTGCCTTTAAATGCAATATAAAGGAAAATCTTATGGATGTTCCTCATATGTTAGGGTAAACATATACAACCTCATGCGTTGAAAATACTGGTTCAAACTATATGATGTTAAGCAAGTTGTCATACAGAATTGTTTGACTCGTTGCATGAGACAACTGAATAATGAACCCTTCGAAGAAATATAATAACACGTCCCTCATTTCCTCAATATTGTTCGTATTCATCAACTTTGTGAAAAATGCCACTAAAAATTATTAGTAAGTGTACGCTTTTATAAGTGACAGCAGATTTCTATCCTTATTCAAGACTACTTTTTCATTATTTTCATCATTTTCACACGAGGAAACAGTCCTAATTTGCTTCGTTAGTGATAACGTTAAGTTGGAAACTTGATGTCTTTAGAGGTAAAGAAAACTGACTGAACACCCCCTTTCGTTTTTCTGATTGAGCATTTCCCAAATTATATCCATCTTTTCCATCAGTCGAAACAATTTTTATTTCATCTAGAAACAAGTGCCTAATCCCAATAATCGAAATTAATACTGAGGTATGAATAGTGAAAACTTCATTTCAGCACGAACAATAAGGATTCCTCACTGGCATGGAGATGTGCCCTGTCACAAATACTGGCAGTTTCAGTGAAAAATTGTGTTTTACTTGGATATGGAATGACTTTAGGTTTTCCCACTTTACTCATCCCGGCGTTGTCTAGAAACAACAAGGAGGAACACTTTTCTTTGGGTGATGAAGGAATATCTTGGGTTGGTAAGTATCAAATTACTAATTCAATCATACATGGTGAGCCACTTAACGAAAACAGAATTCGTTTGGCAAATTCATAAATAGAAAAATTAAATGAAAATGAAAATTGCATATCGTGTTTGATTCATCTGCTTAATCTAATGTTTCCATGGGAAATCATAAGAATCTGTTAATAGTTTTGCACTATTTAAAATTTTTCCCATTTGAATAATTTTTCAGGATCCATTGGCATGATATGTGTACCATTCGGCTGTTTCCTGTCAGGAATTATAACGCAACCCCTTGGGCGAAGAAGGTCGATGCAACTTTTCAATATTCCATTCGTAGCCGCATGGCTGTTATTCTACTTTTCATCAGAGATTTGGCACATATTCCTTGCCCTAGCTCTGTCAGGATTGAGTGGTGGCATTTTGGAGGCACCTGTGAGTAGAAATTTCCAAATTTTGCATGTTTCATGGCATGTTTTTATTGAATGAACTGTTGATTGTGTTCAACCAATTCTTTTTTAACTCAGAATCACTTTTTCCAGGTTCTCACTTATGTTGCTGAGGTCACGCAACCGCAATTGAGGGGAATGCTAGGGTCAACAAGTTCTATGTCCGTTATAGGAGGGTCCATGATTCAATTCATCCTTGCCACCTTCTTAAAATGGCGTACAGTGGCATTAGTCAGCGCGTTCGTGCCCATCATACCCTTTTGTCTTCTATTTTTAATTCCAGAAACCCCCCACTGGCTCCTCTCGAAAAAAAGGTACGCGGAAGCCAAAGAGAGTCTTGCTTGGTTGAGAGGTTGGGTATCTGTCGAAGAAGTGGATGAAGAATACAAAAATATATTCGACCAAATCCATAAGAGCAGAGGAATAGGAAATGAAGGATTCCAAGCAGACAATGGAGCTTCAAACACTACAAATGCTAATGAAAAACTGGATAAAGAAGAGAACCTCATGAGAAAGCGAACAAAAATGGAAACCGTGAAGCTTTTCAAAAAAAGGAACTTCATCATTCCTTACCTTTTAGTGACTTATATTTTCTTTCTTTCTCATTTCAATGGATTATCCCCAGTGACAACTTACGCTGTCGATATTTTCTCGTCTTTTAAAGCTCCCATCGACAAATATCACGCCACTGCATTATTGGGAGTGGTTGAAGTATTGGGCTGCATAACGTGTGTCTCCTTAGTTCATTACTTCGGCAAAAGGGTACTCACTTTCGTATCTCTTGCAGGTACAGCTATTTGTTTCCTGGTAATAGGATCTTACGCTCATTTTTCCCATATAACATCCTTATTGAAAGATAATTTAAACTCAACCTCATCAAATATAACATCAAACATTATAGAGATGGAAAGTTCTGGTTCGAGTGCCTGGTTACCGATGGTCCTCTTCATAACCGCAGCATTTTCGTCCCATATGGGGATAAGAGTTTTGCCGTGGATTTTGACCGGAGAAATTTTTCCGAACGAGACAAGAGCGATAGCTTCTGGTATCGCTGCAACAAGTTTTTATGTTTTCGGATTTATAAGTAATAAAGTGTTCCTGTCCATGGTTTCCAGTTTAACCCTACCTGGTACTTTCTGGTTCTTCAGCTCCATGTGTTTTCTCGGGCTTATTATTTTGTATTTTGCGTTGCCTGAAACTGAAGGCAAAACATTACATGACATAACAAACCATTTTTCCAGTAAGATGAAGCTAGGCAACAACGTTCTGAGGAATAAAGAAAGTGGCTACAGTTTTCAGAATGGAGGTTTCGTTGACGAGAATAAATATAAGTCTGATGTTGAAAGTAAATTATGAACCACAATATAATATTAGAAGAACAATTCAGAAATATTTTTAACTGACGAGTGGGGTGAACTTTTTTTTCACTTTCAAAAGTAGACAGGTTGTTATGATAGATTCATGAATGACTGATGGAAAGTAAATTGAGGCAGGTCAATTTTCAATGTGAATTAAGGATGTTATTTTCCGATTCCTACCAATTGATTAGGTTCTTGTAAATATCCTATTTTTTAACGATTTTAACATTCACAAAATGCAACTGACATTACATCGCTTAATTTTTAAGTATCTTAGGAATATTTATTTCATCTCTTCTCTTAGAGTCGTCGCGTACTCAAACTGCCACTACTTCATATTCATACTTTCCAAATAAGTTCCGAATGTATTGAGAAAGTTAATTTCTCCATAATTTTCATCATTTTATTCTGTATTTTGTTATAATCATAATAGGTATATGTGATATTAGACAAGTGTTTCGATTTGTTAGATGTTATTTTTATTATGTTAATTCAAATATATTTTATTAATATATATTCTGAATACTCAACTATTGTTTTATTGACTAAATATCCACAACAAATTGACTCCGTTCATTCCTGTAGTGAAAATGGGATAAAAGCCGAACATTTAGTACTGAACTGTCACAAACACTGTCAGCTGCCAACTGTGGCAGATCCTTCAGAAAATTGAGAAGTTAAACAAGCTATAATAAAAAAATCATTTTTAAGACAAGCTTTTATGATAACAACACTCATCCGCCATATTGAAGCCGCCATCTTGAATTCCTCAATTTTGAAGAATCGTAATTTCCGACCCAGAAAACCCCCAGATACCAATTTTGAATAGAATCGGATCATAATCACAAAACTCGTCCGCCATATTGTAGCCGCCATCTTGAATTTTTCAATTTTGACAGAAGATTCATCATTGTCGAACCCAAAAACCCCCAGATACTAATTTTGAACGGAATCGGATGATAATTACAAAACTCATCCGCCATTTTGGAGCCGCCATTTTGTTTTTTTCTATAAAAAATTTTTCATGATGCATTGTCACCAGAATTATGTATACCTGCCAAATTTCAAATCAATCGGAGGATTAGAAGTGTGTCATATTTAACTTGCAAGATTTGATTACAGACAGACACCGGGACAGGTGAAACTAAATAAAAGCTTGTAAAAATTGTATTTCAAATTGCTCAAAATATTTGGAATAATCTCGATTTATTGGTTGCTCTAAGAAGTACCACTGGATCCAAGCAATGCTTTACAGAACTTCAAAGTCTTATCATTAGGAGGAGGTCTTCAAATTTAAGGGTATCTACATAAGGGAGTTATATTTTCTCCCCTGTTATGATTTTGGAACTCTAAAGATGTCCGAATAAAGAAAGTGAAGCATTAAATGTTTCCTGTGAAAAAAATCGAAAAAACACAATGCAAAGTAATATTTTTCAACAAAAAGCATTCGTGCAAGTGCAAAAATCCTCGTCTTCGACTCGGATTTTTGTTTCTCCTTGTTAAAATATTACTTAGCAACGTGTTTTTTCGATTTTTTTCGAAAAAATTGGTTCCCCTTATGATATTACTTACGACTATTTCCCTCGTCTTAATTTCCACCAATCAGAAACGCGCAATTTTGAATCACAAATGGTTTTTCTAGATGGAAAAACTGTATGGCAGCATCTGTCAGCAGTTTTATCGGGTTTACCCGCGGCAAAACTTGACAGTTCTGCCGTGTTAATTGAAAGGGGCGTATCAACAAAAACAGCCAATTTGAGTTATTTGTCTCTAGAAGAAAATCTTCGCAATGAGTTCTATCATCTTTTGAATTCTGGAGGCGTATCTCACCATTTGAAGGGCTGTATAATCAAAAATAAAAACGGCGCGTCTAACAAAATTGCACAAATGACAGTATTTAAAGTCGAATATCTCGAAAGTGCTTTTTTGCAGATACGCCCTTTTCAATTAACACGGCAGAGTTGTTGTCAACGAAAATCAATAATACATAACATAATGCATCCAGAATAATGTGTTACTCATGAAATGGTCTTGTCAAATACCATTCGGGCATCTAATTCTTCCTGTGACAAAAATCGAAAGAATACAATGCAGAATTATATTTTTTTAACCAAAAGCTTTCGTGCAGTTGCAAAAATTCTGGTCTTCAACTCGGATTTTAGTTGCCACCAGCACTCATGCTTCTTGTTAAAATATTACTTAGCAACGTGTTTTTTCGATTTTTTTCGGAAAAATTGGATACCCTCATGATAATACTCACGAGAAAAACGAACTATGTACTGAGATTATTCATCGATGACCAAATTCCCAAAACATCAGTTGCTATCCATGCTTTCTGGCATATTCCTCATTAGAAATTTATTATGCTCGCCCTGTAACTTCTCCTGCGTGTAACCATATGATTTTTCGTTCTTCGATTACCTACATATGAATTTATTATGGTACCGGTATTATTAAAACCTTTATTCACTTTTATTTTCACTGTCATTCGTTGGCCCTCTTGAGTTACTTGTTATTCTCTGTGTTTTTTTTATTGTGATTGTTTTTTGGACTCAAAATGGTGCATTGTGAAATGGGTAAGCGTATTTTGAAATTTTTCTCGATAAAATCTTAGATCTTCAATGAAGGAATAATTGCAATAAGGTGGTTGTCAGTCCATTGAGTCAAGCTATAAGGGCGGTCATATATCTTGATTCTGGGGGGGGCCATTTTATACAATTACATAAGGTGTCACAATAGAGACAATATTAACTCAGATTCAATATGACAAAAGTACTTCAACTACAATAAACACTGCATATTGATCTGTATCTAAAGAAAAATCGACTGAAGTGAATAAAAAAAGGATCAAACCTATATGAAATAATGAATTGTCTCCATTAAATTGAAATACACTTTATAAAATGTTACTTGAAAAAACAAAATTGAAGTTCTTTTGCTTGAGAAAACTGTGAAATCTAGTACTAGTAGTTTTCCACATACATATCGACACATCACGTATTGAAACATCCTGTACTAGTATTGATCAATACAATAATTCGAGAAATACTCATAAGATTATATTTTTTCAGGAAAATATCTACAACCAGATACCTTAACTCCGGGTGTTTTCAAATTTTTGAAAGTCTTCTATAAAGGTGTTGTTCCTCAGGAAAAAATGGTCATACTATCATTCACTGAGTTTTCATTTGATTGCTTCACTAAATCAAACGGAGAAACATGCAGTCGTTCTGGCGAAAAAATACCTAGCCATTTGATTGTTCCTTGCATTAGATTTGTTTATGACAGAACTTTCCATATATTAGGAAGCTTATTTTATTACGATGAGTACAAGCAGAGAAACTGGGAAAAATTCAGCAAGGATATATCTGAATGTATGAAACTTTACATTTTAGCTTTACAGAATGCTGGATTCATAGTTGTTGCTACTATTTCGCCCTTCAACAACACCTTTTCTAAGGCCATTAAGATATTGACTAATGTAAGTAATTTATTCACCACACATTTTGTGTTTTTATCAATTTTGTTTGGCATAGACTAACAAGCCTTCCTACTGAATTTGAGGTAAATCGAGTAAACAGTTCTCGAGGTTCGAAGAAATATTATAGTACATATTTCAAAAATATTCTGTATAACAGTAAGGATTAATAAAGTTAATACGAGGATGTATTGATATTGATTAGCCTATAGACCAGTTCCATGCATAAACAAAATATTGCGATACCATATCAACGAACAATAACTTATTAGAAGTGTCAGTGTAGAGTTCGACGTCAAAAAAGTAAACCAGAGTTACGCAATAAATTTAAAAAAAAGATGTCCACCGAAATTGAAAAAATCGAAAAATTGGAGTATCAAGCCATCATCAAGTACCTGTATTTAAAAGGGTTAAGAGGTGAGCAGATTTACGGAGATATGCTTAATACCCTTGGTGATCAATGTCCTTCGTATGCGACCGTGAAAAATTGGACTGCAAGCTTCAAAAGAGGTAAACTTTTCATTGAAGATGATGACCGATCGGGAAGGCCAGTTTCTGTATCAGTCCCCGAAAATATCGATGCAGTTCATGAAATGATTTTATCAGACCGTCGAATTGGGCTAAAACGGATATCTGAAGCACTGAAGATTTCATACGAACGCGTTCATCATATAGTTCACGTCAATTTGGACATGAGAAAAATTTCTGCAAAATGGATCCCCAAATGAATGTTGACCAAAAGCGTGCAAGGGTAGAAGCATCGCGTTCGATCTGTGCTCGATTTGAAAACGATGTAGACTTCTCAAACCGAATTGTTACTATGGATGAGACTTGGATACATTTCTACGATCCAGAAACAAAGTAACAATCGATGGAATGGCGACACTCTGGTTCTCCAAGACCTAAGAAGTTTCTTGTCCAAAAATTTGGTGGAAAAGTTCTTGCTTCAGTTTTCTGGAATTGCCATGGAGTTCTCATGATTGATTTTTCGGATAAGGGTAGAACAATAACTGGAGATCACTATTCGACATTACTGACCACTCTACGGAAAAAAAATTAAAGAGGAAAGACGCGGAGAGCTATCCAAAGGTGTTTTATTGTTTTAACAGGACAACGCCCCAGTACACAAATCTCATGTTGCCATGCAAAAAATTCGTGATTTAGGGTTAGAATTACTAGAACACCCCCCTTATTCACCAGATTTGGCTCCGTCCGAATATCACTCTTTCCTCAACGGAAAAAAAGTTTAAAAGGTCGTAAATATTCATCCAACGAGGTGGTAATAAAAGCTGTAGAGGACTGGTTTGCAGAGCAAGAAGAAACATTTTTTTGAAAGGTCTAGAGACGTTGCAGGTTGCAGGTTCGCTGTAATGAATGTATTCAATTAAGAGGAGAATATGTTGAGTAATAAAATATTTGACATTGAAATTTTGTTTGGTTCTATAGTAGGCTGAGAATTTTTCAATATATCCTCGTAGGTTTAGATTCAGACTTCAATTAATTTATTCTAGAAAGGGTTAAATATTGCACACTCATTCTCCAAAACCCTGTGTACTGTATATCCCAAATATTCTTGAATCAGAACATTTTCCCAAGAAGTTATACTTTTTGTCAAAAAAGTTTTACATTTAAAAACACCCTGTTGTTCTTCCAATTCAACGAAACATCCTTGGTTCCAAAATATTGATTACCCTATAATAGACTGAGGAACTAGGTTATGCCGGATCTCGGAAGACCAAAATATAATACTTATTAAGTTGCCTTCGTATTTTTTTCAGGTGCCTTACTTGAGGGAATATATCGGGGTCCTTTCTTATGAAGTTGGAAAACGAGAAATTGTACATATCCATGATCCAAAATATGTTGAAAATGATTTCGCTACATCATTTCTCGAAAATGATGTACAATTTTCCCACAGAGGAAAAGAATATGTAGCATCCAGACTAATAATTGAGGATTGCTTGACCATTTACGAAAAACCACTCATCACGAGAAATGTACCGAAAGAACAATTGGAACAAATCGATTCCTTGGTACCATATTATTTGAGTAATGAAATGACTGAAAAGATTGAAAATCTTCGACGAAACGGTAAGTTTCTTAATAATATATCTCGGATATTAATATAGAATTATCATTTTTCTTGATAAGTTTAAAAAAAATCGAACAAATACAGGGTGTTCCTAATTTCAACGTACAAACGAAAAGGGGAGATTAAGAAAAAAAGTCCCATAAACATGGGGTCACAAACGATACGTTTTCGAGATACAGGGTGTACCTACTAGCTTTATTTAAGGAGCATCATTCATGGGCCGCCACATCCCCAGACTTGATTAGTTCAGATTTCTTTTCATACTAACTAGAATAACTAGATCTTTATGACAATTTTTATTCTTTTGGGGATATCGAGAGAATCGTTCAAAATTTTTTTCTCGAAATCGGTAGCAGATACACCAAAACTTCAATAGACCGAAAAAATTTAGTATAAGAACGAAGCTTCTTTTTACATTTTTTCAAATTAACAGTTGCTCACCAAAAAAAAGTTTTGAAGAAAAAATGATGGGAACTTGTCATCTTATTTTCTTATGTTTTATCTGAATCCGACAGATTTCCCACATTTTCCTGGACACCCTGTATACTTGCATATCTTCATCCACAAAATGGAATCTTTAGTTTTCTTTCTCCAAAAATTTCATCTTTACAGATGTGATACCTGAAGCTAGTTATGGCACAGCACTCTTCATAAGTATGACCAAAGAGATATTCGAACATTTTTATTCAAATACCTCGGATTCGAAATACCTCATCCTTGACGAAAATGCGGTAAAGGATCTAATAAATTTTGTCGCTTCAATCAAAATTTTCAGACCCGATTTAAATTCGGATGTTAAGAGACCAGAGGCTATGTTAAAAGAAAGTGTTGAAGACAATTCAGAAAATTCCAAACAAAATACTAATGCTGAAGATGTACAGTCTAAACCTGTGAAAGATCTAGGAGATATCGATGTCTTCATCATCGAAGAAAAATCTAAGAAGACTGTTTCAAACAAAGAGACCAAACCAAAAGAGAGTACGGGGAATTCGAAACAGAACGCAAATTCTAAAGATGTTCAGACCAAGCCGAAATCAGTTAGAAATTTAAAGGATATAGATAGCTACATTGCCAAAGAAAAAGCTGATAAGGCAAATATAAGTGAAAGCACTGAGTTCAAGGAGAAAGCTAAGAAACTAGAGCGTGATATCTACTCTCAAATGTGTAATACTCCAGATCCTCTTGTCTACAACCCAGCTTCTGTAATTACCACCGCGTCGGGTAAAACACTGGTAGCAGATTCTCCCGGAGGAACGAAAAAGAAGAGAAAAAAGAATATCTCTATACCGCCAGAAGTAAAGAAAGAATTGATTAAAGCTCGAATTGCTGCAGCTGAAGCATCTAAAGTCCCTACACCAACTAAACAAATTGGAAATAATGAAAGAAATAAACGTGAAAATGAGGATGAAAACAATAAGAGCAAAAAACAAATACAATCTAAAAACTCTTCAACTGAAATAGAAAAAGGAAAAAATAAAGAACTACGAAAGGATATTGCCGAACTGAAAAGAAATGATCAGGATCTTAACCTGTCTGCACGAACTGATGATTCTGAAACCAGTGGAAAATCCAAAAAAAAAAAGAAAAAAAAATCAAACATCAAATGTTTGGATACTTCTAAAACTAGCTTAGAAGACAGCATTGTAAGTCAGAATTCATTACATAATAGAACTGAAAGTACAATTCCTGATGAAGAAATGGAACATATTGATGAATCGATTACAGTGAAATCTGAATCAAGTTCTAAGTCTGAAAAAAGAATTACACAGGGTGACAGACAAATAACTGACGATACAAAAACTCTAAGCATTGAAGATCAAAAAAAGGGGAAAGAAATTACTGGGGACAAACGGAGCCCATCACCTGAAGAGATTGAAGTATCTCAAGCATTGATTTCGCTCAGTGATGAAAAAACCAGTGAGGCTTCTTCCCAAATACAGGAGACTCCTATTGGAATGACTGGATGCAAAGAACTTCAGGTTCCAAATTTGATTGACTACGAGTTGCAAATAGAGAACCTAAATGAAGTTAAGAAACTCGCTGATCTAGAAGTCCAAACTATGAAGGATATTCAATCTCTCATTGAAACAGTTGAAGATTCTGCCGAAACGAGAGCTAAAATTGCGAAATTAAGGAGCGACTTAGTGGAAAATGAAAGATCACTGGCAATGGTCGTAGAGAAACTGAGGCTTGGCACTATTCCAATTCCAGAAAGTATTTTCGATACCACTGAAGATTCGACCATATCCAATATGGAGTTGGAAGAAGCAAGTAAAACCATTTCGGACATGAAAACCGTTGAAACAGACTTAGCTCCAAGTATTCCGACAGCTGAGCCTTCTAAAATAGAAAAAGCACCTAATGACTATGATGATTCTGAAAAATGTAGTACTACTGCTTCAGGTGGATCTTTGGAGCAGCCACCTTCACAAACAGACACTATCAACGTGATCAATAAAAGTGTTGGTAAGGATGATGTTGAAAAAGAAGACACTTCCGAAACTATCATATCAAGAGTAGAATTAAAAGATGAAAATGAACGTATCACTAAAACACTCATTGATACTGATAATACTTCCTGTTCAGTAGTATCCAAAGAACCAATGGACAAAACCAAAACCAGCAATGATGACGATTCCAATTCCATGGAAATTAGGCAAGGTGGTACTGGCCAAGGCCGTTTGAAAAATGATGGAACTTCGAAAGATTCCGAATCATTCAAAATAGAAATTACTGAGAAGAGGGAAATAAATTTGTCGGATGGTTCAAAATCTGTTGTAGCAGAAAAGAAGTATACAGCAGAGCATAAAGTCATACACGATAATGAGAGTGATAACAAAACACATGAGCTGGAAGAATTTTCAAATTCCAGTACACCGGATGTAGAGATTCCAGATGAAAATAAAGTTTTTCCGAACAAGAATGAAGATATATCGAATGATATTCCTGATTCGGTTTGTGATACACAAACTAACATAACAGAAAAACGGACAACGAAAATGAGCAAACCTGGTAGTTATGCTGATGATATGGTGCTTGATTCATCTAAAGATTCAGAATCAATTGCATCCATGAATGAAAAGAATAAAACTAAATCTTATGCTGATGAGCATGATGAAATTCCTGTTCTAATTGAAGAAGTTGACTCGACCATAAAAACTACAAAAAAGGCGGATCAAAATAATTTGTCAGTTGGCATGAGCAATTCTAAATCAATTTTGTCAAAAATTTTTATGAAGATTCAAGCAAAAGCGAACAAAGAAGGCGATAACAAAGTTGTAATTCCCGATTCAGTAAAAGATGAAAGTACATCTAGAATTAGTATTGAAGATGATACAGATGAGATGCCTGATTTAATTGAAGACTCAGATTCTTCTGGATCAGAAACAGATTCTGCGGATGAGAGTGAATCTATAGCAATCAAAAATGACCATAAAAATGATTCAGTTGAAGGGAAAAAACATTCAGCCATAAAGATAACTGATAGTAGTAAAACTGGAGTAGATCTGGATGATAATACAGATGAAATACCTGATCTAGTTGAGGACGAAACTCCTATACATCTGCATATGACAGAGAGAGGTACAGCAAAATTCGAAAAACATGTAAAACTTAGCTCTGATAATGAACAATCAAAGACAGTCAGCGAAAAGGGAACTGAGAGGAAATCAGTGGCACCAATCAAAGACGTAGATGATGAATCTGCCTCATCTGACAGTAAAAAGACGACCAAAGCAGATAAGGATGGAAATGAATCAATTTCTTGTGCAAATAAGGAGACTAAAGATGCACGAGACAAAATGGAGGAAGAAATGGGTCCCGTAATTAAAGAATTCGCTGAAAAATTCAGAAATGATGATCTCGATTTAGATGCTATCAAACAAGTCACTGAATCAATTTTCACTATATCTGAAAAATACCGAACTGAGCAGGCTACTGGGGATGGAAATATACCCGATAAGGGAAAGAACAATGAAGAAAATAGTTTAGCACCATCAGATATAATTACCAAAGAATCTATGGATGTGCTGGTACGTAATTATCTCACTCCAGAACAGTATGAACAAATTCTAGGTCCAACAGCCCAAATAGAAAAATCAAACAAATTTGATGCAGTTATTGATTGTTTCAAACAAAATTACAAAGAACTTAGATCTTCTAAAGGTGAGGAAAAAGCTAAAGAAGGCCAGCTTAAAATCAGTTGGAAGGATACAAAAACTGTTCAAATTGTAGAAGTTAGTCCTAATAGTATAAAACCACCTCCCAAAGATCCATTCAAAAAAACTAACCTTAGAGATGATGAAAACAATAAAGGTAGTGGGAATCGTTTCGTTTTGATGGAAACGAATAATTCAAAAGGAAAACCTGAGGGTGCTTCGAAGATTCCTGAAGATGAACAAGCCAGTGGAGATTCCCAGAATAAGTAAGTTTATTAACATTACTCGATCTATAGCCTATAGGTAGCTACTGATGATTTGATGTTAATTTGTTGTTTTCAGCAACATAGTATAAATTGACAATAAGATCAATGTGTTGATTACCTTTGGTCTCTGGCGTTCAATTTAGATTAAAATTGTCTTTTACATCCAACCATTTTATGTCATTGTTTCTAAGTTATGAGAGGTTCATTAGAATATAATGGGTCAGATTTTTTTTATATTTCAATGCATTCGTATTTAATGATATCCTTAACAATTCCCTCATTGGAAGATCTTGACTTTTGAGCACTTTTGGATGTAATATTTTGATTTTTTGTGTATTCATATACTAGCTCGAGTATACAGTTTCCTGTTAGGTATAGTTAATCGTTTTTCACATTGACATAACGTTCATGATTTTTTTTTGTCCACAGGTCGAAAGTTTCATCAACGGACGTATCCGAAAAAGTTAATGTGAAAACAGGAGCCGTAAAAAAGCAGAAACCCGGTCTCACTGATAAAGAGATTCGAAGGTTAACATCCTCAGATTCCTTCCACAACTTTGTGAATATTTTGTTCAATTACTTGAAAATGATTACCATAAACCACACTATTCCATATCCCGAACATGAATATGGAAAGAGATTAGACTGTCAGTCGCAGAAATTTTTCATCACGCGTTTGAGCAATGAATCAGAAGATCCAAAAGATATTGATGCTGCCTATACGGAACTTTTTGTGAATGTATTAGGGGTGGCCCTATTCAAGGAATTGAAAGGGGATGTCTGGCGTCCCATCGAAATTTTGGAACGGTACTACGATATGTACAGAAACAACAGGTGTCCCAATCCAGAACTGGAACGAATGGCTAATAAGCTCAAACTGACCCTAAATTTATGGATAAGTAATGTAACAGGAATAAGAAAATTATTCGGGAGACTGCGCAATTACGATATTTACGATGAATTGGCTCCTGATCTTTTCAAAACCGACCATGTATTTGATGTAATGAAAAAGGTACGTGATTATGGCAGAGAACCTATTCCATTCGAAATTAGAGAAGATTGTTCTCCTTTGGATATAACGGAAAGTTTCGCAAATCTCGATACACAAGGAAGTGTGATTCTCATGGAATAAAATTGTCGTTTGAATTATTTTTATGTTTCGTGAATCTATGTTTTCTGTCTAGAATTTTAGAAACTAAATAATGTGATAATGACTGAACTATACCTGAGTAGATGAATTTTTAACGAAATTTTTAATACTTGATACTCAGCTGATCATTCCAATTTGTTTGGAAATTTGTGTTGAGTAATAATATTGACTGTGATATTATCTAATATTAAAAAATTAATTCATAGTATGAGTGCCTGTTGTATATTCTAAAATAAAATGTTATTTTTCTCGTTACCTATGTATATATTTTCATTTTTTGAGACATAAATTGAAATAGAAGTGCTACTCCGCTTTTGCCAAAATCTACTCCACTGTCAGTATTGAATCTATTACGACAAATTTTATTTATTATCTATCTATAAATACTAAATAAGTAAATAGTCATGTCGTGGTCGTTGTTTGCACCAAGTGGAACGTACTCTCTGCTTGATACTAAGACCATTGTTAGAATAGATAAGCATAGACTGTGCAATTTTTGTCTGTGGTTTAATGTTTATTGTTTATCATTTATCTGTGTGCGACTAAGCTTGGGGTTTTATTTTGCCATTCAAATTTGAAATAGAAAAAGCACGATTTGGCAAATCGTAATATAAGAATAGCTACAAGTATCAGTATTTCTCATTACCAAGATGTCTGAAAAAACCCTTTCAGCCGTAGAAGCGGAACTGTATGACCGGCAAATTAGGTTATGGGGAATTGAATCTCAGGAGAAGTGAGTCCTATATTTATTTTCTTTACAGGTTCAATAACGATAATTTACAGGTTGAGAGCAGCAAATGTGCTTCTTATCAATTGTAGGGGCTTAGGATGTGAAATTGCCAAAAACATTCTACTTTCCGGAATAAACTCCTTGACCATACTAGATGATGCAGTTGTCACTGAAGAAGAACAAATCAGAAATTTCTTCCTTTCCAAAGAATCTATAGGAAAAAAGGTTAGTTATATCTTCGAAAACACATAATACCCTTATTGTACCACTGAATTTGATGAAAAACTACTTAATAGTTTATTTTGGCTTCCGATTCAGTTTGTTCATTCATAAATTCCTTATTGTTCACTGAATTAATCTTCAAATGTTTAGCTGGCTGAAGCAGTCCTCCAGAAAGCACAGGCATTAAATCCTCTCGTGAAGTTATCTGCAGATACACAAAATCCTACAGAGAAAGATGCTGAATTTTATAAATCATTCACCATAATCATAACGACTGCAATAAGAACAGACCTGGTATTGAAATTAGATAAGATATGCAGAAGTAATAATGTGAAACTCATTTCTGGAGATGTCTTTGGAATGTTTGGTTTCAGTGTAGCTGATTTCTTAAAGCATAATTATTACGAGTGAGTCACAAATTGGTCATTTATTTTGATATTGTTTATGATGATTAATTTTCAGAGATCGTGTTCAAATGCTTGGTAAGAAAAGAAGCCATGATGGTAGTGAGAAGACGACAGTTCAAGTGCAAGGAGAAATTGAATACCCAGAACTCAATAAAGTGTTAATTTTTCCCAATACAAAACAAAGTGTTGATGCGATTAAAAAGTCTAAAAGAAGAAATGAATTATTCTTCCTTATGTTAGGTAAGGCATTGTACTTTAATCTGAGAGAATAATGACTCATTAATTTATTTTTGCAGTACTATTGGAATTCAGAAACCAAAATGCAAGGAACCCAGAAATATCAAAGAAGGAGGAAGATATTGATAAATTGAAAACTATAAAGAAATCTATAGTTAATCTTTATAAAGTAAATGAAAATGTTTTTGACGATTCTTTATTTGAACAAATATTTGGTGAAGTTGTCCCTGTATGTGCTATACTAGGAGGGGTCATTGCTCAGGAAGTGATAAAGGCAGTTTCACACAAGGAAATTACAATCAATAATGTATTCTTATTGGATCCTCTTACATTCAACGGCAAAGAAGAATGTGTTGGGGCATAAATAACTATTTAATCAAATGCAGTTTGTTAACTTAGGATGAGCTTTGTATAATTTCCTATCAAGAAATAAATGTATTTCAGTATTATATGTAGTTTTGCTTCAGCCATACAAATACTAATTAAACAATCTATGATGAAGATTCAATAAAGAAAAACAACCGGTGTGAGGATTATAAATAGTGCAGATCTTCGAGAGTGGACTCATCTGATCTCTCATTTTTTTCCTTTGTGCATGAATTGTTGAAAATTCTTTTCTCGGAGTTTTTTCAGTTATAAAACTTCTGAAAAATGAAGAGTTTGAATTTGGCAATCGTAGTTCTAATCTCCGATTAGTTGTTTCTGATCATTTGACAGTAGATACAATGTTCACTAACCGCAATTTGAACGTCAGATTGCAGAAATTTTTCGTAAAATAATGATTTTTATAAATAAATAAAGTCGTACACTGAGAATATTCCGACGATATGGCTTTTAGTAAAATCATAAATCTGGGTGAATTATGGTATTAATAACATCACCTAGTCAATAACTCTATCTTACTACAATTTGCAATTTCAGTTCAAAACCACTTCTAAGTAACAAAAGCCTGAAATTTCACCCCCAGAGAACATTTAAAAACCTGCGAAATAATAGGAAAAATGCTAGTGGTAAACCCGATGTTAATATAAATAGTGTTGTGACACCTTTTCAAGCAGCTAATAATTTTGATGCTTCCAAATTGAAAATAAGTAATATTTGGAAACCTTTGGGGTTCACAGTTGTGGTAAGTTTATAACATTTTAAAAGTTCCCATAATACAATCGTAACAGTTTAGTACTGCTTGTTATGGAGGTGCTGCCATTTGGGAGTATGAAAACATGAGAGCTCATGCCGCGAGTATGTTGAAAAGACCTATATCCCTATTCAAGAGAAGAGCTGAAGAAAAACCAGTAAGAATAAACAAGAAAGATATAATGATTCTATGTATAATGTATATTATTTCTCAGCACCCATATGTCAGAGAATTTATAAAATGGTGGAATAGCTTGAGCGGTGGAGAAAAAGTATTTGTTCCAATATGTGCCTTGAATGTGTTGGTATTTATAGCCTGGCGGATACCAAGATGTCAGCCTTTTATGTTGAAGTGGTTCTGTTCAAATCCAAGCAGTAGAAATGTTTGTTTACCCATGCTATTATCAACATTTAGCCATTATTCAAGTTTACACCTTTTAGCGAATATGTATGTTCTACATAGTTTCAGTACAGGTAAGTAATTATTCGATATGAATTGTATACAGAATGCGATATGCATTAACTAGAAATTGCTACCACATTTGGTGATTACCTCGGTGATTACTCATAATATTTCCTAAGAGAATGAAACTTTGAATAGTCTGTATATGTTTCTAGGTGCCGCGCAAGGCTTGGGAAAAGAACAGTTTTTAGGCTTATATCTTGGAGCAGGTGTGTTTTCTAGTTTAACCAGTTATCTATATAAAATTGTCACAAAGCAACCTGGACTATCTCTGGGAGCTGTGAGTTTCGTGAACATTAATTTTAATTGAGTCAATCTGATACCAATATTTTGCAGTCAGGTGCCATAATGGCTATATTGGGCTATGTTTGTACACAATATCCAGATACTAAATTGGGAATAATCCTTATTCCTGTGTTCAGTTTTTCTGCTGGTACAGTAAGTTGTGAATATCTGTGCTTGTTATTTCAAACTTATTTTATTCTTGATGATTTGTAGGCTATTAAATTCATCATGGGTTTAGATATGGCAGGTGTACTTCTTGGATGGAAATTCTTTGATCATGCAGCACATTTAGGTGGAGCTGCCTTTGGAATGTAAGTAATAATTCAAAATTCACTCAAATAGTACATATTCTTTTTCCATAGGTTTTGGGCACTTTATGGACACGAACATGTTTGGCAAAAACGTGAACCATTTCTTCAATTGTGGCATTCTGCTAGGGGAGCTATCAAATAGATTCTAAACAATATTAGAAATTTTATGTTGTGTTTTATTTAAACAATAAAGTGAAAGCATATTTACCAAATGATTGTGTTTTTATTGAATAACAAATACAAAATTATCCCATATGTTCTGAATATGATTACATATATCCATGGGCGAAATTTTTTTCCAGCTCAAAACATATCAAAACAAGAAAGGCACACATTAGTTTTAGTCCAAATGATTCGTCAAATCATTGAAATATATGATTAGAAAGTTAATCTCACTGTTGTAAATTATTCCCCTCATCATAAAAGCACTGAAAAAGGTTGGGAGCTTTTGCGCGCTTTGAAAATTCATAACCAGAGTGATCACTCTTTTAGGTACTTCACAGCACAGGATAATGAATTTTTTTCAACACGATCTTCATGAAAGTATGCAGTATTCACAGCTTGATACCAAATTTGAACCCTATCAAATTTGTAGTTTTTGAAATATTGGGAAAACAACATTTCAAAGAAAAATAATTCCGAAGCTATTTGGCTGATTTGGTACATTTTCTAACTTTGAACCTCAGACTTAGCCTGAGGATTTTAACTTCGAAAGTTACTTTTATGGTTGGACGAACAGACAGAATCACAAAATGAATATTAACCATGAATTCTTCTTCATTATCGATTGTTCAAGACAATTTTTGACACATAATTCAACAATTGCATGCATATGGGCAAAATGGCAACACTCTCATTTCTAGGACTAAAACTGCTTCAGAAGTTCTGAAATATTTATTGGGAATCTAATTTCTAGTGTTATAATTTACGATTGAAAAATTAAATATCATATAGGGTGCCTTCCAGTAATAACTTAGGTCCAAGTTCAAGTGAAATATGTTCATTTTTTTGGTTCATCTCGATTTCCCTTGTGAGATGTTCTTTTTCTTGAGATTTCAAAGAAAAACGACGAATGTTCACAACAGCTTTCATCGAATCTCTCTTGTAATTGGTTTTTCGCAACATTCCTTGGAAATTAAATGGGGGACTGTCATCGTTTACGCTGTCTCTTCTTCCCATGCTCTTCAATTCAGCAATAGGATCAGGTCCCCTGACTTTATTGAGTGCTGGTGCCTTTATATAATCGAAGTCTTTATTAGCTGGTTGTGTATTGTCCAGTATATAATTATTTTTATATCCTGCAGGTTTAAGTGTCATCGAAAAATCATCCCTTCTAGGACTTTTGTGTTGTTTGTAAGTCATTTCGTTCTGGGTATTCTTTATTTGCTTCAAGTCTTCCATTGGGTCAATATGAACTTTGAATGTCACTTCAGTCTCTCTCAGTTTTTCTAGTTTTTCTTCAGGATTTCTGCTAAATGGAAGATTTATTAGATTTTCGTTTGCTTCTTCGGCTTTGTCATCAAGGGTTTCTTGGAGTCCCTCCATTGGCTGATTTCTCCATTTATATGGCATATCCCAAGATTCACTATATTCTTCTATCAACCTAAAAGTTCAATTAAATCCGTTATATCTGTCTGTTATTTCGGTACAGTTTGGGGAAAAATGTGAATAATTAGAAAATAGTCAAGAGGAGAAATTTCACAAATAATGTTCCATCCACACTCACAGGCTTTTGCGGTACCTGCGTAATAATGATTTATTGCTTGTTCAATGACTTTATAAGCTTTTGAATTGAATGGTTCATGTAGCAATGAAGTGGAATTAGATTAGATTTAGAATGAAAATTTCTTGATTTTTATCAGAATGAACCCTTTTTATGATTGGCTAAACAGGCCAAAAATCTTCGTAGACATTGAGAATGCCGATGTTTTAACATGTTTAACGATTATTATTACCTCAAACTGGTTTTATCAGGCATCATGTACGAGGTATCATAGTAGGGAATTTCATTCCACTTATAATTAATTTTCATTATCAGTGGACTCAGTTTTCCATCCCATGGGGGTTTTGTACTGTTAACATCTATATCAGACAAATCAACATTCTCAGAGAGTATTGAGTTCAAATTGGTCACAGCTTTCTGATTGCACATGAAGCACTGAAACTTCTTGAAATTAGATCGAAGAAAAATTTCTGCTAAGAAAGATGAGAGTATCAATTAGCTTAAATAATGCTGACCTGAACACTCAAGTTGAAGGTATCGAATATCTTCTTCGATTTCATTTTGAACAGAAGGTGAATGAAGCTACTTCGCCTCCATCTTCTTGCATATTTTTGTACTATTTTGAAATCTTGAGAAACGCCTTGATCGAGTGGATCTTTTTTGGCACGCCTTCTATATGCTGAAATGTTTTGTAAATGGGAATGAGGAGTTTTGGTATTGGCGGAAGATATATCAAAGGAACAGATCTCACCAATTGAACTTGGATAAGAGAGGCTTATGGGAGATTTTGCTCAAAATAAGAAGCAGAAGAGTGGAGTAATATTAATATATTTGGGTTTTACATCGGAGTTTACTGCTCAGTACCTTTTTGAATTACTTGTGCAGCTTCTTCTTCTGTGAGCTCAGGTTCGTCGGTTTGCTCTCCAGCTCCTATATTTGAATGAAATCAATTAGAAAATTAAGTTGATTCTGGAGAAATCATTTTTTCATTCCCTCCACAACATTCTTAAGATCTTTAAGATCATTCTCATGTAACATGGTTGAACGCATTTATGTACTTATTTGAACAAAATACGAAATAAGTACCTTCTACTACTGTCTTCTTGCCACTGTTCTTCTTCATTCTACATTTGGCTAGGAATCCTCTGAGTATACTTTGGATTTTGATTATTTTCTTGACTTGATACTCGTACAATCGTGCTAAGTATTCTTCATTGTAATACTTCAGGAAAACTCTTTTTTTCCCTATTATCCATCCTTCCATTTTGAGTCGTATCAATAGGAGTCTGCAGTTATCTGGTGTTATTTCTACGTTCTCATCAAAATCGAAGGCCAAAAATTGATACCTGAAAGTGGAAACTCAGTAATCATCGAATAGTTTCAAGTTAAAATTGCCAAATCATATGGATCCAGTTATAATTTTATAGACTCATTGGTTTAAAATCAAAATATTTTCATTTATTCGTTCTTTATGCAAATATGCGCCTAAGATATACATATATAATATAATTTTACCGTTTCAAAAAATCTGCGAACTGAATCCTGGAAGCATAGCCTTCTTTTCGGATTTTGGCAGTTTGAGGGATTGCCATAGCTCTTATCTGTTGCTTCACGAGCTCCCTACAGAAATGATTAGGTTTTGCCTTCAAATTCGTCTTGATACATCTCACGAAATGAGTACCACTAGATGTACTCCCTGTGGACATAGCTGTCAATGTTTCTAGACACACTGACTTGAATATGGTAGCCAGAGTTCTAAGTTTCTTCGACTGAGAGAATTTATTAGCGTTGGAACTCTGGAAAATATCAGATTAAAATAATTTAATTTGGCGTGTACAATTTACCTTCTCCAAATCTGTGGGAGATAATGTTGTGTTTGTGGATGATTCTTCTTCCAAATTAAGAATTAGATTTCCACATTTGTTCAATTTTCCAGTGAACATTGTCTTTAGAATAGCATTATTTGAACATCTCATTGTTTCAACTATTTCTGGAGGTAGGAAATCTCTATTCTTGTCAGGCATTTCTTTAGCGTTGTAATTTATTGTTCCTGTATAGTGATTGATTGAGAACTCCATGTGTTTAGTCGTTGTAATGTGGCCACAGTCCATATTTGAGATATATTCTAGAAAATTTTATCCCTTATATTATAGTTTTATTATTCTCTTCATATCCATCATTATAGAATTCCATTAGATAGTTCTTTATTTGATGAATTACCTGTTATATATTTGCCATTATATTCCAACTTAGAGGCTTGACCAATAATATTGAAGATGCCATCACTTCTTCCTAGTAGTGTGTCCAACACCTTCTGGTTGTTGTAGAATACTATTGGTTCATATTCTATTTTATCTTCATTCAAATCTACCATTTCCCATTTGAAGATCCTTTGAACATAAAAGTGTTGCATTTGCTCATTGAAAATATTCACAAAGAGCTGCCACAGCTCATTGGTCTTGAAACATTCAAAACCTGAATAATCCAGTAGTTGAATCACATACTTTTCTCCGCTAAAATGAAAAAAAAATATACCATTCAGAAGGTAAATCTTAACCTTCATGAAGATATTGCGATGATAATTTTTTTTTATAAATATAAGTGGACTGTATGAAAATTTCGAATGTCTTTGTTAGATTCCATTTTAATTAAAAGAAAAGTTTATATGACAGACCGACCCTATTTTTTCGAAACTATTCATAAACACCCTGTTTAGCTCGAGCAATATTGGATGGATCGAACGACCAAAAGAAAACTTACAAAATTGCCTTTCCTAGATTGAGTTTTTGGTTGATGCGAGCTACTACGTAGTCTACTAGTCTAGAATAAATATTATTTGCTAGCACGTCTCTCGTATCCCTGGCTTCATCGCAATTATTCTTCTTGGACATAACAGCTCCATCTTTCAGTAGACAATAGTTGGTAAGTGCCCAACGAAATTTTTTATCGTTTGTATCAAGCAGCTCCGCAACGGCTTTGGCTGTTTCAACATTGGCAATTTCTGCAGTTTCGTCTTCGCGCTCCTGAAATCTTACTTCTCCCAAAATCAAAATGGCCGACAAGCATCTGAAAATTGCATCTTTTTCCTCGTTCGTGAACTCGAATTCTTGGAGTATATCCTTGATTCTCTCGAATTTCAGAACGTTTTTGTTGACTTCAACTCTTGGTCTTTCTGCCCTCTCTTCCTCAAGTATTCTCAGGTATCTGTATCCTCTGCTGGAGTTAAGTTTGTAGTCTTCCGCCAGATTTTCACTCACCAATCCGTCGTACACATAGTAGAAAATGTTGAAGTTGGCTTGGTGCCTGAAACAAGATATGCAAATTAGATTCATTATTATTATTATTATAGGATGGGGTCGATTGACTATAGAAGAACCTTTCAGGACTGCGACCAGTTTGATCTTTTGTTCTTGCCTCTGAACAAAACTGGAAAACGAATTATGGAAAAAATAAAACAATTTAAATTCGACTGTAACAAGGCCTATATGGACATATTTGGTATCAAAATATAGGTTTTCGAGGACGCTGAAATTCAATAAGATTAAATTCAAGTCGAGCTATCTATCATAGTTTAGCTTTTCACCTGTCAAAAGGCGAAGTATGTCTGAGCCTAATAAAATCGATATCGAAAATCTCAACATTTTGTGTGAAAAATACCAAAGGGGTAAGACCCCCCAAAAACACCATATTTGGCATCACCAAGGAATCCCTGGCGAATCCAGAGTCGTTTTTCGATCTTGAGGATCTTATACCCATTCGAATCATGCAGAATACCCATAAAGCTGATCAGTAGCGCTTATACTTTGAGTGCTCTGAGCCTCTGAACAAAACTCGAAAACGAATTATGGAAAAAATTAAACAATTCAAATTTGACTGTAACAAGGCCTATATGGACATGTTTGGTATCAAAATATAGGTTTTCGAGGACGCTGAATTCAATAAAAACAAATTCAAGTCGCTATCTTTCATAGTTTAGATTTTCACCTGTCAAATGGCATTTTTTTCAAAAATCGAAATTTCAAATCGTCATAGCTCCCGCTCCTGTGATCCTATCCACTTTTTGTTTGTATATTGTTAATCAGCATTGTCCGAAGTATGTCTAAGCATAATAAAATCGATATCGAAAATCTCAACATTTTGGGTGAAAAATACCAAAGGGGTAAGACCCCCCAAAAACACCATATTTGTCATCACCAAGAAATCCCTGGCGAATCCAAAGTCGTTTTTTTATCTTGAGGATCTACTACCCATTCGAATCATGCAGAATACCTATAAAGCTGATCAGTATCGCTCATACTTTGAGTGCTCTGAGCCTCTGAACAAAACTCGAAAACGAATTATGGAAAAAATTAAACAATTCAAATTTGACTGTAACAAGGCCTATATGGACATGTTTGGTATCAAAATATAGGTTTTCGAGGACGCTGAATTCAATAAAAACAAATTCAAGTCGCTATCTATCATAGTTTAGATTTTCACCTGTCAAATGGAATTTTTTTCAAAAATCGAAATTTCAAATCGTCATAGCTCCCGCTCCTGTGATCCTATCCACTTTTTGTTTGTATATTGTTAATCAGCATTGTCCGAAGTATGTCTAAGCATAATAAAATCGATATCGAAAATCTCAACATTTTGGGTGAAAAATACCAAAGGGGTAAGACCCCCAAAAACACCATATTTGTCATCACCAAGAAATCCCTGGCGAATCCAAAGTCGTTTTTTTATCTTGAGGATCTACTACCCATTCGAATCATGCAGAATACCTATAAAGCTGATCAGTATCGCTCATACTTTGAGTGCTCTGAGCCTCTGAACAAAACTCGAAAACGAATTATGGAAAAAATAAAACAATTCAAATTCGACTGTAACAAGGCCTTTATGGACATGTTTGGTATCAAAATATAGGTTTTTGAGGACGCTGAATCCAATAAAAACAAATTCAAGTCGCTATCTATCATAGTTTAGATTTTCACCTGTCAAATGGCATTTTTTCAAAAATCGAAATTTCAAATCGTCATAGCTCCCGCTCCTGTGATCCTATCCACTTTTTGTTTGTATATTGTTAATCAGCATTGTCCGAAGTATGTCTGAGCATAATAAAATCGATATCGAAAATCTCAACATTTTGGGTGAAAAATACCAAAGGGGTAAGACCCCCCAAAAACACCATATTTGTCATCACCAAGAAATCCCTGGCGAATCCAAAGTAGTTTTTTTATCTTGAGGATCTACTACCCATTCGAATCATGCAGAATACCCATAAAGCTGATCAGTATCGCTCATACTTTGAGTGCTCTGAGCCTCTGAACAAAACTCGAAAACGAATTATGGAAAAAATAAAACAATTCAAATTCGACTGTAACAAGGCCTTTATGGACATGTTTGGTATCAAAATATAGGTTTTTGAGGACGCTGAATCCAATAAAAACAAGTTCAAGCCGCTATCTATCATAGTTTAGATTTTCACCTGTCAAATGGCATTTTTTCAAAAATCGAAAATTCAAATCGTCATAGCTCCCGCTCCTGTGATCCTATCCACTTTTTGTTTGTATATTGTTAATCAGCATTGTCCGAAGTATGTCTGAGCATAATAAAATCGATATCAAAAATCTCAACATTTTGGGTGAAAAATACCAAAGGGGTAAGACCCCCCAAAAACACCATATTTGTCATCACCAAGAAATCCCTGGCGAATCCAAAGTCGTTTTTATATCTTGAGGATCTACTACCTATTCGAATCATGCAGAATACCCATAAAGCTGATCAGTATCGCTCATACTTTGAGTGCTCTGAGCCTCTGAACAAAACTCGAAAACGAATTATGGAAAAAATAAAACAATTTAAATCCGACTGTAACAAGGCCTTTATAGACATGTTTGGTATCAAAATATAGGTTTTCGATGACGCTAAATCCAATAAAAACAAATTCAAGTCGCTATCTATCATAGTTTAGATTTTCACCTGTCAAATGGCATTTTTTTCAAAAATCGAAATTTCAAATCGTCATAGCTCCTGCTCCTGTGATCCTATCCACTTTTTATTTCTATATTGTTAATCAGCATTGTCCAAAGTATCTCTAGTATCTACACTACTACTACAGGGCGATGATAGTATATATGGTTAATCAGCTCATTTATTATTGTGGATCTCCTTGTATAGTTCAATAAAAATTTCATACATATGTAAGTACTGATGACAAATTGATTGTAACCTTGTAAGGTGAATAAATGTTATCTCTAGGCCTAATGAAATCGATTTCGAAAATCTCAACTTTTTCTGTGAAAATTACGTAACGGGTAAAAACACCATATTTGTCCTAGCCAAGAAATCCCTGCCGGATCAAAATGCGTTTTTCAATCTGGGAGATCTATTAACCATTCGAGCCATTCACAAAACCCATTAGGACGATCAGTATATAAAGATGAAGTTACCCTAAGATCTCATCACTTCACTGAAACATAATCATCACATTATCGATACTTACATGTCAGTGCTGGATACTCTAGTTTTTTCCAACAGATTAACCAGAAAAGAAGCCCCTGTAATTTTTCCAGTTCTTCCGTATGATATATCTGTCCTCAATATACATCTGGTCGAGAAGTCATTGTACGGGGTGGAAGCATGGGTGAACGCGTGGATTAGGTCGATGGCACTCCTTATCCTGGACATTTGAATATTCATGTTGTGACCTATGAAAAGTAGATGATCGACGAGATTGAGGAAATTTTTAGTTTTTCCCGAACCACTTTCACCAGAGAGTATAATCTTCTGAGGTACTACATGATGTATGGCGTCTTGGTAGGCACTGTCAGCAATGGCATAAATATGAGGAATATTTTGCGATTTCGATTTCATGGCATATCTGGCGTGATGCTGAAAAGAATCGAAATGGAATGAGAATCAACAGAGATTCATCCAAGTAAAACTCGATATACGATTACCTCATCAGTGTAAACTTGCTCTTCTACATTAGGGTTTAGTGTTATCAGTATTTCTCCAACGAAGGTCTGATATTTTCCATCGTTGAACCTTCTTTCAATGTGTGATAAAACCGTTTTTTCATCACACTCATCTAGAGCTGCGAGATCTTCCACATACATCGGTTCTTCATTTCTTGTTTCTCCTTCCCATAAGACGTTATTCAGAACGTGAACGTCCTCTTGTGGAGTCGGGGCTTCAGTTGGACAAGAATTGAGTACACTCATCATTTCTGTCGAAAGCTGATGGATGAAGAGGAAAGGTAAAGAAAATAGTGAATGTGAATTGAGCTCTTACGTGGTAGTTGTTCTCTGGAACTTCCTCCATGAACGGATGGCCTAAAAGCTCACTCATATACGGACGATGTTCGGGATTCTTCACTAGACACCTTGAACATAATTACGTACATATTTCATTCTTCTTGTATCCGATAACTTTGTTCAAAGAAATCTTTCTTGTATCGCTCTATTTCAAATCCTTTTCGTTGCAGTGATATACAGAAATTAAAAATACGAGGATATATTGAAAAAGTCTCAGCCTACTATAGAACTGAACTGAATTTCAATGTAAAAATATTTTATTACTCAACATATTCCCCTGTTAATTGAATACATTTATTACAGCGAACCTGCAACGTCTCTAGACCTTTCAAAAAAATGTTTCTGCTTGCTCTGCAAATCAGTCATCCACAGCTTTTATTACCTCCTCGTTGGGAGAAAATTTACGACCTTTTAAACTTTTTTCAGTTGAGGAAAGAGATGATAGTAAGACGGAGCCAAATCTGGTGAATAAGGGGGGTGTTCTAATAATTCTAACCCTATATCACGAATTTTTTGAATGGCAACATTTTCAGAGTTTTACTGAGCATACTATTTCAAATCATCTTCCAGGAAACTACTTAGCCGAGATTTGTGTACTGGGACGTTGTCCTGTAAAAAACAAAACTCCTTTGGAATGCTTTCCGCGTCTTTTCTCTTCAATTTTTTCCCGTAGAGTGGTCAGTAATGTCGAATAGTAATTTCCAGTTATTGTTCTACCATTATCCAAAAAATCAATCATGACAACTCCATGGCAATCCCAAAAAACGGAAACAAGAACTTTTCCAGCAGATTTTTGGACACGAAACTTCTTAGGTCTTGGAGAACCAGAGTGTCACCATTCCATCGATTGTTGCTTTGTTTCTGGATCGTAGAAATGTACCCAACTCTCATCCATAGTAACAATTCGGTTTAAGAAGTCTACATCGTTTTCAAATCGAGCACAGATCGAACGCGATGCTTCTACCCTTGCACGCTTTTGGTCAACATTCAAACATTTGGGGATCCATTTTGCAGAAATTTTTCCCATGTCCAAATTGACCTGAACTATATGATGAACGCGTTCGTATGAAATCTTCAGTGCTTCAGATATCCGTTTTAGCCCAATTCGACGGTCTGATAAAATCATGTCATGAACTGCATCGATATTTTCGGAGACTGACACAGAAACTGGCCTTCCCGATCGGTCATCATCTTCAATGGAAAATTTACCTCTTTTGAAGCTTGCAGTCCAATTTTTCACGGTCGCATACGAAGGACATTGATCACCAAGGGTATTAAGCATATCTTCGTAAATCTGCTTACCTCTTAACCCTTTTAAATACGGGTACTTGATGGATGATGGCTCGATACTCCAATTTTTCGATTTTTACAATTTCGGTGGACATCTTTTTTTTTTATTTATTGCGTAACTCTGGTTTACTTTTTGACGTCGAACTCTACACTGACACTTCTAATAAGTTATTGTTCGTTGATATGGTATCGCAATATTTTGTTTATGCATGGAACTGGTCTAGGCTAACTTGATATCAATACATCCTCGTAATATAAAATGAATAAGCTTACTCAGCGATGAAATCGTTGTAAGTTTCAGACCAATTGGTAGTCCTGTACAGAGTGGGTGGTGGATTCCTGACTACATGGAACAGAATCCTTGTTGGATGCATATCTTTGAAGGGAGTCTTGCCATCTCCAAGTTCTATGGCTGTCATTCCAAGAGACCAAACGTCGAACCTGTTGTCGTAACTTATTTCATCACCACCGGTGGCTTGAATAGATTCTGGCGCCATCCAAGCTGGTGATCCTATAGCTGAGCTACTTCTACCGAATGTGCTAGCCAGGGTGATACCTAGTCCGAAACCAGCAACTTTGACCTCTCCGTTTTTTGTGAGGAAAATATTGGAAGCTCTCAGATCTCTATGAATTATATGCTTTTCGTGAAGATAGCTTACAGCCTATAGATAAAAAGATACTTCAGTGAATTTCATAACTGTGAACCAAGGGAATTACCTTTATGACCTCCTTCAATACATGCGCTATATGTTCCTCCCTCATTCGTCTGTTTTTCAGCAACAATTCATTCACCAGTTTCAGTATAGTACCCCCTTCGCAGTACTGAAATTTCAGGTTAAAATCGATCATTGACAATAAAATGTGTTCTCACCTCCGTTACTAGCATTATTTCATTTTTGAGACAGAAGATCCCATAAAAGTCGATAATATTGGCATGGCTAGATACGTCCCTCAGTAGTTTGTATTCATCCTTCAGATACTTTTCGTTGTAGGGGGATATCTCTTGAATTTTGACGACAACAAGTTTGTCCGAGGCTTCAGTATCTTTAGCAATATACGTTTTTCCGAAACTGCCGACCCTGATGACCTCCTCTAGTTTATACCTGTCCCCTGGATCCGGAAAGGAATTCAGCTTGACAGGGCCGTACGAGGACATCTTTCTGTATCGGAATCTGGAAGATATTAGTAGCGATATTTTATGTCTGAGATCAAACATTAAAATTTTATCAAATTATGAATTTTATACCTAAATAAACTGAACAATAAGTGTAACCAAAGATAACCAACAGAGATGTTAATTCTTTGGAATAACTATCATCTATTCTCAGGATATGAGTTACTGAAAATGGCTCTATTTCGTTTTCATTTGACCACCTGTATGTTAGCTTTGGCTAGCTTTTTTACTAGCGCGTGAATTCGTTCCAACGAATAAAATAAACTCGCAATAAAATAAGTAATTTCTTGTTTCTTGGTATTTCAGAAGGTATAAATTGAATTTGTTTCAAGTTGACACAGCAATACCAGCATTAGTGATGCGGGGGGAATGAAGTCAATCAATGGAAAATCGAATATTCGAACAACTATTTTTTTCATTGTTGCTCGGCATCGACTGCTTTGGTCATTATCCTTTCGAACAACTATTTTCAGCATTTTTGCTTTGAATTTGTTCATTTCCAATTTTAGTACTTTACTATACAGAGTGTAACAGCCAAATGGAATAAATTCGATAACGAATAAATGAGGGGGTGTTAGGAAAAACGCTCGGACACGTCGATTTGTAATTTGAATGCGCATATTTTTCTAGAAAATAATATTATATAGGGTGTTCCATGTGACCGTGGCCAACCCCAACTTTCTTATTTCAAATGCAACCCCCTGTATATTATTTATTTTTTGGATTCTTCAGAGAATTCTAGACACAGTTCATGCACACCCAACTAGCAAAACTAATTATATAAAGGCTGTGAGAAATGCTATACAGCATATCTTATAGAACCGTGAAAATCTTATTATGTGGCTATAAACCACTATACAATGTCTTTACAACCAAAAAGGGCCCCAGTTTATACAACAGATCAGTTCTTTTAGGACAATTCTTTAGTAACCTATACAACCGTTATAAGATAATCACTATAAAACTGTCCTATAAGAATGTCTTCGAAATTACTTATACAATGCATTTACAAAACCATTTGGGAACTGCTATAAAACTTTTGAATAGCCGTATTCAACGAACATTTATAGAACTACTAAGAAAGTATTTTATAATGCAGAAAGAATCGCTAATAAAATAATTTTGTTCTCTACTGTTGAAATTCGGAATAGAATTGTCATAAGAATATTTTATTAGGTCAACGTTTGCGTTGTGTCATGACAGAGACAATATCATAATGCCACAGGCATTATATGGCGGTGGGTAATGGAGGTATTGTATCTGTTGTTAATCATATTGAACATATTAAGGATCTTTATCGCCACTCCAGGGGCTAAATTTATTTGCGCAGCTAACTTTTCTGATAATATATGCATATATTGTTGATAAAAAATGAAAGCGCCTCAGTTTAGTATACATTTATTGGTAATATTAAAAGATAAAAATTAACAAATCATGTTTCATTTGTTTAATTGTCAACTAAGACCGAAACATATATATTGTGGCTGTTGTTAAAGCAGGGAAAAATCTCTACATTTCTCTGAAAAATCAATTTTTATTTCCCCTTTTACGTTTATGTGTGATTTTTTCACAATGGCGGCGGTTTCTGAATAGCCGACCGTTTAATAAAATGGCGTATATTATACAACACACTTAAGAGACCTTATACAATGATTCTTTTTCCTTCTGAGCTCTATACGATATTAAAGTTTTATTATGTTGTTTATCACAGCGCCATATCATTGCTTTTGATAGTCCCAAGAGTCATTGCTATGTTTTGATTCTTGACCACCTTCGAATGTTGCCAGATTTTATACTACAAACCACGACTATGTATGATGAATGATTCAACACATTGATGCGTGCAAAAATATTTTTTCAGTTATTATTAAAAAAATGTTGTCCTAGTAAGAGATGACTTTTTCAATTGAATTGCAAAATATTTTGAACTTTAAGATGCATCATAATAAAATAAATAGTCCACTTCCTATTTATTGCACCTAATATTATGAATGTTGCCTGTTGGTAAAATATAACTACTAACTGCCAAAGCCAGCAACACTGTACGTGAGATATCCGCGTTTTCCTATAGCGTGTTGGCAAAATACATAATAGAACAGAATTATCGCTTACTGGCTTGTGGTACGACAGTAAAGAATCATTCAGTTATATTGAGTTTCGAATAACTTCTGTATACAGATTATTTGGAAAGGCATCTCACAATTTTCTTAAAGTCTTGATACTTTTTTAATGTCATAAGCACACCATTTTGTGGAGTAATTTCTAAAATTCATATCTCTCCACCCTGATGTAAGACATCTTTTCATTACACCTAGATCAATGAAATGTAAGGAATACCTAACAGGAAAATCTTCTCCCATATATCTATTTGCAATTCCTCTAGTGCAGTTTCAGTTTCATGATGTTTTCCATTTTTTTCTATTTCGGAAGCCCTCATCTGTTCGCAAATCGCAGCCGGTCCATGTTTATATTTAAAGAAATAGATTTTATACGAGGATATTTTTCCAGGCGCACTCTGTGTCTGAAGTATTCCATGGTACATCTTTTTAACTGATCTTTTAGAATGACCACTCTTTATTATTCGTTTCCACTCACAATCAGATATTGCCGAATTAATTTGTAAACGAAACCTGCTAGAAAACCCGCGTAATTTTTCTAGTATGTATGTGATGTTCATATATGTTTGTAGGTAGAGATATATGGAGATTTTAAAGTTATTTTATAACGCATGACTCGAGATAAATTCATTCCTGGGAACTACATTTTTATTCTATAAGCTCTTCGAGAGAATTCTCTAGTAGTTATCAGATGATTATGAAATCTATTAAGATTTATTGTGTTCTACTTCAGCGTAAAGCAACAATCTTATTACTTTTCTTATGGAACTCTAATACAACTATCTATACGATTCTTTTACAACGAACTTTCAACGCCGCTATTATAAGTAACACAATAGCTATGCAACCGTATTATAATCTGTATAAGACTGCTTTGAAATTATTTTATAAGAATTTTATGGAACTCTAATACAACTATCTATACAGATTCTTTTACAACCAGCTTTTAACGCCGCTATTATAAGTAACAAAATAGCTATGCAACCGTATTATAATCTGTATAAGACTGCTTTAAAATTATTTTATAAGAATTTTATAGGACGTTATGCAACTGTTATAAAATTTGTTCACTCAGACTATTTCTTTATCGTATGATATGAGTTGTGAGAACGTATATACAACCGCATTATAGAAATACTCATATCTTATGATGAAATTGTCGTATTGGACGCATTAAAAAATAATTTTATTGTTTCAATTTGCGCAATATAATGATTATGAAATAATTTCGTTCTTTTAGGGGACTACTTTGCTAGTTGGGCAATGTCCTATACCTATCTTTAACTATTTCGGAAATATTTACTGTTTACAGATTTATTGCAAAAATCAACGTTTTAAATAAAAATTATTTTATTTCACAAATTCGGTACATTACACTTAAAACCTAATGAGTAATACTGATTATTTCTTAATTATTAAAAAAAAACATTAATGTCAATGTAGGAAATGTTCAAAATGCTCTCCGCGAACGTCTTGGCAACATGCTAATCTGGTGTAGAATTGTCTTCTAACGTTACTCAACATTTCAGGCGTTTTTGCTTACTTTCTTCATATCAAGAGGTAAATGGAAAATAAGTATTGAGTGTAATGTATCGAATTTGTGAAATAAAATAATTTTCATTTAAAATGTTAATTTTTGTAAAAAATCTGAAAACACTTTAAGATTTCCGAAAAAGTTGAAGACAGGTATAGGACATTGTACAAGAATTATGTCTAGAATTTTTTGAAGAATCCAAAAAATAAATAATATACAGGGGGTTGCATTTGAATTTGAAATAAGAAAGTTGGTATTGGCCACGGTCACATGGAACACCCTATATAATATTATTTTCTTGAAAAATATGCGCATTCAAAATTACAAATCGACGTGTCCGAGCGTTTTTCCCAACACCCCCTATTTATTTATCGAATTTATTCCATTTGGCTGTTACACTCTGTATATTATATGCAGGGTGTTAAGACACTATATTTATTGGGAAAAGAAGCCAGAATTGGTTCTCTATATTCTTTATTGACAGTTACATTCCAAGCTTTCGTTCAACTTCTGAACTTCTTCAGGGAAACTAAAATAAAACATTGTTGACTTTAAAAAGAGAAAACAACATCTGAACCAACTTACATCTCAATATGAAAATTAATAAGGATTGCACCATTTAAATCAACATTATCGAACCATACTTGTATGGCGTGATCCGTAAAATAAGAAAACCAACACATAAATTAATGTTGCAGGGTGTTCCTAAAATATGTACTAACGAAGAAAGTTGATACCTTAGTTTTCGTGACTGACAATTTAGAGATTACACACCAAATATTTTTTTCGAAATCGGTATCCGATACGACATAACTACAAGGCTCATAAATATAACAACAGAGCTTCTTTTGAAACATTTTCAGTGTTGGTGAAAAAAATATCATCTTGTAGATTTGCAATAAAAATTGACATGTCACATGGTGTCAACTCCAAATTGTAATAGCTATTCGAATCACTGATGAAGAACACGTGGTCAAATTAAGTTATGTCCGTCTGCGAACAGATAAACCTAGAAACTCGAAGTTTTCAGGGTAGTTCTGATCTGAAATTTGGCGTTCCTAGCGCGTTTCAATCGAAATCTGCACATGAGCAGAAAATGCGTTTAACGAAAAATGAGAAAATTAATGAATTATTCGAAAAAGAATTATATCTCAAATTCGAAAAAGAATGTGCATTAACTACTTATATGACAAGGAAATAATCAACACAAAAATTCAGAATGTATAGAAATATCTAAACTCAAATATCTTCCGTCCCTGAGAAAAGTGAGTCAGAAAGGATTTATTTTTTCTGATTGATGAAAAAACGAACGAATATTTTTGTTTCTTACAATTGTGGATTCTAACATGAAATTGAATTTCTTTTAAATGACACCCCCGCAGGTATCTCCTCCCAGATGACTGGTGAGGGAAAGAGAGAGTATTTTACAGCCAGTGTGAGATCTAGTTCAGTGTAGGATTTCTTGTTATATTCCCCCCGCCCCAACATTTGGTCTATTAAGCTGAATAATCCAATAAATTAAAATTAATGCACTGCACTGCCATCTGGCGGTATACGTTTCTTATTTTGAAGGCTAAAGACTCTTAACATATAAGAAAAATTTCTATAATTGGATAACTTCCAACTCGAACAATTGCTTTCTCGTACTCGTAAATGCGAACCTACCGACAAGGGGAATCTACCTAAAAGGTGAATCTACTTTATACAAGGTGAATCTACCTAAAAAATGAATGAAAAAGCTCTCTAAAGCTTCATTGAATATGCTGAAACCATGACTATTCTGCCAAAAATTTGAGAACCTTCATATTCACTTTTCAGTTATAAAATGATGAACTTTTTCTTATCATTCACTGAAAAAGTTTAACTCAATGTAATTTCAACGAGGAAGCTGATTTAAGCGAATAGATCAATTATTTAATTAGGAAGTCTCTGCAGAAATATGAACTTACTTCAGAATTTTCACTTCCAAGCCTCAACTCCGTATCTCGAACGTCGTCTCACACAAACTGTTCTCATTTCAACTGAAAATATCTGTTTATGAAACCCCTAGCATGTCTAATAGGATCAGTTAACTAAATCCTGTTGGGCTTCTTTTATAAAAAAAAATAGAATAACGAAGAAATGTTTGATAGGTGTGGTATTTACTTTATAGATCTTGATTAACTCGATTATAATTTCTGTTTGTTTATTGGATTTGGCTCGAAATTAGTCCTTGAACATGGCCGAGTAGTTTCGAATATTTTGTACCCCATCGTAAATTTTCTAATTCACACAATATTTAATTTCACAAGCCCTCACTCAACAAGCAGCACATTCAGTGGCGGATTTAGGGGGGGGGCGAAGGTGGTTTCGCCCCCCCCTCGGGATTAGAATTCGTTCTGTGATAATATAATTTTTGCTGGTTTATCCGAGAATTATTACTGTGTTACTTTGGAATCGCCCCCCCCTCAAAAAATTCCTAGATCCGCCCCTGAGCACATTTTGATCGAAAATTAGGCTTGACCGTGTATCAGTGCTCCTTTCAGAAGTCCCAATGTGAACTTTCCCACAGTCGCAAGTAGGCCATTTTAAGGTGTGCCAAAGACATAACTTACCAATTTTTCCAATGCTACTTTGGAAAAGTTCTCAGAGTGCTATCATTTTTTTCTCGCAGAATCCAACGCAATCAAAACAAAATAGGGTTCTCATTTGAAAAACCGAAGTTATGGCCAATTTTCGATCACAGTATTCGACACAACGTTTGAAACATCCTGTGGTGATATGTATGAAATTCAAAAGATTCATGACCTTTCCATATTCTTCTAATTTTACGTATGAGAATGGTTTACACTCGGAATGTTGAGAATAAAAAGTGCCTTTCATTTTCCAAGTTCACGCTTTCAATTTTTCACCTAAAAGCTTGATTTTTTTCCAAATTGAAGTTGAAGGATGTCTTGAGGGCAATCCAATTTCTTCTCTTGGATAAAATTATTTTTTCGCATGAAAAAATCGGTTACGGCACCGATTCTCCATTCAAAAAGTGCCTTTCATTTTTCCAAGTTCACGCCCTCAATTTTGCATCTTAAAGCTTGATTTTCTTCCAAATTGAAGTTGATGGATGTCTTGAGAGCACTCCAATTTCTTCTCTTGCATAAAATCATTTTTTCGCATAAAAAAATCGGATACGGCACCGATTCTCCATTCAAAAAGTGCCTTTCATTTTTCTAAGTTTACGCCCCCAATTTTTCACATAGAAGCTCAATTAAATTGAAGTTAAAGGATGTCCTGAGGGCACTCCAATTTCTTCTCTTTGAAAAAATTATTTTTTCGCATGAAAAAATCGGGTTGAATTTAAGAGTCTATGAAAATTCTTCATAATCGTTTTTCGGCTGTTGTTCATCAATTGTTTTTAGAAAATTCATTGGAGTGCCCTCGACAAATCACTTTTCTATATTCTAAAAAAATCCATTTGGATAGGCGCTCAATTAATGCAAAAAATTATGGAAATACTAAAAAGACTTCCAGAAATTGTGAAATCGCAGAGAACTGTCTGAAATTCCAGGAGAATTAAAAAACAAAAATCTTCAGGTGGAAAATTGAAGGCGTGAGCTTGGAGGAATGAAAGGCACTTTTTGAATGGAGAATCGGTGCCGTCGGCCAAAGAATAACGGCCCCTTAATGACTGCAACTCATCCTCAAAATTTGAGCTTTATAGTGTCATCGAGATCAAAGTTATGAGGTCGAAAATGAGACGAAGAGCTTCTATAATAGAGAATGTTGCTTGTGCTCTACTCGTCTTAGTGATAAAGAATAAGAAACAATTTTTCTGAGAGTTTATTATTATTTACATCAGTTCGAATTACGAGCGTTCAAAAATATGCTTCTTAATAAGGCTATCGACGTTTAAAAGTTGTTGTCTTATTTGGACAAAATCAATGAAATCTCAAATGCATTGGTTTTATAGCCACAAGCTGAACATTACTTCCAGAAAACGATAGCCTACACTTTCTTAACGATTTTTATTATCCAAATATCTACAGGGATGAAAAACTTCATTTACTATGCTTCTGGTGAACCATACTATAGAAAATTCCCTCGGTATTGTTGAGCAGATTTTGCGGACTGTCAAACTCGACAATTTCCCCCTTATCCATCACAACAACCTTATCACAGTTCATAACATTGTTCAACTTATGGGCTATAATTATAACGGTGCATGACTTGAAAAGTTCATTGGTTTTCTCGTGAATCAAAACGTCCATTGAATCATCCATATTGGCGGTTGCTTCGTCCAAGATCACTATTTTGGTCTTCTTCGTGAGAGCTCTCGCTATGGATATCAGCTGCTTCTGACCTATACTCAGGTTGGTTTCTTTCAAATTGTCCTCCAAGCTTTTGAAATGATCTTTGAGATTCACAATATCCAAAACTTGCCAGATCTCCTCGTCGCTCAAATTCTCATACGGGTCAATGTTCGTTCTTAATGTTCCAGTATATATCACAGGCTCTTGAGGGATTATAGCTAGATGAGATCTGAGAAATTCAAGGGAAAGTGTTTTTATGTCGATCCCATCTATATATAAATTTCCAGTGTACTCATAGAGTCGGTATAAGGTCATGATTATAGAAGACTTTCCAGCCCCAGTTCTACCAACAACGCCAATTTTCTGTTCAGATTCGATGACGAAATCCAGGTTCTTCAATACGGTCTCACTGTCCGATCTATAGCTCAGACTCAGCTTCTGAAATTTGATCTCGCCACGACTTGGCCAGTTTTCAATCACGCCACCCTTCCTTCGTGCTTCCTTGGGCACCTTTTGATATTCCAGGATACGTTCTACGTTGGTCATACTATTCTCCATTAGAGTCCATAATAGAAGAATTATTTCCAGATGATGTGTTAATATATGTGTTTGGTTGAGGAGTAAACCTGCATCACCCGCCAGTATTCCTGTAAAAAATCAAGAGAATACCCTCCATGTTTTGGTATGTCTCCAATTTTAAATAAGAGGATTACCTTTAGAGCAGAAAAGAATGACAACAACCATTGTTGAGTAAACCAATCCAACACTGTGACAATAGAAATTCATGAATCTACCGGTTATTTCTTTGAGATGATATGCAGTCATGTTCAAATCCAAGTGCTTATCGTATTCATCCTTAAGTATTTGCTCTACACCATGTGTTCTTATTATGCTCAGACCTTCAAGAGTTGCATTGACATGCCCAAGAACGGGACTCATTGCTGCAAAATAATTGATTACTCGATGTCTCATTGCTTCTTCATTTCTAAGTAGGATCTACTTCCTATTACTAATACTGAAAGTATACCGTTCCACAAAAGAGTTGAGTTCAGACATTTTTAGACTGTTTTACAGGTTTCCATCTCTTTCACCAATTATTTAAATATCTAACTCATTCTTTTACCTATTTCTTTATAAAATTCATAGTAGTGAAATACTCTATAGTTGTAAGTTCAACAATAAAAAATCATACAGAAAGTGTCTTGCCAGTAAAAAATTCAAATGGGCATGTGAAATTGTTCATACTTACTGGAACTGTTGAGCCGCTGCAAGTTTCTTGAAGTACTGAGGACAAAGTCTGTTATGTAATATAACGCAACAACCAATATCAAAGATACCCCTAGGCACAGAGGACCAATCGAGGCTATCAGGAAGAGGCACATGGCTAAAGAGAAAAAGACCTAAAACAACGTTTTTCGCTAATCTTTTCCATATGTAGAACTTACTCTTAATCCATTCCAAAACACTGGGAGCCTTTCATCCAGGATATACAAATCTCTGGAGAACCTCGTCAGAATGGTTCCGATCAGGTGTGTATCGAAAAAAGGCATGCGACCATTCAACAAATTGTATATCATGTCTTGGTGTATGTTTCTCGCTATTTTCAAACCGAAATACACACATACTATGATGCCCAGGAGAGATACTATGGAACCACCAAAGGTTATGCCAATAGCATAGTATAATTTTAGGTTCTCCAGATCTAATGGAAGGGTTTTATGGTTCACACGCAGATTTTTCGAAGCGTTTCGGTAGACTAAGGTGGTGAATGTTTGTGGCGTCGTGGAATAAACATCCGAAGAAAATTCTGGAAGTAGAGTACTCATTGTGCTGGTTGAAAATGTTGCATTCGAAGATTTCATCGGCCATGAAGATTTATTTGAATGTTTGGAATTCACCCTGTGAATGAAAAGTGAAAAGTTCATTAAGAATTCGAGGACATTCAAATGAAAAGCTACCAATGGCTTTTACTGAAAGGAAAGGTCTCGTTCTTTACAAAGTCAACTAGGGTCGATGGTAGGTCCGAGTAGACCCTCTGCCGGCGTGGTCGATCGCAGATGGCAGGCAATCATGCACTATAAACAATGGGAGTCTCCTCTTTCCAGTTCCTGTTTTTTTTTGCTTATGATTTCGATTGCTCATATATTCATCCTTGGATGATAACATTTGATGTTGGTTTTGAAGAACATATTTTCAAGGGATAATGAAACCATTGTAAATGATGATGAAAAATGATGAAACTTTAATGAGAATCGGACACAACTATTAAGAAAAGCATCACCGTAAAATACACCCTGTATAATGAAATCGACTGTCTTAAATTTTAGTTTTATTATAGCTATTTTTGACCAAAAATATTATTGATTGGTGGAACCCAAATATTCAATATTAAACACTACTTGACTGTGTTTATCTTAACACTTGTGTCTTAGATTGATAACAGTAAATACCTATTCTCAATTCACTCACCAAGTACTGAGTAACTTTTCACCAGATGCGTGGAACAATTCCGAAAAGAAGTAGATGCCTCCAATTATAAATATCACCTTAAGACCACCACCATATTTGAAGTAACTCTTATAAATTCCAATCCCAACTTTTCCAGTATTATTCTGTTCTTTGTATATATTTTCTCGTTTTCCATCTTTTTTGGGAAGAAGTGAAGTGTCTTCTTCTACCATAGCTTCCTCATTTTCCTCTATATTATTGATCACTTCGAAATCTTCCTCATCTGAACTCTGTTCTATTATTGGAAGAGCATCAGGAAGATTGGAAGGTTTTCCGGCATATTTCACAGCACCCCCATCCATAATGATTACTTTGTCAGCTTGGTCTATGAACTGAGTGCTGTGGGTGACCAAAAGACATAGTTTGTTGCTCAAGTACCCTTTGATAGCATTTTTGAAAACATGATTCTTGATGTTTACATCTAACGAAGCCAAGCAGTCGTCCAGTAAATATATATCCGAATCTCTGTATAAGGCCCTGGCTAAATTCATCCTAGTTTGTTGACCACCGCTCAAATTAGTTCCACAATCGGTTAAGATGACTTCATCCCCTGATAAGAAAGTACTTATGTCATACGTCAAACCGCAAACGTCTAAAATATTTCTGTACTTTTTTTCATCCATCTCCTGACCAAAAAGGATATTTTGTTTTAGAGATGAAGGAAACATCCAAGGTTTTTGCCCCATATATGAAATGGAACCTCGCACATTCATTTTTCCATTCGAGCAGGTGTACTCTTCCAATATCGCTTTCAACAAGGATGTCTTTCCAGATCCGGATGGACCAATGAGAACATTCAAACCAGGCCCTAGTTCTAAATTGAGATTCTTGAGGATTTTCACATTGCCAATTTCTACGTCGGTTCCTCTGAATATAATCTCGGGTTGAATTGTTGGCGTTTTCTCAGAAAACATTGTTTGGCTTTCTTCAGCGTGAAGTATAATATTTATTCTTTTCGATGTCATTAAGAACTCAGATGCAAATTGTAATCCCATTGGGAGGGTAACCAACGCTCTGGAAGCTCGGTGAAAGCAAGAATTCGTGTAATAAATGATATCAGCGTTCAAATCCTTTTTCAGCCATAAGCACAAAAGCAGAGTACAAGCATGTGAGAGTTTCCCAGTTACTGCGCCAAGGATTCTTGCTAAACTTTTCAGGGTGAAAAGCTTGAAAAGACTTCCCAGCTCGATCCTGAAACGAAGAATAAATAGAACCGAATTTCGATTTGATTCAGATCAGAATCATCACATTGTGATGCTGTGATTCTTTGATCCCACTACAATAAGTAGACTTACTTTCTGAATGCCATCAATCTCTTTTCGAAAAACTCCTCCCATCCATACATCTTGACTAGACGTACAGAGCTCAACACTTCTTGAATTTGTGCTAATCTTTCATCACTCTTTTTGTTGCATATACCTCGACTAGCGTAAGTCATTTTCGCCAATAAAACTGTAAAAATATTTTAAATCCAAAAAATTTTCAGCATTCATTGGTTTTGTACTCACTCTGAATAACTGTGGTGAAGGAAATTATGAACACACCACTCAGAGAAGCAGCACCAAGTTTTTGGTACACCAAATAAATGGTAAAAATCAGTTGAATCACATCTGTGAAAATTTCTAGTCCTATAAGCACAAGTGTTTTTATATTCCCTATGTCTTTCGTGAGTCCTGTGATTACGCTTCCAGCATTTATTTTTTTGTTCTTGGTTTGATCCAAGCGTAAAATTTTTCTGTATAAGAGAGACGAAATGGACGATTCTATTTTGATGCCGAGCTCTGTCTTCATTAGATCGTAATGTTCCTTCCATAAGCTGTTCAAGGCAGATGAGACCAATATGATTATGGCGTACATCACGGCTTGTGAAGTAGATATGCTCGTTTGTCCTTTTTCAAAATATCCAACAAATTTACCCAGCGACCAAGGATGTGCCCATCTGAATAAATCGGAATAAGGGGTAAATTATGCATTTCAGGGAGTAGGTGAATGTTTATCAAATAATTACTAACATGGACTTCTAGCCGTTTGAAGCTATACCAATTCCGAAGTAGAAACTTCAAGACGTCCTCTAACAGCCAGCAAATTTCCTGACAACTGCTGATGGGCACAACAAATTCCATCAGTGATCGTCAGGACATTTTCTGATCGTTGGAAGTAGCCATCAAATTTCACAGCCCTGTTTCAATGACATATGTCAAACAGAACTCTCCCTCGAACCGTCGTATGTTAAGTTGAACGTATAAGTAGTACATAGACTAGTAAATACGTTTCGTGCATTATGGCAGATTATGACCGACATACCTAATCGTCTATTTGATCGTTCGATTGGTAAGACAGTGAAAAAATTCGAATCTGGTACTGATGTCTAAAATACATCATCGAAATGATCGCTCGGCTGAGAATATTGCTGTTGTAAGTGAAAGTATTGAAGAAGATCCAAAATTATACATTCCTCGGCGCACACACCATTTGGGCCTCTCTTGCGGCACGCTATCGCTTATTTTGCTGGAAATAGACATAAACTGCTCCACATGAGTTAGGGGTATTGACTTAAATTGCAAAAAAATATAGTTAAAATAAGATTTTTGTGATGAAAATTCATATTAATATGATTTCAAGTTGCAAATTAATTTTAGCCTGTAGGTCTGTAGCGTATACAGGGTGGTTAAGAAAAATCGAGTAAAATAACGAAATTTTATTCTCAGAGAATTCAAGCATTTTAAGACTATCAATACAATGTATGGCCTCCACGGGCATCAATAACAGCTTGACATCTTCTTTCCATACTACACACGAGGTTGTTGAACATTTCTTGAGGAATTTGGTTCCATAAACGAGGCAGAATCTCTCAGATCATTTAAGGATTCTGGGGTAGGTTGATGATTATCTAATCTTCTTTGGAGCATATCCCATGCATGTTCTATGTCATTCAAATCTGGTGAGTGGTGAGTGCGGAGGTATTGGTGAATGTGGAATACCATGCTCCTCGCGCGCATTCTCGACTATGGCTGCACGGTGAGGTCTAGCGTTATCGTCTAGAAGTTGAAAAGTTTCACCAATAGCAGCGTGAAAATTTGGCACAACATTGTCAATGACATGCTCCCTATAATGTAAGGCGGTCATATTCCCAGGACAAATGTGTAGATCTGTGCGCCCGTTGAAACATATCTCGGCCCATACCATAACACTACCCCCTCGGAATGGATGGACTTCTTGGACATAGCGACGATTACGGGGTATGCGTGGGATTGTCCATACCCTTATTCTTCGAGAATCTGAAAATCGTCCATATCTGGATTCATCAGTGAAAAGGACTTTACGCCATTGATCGTTCCAATTGATATGTTGCCTTGCCCATTCCAGTCTTTGACGCTTATAATCACGTGTTAATGGAACTCCTCTTAATGGACGTCTAGAACCTAGAGTCACCTCTCTCAAACGTCGTCTGATGGTTTCGATGGAAACTTGGACCCCATCTGCATTTTGAAGAGTATTCCGTACCTATGCCAAAGTCGAGATATCACACTTTGGCTGAATTGGAGCCTTTCCGCTACAACAACCTGAGTTAGGCCACCCTGTAGCATTCCGATAGCCCTATTAGCCTATAGCGTTTGTTAATTTACGTCTTGGCATTTTGAGAAAACTCGTTTCAAATCGAAGCTGTTGATAAACTGACTTCATTTCAAAATAAGAACATTCATGAAGCATATGCAAAGAACCAAACTTCAGAAAAAAGGCGACCAGATTGACGAAATGGCTCATACTGATTTTTACTGATTACATACTTTTAAAAACGATTGAATACGATATCCCTAACTCTTGTGGAGCAATTTATATCTGCATTTCTATTATTATAAGGTGCAGTTGTTACAAGAACTAACGCCAGCTGACTATGGAAGGCGTAGGACGTATGCCGATTGGGTGCTTGAACAACGTTTTCACTTTGTAGCTATGTCGCATATGGGGCAGTGAAAATCCTGCTGAGACACCATTTACATCCTCAAAAAGTTACTGTATGGTGTGCAATTTGGCCTGCCCTCCAGCGCGTACATGCTATTTTAACTGTATTTCTTGATTGAAAAGACATATGATGGGAAAAAATAAACCGATTTGAACAAGCCACAAAAATAAAATCGTAACGATGGTGAATAGAACAGGAAAAGTAAAATATCCTGAGAAGTTACGCCACCTTTACTATAATGATTGCTACTGATACTACAAACATAGTGGCTTCTTTTTGATCTCGACAAACCAAATCAAATCCGTTTCAGTTTATTAATAGTTACGGAACTCTTCAAACGGTTACTAAACCACTTCAAGTAACCACTGTGAGTAGAGAATTAACCGTGCATTTTGCTTTTCTTCATTCATTTGAAGTTACTTACGTTTGCAAAACTGAAATGACGAGATTACTAGAAAATAGCAAGAACATGGAGACTCCAAAAGAGTTCGCGAGAGCTCTCAGTAGAGATGGCTTCGGATCATTTCTCTTGAGATCCATCCAACAATGTTCCAGTTTGTCTGCCAGAGGCTTGGTCCTCAATTTTTTCATAACATTCGTCAGGTCATCTTCATCCATATGCTGTTTTCTTCCTCTTCTTAAAAATTTGAATATGTACCTGAAAAATTATATAATTGGTGTTTGTTTTTCATCTTCTTTGTTTGAAAATACTCACGAGAAAAAAATAATGGAAAAGATATTGGCATGATCTTTTGGATGCTGTTCCCTTTCTTGCCTTGGTCCCCTATCCATTCTATATTTTTTATGGCATACCACTATGCAATGTGAAAAGGACAGCTTTCCAAATTGGAAATATATGATCTCCGAGTTTTGATGGAGCTCAATGTATGCGATTTGAAAATGTGTGCTCTTGATTAGATTGATAGAACGCACTCATCTATGGAACTTATTTATTTTGTTCTCATAATAAAACAAACAGTATTTATCTACAATGAAACGAAACAATTGAAGATTTCTACTGTTTGACTTTTCATGAGCAAATAGATGACATCTGAATAATTCTTGTGAAGAATACCACGATCGGATTTACTTTCAGATAAATTCCTCAAACATTGACTGGCATTGACTTTGTAAGCGAGTAGGAAGTAGAAGTCTAGGCACATGTCCAGACAGTCTAATTTTGGATACCTTTGCATGTTTTATATTCGATTGATCATGTTCACACTATATCCCCTTTAGACGGCGAATGTAAAAGTGAAATATTATTCATTAATTCAGAATAAAATTGTTTTCCTTTGTCATCAAGTATCACTGCGATTTTCAAAGATTCTTATCGCGTTGATTATTGAAAAGCTCGCTTCCAGAATCCAACGAAAACATTTTTGACAGCTGTCAAAAAAGTGACAACAGTTATCAAAGCAATCGTCCTTGATCCAGGATTATGTTATTACAGAAATATTGGAATTTTTTATCAATAATTCGCTACCATTTTATATGATTCTGGTTGAGCGTCTCTATAGGTTCATCAGTTCGAGAGTTATGTGTTTACGGACAGACGAACTGAATTGAATTTGACCTTTTTGAAACCAGTAAATGAAGAATTGATTACGAAATCAACCTTAATTGTCATTTTCGATTGGCATGGAAAAGAAGTTTTGCTTGTACAACAAAAGTGACTCTTCTTTCTATTAAATTCAAACTTACCTTTTGACACACCGAATGCAAACTACCCTTCGGAGACATCTATTTTTCCACAATTTTTGGGTAGGTGTATTGCATTAAAAAATGCAAATGAGGGAAATTAATAAAATACCAGAATTTATAACGAAAACTTATAATTCCATTTTTATAACAATCAAAAATATTACAATGGCAACTTAGTAAGTGTAGGTACCTACCTATATGCTGGAATAGATAACGAAGTAAAATAGGGAATGTAGAAAAGAGCAATAAAATGTATTATACAGAGTGTTCCTAAATTGGCACCGCAAACGTTTCGTGCTCGAGATTTTTTTGAAGTATATCAACAAAGCTTCGTTCAAGAATTCTTCAAACTAATTACGGCTCATAGAACAAAAGTTTGTGAGTGAAACAGGGCATTCAGGAAAAAATATCACCCTGTAGATTGGCAATCGGAATTGGTATATCACATGGTGTGGACTCTGATTTTCAATATCTGTGCCAAATTTGAGTTGAATATCTTGTGAATTGCAGATACATCTTCATTTGACTTTTTTGTTAAAATTTATTCAGGAATCTCCCCTTTTCGTTTGTAGATACCTCAAATTCAAGCACTAATTTTTAAGGGCAGTGAACCATATTACAGTATGATTCTTTTACTCATTCAAACATTGATGTCGATGCGCCCCTGTGTGGGTCACCGTGTATGTATTATGTACATGAACGTTAAAATGATTTGATCAGTAGCTTCAATTATAACAAACCTATGGTAAGAAGAATCCTTCAAATGGCAGATATTTCAAAATTAAAAACTTATTGATTATATTCTAATATCGAATATCAGCATTCTTTTAATTTTTGCAATGAATATGGATTCATTCATGGATGAATGTTTCTTTTGACATGTTGATTCTTGAGGAATCCCTTACCCTTTTAACTTTCCTATTCACTTTTCTCTTTGCTTCCTGTTTCAGTATACACAGCCTTAAGTTCGTTAAAATAATATCGGGTGTATTATTCTATAATTCTTTGTTGTATTTCATTTCAAATTATTTTTAAAATTTTGTCCGTTTTACTCATCTTATTTTTTTGCTCTGAGATTCATGTGTTTTTTCATTTTTCTGGTGCACCATTTTGTAGAACAGTCCGTTGGTGTTTTCTAGAAGATTTTGCGGAGTATCGAATTCCACTACTCTACCCCTATCCATAACTATTATCCTATCACAGTTTCGAACTGTATGTAACCTGTGTGCTACAATTATAACGGTGCAGAACTGGAAAAGCTCCCTGATTTTTCTTTGGATGAAGGCGTCCATCACTTCATCCATATTCGCAGTCGCCTCATCGAGAATTACGATTTTACATCGTCTGGTTAGGGCACGTGCTAAGCATATCAGTTGTTTTTGTCCTATACTCAAATTTTTTCCTGCTATATCTTCGTCCAGACTCTTGAAGTAAGTTTTCAAATTTACTATCTCTAATGTCTTCCAAACTTGGTCGTCAGTGATGGTTTGTTTCGGATCGATGTTACTCCTGACAGTTCCTTTGAATATGACAGGATCTTGGGGAATTATCGCAAGATGTGTTCTGAGACAATCCAGTGATAGGGTTTTAATGTTGACATTATCGATCATGATATCTCCCGTAAAATCGTACATCTTAAACAAGGTGACAATGATGGAGGACTTTCCCGCTCCAGTTCGTCCAACAATTCCTATTTTTTCTTGTGGGTGGATGTTGAGATTTAGATTTCGAAGGACAGTTTCTCCGTTTTTACGATAGGTCAGACTGACATTTTGGAACTTGACGCTACCTTCATAGGGCCACTGTTTCAATTCATTGCCACTTTGGTTTTCTTGAGGGAGTTTCGTATATTCAAGAACTCTTTCAACACTTGTCATGTTGTTCTCCATCATCATCCACATCATTATGCCAAACTCCAGAAAGAGGCATAATAAGTTGGACTGCGTTAGTACCAATCCTACGTCTCCAGCTAGAACACCTGAAATTTTGATTGAAAAATGAGTATATTGTAGGTATGCATATATAGGGTCTTTCACGAGGAACCTCACCCATATTTATACGGGAAACTACTGAACGTATTGTCATGAAATTCAGCACTTATAAGTATTTCACGATGCTGATGAAATCTAAAATATTTTCAAGGCATGAGCACCTCCGGTTTTTCCGGAAATGACGTCAACTTCCGTTTTTCAAATTAGAACACCATTTTTTTATTGCAGAAATAGATTCCTTAGAAAATTTCAAGTTATTTTGATGTAACATTTTTCAGTTTTTGTTGGAAAATTCTCTCTGAGCGGGAAAATTCGAAAAAAAAATCGAAAATAGAGCTCCGCTGAAACAAGAATAACTTCGAGGTTTTTGGATGGAAAATATTCATTTTTGGGATTTTTCAAGATGTAAGATTGATGTATCCACTTTAAGATTCGAAATCGCGATTCATGATACAGGGGGTGAAAAAATCGCTTTCAAAGTTAGGGATGACAAAATCGTGAAAAATCAATTTTTTCAAATTAGAACCCCATTTTTTTAAGGCAGATATTGAATCTACGTTAAAAAATAATGTGAGTGTATGCATCACACCCTTGCCCTACAGTGGATATTAACTCAGAAAATATCCATTTTAGGGCAAGGGTGTGATGCATACACTCACATTATTTTTTAACGTAGATTCAATATCTGCCTTAAAAAAATGGGGTTCTAATTTGAAAAAATTGATTTTTCACGATTTTGTCATCCCTAACTTTGAAAGCGATTTTTTCACCCCCTGTATCATGAATCGCGATTTCGATTTTTAAAGTGGATACATCAATCTTACATCTTGAAAAATCCCAAAAATGAAAATTTTCCATCCAAAAACCTCGAAGTTATTCTTGTTTCAGCGGAGCTCTATTTTCGATTTTTTTTTTCGAATTTTCCCGCTCAGAGAGAATTTTACAACCAAAACTGAAAAATGTTACATCAAAATAACTTGAAATTTTCTAAGGAATCTATTTCTGCAATAAAAAAATGGTGTTCTAATTTGAAAAACGGAAGTTGACGTCATTTCCGGAAAAACCGGAGGTGCTCATGCCTTGAAAATATTTAAGATTTCATCAGCATCGTGAAATACTTATAAGTGCTGAATTTCATGAAAATACGTTCAGTAGTTTCCCGTATAAATATGGGTGAGGTTCCTCGTGAAAGACCCTGTATACCTATAGGGGCATATCCATTGATATTGAGGCACTAGGGAACTTTGAGTAGGTATTGATATTCACATTAATATTCTTTATTTTTTTGAAACATTTTAGTATTTGATATTTCACCAAATTTTCGAATAGAGAATGACCTGACTTTTCCAAAGATGTAACACAAATCCTATTTGAAAAACTGGTGGTTGTACCTGTCTTTCGAAGGGTTGAAGGTAGGGTTCGCATCTTAACGAAGAAGAATGACAATTCAAAATTTAACATGTTTCAGTATTTTTCATAAATATGTACAGTAACCAAGATAGTTAATTTATTCCATTTGGCTTTTCCACACTGTCTATCAAGAGGTTAAGGATTATGAAGAATTGAACGATATTCTTTATTTCAACGCCTGGTACATTAGCAACGAAGCGTTTAAGGCTTAGACCGAAGAAAGAGGAGACACAGCAGCTCATTCATAAATTCGAGAATTGGTGAAGCCAAAATTCAGTCAGTTTCCAATCAGTGGGACGAAGATAACATGAAGAATAGCGATATCATTTTATACTGCCTTGGCAACATTGCAGAATTTAACTTTGAAAGATCCAGTGGCGTGGTGTTATCAGTATTGAATATTGGAACTAAAATTACAAGTGAAATTTGAATTAACCAAAGCATTCCTCACCTAGATTCAAGAACAGAAGTGCCAGGGATATAATAGCGGTGAATAGTGTAGCTAAAGTATGTGAATAAAATCCTAATGTTCTTGCTGCAATTTCTCTCAAATGACTGGCTGAGACGTACAAATCCTGATGCTTGTCAAACTCATTTTTGAGTATATCTTGTGTACCATAAGCTCTTATTATAATAAGTCCTTCTAAAGTTGAGTTTAAGTGACCAATAACTGGACTGAGGGCTGTAAGAAATAAATTATTCATATTTCGAAATAACAGAATCGTGTAAACTTACTAGAATTGCTAAGTCGTTGGGTACTCCTGGTTGTACAGAGGAAATATTCACAAACGAAATAAAACACAATACTCAAGATGCCTGCAGCTACAGCCAGTGTAGAACTGACTGAAGCAATGAATAAGACGGCAAATGGAAGAAGGAAAAACAGCTGAAACCAAAATTAAAATCGTAAAAAAATGTACACCTGCAACACGGACTACCTACCCTGAAGCCCTCTAGCCAGATGAATGGTATCAATTCATCCATCATATAAAGATCTCTTGAAAATCTGGTCAGGACATTTCCTATCAAATTGGTATCGAAAAATGTCATACATCCTTGCAGGATATTAGTGGCCATGGATTTATGAATATTTTTCGAGACCTTTATCGTATAGTAGTATGTAACAAAGCAACGGATAACCACAAATATTGTGGAAAATATGATAGCAGCTACGTATAAACTGAACATATCTATCTTTAAGGAATGTGGATCCCCAGAAGTCAAAGTATTATTCTCATATGGTCCTGGTGCCAATAATGAAGAAGCATTTACTTCTTCTTCGAAATAAGAAGTTGTATAATCTTCACCAATGATAAATGTGGAGTTTTGTAACAATTCTGTATCAATTTCAAATGTCACGTTGCTTTCGTTCTGTATATTTTCTGTTGTATAGCTTTCCAAAATTGTGGGAAGCCAGGTTGAATTTTCCACACCAATTTTGCTTATCGTATAGTGATTTGTACCATTACTTTTTTGTTCGTTCACCCTGAAATTTTTGTGAGTGAGTATATTGCAAGTTTTCTCAAAATAATGTCAGAATTATACTGTAATCAAGAGAAATATATTCTTTTAAATATACTGACCATTTACTCAAAAATTTTTCCCCCGCCCCACTGGATACTTCACAAATGATGTGCAGTCCTATCAGTGCGAAAAACATCGTCAAACCCCCACCAAATTTGAAATAATTTTTGTAACTTTGCATATTAACTTTGCCAGCTTTCTTCTTCTCCTCATAAATATTGTCTTTATTTTTTGTCTCCTGCAACAAGGCACTATCCTCATCTCTTTCATCGTTGTCTACTTCTTCGGGACTATCGATATCAGTTGTTTCGTCTACATCGTCATTTTCTTCTTCTTCTATCTGCTGGAAGAGCTCTAAGGGAATATGAGATGGTTTCCCTGAGTATTTCACAGTTGATTCAGCCATAATCGTTACAGAATCTGCATGATTCACAAACTGCGTGCTGTGAGTGACCAAAAGGCATAATTTTCCCTTCAAATAGTCTTTTATAGCGTTATTAAATACTTGATTTTTAATTTGAACATCTAGAGAAGCTAGACAGTCATCCAAGAGATAAATATCGCTCTCCTTGTATATTGCTCTAGCTAAATTGATTCTGCATTGTTGTCCTCTACTGAGATTTGCTCCACAGTCTGTCAAGATAGTTTCGTCGCCATTCGCAAATCTACTGAAGTCGAATTTCAAGCCACAAACTTCTAAGATTTTGTTATACTTCTTCTCCTCAAATTTTTGTCCAAAAAGTATATTCTGTCTGAGTGTTGATGGGAACAACCATGGATTCTGATTGGCGTATGAAATTGTACCTTGAACTTTTAGTTTGCCTTTACTTGTGTTATATTCCTCGAGAAGTGTTTTAAGAAGAGTACTTTTTCCACATCCCGAAGGTCCTATCAGTAGATGTAAGCCTGAAGTAAGTTTCATGTTGAAGTTTTTCAGAATTTTGGAATTACCGAAACTAACTTCTACACCAACCAGGTTGATTTCGGGTTTCAACATTTGTATTGTGCTTTTATACACAATATTGTTTTCCTCTGAGTTCAAAATGTGGTCTACTCTTTTCAAGCTCACCATGAATTCAGCCATAGCTTGTATACCGAGAGGTATAAAAATCATAGCTTTACCAACCTTTTGGAAGAGATCCTGTACATAGTAAATAATACCAGCATCTATTGTGTATCCTAGATAAATGTAATACACGAAAAGAGATGCTTGGGCCAACTTTCCAGATACGATTCCAATAATTATGGAAATGCTTTTCCATACAAAGACTCCGTGAAGGTTTGAAAGCTCTACCCTGAAACCAAATTTTCGATTATCTGATGCAAATTTCAATTGATTCATCTCTCATTTCTGGTGATATAAAATTCATAAGGTTGCTTACAGATATAACAATGAGAGCCAAAGCTGCTTCTGTACTTACCTCCTCAATTTCAAGAGCTTCTCCTTGAAGAATGACTCCCATCTGTACATTTTGATCAATCGTATTGAACTTAAAATTTCTTGCGTTTGTTGTAATCTTTGATCGGATTTCTGGTTACAACCATTTCTCTTTACATAGGTTAAGAAGGATGCACATACTGTAAAAAATGAATTAGTTTTTCCATATCTCACTCAATCCAAAAAACAACATTATCCAACCTTATACTGACCTTGAAGCATTACAGAGAAACTTAAAATTCCTAAGCCACTAATAGAAGCTAAACCCATTTTATTATATAGCAAATAGCAAACTAGCAGCACTTGAAATGACTCTAACACAAAATCGATTCCATATAATATCGCTTGGTTGAGTGAAGCTACATCTTTAACCATACTCGTAACAATCCTGCCTGTAGAAATTTCCGATACTTTGGATTGACTTAAAGACAAAACCTTTCTGTATATCAACGAAGAGATTGCTGCTTGCATCTTGATACCTAGCTCGAGCTTCCACAAGACGAAATGTTGCTGCCATAGTCCATTCAGAAAAGTGATGCTCGTCATAAATAGGGCAAAGTACAATGCCTTTTCTCTGGTGATCACTGTTTGATCTGGCGTGAAGTAGGAAACGAAATTGCTGGTGGCCCATGGCATCGAGTAGCTGAAAGTATTGATCAATTTTGATTGGTTTTTCGGTCACGTTTCCAGTTTCTCGATATGGATAGACAAGCCGGAAAACTACGCTTTCACTATCTTGAAAGAAACATCTGATAACGTCCCGCCTTTATCATACAAAAGCCCCATTGGAATCATTCACTCTGGGTTTACGTCTAGGCATTATTAAAAAACAAAGTTTCAAATTTTGGATCAAAATTGACTGTAAGGACGTGGAACAATAACAGATTCAAATGTCTTAGAAACAACCAGAACTTGCCAGAAACTCAAAAACCAGGAGTAAAAAAAACATTCAGATATAAGAGAGTAAACATTTGATTTCTTATCAACGAACATTTTTTGTATAAAAACCGGCATGTATGGAGTGCCTTCGTTTTGTTCTTTCTTGTTTCCAAATTCAACAACTTAGGAATGAATTATTTTCTTAATTTTTACTTACGTGAATATTATTTTAGAAATAGCTTGAGCTGCTGCTAATAACAAAAACATTTTTCCATAACATGATATCAACGATCGAATTAAAGATGGATTGTTTCCTTTGATCCTATTTTTATACCACTCACGTTCCAGTTCATCGCCCAATTTTTTCGACTGAAAAGTATCCATTACATCGTAAAGATCTCGTTCCTCTATCTCCTTCTTTCGTCCTCTTCGTATGAAGCCTAAGAGGTATCTGAAAAAATTGGATTCATTGTACCACAACTGGTAGACCGATTTCAAATTTTTCTGGGTGTGGTACTCAGAAAGCTCCACATTTTGAGATTCTTCTGTCAACAAATCCACATATTCTTGTGGATCAATGATTATTTATTGCCTTGTATGTAAAATAAAAGTTTGAAATTTCATGGTCTGCATTCGTCGACCAATCTGAATGAAATATGGACATATTTCTTCAATAATTCAAACCTGGTCACAGAATAAGCTTAAAATATGGAAATTTCAGGATCAGTAAAGTAATGCTTTTTGCAGAATCATTCAGTTCATTCCATCAGGATAATGATTGATTGTATCATAATCACTAATCGGAATAATGATAAATCAGAAAATTCCATTACTTAATTGAGATTATTGGCAAGTCGCAGACAGTTTGTGAATTTTATGTATAGTTTACTTAGTATATTCGAAAAAAAATTAATACAGTCAGCATAATTAGGTACCTATTCCCTCAATTGAATCAACTTCAACCGTCATGGAATTTATTATATCATCACTTTTTCTTTAATTTCACATATAAAATGAACAACGATATTCTGAATCTGTTAATCATTATTTGTTCTATGCCATACTGAACTATTAAAAAGAAAAGATCATCGTGGAAATAGTTCTTTTCTTTGTTCAACTCTTTCACCTATCGATGACAATTTTCTGTTATTCACATTTTGATCTCTTCGAGGATGAATTAAAAGTATTGAGGAGGTATTGTAAAATGGACTTAATGTTAATTACCATCATAATTCAATGTTACTTACGAAAAACATAGAAGTGAGAAAAATCCTGCATTCTGCTTGGGACATGGTTTCCTCTTGAATGAACTACCCTTATCCATTTTGGAACTAAAAAAAAAGTTCACTTCGAAAAATAACCAACCATCAATCAAACTATCTCTGGAACAAAACTTATATCGTTGTAACCATTTCGCTTCATCTCGAGTTCCCTAATCGAAAATTGTTGTCAAGATACCTTATCAATCAATGATCACTTCAATTGTTCATACCCTCCCTGGAATAGAAAGCGGGTTCATTGGTATGAAACTTAATGATCTTGATTGTCTGTATTTAATCTCCAATTATCGTCAAAATAAATATCACAAAACTGAATGACCCTTCAAAGGCTTGTAGATGGATATGAATGAACTACAGTTTACCACTGGGTATGACAAGGATAAATTACAGAAAACAAAATAAATATTCACTTGCAAATAATTGTATGTCATCCATTGGTGATTAATTTTCATTTTTCTTTTATCGACATAACTCTATTCAGTTTAAGCTATCTGTATAATTTTGAAACTTCTAGTCACAGACTAGAAAGTACAGTAGATTGGTTTTCAGCAATAAAAAGAGTAACCAAAGTATAATTAACCCTCTAATGCATATATTTTTTTTCGAATTGAAAAAATTCAAGAAGCATCATTTGGACATGGTATTAACATATTCGATATGAAAAATTAATTTTTTGATAAAAATCAGGTGCATTGGACAAAAATTCATGGTCCGCCTATAGGCGGACCTGTGCATTAGCGTGTGAAGTTGTGTGGATTATGTGGAAATCAGAAATACTAAGTGCAGAATAGTTTTATTCAAATTTTACAAATATATTTCCAAAAAAATGTCAGCGCTTGTTATGAAAATCATTAAAACAGTTTTTTTTGCAGAATGGCATAAATTTATGTTGCCTTTTGCGCAGAAGAGGCTTGTGTTTCAGATTTGCATTTTAGATATTTGCACTGCTTCTTGCCAGTTCGATCTCAAAATATACACCAATGGCCAACTTGATCGAATCAAATGTTATCTGTTGGAAGCATTGGCGCCCGCAGGGGGGACAGGGTGGGGCCATGGCCCCCCTTGAGATTTTGATGGCCTTATCGTTTTTCAGCACAACACCCTCAATATTACTCATCGTTTTTCAATAATTTTTTTTTGCCCCCTTTGAGAAAAATTTTTGCGGGCGCCCATGGTTGGAAGGTATATGTCCGCTTCAATCCCAACAACGCTAGGAATACCATCCAAAATTTCGAAAGCCTCTTCGCTGGTCAACTCTGTCCAATTTTTGCGTTGAGATGCCATGATCATGTGAGCCCGCAAGGGGGGGGGGCAAAGGAGGCCGTGCCCCCCCTGAGATTTCGATGGCCTTACCGTTCTTCAGAACGACACCTCAATATTATTTTCTAATTTTTATTTTGCCCCCCCAGAGAAAAATTTCTGCGGTTTTCTGCTGGCGCTCATGACGATGACAACTGTAAAAAACATAAAATGAAATAATGGAATATCATTTTCAATTATTGAAAACTAAATTTGACCGAAATTATATAATTTCAATTCAGAAAATGAAAAATCCAAAAGATATAACAATTTTCAAAGATTCCGCTTGAGATAAATAATTTTGCCGCACTGCATAGGTCCGCCTTGAGGCGGACTCTGCTTAGGGCATCATAACGAAGATAAAAATATTGTTTTCGAATAATTAACATATTTTCTATGAAATATAGGGTACTAAGGACTTACCTGAATTTTTTCACACTTGTGGGATAATCGAAAAAGTTTTTTATTTCGACCGCAATCTACACTTCGTTGCCGCTGGAATTTATTACGCATGTCTGATGGATTCAGCGAATCACCAAGCTGTTACTTCTATATAGTAAACACAGTGGCAACTAAACATACACCGAATTAAAGCGTATAGTCTACCTCTGGATTCAGCTTTTTAATATTTGGATTACATTTCATTTTCTTACATTTAGAGCAGTTTGAATAAGGTCCGCCTTAAGGCGGAGCTATGCATTAGAGGGTACAATAATTCAGTAATTTAAAATAGGAAGGGTTTCAAAATGTCCAATAACTTTCATTGTTAAAAGGCAATATTCACTACTTTTTGAGCACTCGATGGCCTTCTCACACCGTCAATGATGATCAATCAATTCTGTCCCTTCGTCAGCAAGATAATTCTCGAACGAAAAAACCTAGAAACTGTACCTTTTCAGAGTAGGTTCGGATCTAGATTGCCATGGTTATGGTTCCTCTTTTAAAGTCTGTCAGTGCCCGGAAAAAACTTTTTTTAATGGGCAGACTTTTTAAAACGACGGATTCGATAAAGTTTAAATTTTGAATTTAAATGGGGAATCATAGAGAGCTGTCGTCAATTTTTTGGACAGTGGTAAAAATTTTTCTTGAACTGGCATATTGTGCGAATCTACCTATAAGGTGGATGAACGAGCGCTTGTTTTGTACTCATTATTTAGTCTCTACTTTTCATTTCGATTTCAATATTTGATTGAATATTGTACCAGAGTGATATTTCAAGTGCTCATCTAATTTTCTGCTAATAAGGATCTGGATTTCGCTTGCTATTACTCAGTCTCAGTAGTGTTCATTGGGCACTGAATGGGAGAATATGTGGAGCAAATTATTATTTTATGATGTTCGAATCTATAAAAAAATGGCATCGATGAATTCTACATTTCTGGAAGATCAAAGGTTATGGGATTCAGGATCATTCTGTTTCGTTCTTCATCAATTAACCAATATATTCAATAGACCATAAAAATATAAAAGGTACTCACACTATAGGATATTGTCGTCAAGTGTTTCAATTCTAAAAAAACATGTTTCACACTCGAACTCTTTCTTATATACAATTCGAAGTTGAGTAGTGTCAAAAGTGCAGCAATAATTCTTCTTATTCATATCTCATATCTCCTTAACTACATGGAAACATATCAAGATACTCTGGATCTACAGATCTTGCCATTAATTGAATAAGGAAATAATTATCTGTTTCACTGTAATTGGCAATGAATTGAAAAGAACAGAGTTATACATGCTCTTCATACGGACAAAGGTGGAAGGAATGGGACAGATTACCGAAGAGGTTTTCATTTTCGTTCCTGTATCATCTACTGAATGAACCAAGAATTCAAAAACCAAACCCAGAAACATATAAAATAGACAAAACCGAAAAGATTAACGGAAACAGACTCGAAAAACAAAGTTATCGAATAAAGAAAGAACAATACGAAGAAACAAGAAGAAACAAACCAACAAATCAAACAGAAATATACAAATACAAACAAAAAAATTTCAGGAAGTTAGGCCTTTGTAGGTGCCAATGTCAAAAGGAAATCCTTATAAAATGAATAATGACTTTATAAAGAACAAAATACTCGGCTGGAAACTCTTATATGGGACACCCTGTATTAGTTTGGTCATGGTGGTTTTATATATGAATTGCATTTTTATGTGATATACGATTCAATCATTTATATAATCTAATTGAATGAAATATTTCGTAATAGGTTTTAGCAGATCCATTGAGAAACTGATAAAAATAATGAGCTTGGTCATCTATCTTGATAATCTAATCGATTGATTCTAATGGTATTTGTGATTATACAAATTGTTGTAGTACTCGCTAGGGCTTAGATTTTACTATTTAATTCATTAATCACGTCGTCTCTCAGGTTAGATATTGACGGGTTTATTCCATTCTCAAAGACTTGCAGGGAGATAGATACCTTATGAAGAATGCAGGATTCTCAAAAGAAGTATTATCAGATACAGCGAAAGGCTTTTCATTCTGGACAAAAATATTAATACTTCTCTTGGGATTTCTGCATTCTTGATGAGGTTATCTATCTCCCTGCAAGTTTTTGATGATAACCTTATTAATTGAGATCTTTCCTTCTTCATTTGTGTCAAATTCTCCATATCCTGTCACGCTCGCCTACTGTAGATAGTCGGGAATTCTGACTTAAAAAGGGGGTTTTCTGCAAGAATTTTTCGATTATGAACAGACTTCATAATAAATCTGTATGGTCTCAGAATATTTTTAAAACGTGCATTAGATGAAAATAATGAATGAAATTGACTGAACGTATATCTAACATAAACTAACAAAATCTCAAATAATTCCCAAATTACTGAATTTAGAAGCATGAGCGTTTGAGAAAATTGTCATTATTTATCTTCATAGACTCCAATTCCATCATACTTAAATAAGGTTCTAATTTGAAAAACGAAAGATATGGTCGAATTCTGTTCAGAATTTTTTACACAATATTAGAAACATCCTGTGATGATATTCCTCAAATTCAAAGGTGAAATGTATTTCCCATATTCTTCTACTTCAAGACAGGTTACGCTACTGACGATATAGAGATTTCAATACATAATCATTCAAAAAAAAAAAGGAAAAACAATATTCCGATAAAATTTATTTTCATTTCGGTATAAATAAAAATACATAGACAACAAATAGAATGCTCCGAATTTTCAAATTTTGTGGTAGGCATCTCAACAATCTGGTTTATTTCCTTTTTCTACATTCATCTGTATTAAATTACTGAAGTAAGTTTCCATGTATTGTGGTTCAGTTAAAGCCTTCAATCAACAGGAATCGAAGTTGAAATATAATACATTGAGTCCCGAAGGGTCAGTCTTAAATTTTTTTTGTGATTTCATTATCACAAATTTCAAAAAATGCAAATCTTGTGAACAATTGGAAAATTTCCAAAACAGTTTATTTTCTAATTATCATGATGATGCACCATCTTATAGAAAATGCTGTCTTTGTTCTCCAGAAGAACATTCGGGCTGTCGAACTCTATTATTTCTCCCCTATCCATTACAATCACTCTATCACATCTCATCACAGAGTTCAACCTATGAGCGACAGTGATTGTTGTGCAATTCTCAAATAATTCTTCGATTTTATTGTGAATGAAAACATCGGTTTCTTCGTCCATATTAGCTGTGGCTTCATCCAGAATTATGATTTTAGTTTTCCTGACTATAGCACGAGCTAGACATAACAGCTGTCTCTGGCCGACACTGTAGGTGAGACCAGTGTCGTGGATATCTTGGTTGAGATCAGTTATGGCGGATTTCAGATTAACAGCGCTCAAAGCTTGCCAGATATCGTTATCTGAGAATTTACCCAAGGGATCAACGTTAGAACGTACCGATCCACTGAAAATAATGGGATCTTGAGGTATTATACTGATGTTGTTTCGGAGATGATCAAGCGACAACGTTTTGATACTAACGCCGTCTATGACAATGTCACCCTCAACGTCGTAAAGTCGGAATAGTGTGACGATAATGGAAGATTTCCCTGCTCCAGTCCTGCCAACAATTCCAATTTTTTCTTTGGGTTTGATCGTGAAGTCCAAGTTTTTAAGAACGGTCTCGTTGTTTTCTCTGTAGGTCAAGCTGACTTTCTGGTACTTTATACAACCATCAGACGGCCAGTTGTCTACACATTGACCTGTCTGCAGCTCTTGCTTGACGTCTGTGTATTCCACCGCTCGTTGGAAGTTTGTCATTATGCTTTCCAGCATAACCCACTGTCGTATACCCCAGTCCAGGAAATTGCTCAGAACAAACGATTGGGTTATGGCTAATCCAACGTTTGAAGACGAAACTCCTGGAAATGAAAAGATGAGCCTCATTTATTTATGCCATACTGGTATGACATAACATTTTGTATGCAGGGGACGACTCGCAAACCCGAGGACCTCTGGCCTAACTATTAAGACCTAAATTCATATCTTATTAAATATTTTTCATGTTGTCCAATTTGGTATCTTACCTTCTTGCCCCAAAAACTTCAATATTATTATGGAGACGTACACAGCTGAAACCATGTGTAGGGAGAATGACAGACATCTCAAAAGACATTCGAACATGTGATGGGCTGCCATGGTATGATCGATGTGTTTTTCGAACTCTGTGGATAGAATGGATTGCGTGCCATATGCCCTTATTATTGTAAGTCCTTCCAAAGAAGAGTTCAGGTGACCCAGCATTGGACTTCTTGCTGAAATTCATAGTTGAGTTGTCATAATAACCTTGTCTCTCGCTTATGCTTCGAAAACGGGGTGTATTTTATAAGGCTAAAATGTTTTTCCCGATCTCATCTTCACGATTTTATAGGTACGAGGATGTATTGATATCTAGTTAGCCTAGACAAGTTCCATGCATAAACAAAATATTGCGATACCATATCAACGAAAAATAACTTATTAGAAGTATCAGTGTGGAGTTCCACGTCAAAAAAGTAAACCAGACTTACGCAATAAATTAAAAAAAAAAGATGTCCACCGAAATTGTAAAAATCGAAAAATTGGAGTATTGAGCCATCATCAAGTACCTGTATTTAGAAGGGTTAAGAGGTAAGCAGATTTACGAAGATATGCTTAATACCCTTGGTGATCAATGTCCTTCGTATGCGACCGTGAAAAATTGTTGTTTGAATGTTGACCAGAAGCGTGCGAGGGTAGAAGCATCGCGTTCGATTTGTGCTCGATTTGAAAACGATGTAGACTTCTTAAACGGAATTGTTACTATGGATGAGACTTGGGTACATTTCTACGAACCAGAAACAAAGCAACAATCGATGGAATGTCGACACTCTGGTTCTCCAAGACTTAAGAAGTTTCGTGTCCAAAAATCTGCTGAAAAAGTACTTGCTTCATTTTTTTGGGATTGCCATGGAGTAATCATGATTGATTTTTTGGATGAGGGTAGAACAATAACTGTAGATTACTATTCGACATTACTGATCACTCTACGGGAAAAAATTAAAGAGAAAAGACGCGGAAAGCTATACAAGGGTGTTTTGTTTTTACAGGACAACGCCCCTGTACGCACAAATCTCATGTTGCCATGCAAAAAATTCGTGATTTAGGGTTAGAATTACTAGAACACCCCCCTTATTCACCAGATTTGGCTCCGTCCGACTATCATCTCTTTCCTCAACTGAAAAAAGTTAAAAAGGTCGTAAATTTTCTTCCAACGAGGAGGTAATGAATGCTGTGGTGGACTGGTTTGCAGAGCAAGAAGAAACATTTTTTTTGAAGGTCTAGAGACGGTGCAGGTTCGCTGTAATCTCAGACCAAGGCTGTAATCAATGTATTCAATTAAGAGGAGAATATGTTGAGTAATAAAATATTTTGACATTGAAATTTTGTTTCGTTCTATAGTAGGCTAAGAATTTTTCAATAAATCCTCGTATATGTTCGTCAAGTTCATGGTGAAACACCGTTTATATATAATTTTGGAGAACTAGATTAATTTTTATAAATAGTGATACTCACTAGCCATATCAAGACGCCTCAAGGTTCTTGCTGGTTTGATACAGTATCGAGAAGCTAAGAAAAATATTATCACCAAAACTGTTGTGAGTACTGTGAACGGCAGATTAATAGTAGCAATCAACAAAATTGTGGAAGTCATCATGGTTAACATCTGCAAAATTATTTAATTCATTAAACTGGTCCTCCAATCGAAGTATTCAGGGAGTGCAAATTTTAATTGACACCCTGATCAGATCAATCAAAATTAGAATAATACATGTTGTACATACTAACCGTCATGGCCTCGTTGATAATATATGGTATCCATTCATCAATGTTGAACAAGTCTTTGGAAAATCTGGTCAGAATATTACCACTCATGTGTACATCGAAGAAGGACATATGTGATCCAAGCACGTTTGAAATCATCGATTTATGCAGATTTTTCGATACTTTCAAGCTGAATATGAAGAATAATATGTGTGCGACGAAGGATAGAACACAAGCTGCTATTACCAAAAAGCAGTACCAGTTTTGATAGAATTTCCGTTGATAAAAGAGGTATTCTAAAGGCTCAGTCATATTACTGGAATTCTTGTGTGCCGTTGTTGAATTTGTGAAGAATTTTGAGAAATTTCCAGCTGATGATTCAGTTGCTGCAATATTGGTGCTGCTGTATTGAGACGAAATTGTGGAGATACTTTCTAGAATCGAATCCGTTGTAGATGCTGAGTATTCCGAGGTTGTGCTCATAGTAGAATTGATCAAAGATTTGTGGAGTTGAAGATCTATTTTCTCCTCCAGTAACACCCTACAAGAGAATGTATAATTTCATCGATTACGAGGATGTATTGATATCTAGTTAGCCTAGACCAGTTCCATGCATAAACAAAATAATATTGCGATACCATATCAACGAACAATAACTTATTAGAAGTGTCAGTGTAGAGTTCGACGTCAAAAAAGTAAACCAGAGTTACGCAATAAATAAAAAAACAAAGATATCCACCGAAATTGTAAAAATCGAAAAATTGGAGTGTCGAGCCATCATCAAGTACCTGTATTTAAAAGGGTTAAGAGGTAAGCAGATTTACGAAGATATGCATAATACCCTTGGTGATCAATGTCCTTCGTATGCGACCGTGAAAAATTGGACTGTAAGCTTCAAAAGAGGTGAATTTTCCATTGAAGATGCTGACCGATCGGGAAGGCCATTTTTTGTGTCAGTCCCCGAAAATATCGATGCAGTTCATGACATGATTTTATCAGACCGTCGAATTGGGCTAAAACGGATATCTGAAGCACTGAAGATTTCATACGAACGCGTTCATCATATAGTTCACGTCAATTTGGACATGAGAAAAATTTCTGTAAAATGGATCCCCAAATGTTTGAATGTTGACCAAAAGCGTGCAAGGGTAGAAGCATCGTGTTCGATCTGTGCTCGATTTGAAAACGATGTAGACTTCTTAAACCGAATTGTTACTATAGGTGCATTTCTACGATCCAGAAACAAAGCAACAATCGATGAAATGGCGACACTCTGGTTCTCCAAGACCTAAGAAGTTTCGTGTCCAAAAATCTGCTGGAAAAGTTCTTTCTTCAGTTTTTTGGGATTGCCATGGAGTAATCATGATTGATTTTTTGAATAAGGCTAGAACAATAACTGGAGATTACTATTCGACATTACTGACCACTCTACGGGACAAAATTAAAGAGTGCTTTGTTTTCACAGGACAACGCCCCAGTACACATATCTCATGTTGCCATGCAAAAAATTCGTGATTTAGGGTTAGAATTACTGGAAAACCCCCCTTATTCGCCAGATTTGGCTCCGTCCGACTATCATCCCTTTCCTCAACTGAAAAAAAGTTTAAAAGGTCGTAAATTTTCTTCCAACGAGGAGGTAATAAAAGCTGTGGAGGACTGGTTTGCAGAGCAAGAAGAAACATTTTTTTTTGTAAGGTCTAGAGACTTTGCAGGTTCGCTGTAATAAATGTATTCAATTAAGGGCGGGTTGTAACTCAGTAGGTTAACCTCTGGTTTCCGTTGACCATTGCTTGGGTTGTATGACAGAAATCTTGAATTGACTCAACCTTACTTAGCAGGTTAACCATTGGTTTCAAGACCAACTGGTTAACCAACTGAGTTACAACCCGCCCTAAGAGGAGAATATGTTGAGTAATAAAATATTTTGACATTGAAATTTTGTTTGGTTCTATAGTAGGCTAAGAATTTTTCCATATATCCTCGTATTTCAAAGATTGCGTAATGAGAAGCTGAAGTTTATACAAAATCCAGATTCTTATTTTCATTCGATCTATGGATTACATACAGTGTGACCTACACAAACTCCATAATTTTTTTATCTGTATGTTCATATTTTAATACACTCACCAGTGGGTCATTAATTTATCCGAGATGCCGGAGCAACATTCCACAACAACGTAAATTCCAAATACGATAAAGAAAATAGCCCAGCCACCTCCAAATCTGAAATACTTCTGGTAATTTTCCCATCCAATGCCTCCCGTAGCTAAGCTTTCGTGGTACACATTTGCCTTCGTCGAGGAACATATTTTTGCTATCAGCTCAGTCTTCTCATTGCACGGTTTTTCTTCTTCGGCTTCCTTGCTCTCAGTGTCATTCTCGTCGTCTGATTCGCATAAATCTTTATCCAGACTTTCAAGACTTTGAGTGAGCTTTGTGGGGATATCCATTGGTTTTCCAGAGTAAGTTACTGTGCCATCTAGCATTATTATGACGTTATCTGCTTTGCTAACAAATTTTGTATCATGGGTAGCCAAAATCACCAGTTTGTCTTTTAAAAAATCCTGTATGCTGTTCTGGAAGATGTAGTTCTTCACGTGGCTATCCAGGGAAGACAGTGAGTCGTCAAATAAATAAATATCGCTGTCTTTATACAATGCTCTAGCTATATTCACTCTTGCTTGTTGACCTTTACTGAGATTCACACCACAATCGCTGAGAACTGTCTCGTCACCTTCAGCTAAACCATCTAGATCGAACTTTAAGGCACAAACTTCAAGCACTTGCTTATATTTCTCCTCGTTGTGCTCTTGACCAAAGAGAATATTCTGTTTTATAGATGAAGGAAACACCCAAGGCGTTTGCGGAGAATATGACAGTGTTCCTTCAATATTCATTTTTCCAGAAAGAAGGATGTATTCCTTCAGAATTGCCTTGATCAACATACTCTTCCCGCATCCTACAGGACCAATGAGTACGTTCAAGCCTGGCTTCAGTTTCATGTTTATATCTTTCAAAATAGGAGTCTTTCCAACTCCTATGTCAGCCTGTACAAAGTCAACTTTCGGTAAAATGACCGATTTCGAGGTATGCTCGTTTGGGTCAATTTCTTCGGCAACAAGGATCATTTCGACCCGCTTTAAACAGGCTATGAATTCCGCTATGGAACCAGAACAGACCGGTATGATGAAGGCTATAGTTCTCCTCAACCTTTGGTAACATGTAGCTGTGAAGTAGATCATTTCGGCGGATAAGGTATGTCCGGTCCAGAGAAAGGCAATGATGATAAATAGGTATGACAGTTTGAAGCATAAATTTCCCAAGAAGCCAGTAAGGAACTTTAGGACTGTGAGAGTCCTGATCTTCCGTATTTCTTGTCTGAAATGCAAATAAACTTCATTTAGATGGGGTCATGAGTGCCTTGACCATCATAATGATAGGAGCAATGTGCAACTGGTGGTCGGTAAAAACTGTTGCCATCAATTGTTGTTGAAAAGGGAGGAGGGTGTTGAGTGATACTTTATTTGAAAGGTCTTGGAAGCCTCTATACAACGGTGTATGAAGATCGTGATTTTGATCAATCGATTCCGTCAAAAATCAGCTAAAATGCAGTATCACTCAACTCATCTCCCCTATTCTATTGTTAGGGGTTGAAGCTCGTGCTCGTGCAAGACTCAAATGTTCGTCAAAAGATGTGCCCCAAACCAAAATCATTTGACGTGTTTCGGGAAATTTTTTCAATACAATATATAAGAAATATACGGGGTGGCTGGTCTGAGATGTAGGTGTTGAGTGTATTCGCCATTTAGCAACCACCTTTATACTCTGATCTAGGGGAAGTGCATACAAAATGACATAGGGTTTTATTTCAGAGGCATAACTTGTTAGTTGTGAATCACAGTATTTTCATATTCTACAACTATGATCTTTGGTCCTTTCTTCACAAAATCTAATCAACCTTTATGAAATAAAAATATCAAAGAATAAAATATTCTCAGTTAAATTGGGATGAACGAAATTCATTTTGTCCGAATGCTATGGACAAAATGACATACCGGCAATAGGCAACTGTATTTTTCTACTTATAGTTACAAAACTACTACGTGTGCCCCGTTCACGGAAAAAATTGAATTGAAAAGGGGCCCCGAAAATTGCACTGCCTAGGGGTCTCCCACTTGGTTAATCCGCCCCTGGGTGTAGAAGTTGAAACTAAGTATACGTTTATCGTGTCTTCGGCTCACGTTTGCCTTGTCCACTTATGAATAGTCCATTAGGGATTGGAGGAACCTCTTCATAGGATCATCAATGCACCTCAATCTATTAAGATGCATTGCCTTTATTAGCCGCAGATGAATATTTTGTTATGAATATGTTAAGACAAATCATGGCTCTTTGTATGGTGATGGAGCCTGGGATGAATGGTCTCGGTGTTGTCATTTTGTCCGTTTACTGTATATGTCATTTTGTCCATAAAGCGTTATAAAACTAGAAATATATCGAATCAATACAAAATGTATAATTAACATAAGAGAAGCTTCGTGATGACAATGAAAAATAAGTGAAGTTCGAAATAAATGCAATATAAATGAAAAAAAATGATGAAAACTGGTAATTTCTTCCAGAAATTTGGAGCATTAAGAAGCTCGTGACCTATTATTTTCTGTTATCACTCATAACGACGGAATGAACTACAGTAGCGCTTGCGAGTTTTCAGTGGTTAATTGATCCCACTCGGGTTGTGTGATTTGGTAGGCAGTTCCGCATTACCTCCAAATTCATGTTATGATACCTATGTCATTTTGTACGAATTTCCCCTACTTTCTTTTTGTGTCATTTATCATTATTAATATTTGTAGATTTTCTGGTATGGGTTGTTACACACTTACTTTCGAGCACCAATGATCTTCTTGGAGAAGAATTTCTCCCAAGCGTACATCTTTATCACTCTGATGGCAGTGATAATCTCTTGGGTCAGCTGAAGGCGCTCATCTGATTTTTCGTTAGCGGCTTTCCTCTTTTTGAAAATAACTAAGGCTATATAAACTGAAAAATAATGTGAATATGAGATGGATACACAAGAAACAATTATAACACTCAAATCATAGTACAAGGAAATATGTATCATGATTATTCCTTATTTTTTAGCACTCGTTTCACTTGAACGAGGGCTATATCATTTCTTCCTCATCAGTGAGGCTCAAAATCAGAAAGATATAGACATAGTGACGAAATGATATACTCCTGTTCATGCCCTGTACATGGTCCCCAAACTGCTTAATTTTGGCTATTTTTGGTACTTCAAGGCTAGATAGGTGAAAATGTTGAAAGGAGTCCTGGGCTCGATTTTCGTGAAAACTCCATAACTAAAAGCCGTTTCACGATATCTTCATTTGTTTTGAAGATGAAACGAAATTTTGATATTTTGGTGGTTTCGAAAATGTGCCATAACTTCTTCATTTTCTAAAATATCTAAAAACGGCAAAAACTTTCTACAAGCACTTTTTCATTAGCAATACGACAGCGTATTCAGTTTTTTTTATCTCTTGTATAAAGGGTGAAAAAAAAACTTTCTTATTTTAAATACGAATGGTATCTTTTTTTGATCCTATGGTATTTATGCAAGAAAAATCAGCTCTTCGAAAATATATTATGTCGATATATTATTTCCTTATTTGAGGCAAAATCAGCATTTAAGTTGAATTGCCATATTAAAAATTTCATTTTTTACATATCCCCATACAAAAAATCCAGAAAAATAATACAGGGTGGGGCAGAAGAACCTATCTGATTTCAAATCCCTTTTTCTCAGAAGAGAGAGCAGGTAGAGTAGTGGGGTAAAAACCGTTAGAAAGCTGGTTTTATGCCATTTGTCAGTAGTCAACATGCCTTGGTCTGGTGAACATCGTGCTTTTGTTATTGAGCGGTTTATCGAATGCGGCGGTTCGATAATTGCTACACAACGTGCTTTTCGAATTCATTTCGGACTCGGGCGTCATGATCCTGTTCCACATCACGCTACGATTAAAGTGTGGGTGTCAAATTTTAGACAGACGAGTTCAGCATTGAAAAAGAAGTCGCCTGGACGTCCCAGGACAGCAACAGGACCTGAAAACGTGGCCAATGTGAGAGCCGCGATTGAACGTTCCCCGCGTCGTTCGGCGCGAAAACATTCGCTCGCTTTGGGGATTTCCAACCGCACTATTCGGCGAATTTTGCACCGGGACCTCAAAATGCATCCCTACAAAATGGTTGTTGCACAGAAATTAAGTGAAAGGGATTTTGAAACCCGTACGAACCTGTGTCGCGATCTCCGAGAACTGCCAAACGACGATGTTGTGCTACCGCGAGCGCCTAAATAAGTGTATCCGCTCCCAAGGACGACATTTGAGTGATGTGCTTTTCAAAACTTAAATTTAAAAATGGCATAAAATTTGCGATATGTTAATAAAAAAAAATTTTTGACAAGCTGAGTGGTTTTAATTTTATAACGTTTTGAAATCGGATAGGTTTTTCTGCCCCACCCTGTATATCGACATATATATATTTTTGAAGAGCTGATTTTTTTTGCATAACATAGGATCAAAAAAAGATACCTACTATTCGTATTTAAAATAAGAAAGTTGTTTTTTTTTTCACCCGTTATACAAGAGAAAAAAAACTGAATACGCTGTCGTATTGCTAATGAAAAAGTGCTTGTAGAAAGTTTTTGCCGTTTTAGAAATTTCAGAAAATGAAGAAGTTATGGCACATTTTCGAAATCACCAAAATATCAGAATTTCGTTATATCTTCAAAACAAATGAAGATATCGTGAAACGGCTTTCAGTTATGGAGTTTTCAGGAAAATCGAGCACAGGCCTCCTATCAATATCACCAATATAGCCTAGAAGTACCAGAAACAGTCAAAATCTAGCAATTTGGGTTACCCTGTACAACTTTATTGGAACCGAAATTGACCAATTTAGAATTTGTACTCACGTTGAAAAATAATAACAACGAAAACGGTTCCTAGACCAGCGGCTCCAGAGATACCAACCATGGAATAAAGCAGATATATCACCACAAACGACTGAAGAATCTCCACCCAAAGATCGTTCAAATAGTAAGTTGCCTCTTCTATAGCCACTACATCTTTCACCATGGCAGTGTTGATTTTGCCAATGGATATCTCGGCTAATTTAGCTGGACTCAACCGAAGAGCTTTCCGATAGAGCAGTGCGGCTAGCGCAATGATAATTTGCATTCCAAATTCATTTTTCAGAAGAATATAGTGGTGCTCGTAAAAGAGGTAACCGCCATTGGCGAAAATAACAATGGCGCCGTTGACCCATGCTTCTTTTTTCGTTATTTCTGTTTGTTCTTCCTTGAAATAGTTCACGAGTGTGGCAACAGCAGTCGGCATCAGAATTCTAAAAAGATCTCTAATTCTAAATTCAATTCATATATTTTTTATTTAGTTTATGAACAAACGTAATGGTATTTGTTGCTTAAAATTTTATAAACAAGGTTTACATCAAACTAGGTCTTGACTCATTATAATGGGAATTTATTTTGTATTAAATACTGGAAATACAGTGAGTTATACCATTTCGGGATCTCAATGGAACAACAATGTTTTGCCACACTGTTGACCATATTTTTTTTACCACGTTGGGTTGAACTGGTCAGCTGAATATCTTCAGAAATGTATATGCTATCAGGAAAAAACTTAATCACTCTGTAGCTCCAAAGAATAGAGTTTGCGGACCTATTAAGGGGACCTGGTACACGTCCGGCTCCCTTCAAAAATTGGGCTTTTTATTTCCATGATATCTCAGTTCGTATGCGCCGTAGACCAACAATTTTTTTTTTAAATTAAAGCTTAATCATTTCTCTAGAATGTGTATTATTCGCTTTTCTGTTTTTCTTCGTATAAACCTGGTGAGCTGTAATTTCATGAAAATCTGGACAAACGATTTATTTCCATGATATCTCTGTCAATTCTCGGGATAAATGTATGAAATTTTCAGTTCACATGCGAAATAATATATTCTAGAATGTGTATCGATCAGTTTTTTGTTTATTGCCCCCTCAATTTTCAAATGAATTATAAAGTAAGAACTTTATTGGTCATATTTTCAACCAGGTTTTTTTCCTAATATACGCAGAAAAAACGGAAAAGCGAATAATACACATTCTGCAGAATATTATTCCGCATGTATACTGAAAATTTCAACATTTATCCCGAAAATTGACGAAGATATCATGTAAATAAAATCGTTTGTCCAGATTTTCATGAAATTACAGCTCACCAGTTTTTTTCCTAATATACGAAGAAAAAAGAAAAGCGAGTAATAAACATTCTAGAGCAATGATTAAGCTTCAATTGAAAAAAATTGTAGGTCTACGCCGCATACGAACTGAGATATCATGGAAATAAAAGCCTAATTGTTGAAGGAAGCTCGCGAGCTCGGACGTGTACCAGGTCCCCTTAATATGAGACTTTCACTCTTGATATCTTCCGAATAATCATCCATCATCTTCTATACCTCCAATTCAGGAACACCTGTATAGTCTGTTCTTGTCGAGAAATAGACTGAGCTTTATTGACACATTTACTTCGTTATCAATAAGAATCGAATCTCTTTTCTGACCTTTTTATTTACAAACAATAAATGTCGAACATTACACTCTACTGTCTAGTCTTATAACTGATTAATTGATGGGGATTCTCCAGGAACGATATTTGTCCACTCAATTTTATCATAATAATCGAATTGAATGCTAGCAAAGAGTAAAGACTGCACTATTAATTGTTTCAAGTTTCAAGTCTGGTCACATGGCTATGAACTAAAAACGACTCCGGTGAACTCAAAAGCTTTACTATCAACTCATGTGGATTTATAGGAAAATTATATTCAACACAAATATCAATTGCAGTTCTCAGTGTTCTCACCTATCAGCACATGAAAATGTACGGATAAATTCTAATGTTGAAGTCCATCTTCTGGGTCATGAGGCTTAAACTTTTCTAGGTCTTTTGATTTATCCCACCTTTATGACAGTAAACAATTGTTGCTAGAGATGTTTGCGAATTCGAATTCTTATACAATTTGAATAGATATCAGTAGAGCTAAATATAGCTTCAATAAGCTACTCTCATAATGAGCATTTATAGAGTGCGCGTCAAAAGTATGGAACAAATTCATTTTCTCAGAAAAAATTATTGGGAACAAAATCCTGAAATAGGTCAATTTTTGTTTCACTTTTACCAAATTTTTATGCATTTTCAAAGGATTTTTGTTGCACCCTGTGCCATCCCCGAACGTGAAAGGGGTTCGAAAGGGGTTGAAAGTTATGCATGAAATAAACCGTAATGGTCGACTTTCATTCGGTGACAAATTTCATCAGGTACCATCGTCTCGGAGTAAATGAGCCATGACAAAGTACACATACTGAAAACCTCTTTGAACTTACTAATTTTTCAAAAAACAAATTTTTTCTTGAAAATTTCTGCACGCCTATAAAGAAGATACAAAGACCTTGACAAAAAAGTACCGCACGACCCACTTTCCCTATTCAAAAAATTTAGAGGGTTGATGGGGATGGCACAGGGTGCAACAAAAATCCTTCAAAAATGCATAAAAATTTGGTGATAGTGAAACAAAAATTGACCTGTTTCAGGATTTTGTTGCCAAATATTTTTCTTCTGAGAAAATGAATTTGGTCCATAATTTGGTCGCGCACTGTATAGGTATTCATTTGGCCCGTTATCTTATCGATAATTTTTTTACCTACTTTTGAAGATCCCCCCCTAACAAAAAATGTCTATAACTACCCCCAGAACTAAATTTGCACTATCCCTATTTTATTTCCAAAATAAGTAGGATAGTAATGGGGAAATGCCATATAATTTCAAAAAATAACTCAGTCTCTCCAAAAAAATCAATATACTTACGCATATGCCACCTTCACGGCCAACTGAAATATTCCTAGTATCAAGTATTTCTTCCAAAAGCAGTCCACCAATAATCGAAAAACCGATTTCTGCTTTCCCTTCTTCACCTTCTGGCTTTCCCATGCCTTTTCCATTTTGTCACCCAAATTGGTAGCTCTGAATTTTGACCACACTTTGCAAACATCATCTTCGGTTAGATCCCGCTTATTTCCTTTTCTTATGATAGGATGGACATACCTTTTGTCGAGAAAATATTTCTATTTTTATTCAAATGAAAAATTAACAAAATATGTATATTAATTACCAAAAACTATACGCGCTTGTTCGTATGGACAAGAGCGTTATCATTTTGCTCAAATGTCTGTAGTTGTGGAATTTTGAGCCGAAAATAGTCTGCACGTAAGCACGATAAGTTTCAGAAGGAAAGACCTCAGAGTATTTTCAAAAATTTATTTTAGTGTACCTGAATTACATATTTCTTTAGATCAAGACTCTAGCTTACTTAGTTTGTGTCAATGGAAAGGCACTAAAAAATCATCATCATGACATTATAAAATCAGGAAATTCAGTACCTTCATGGGTGATCCTCTAGCTGCAAAAGCTTCTAACCTCAAGTGGATGCTTTTACCCACCACTATCGAATAAAGTGTTCATAATTCATTAGTTTCATTAAGAATTATGACACCAGTAAAAAACTTGAGATTCTTGAGCTCTTAATCACTTGTGATTAATGGTTCATCAAACCCTAATCTGACAATCACAAGATATCAATAGAAAACTCGAATTTTTCTGAGCAGAGAATGAAATGTTATTTCAATTTTGAACGTCGACAATTTGTTCGTAGAAATAAAAATTATTTTAACAAGAATTATTCAACAGTCATGGATAAAGATGAACATTCTACTCGAATATTATGGCTATTATTCACGTCATCCGCTTGAATAATAGCAATCATGTATGCTCGTTGAGTAATATATCAGAATACTTTTGAAAAATTAGGAGGTAAAGGAGCCCAACACATTATACTATTTGATAAACTTACGAGAATGTTAACAATGACCAGATACCAGCAGTGTCCTTCGGATGATCCTTTCTCTTAACCACATACCCCCTGTCCATCTCGATAAATTATAAAGGATGTCTCACTAGTAGAAACCGATATGTTCCACATGGGGAGAAGACTTTACAATAGAGATAGATATTTAATGAAAATCCTTTGAAATTGAGAAAGGTACATATTTATACAAGATTCTGTTTCATCTCGGCTGATAAGGTATCAATAACAATAAAAGACAATGGCTTCCAGTTTAATTTATTGTATTTATTATGAAAATACGAATCGTTCAGTAGTCTGTAAGACTAACTCAATATTTGTTCAAGTTTTTTAGCTGCATTTGATGACGTCTTCGTTTACGAAGAGATTGAGATCCAGTAGATTTAGGTGATTCCATGATGCAAGAAGCCAAGAATAAGAAAATGTTTTCTTGTTAATGAGGTAATCCCGTCTTCGAAAATATCACTGATCGTATTGAGATAATGAATCGTCTATTATTACCTAGCTGCCACCTCTTTGGAAACAGTAATTTACGTATCAAGTTTGGATTTTTTTGTATAGGTTTTCTATGAGCCAAACGTTGAACGAAAAAATAATAAAAATTTGGAAAAAATTAAAAAAAAATCGAGCTATATCGACGAGTAGTTTGGAAAATAATCGACCTTGAGTCGAAAAATCGCGAAAAATAGGTCATTTTTGGACTGCTGTATTTCCCAGAAAAATTGATTAATACAGATGCTGATTTTTTTGCATATAGATTGATCCTTTGCGAATCGAAAAAACCAATTTTCATCCATCAGAGTCGTACAGTTTAGATTTTCTGATTTTTGTCGCGAAGGTCCAAATTTTCCGATTTTTCATCGTTTGTAAATCAAAAACTGTTTTCCTCACGGGAGATCTGATTGGATTTTCTTAATCTACGTCCTCGAATTAGTAAATGGTGTGAGTTTGAAGTCGATCGGAGCCAAAAAAAATTTTTCGAAAAATCGAAATTTTTCCATATCGCCTATCGATACGAAATTTCCACCATTTATTAATACGATGCCGTAGATTAAAAAAACCGAAACAGATTTTCTCTGAGACTAATTGTTTTTCGAATTGGTTGATGGAAAATCAGAAAAATCGGACCTTCGTGAAAAAAATCAGAAAATCCAAACCCTTCGTCTCAGGTATATAAAAAATACACCTAGAATGTGGAGAGGATTGTGGTTTACGTTTCGTCCCAGCTTCGCTCATATGGACTCATCAGATTGGCTATGGCTATCACGAACCGGGCCGGTCAATCACGTAGGTGTTGAAGTTGCCCTGCTGGAAGTGAACGAGGGTTCCCAGTTGACGTGGCTCATCTTAACGTGTCTAAATTGCTACAGACTACAGATGCTGTGGACAGTGAGTCTCCACAACCCTGTATAACAGACCAATTAAAAACTAAGTTTTCTGGTCCGTTTGTAGAAAGAGGAATATAGACATTGGATTGTAGTCTGTGGTCTTGTCAATTTGACGTTTTTGTTCAAGGTTAACTTTCTCCACAAACAAAGACGTAAGAAACTTGTTTTGCGTTTTTATTAGGGAATTACGTTAAAAATGATTCATTAAATTATAACGTACTTTATCAATAAAGAAGTAAAAAGGAAGTGCGCGATTTTTATAACTCTTCAAATCGTTTTAGGAATAATTGAACAATGAAACGAGGAGGTGGCCGTAAACCAGTAAGTAAATATTTATTGCCTTATATTTTTGGACATTATCAATATTTTTCTTAGAACGGTTTATTCAACATTGATTTCGATACTGGGGTTGACGATGGTATGGATGACAATGATAGTGATTTAGAAGCGGAGTTACTTGCATTAGCTGGTGACAATGCACCGAAAAGGCCACAAAGAAAAAAACCTACCCCTCAAAAGAACCTGGATGCCATGATAGCAGAAAGTATGAAAGATGTACCATCAGATGATGATATATCTGTGGATGAAAATGATCCAGAATTACTCAGTGAACTGAATGAAATTTCTGGTGAGTTCACAAAGTTTGGAAAGTTTTAATAGTCACTAATCTTAATTTGATGGTAGGAGAGAATGAAGATGAAAATGTTAGCCCTGCTGAAGATGAACCTCCAAGCTCTAATTCTGCTCCATCAGCTAATTTGGATTTATTGGAGAAGAGACTAGAAATGTATGAAGCGGCTGAGAAACATGCCAAGGAAGCTGGAGAGACAAGTAAAGCTAGACGATATGGTAGAGGGAAAAGCACTGTTAAAGATTTGATCAAACAAGCAAAAAGTGGCAAACCTATTAATATCAATGACATTCCTCCTGAAATAAAGATTCCTAAAACACAACCTGAAAATGAAGCTACAGCAGAAGAGCCTCATTTAATGGATGTTGTACAGGATGAACCTTTACCAACACCTAGTAGTCCAGAAACAGTGCCGACAAGTTCACCAGAAATCAATATAGAGACCTCACAGGTTGCTTTGAATGAAGGGCTTCTGGCACTTTTGAAACAACGACACATGCAATATAAAATGGCTGCTTTGAAGGCAAAAAAATCAAATAATGTTCAAGGTGCAGTCAATCACTTAAAAACTGCTAAACAGTTTGAGCATGTTATAGAAGCTGTACAAAATGGTCAAGAGGTTGATATATCACAAATGCCTGGACCTCCCCAAATGGATAGTCCTGAAATTGTGGAAGAAAAAATTCAGCAAAGCGCAGAAGTACAAGGTTTGTAACATCATATTGGTTTCAGAATAATTCAAATTTCCAAAGTAAATCTATAGTGAAAATACATATCGAAAAATTACATATTTTATATTCTTTCAATTGTTTCATATACAGGTAGTTCTTGTATATAAGTTCATCATATGTGGTGGCATAGGAATTGATGTGAAGGAGTCAAACAACAATTTTTTTTATTCTTCAAAAGAATACATTACAGTAGACTTGTCTCACACATGTATAGCGTGTTTCATCTTTTCAATATTTCATTTGAATTAATGAATCACAGGCCTACATCATTTAAATCTCAACAACTAATTCCAGGGATTTTATTTCATGATGAAAACTTCATTCAAAGTTTATGTGTTGAGGTGAAAATATCTGATTTCTTCAAAAATGAAGGATTTCATTTTGAATATTTCACACTTCTGTAGTAACTTTCGAGATTCATAGCTTAAATCCTCAATGTTTTTTCTATGATTGTCGAATATAATTGTTGGATATTCTTTACTAAAGATAATACATGGAGATTCACTCAACCGGCACTTTGGCCTATGTATTGGCCAACCATGTTGTAATCAATGAGATTATATTTATCTAGCAGTAGCATTTCATGTAGTTTACTCTCAACTAGATAACACATAATTATTACATTGCATGTTAAATAGCTATAATATTGAGGATACAGTATAAATATTAGTATTATCCTCAAACATTGTTTTGATTATGTAGAAGATCCTCCTAAAGAAACTACTCCATCTCCTCCTGCCTCCCTTGGAGAAGCTCTCATCCAATGTGTGGAGTTTTACAAGAAGCAGGAGGAAAAAGCCAAATCTGAAGAGAATGCCAGTAAAGCTCGTAGAATTGGTAGAATAATCAAACAGTTTGAACAAGCCATAAAACAGAATAAAGCGGGACGTCCTGTAGCAGTTGATGAGTTGCCAGTACCACCTGGTTTTCCTCCTCTTCAAGGACCTAAAACTGCTCCTGCTCCGACACCTGTTGACCCAGGAGCATCTGGTTCTTCATCTGAGGCTCATTCTCCAACACAAGTAGTTAAGCCCTCACCGCCCAGACATCAGTCTACCCGCAATACAGGTAGAAAGAGAACCTGCATTTCATTTTTCTGCTTTATTCTTCTGGCTTTCACCTGAAAATTAACCATTTTCCAAATTGAACTGTATTGAATGTCACATATTTATTTTTCACAACAAATATTCTTCTCATAGTTATAGTGAGCAATAACAATTTGGTTTATCTTTGAACAATTTAACCTTAGGAAGTTTCTGAGTATATTTGTGTAGTTCCAGCTATTATTTGCGAAGAAACAATCAATAATCAAAAATTTAATTCTCACTAAAATAATCTTCATTTCCAAAGTTTGATTTAATGTGTATTTGTTTGTTTGTCTTGCCTTTAGGAACCCCTGTAGATACTGATATTTTTGTTCTGATTGGAAATTAAGTGAGAGGAAAAACTAATTCGAACTTTTTGATAAAGAAATGATATCACATGGTATTTCCTCTCTATCAATTTCCTGTTAAAATCATTTTCTGAACTGACATTTAGTCAACTGGATGAAATGGATTTTTCTGATTCCATTGAATATTATTCTTTCAGGGTGAAAACCCAAAGTGAGTGTTAAAATCAATTGGAGTTTTTTAAATATTGCTGTTACTTTATTCAGTAATTTGTTTGACAGGAAATCAGATACCAAATAGTAGAGCTGATCAACAAATGCAGTTACTGCTTGTAAGACAAAAACAATTCAAACAAGCTGCCCTGAAAGCAAAAAATAAGGGTGAAATACCGCAAGCAAAAGAATTTTTACGTACTGCCAAGGGTTTCGATAAATTAATAGAAGCTGCTTCCTGTGGTCTGCCAGTAGATCTTTCAACCTTGCCCCTACCACCAGATGAAAAATCCCATCTTGACAAAGAGTAAGAATTCATGAGTTTGAAAAATATTTGTTATATTTCTATTATGTATTATAAATTTTCATAATAAATTTTTCAGTTATTCATGTGAAGTCATAATAATTCAAATGGATTTCAATTGTTTGGTCCAAATCATTAACTTGACTATGATTCTTCATATTTAAATGAATAATTTTCTATTCTTGAACAACTTCAAATTATTCGAATATCAATTGTCGATTTCTTCAATGTTTTCTTAGTTTTTAATCTCTTCATTCATTATGGTAGATTTGACATGGTAAGTGCTGATGACTGCCTCGAAGATGACCCATCAAGCACAGACATACTCACACGCTTGGAACATCAACTACAGAAACAGCTGAGAATGTGTCTCACCACTAGAGACCACAATAAAGCACTGGGTGACGTAGCTGGTACAAACAGGTTTGAAAGGTTGGCGCTCAATGTAACCAAAGATTTAGATGTGGTAAGGTTGGCTAAGAAAACCCCAGGGGCAGGTGTTCCGAAATTCCACTATGAAAATAAAGATTTTTCCGTTGTGAAATCATTTACGGAACTGACAGACAACGAATTGGAAATTTCGATACTTAGGGGAATAAATTATAACACTGAGAATCCGAAAGAAATTGACACCTATGTGAAGTTTTCATTTCCATGGCCTCAAGAAACTCCTTTTAATGACAAAACAGTTACGATAAAGGATACAAATAATCCAGAGTATAATGCTACTTTCATGGTACCTATCAATAGAACACAGAGATCCTGTCAGAGAACATTCAAGAGGCATGCTGTCAAATTTGAAGTTTATACCAAAGGGTGAGTACTTATTTTGTTTGTTTTATGGAGTGTTGTGCATAATCCATCTGCTATTTCACTCACATCTTCTGTAGGCCTTTCAGTTTCATTTTAAATTTCTGCTGTCAAGTTCCTAGATCAATGAAGAAATATATTATATATACATGGTGGGTCAATCAATTTTCCAACATCCTAATGAATGTTTCCTGATTCATCGATATAATATGTTTCCGTTGCTTATAAACTTTCTGGCACATATCAAGGATGTTGTCAAGAGTGAGACTTTTTAAATAGGTGGTATAACTTCTTTGAATAAAACATTTCTCCAAAAATCTTCCATATAAAACTTTAAAGTGCAGTGTTGCGTTTGGACAGAAGAGTTTGATCGGAAACAGATCCATACTTCGAACTTTTTCATCTTGAAAGTTTTATGTAGGTGATTTTTGGTGAAATGCTTTATTCTGAGTTATATTTTCTGTTTAAAAATCTCCTCTTCGAAAACATCCTGTATATGACCTTTATGTAGGTAAGACAGATTATAGAATTATTTGCTATGAATGTATGTAATCCATTGATAACAAAATTGAAAAGTTTGGTAGCTGGAATGGTCTGAGAAAAAATTTCTTATTTAAATCGGTATTTTATCATTTGAGAGAATCATGTCTTGCATGTTAGAAAATATCTTCTGAATGAAACCCGATTATAATTATTTATTATGAAGATGAGATATAACTCACAGTTTCAAGTGATTCAAATAATTCCATTCCTAAAAATTCGCATGCTTGTCTTAACTTAAGCAATATTTCGGAAGTCATAGACTTCTATTTGGAAACTAATTCCCTTCAATGGTACCACTCTTGCTGAGCTTTTCTCTCATAAGATCACATGATTTGCTGTTCATAATGCCACATTATCATTTTCATGATATCAGTGCTTTGATTTGTATTATTCAGAAAGTTTCGGTTCAAAATTTGGCTGAATTCTACTTAATAATTAATTTATAATTGGTGAACAAATACTAAAAAACAAGTATTGAACTGAGTTTGTACTAGTCAATTGGAGAAGTAGTAACCTAACCTAGTTTGAAGTAGTCATTTGGTAAGTAGTATTCACCAGTGGTTGAATTGAGCAATTGCAGCCAGTTAACATTTTTGAAACATAATGAGGTATGTTGAATAAATGGATGAGCTGGTTCAAGTTGATTTAGATGTTTTACTCATATTCCGGCGAACTACCTTCAATTTTAGAAGATAGCATCAATTGTTTTCATCAGAATTTGATGAAGACATACAAAGTGAGAAAAATCTTAACTGTTTCGAAATCATATTTGGAATTTTCAACTTCGAATTTTTATTTTTGCTTTTCATATAAGGACTGAACGAGAATAAATTCGCTATCACAAAAAAGCCTATATCTCTTGAAACAATTGAGAAGAAATAAAAATTTGATCATAGTTAGCTTTGTTATGAACATCAGAAACATGTGGAACATTTACTTCATGATATTCCAATTCTCTGTCGCAAAATGTCAAGCGAAGTGAAAACACGAGAATTTATAGTGAGACTTTTTCAAAATAATCAAAAATGGAGCTTCAAAAGAATCGCAAAAGAGGCTCGCGTTCGTCCGGAAATGGTATCAAGAGTTGTCAAGCGCTTCAACGAAGATCTTACAATTGACCGCAAGGAAGGAACCGGGAGGAAAAAGGGGTTTCATAGCCCAAAAAAGTGAAGAAAGCCATCAGCCTTTTTCAGAAGAATCCGAACCTTTCAGGACGGAAAGTGGCCCAAATAGTGGGTTGTTCGCAGTCAACCGTTCAGAAAATCAAGTCGAGTTGCGGGCTTAGAACATTCAAAGTGCAGAAAGTGCCAGACAGGAACGCTGTGAAGAATCAAGAAGCGAAATCAAGAGCGAAGAAATTAAAAAAAGATTCCTTGAAAAATTTTTCCTGTTGCGTGATGGACGACGAAACCTATGTCTTGGCTGATTTCTCGCAACTTCCTGGTCAGGAATTTTATACTGCAGATTCTCGTGGAAATGTTGGCGAACAATGTCGCGTGAAGAAACAAGCAAAGTTTCCTAAAAAATTCCTGGTTTGGCAAGCAATTTGCACTTGTGGGAAAAGGAGCAAGTTTTTCGTTGACGAAGGCTCGGTTGACTCGAAGATATACGAAGATATACGCTTGAAGAAGCGACTTTTACCATTTTTTAGTGAGCACGATGTGTCGACAATCTTTTGGCCAGATTAAGCTTCATGCCACTACAGCAAGGCCACCAAGGAATGGTACGAAACTAAAGAGGTGGTTTTTGTCCCCAAAGAGGCCAATCCACCAAATTGCCCAGAACTCAGGCCACTCGAAAGATATTGGGCCCTGGTAAAAAGAGAATTGAAGAAGTCTAAGAAATCAACGAAAACATTAGCGGAATTCAAGCAAAAGTGGAAGACAGCATCCCATAAAGTGACTGAGAACACTATAAGAAGCATGATGGGAAGAATTCCAGAAAAAATCCATGAATTTTGTAGAAAATAGTTTCGGTTTTTTTATTGTAAAAACAGTTTTCATTAGAATTAGAAGATGATTCGAAAATGAGTTTTGATTTTCGAAATCGGTCCAGTGGTTCAAAAGATATAAGCATTTTTGTGATAGCGAATTTATTCTCGTTCAGTCCTTAAGGTGGGCGTTCAATGCAGTGTGTTTTTATTTCAAGTTGCATTTGAAAATGGTTTCACTTTGAGACCTGAAATTTTGTGGGTAAACTCAGAAAGGATTGGAGTTCTTAATGAGATAATTGAGATTAATTGCATTTCAACAGTTCATTTTTTTTTTCTTTGAAAAATAGAAGAAAATGAGCCAACTCATGCTTCTTTTTTATTTCAAACGAAAGACCAATGAAAATAGTTCAACTTTCGATTAAAAGTGAATCTACAGATAATTTCATTCAGAAAAACAACTTGAAATACGGAATTGGCAGAATTCAAATTTTAGCGGGAAAAAGTTCCTGTTTTACCCACATATTCACTAATTTCATAGTTCAGCGATTTTCGGAAAGAGAGCGCCATTGTACATTTCATTCATAATTAGAGAGATATTCATAGAATTCATAGAGATAATGTAAGTTCTATGGGGATATTCTATAAAATGCACGGTGGCGCCTCTATCGGTTGACTCTTCCTTCGGACTTCAAACGGCGACCTTAATATCAACTACTTAAAAGGTAGATCGCCGGCCCCAAACTAGTCATTCCATTAATTCAGCTACTATTGTACCTAGCATCTTAAAATTCAATGTATTCATCACTAATCAACCATTGCATATGTTGCATTCTAAGCTTCTGATTACGAATTGAATCTTAATATGTTTTCGATTTTTGCTTTCTAAGTAGAGGGTGCCATTATTGGGTGTGCTAGCTGCTGCTTTGGCGCTAGCAACTTTTGTTGTTGTTTCAGTGGCTGGTTTAAAAGTGATACCCTCCTGGGAAGTGTGACTGTCAAGTTGCAGAATCTTGAAACTCAGTGTGAGCACCATGAAAGCTTCGATGTAAGTTGAATGTTCGATATGTTTATCTGATTCAAAGGTTGTCATAATATTTTTCTTATTTATCCTCTGATAAATAAATTTGTTAAGATATCTCTTCTTTATTGATTATGGACAAGAGGAACCTGAACAGCACCCTTGAATATTGACGTGTTTGCATATAATATGATTAAAATGATTAACTTTCACTTATTTTAGCTTATGGATGGCAGGAAAAAAACTGGCGGTAAATTGGAAATACGAATGCGCCTCCGACATCCAATTGCCACTCAAGAAGTAGAACAACTACATGAGAAATGGCTGGTTATTGGTAGTTAAGAAGACAAGCTTGCCTAAAGGAACTAGTCATTCAAATATTTACTACTGGCTTCAGAAGTATAAACACAAGTTCAGAGTGTGAGATAATCAAAATGTTATATTGAAGTTCTTGTATAAAAATTATTATGGAATTTTAGCTTTATAGATAGGTGCAGTTGTTTTACTTAGTAACTATTTTCGATATTTATGAATAAACTATTTTTATGTTCGAGATATTTTATTTTGCACTTTGACGGAAATATTTATAATGGGATGCGTTTACTGGAGAATCAAGCTGAGAATTGCCTTTCTTTTTAGCTCTTAATTCTCCTATCAACGTTTTGTACAACATAAATGGCGCCAAGCAACATGAGACGAATATTATAACGAAATTCAAACAATTACAAAATGCTCAACCGATTTTACAGAGAGAGTCTCTACTGTAGGAAAATCATCTGTTTTTCTCGCGCTTGTTCAAATCGGGGTTAAAGCGGTCACCCTTTCACTTTCCGATGTTGAAAACCCAAGAGACTTGAAATTTTCAGGATAGGTTCGGATCACGTTTGAGTTAATGGCCAAAATTTTGCTAGGGGCTCCGTAAATATGGCCGTTCGGAATATGACTTCCTGATTTTGTGTTTAGATACTTATTTAGAATATTTCCCTCAATTTCATTTTATCTGCTTGGGATTTAATGGGATCGAGATTGTTTTTGATCAAATCAGTCCTTAATTCGCAATTGAAAGTTTATACAGCTTCTTATCCAAAAAATGTTTCCAAAATCTTATCTGAATGTGTTGTTCATATTTTGATATCTCGAATTTAATAATTACTCAATACTTCCGTGATTTGTGTTTAGGAAATCACGTTTTTTGTTCATGATTAACTTGTGTGAAATATTTTCAATTCGATAACTTTGGCGATCTTTTAAGGATTCGTTTCTCCCACAGAACATCTAATTTAATTCTTTCGATAAAGATTACGCCTAGATCATTGTACGAAATGACTTAGAAAAATATGCATATTTAAATTTTTAGTCGTTTTATATGCGCTAATTAGACCTCAATTAAATTGGACGAATATAGGTTGCTCCGGAAAATTATATACTCTACCTGTGAACATGGACGATAACGCAAATGTGCATGCTGTTCAGACGTGATGGTAACGTTTATTTATTACAGAGATAATTTCTTTCTATGAGCTAAAAATAAACTACGGATTACTGAAATAGTGTTCGAATCTCGGTATTCATGATTCTAATGGTAATGAATCTTATTACTTATCGACGTGTTGAATACAAAACATGAAATTAAATTTTTTTGAAAATGTAACATCAGATAATTGAAATTTTTAGGTAATTCTTGAAAATACAATGTCAGTTATTTTCATTGTAGGGTTTTAATAAATACAGCACATTGAAGTATAAGAAAAATGTTGCTTTGTTTGTTGTTCTGTCGCAGTATAATTTTTTGAAGATTCCTCAAGGATCAAATGCAGGATAATATTATAATGACGTGAATAATTTTTTTTGGAAGATATCTCATTTCCCTTTTTTTCGATGAGAGACTATTCATTTTACCAATACAAACATTTAAGTAATTGGAAATTAAATGCATAATTTTTTTCAGTCTCAGAGACTTTATTCATAAGTAATATCATAAGTGCATCCAATTTTTCCGAAAAAAATCGAAAAAACACGTTGCTAAGTAATATTTTAACAAGAAGCATGAGTGCAGGTGGCAACAAAAATCCGAGTCGAAGACGAGGATTTTTGCACCTGCACGAATGCTTTTTGTTAAAAAAATATTACTTTGCACTGTGTTTTTTCGATTTTTTTCTCAGGAAAAATTAGATGCACGAATGGTATTTGACAAGAATATTTCATGAGTAACAGTTTATTCTGGATGCATCTATGTATGTATTATTAATTTTCGTTGACAACAACTGTCAAGTTTTGCCGCGGGTAAACCCGAAAAAACTGCTGACAGCTGCTGCCATACAGTTTTTCCATCTAGAAACCATTTGTGATTCAAAATTGCGCGTTTCTGATTGGTGGAAATTCAGACGAGGGAAATAGTCGATGAAATAACCGGGAAATGATCATTTACAAAGCCCCCATTGTATAGCTGTCCAAATTCTCTGCCGCTTATTTGGCACATTGACAGAATTGATTTTGATCACATTTCCCATGATCTGCGAGTCCAGCCTAGTCGATTGAGATCATTCTCGGCTCAATATTCGAATTGTGATGATGAAATGAAAGAGAGAGACCTTTTTTGAGTGGAACTTCTGATGGGACACAAATTACATATTTTGTTCATTAAGAGGCCGTTATACTCTGGGCGACGGCACCGATTCTGCATTCAAAAAGTGCTTTTCATTTTTCCAAGTTCACGCCCTCAATTTTCCACCTGAAGGCTTGATTTTTTTTTTAATTCTCCTGGAATTTCGGACAGTTCTCTGCGATTTCACACAATCTGGAAGTCTTTTCAGTATTTCCATAATTTTTGCATTATACGCGTATCCAAATGGAATTTTTTTTAAATATAGAAAATTGATTTTTCGAGGGCACTCCAATGAATTTTCTGAAAAAAATTGATGAACAACTGCCGAAAAACGATTATGAAGTCAATTTTCATTGACTCTCAAATTCAACCCGATTTTTTCAAGCGAAAAAAATTTTTTTTTATGAGAAGAAATTGGAGTCCCCTCAAGACATCCTTTAACTTCAATTTGAAGAAAAAATCATCAAGCTTTTAGTTGAAAAATTGAGGGCGTAAACTTGGAAAAATGAAAGGCACTTTTTTTTTAATGGAGAATCGGTGCCGTAGCCGATTTTTTCATGCGAAAAAATAATTTTATCAAAGAGTAGAAATTGGAGTGCCCTCAAGACATCCTTCAACTTCAATTTAAAAAAAATCAATCTTTTAGATGAAAAATTGAGGGCGTGAACTTGGAAAAATGAAAAGCACTTTTTGAATGGAGAATCGGTGCCGTAGCCGTCGGCCAGAGTATAACGGCCCCTTAAGTAACCGTTACTTACTGATTCATCACTACCAACCCCCTACTCCCCTCCGGAAAGTTATTCTTGGTCAATTTATCTCTATTTTGCCTTTAGGATTTTTGAGGGGGTTGATAATCCTACATCCATGAATTTGTAACGGAAGGTACAATTGATGTCATTAACCGAACCGACGGTATTGACGAGAATATTGAAATGGGATTGCTGTAAAATTAAGCTGCCATGGTTCAAATGTATGCTCGAATAAGTCTTGTTGAAAATGAAGTGAAAATATTGGATTATTTTTGCAGAGTACTTTCTTATGCGAGCAAAATTGATTCAGCTGTCCAAGACCATGAATTGGAGAGCATAAATTGACAAACTAGAAGAGAAATCTTTATATTTAACACGTTCACTGCGGCTAAAAATTTGGCCCATTCAATTTACGTGCAATCACATGCCGCCGGGGATACGTGCCGCAGTGAACGTGTTGAGAGAAATTATGCATTCTCTTTGTGTTTGACATCGACAAATATTTTCGATCGTGAAATAAAAAACAAGTTGGTATAAAAATAGTTTTAATCAAACAATAATAATACTCTGATACCCAGTCGCCAAAAACCGGGTACACAAATAATACAATGTTAAAAATCTAAATAAATAAAAGTAATCGATAATCACAGATAAGGAGATAATGAGAATGGGAATGTACAATGATTTCAGTCTGGATAAAAATGCCTGACCAAATTAAAAACTAATCAACAAGCAATGGACGATGATTGAGTAGGTCTTATCGAAGGCAAAATCCTCAATCTTTGGGAAGTACTAGGCCTCTCTTTGGCATGCCGCTTGATATGCTTCGCCAAATGATCTGACCTCATGAACTTTCTTTGACACACGGTACATTCGAACTTCTTCTCTCCAGTATGCGTCCGTTTATGCCTCGATAGTTCGTCAGATCTAGAGAATTTCCTTCCGCAATCGTTCCATTGACATATAAAAGGTTTTTCCCCCGTGTGCGTTCTGTTGTGTGCCTTCAGATGCGACGATTTGAAATAGTTCTTTCCACAACCTTCGAAACTGCATTCGTACACCCTGCGTCGTTCTGGGGGAGCCTGGACAGGAGGGGGCGCAGCAATCACCACAATTTGAGCAGGAATAACAGTACCATCAGCTGATAAAAACAGAGCGCGCGACTGGTGCGTCGGCTTGATCATCTTTGGGGCTATCGGCTGGAGGAGATTCGTTTTTGAAGTGTTCAAGGGGGCCAGGAGATGGGGTGTCTTGAACACTACAGGTACTGTGGGTATACTCGGTTGTATTGTTATTGGAGGCACTTCACAGGTGTTGATTGGTGTTGGAGAAATAGAGTCCGCTTTCGGGGCTTCACAAGTGTTATTAGATTCTAAAGGCATCACTGTGGGAAGGTCAAAATTGTCGAGACAAGATTCTGTTGCAATTGCAACATTTTGTTCCATCTCTTCTTCTCTCGCTTTGTCCTTTGTATTGACCAAGATTCTTTCTCTTCTATTTCCCATTTTGTATTTCAGCAACTTCAATATATTTTGCTCTTGTGGTTCTTGTAGAGGTAGGGATGTGGAGGAGCATGATCCATCTTTGTTGGCTTTCATTATGACTGATGTGGTTCTGTTTGATGCAGCAACTTCTTCATGGACAACAGTTGTTTGGTCTGGTGGTGGTGTGGCATTGGCCAACAGTCTCCTCTCCAGTTCGCACTGCTGTCTTCTGCAGATGCGTTTCTTGAGAGGGTAATCATGTTCGTCATTTTCTGAATCTGAGTTTTGAGGAGTAAGAAGATTTCTGAATGGTGAGTTTGGTGGTTGGGGGATGCTGAATGATCCATGAAGAGATTCGTCATCTGACACCTAAGAGAAGAAGAAAAATTATAAATATTTTCATTCTACAGAATTTTTTTTTCGAAAAGTCAGAAAAATTTGAATATGGAAAAAGAGATACTCACATTGGAGTCTTTGTTTTGGGGACTGCTAGGTGGAGAAATCAAAACCTTCCAAGCTTCTTTAACAAACATTTTGAAACGGTCACAAATCTTATTTCAATGAAACTTAATATTTTCTTGACTGAAACTACACGACTGACCGCCGATTAAACACTGAAGATTTTATTTTGAACTGAGTCAGTGATGTTATTGTGCTAGCACAGCTCTGGGGTGTGTTTGCTGCTGCAGGAGGCAAACGAGCCAATAACGATTGGGGGATCGCCTCCGCAGACCAATCAGGGTCGCCCGATCACACACAGACAGCGTGATCCTCTGCGTGATGTTCACGTGAACACCGGCTGATATCAGACACTACAACCGTGATTGTGACGTCACGAAGCGTGCTCTGTTATTTTACGTCATCGGGCCGGGCCCGCTTTGACAAGTGCATGCGTTCGCGTCCGACGGTGTTGCCTGTCCGACAAGGATTTCTGTAGGGTTATTGTGCGATTGCAGGTCAGTAAGAGTGCAAAAGCACAGGCACTTCTATGCTATGGAATGATGTATCACTCGATCACAATCCTTATTCAAGAACTATGGGGGTAGCTGAGGCTCTTGACCCTAGAGAAAGCCGGTGACAGGTTTCCCAGGGCCCTGGGCAGCTAGAGATCGGGCCCCTAGGCAACTGCAGATCCGGAACCCTAAGAAACTAGGAGTCGATCCCTAGGCATCTAGAGATCCGGATTCCTAGGAAACTAGAGGTCAGGCCCCTAAACATCTAGAGATCCGGGCCCCTACGCATTAAGAGATCGGGATCCCTAGGAAACTACACTGCGCAAAAAAATTAACGCACATTCTGAAAATCTCAATTTTAATGAAAGTTAACTCTACATTGACTTTATAACTTATTTTTTATGTTCTCTCGGGAAGGTTTTGAACGAAACAAGACACATTAAATGGAAGAAAAATTCAGGATTTCACCGAATCTTATGTGAAAGAAGAGAAATGAACAATTTTCAAAATACTGAAATGCTGATAAGTGATTTAATACTTGGTATTTCCACCCCTTGCGTTAATTACAGCTCGGCAACGACGGTTCATACTCAAAATGAGTGATCTTAAAATGTTCTGATCTAATCCTTCCCAGATTTCTCCGAGTTGGATTCCTAAGTCATCAAGAGTAGCTGGATGATTTTCTGAACTTCCCAGCCTTCTATTGAGGTTGTCCCAAACCTACTCAATCGGATTGAGATCTGGACTTCTTGCTGGCCATTCCATTCGAGAGACTTCAACCTCTTCAAGGTACTCCTGAACGATGCGCGCACGATGGGGTCTGGCATTATCGTCCATAAAAATGAAATTTTCACCAATGTATGGGGCAAATGGCACTACATGCTCTTCAAGAATGTTCCTTATATACTTATCAGCATTCATAGCTCCATTATCAACGACCACTAGGTCTGTGTGAGCAGTCAAATATATTCCACCCCATACCATAATCGATCCTCCCCCGAAACCAGTAGTATTCAGGAAATTGCACTGAGCATATCTTGCATGTGGACGTCTGTATACAAGGGAACGTCGATCACAATGGTAGAGGCAGAATCTAGAGTCATCTGTGAAGAGAACTCTTTCCCAATCGGCCTCTTCCCAATGGATATGCTCTCTCGCAAAATCCAAACGCGCCCTTCGATGGGCTGGGGTAAGAGCTGGGCCTCTTGCCGCAACACGAGGCCTTGAATCATATTCCCTGAGGCGATTTCTTATTGTCTGAGTGCTAATTTGCACCTCATGACTTTGCTCAAGCTGATTTTGAAGGAGGCGAGCGGTTGCAAACCGTTGTCTCAACGAAGAAACCCTCAAGTAACGTTCTTGAATGGCAGTTGTTACCCGTGGTCTACCCTGTCCTGGTCTTCGGACATTCATACCTGTCTCCCTGAATCGCTGCAACATTCTGGACACACTTGTATGGGAAACTCCAAACCTTTCTGCAATTCTTGTGTATGTCCACCCTTCTTCTCGCAAAACTACCGCTTGGGCACATTCCTCTTGGGTCAAATTGCGTGTTTCGCGTTGCATAGCGATCGAGTATAGAAAATCAAACGTTAGAAAAATTATTGATCACTAGAATTGATCGAGAACAACTGATTTTAGAATGGAGCCAATACATTCAAAATCTGATAATATCATCTTTTTTTATTCCTGCTGGGAGAAAACATCTGTATTGAAGAAAAATGTTGAAAGTGGATAACATATGCATGCATAATTCTGATAAAAATAATTATCATTGAGAACACCTTCAGTTGTAGAATAAATTTGAGATTTCGATAATGTGCGTTAATTTTTTTGCGCAGTGTAGAAGTCAACCCCTAGACATCCAGAGGTCAGGCCGCTAGGCTTCTAGAGATCCGGGCACCCAGGCAATTTGTGATCCGAACCCCTAGGCATCTAGAGATCCGGGCACACAGGCAACTTGTGATCCGGGCCCCTAAGCAACTAGTCAGAGTGAACATTGATTTTGGAAATTGTACTCAGTAACTCAGTGCACATATTACATATAATAAAATGTGGTGTGGATATTTAACCATTAAATTGAATAAATATGCCCTCCCAAAAGTGGCGATTAGGTACATTGCTTCTATTTCGAACTGTCATTTTGTTGAGCACATTCCGCATCTTTTCCAAGATATTCATTTCGTACAAGTGGCAACACCGCGTCCGAGTGAAACTCTTTCATCTCCTGCATGGCCCAATTACGTATTCCGGTATTCGGAACAGTGTCAAAGTACACGAGGTCTAATTCCGTTTGTTAAGTAAACGGACTTGGGAATCATAAATTATATACCTACCAGTTGGTGCCGATTCAATTGGTACAACGAGGAAACAATTCATTAAAAAAATTGTGTAGGTCAATCAGCTGCTTGATGGACGTTGTGGGAGATGCCAGCTCAATACAATAGGTCTTGGGAACCTGCTACTGTCGAACGAATGACTGTCATTTAAAAATAGATGCTTTCGCAGGGCTAAGTATCGAAATCGAAGGCAACTATTGACGTAGATCTGCAGGTGAAACCTAGAATCTAGAAATCCCCTTATTAGTTACGGATGTGGAAATATTGGAATTAAATGAGTAATGAAACGATTAATTGTTTTGCCGTGAAGTCATTGAAAGAGTTTTATTAAAGAGCAAGGAAAATTATAAAAGCAGTATCCTGCAGTTTTTTTTGTGGGCTTATTCCAATTATTAGCAAGATCGTTCAGCCATTCACCAATGCTGTTTGAATTTCGCAAAACAGAATCGCCAACTTATTCGTTTATTGTTAGTGTTTAATTCAAACGTGTGATTTTTATAGGGAAATGTGAGAAGTTGTTGTTGTGAGATACGGTAGGCAAACAAAATTCCAAAATAATGACAATTTATATTTTCTCCTTTTGATATAAATTTGAATATCGCGAAGGTTTGTTTGTGCATGAACACGTGTGGACGTCTAGGGATCAAAGTTCCTTATCTTGTAACTCGAGTCGTAATATGAAAATATGAATAATTCGAATAGTTTTTATTTATGATCAGTTTCACCTACTTTTGAACTATCACACTACTCATAGAGAAGAATTCCCCTAATAATTATTAATTAGGTCATTTTAACCCATACTTTTCCTTCTATAAAAGTAACCCCTCTAAAATACTTTTATTTGATTATTCTAAAACCCTCATTTCAATCTGAATATGGTCTTGCTTGCCCTTTAATCCTTAATTGCAAACAGAAAAATTATGTGAAAGAATTTTTGACCAATAAATTCCTTCCAAAAGGTACAAGTAAGGTTCTGTTAACAAAATTGTAGATTATACAGGGTGCCCCAGAATGGATGGATAATTTTGAAACTCTGTATAGAAGAGCTACTGGGAGCTCTGAAAAATACAAAATAAAATCTCCGGTAGAAGTACCTGCATATCCATTGGTATTTTAATGAAGACTAGTAGAGCCCCTAGATCTATCTATCAGGCAATCCAAACCACGTGATTATTCCACCATTGTCAAACTCAAAACGTATCTGACAGGTCGCTGGTTTGCGATAAATATGAGTAATTTTATTATTTTTATTTGTTTCTCATTTGTAAACGTCAGTTTCCAAAAACACAATACAAATCAAGAAAGTTTATTTTATCAAGTCACTAACTTGTAAAACTCACAGTTAACTTGCAAAATTTTTACAAGTTAGTAGTATTATTTACATTAGAAAATTTTGTTTTATCCTCATATATGTTGTAAATCATGGTACACTTGTTATTTCCAGTAACACAGATTTTTGATGATGAAAGAGTTGATACTGATGATGATGAACCATCTGTTGACTCAGAAACTGCTGAACTCGAGGACTGCAGAACATTTGTACTCTCCTTACTACCAAAAAATTTTCTAGACATTCCAATTTTTTTGTTGACCGAATCATCGACATAACTCATCACAATTTCGTTGCTCTTCCACCCTCCTGCACGCTTTAGTGCTAAAATATCTCCACCCGAATCCGCAACCATAGTGGCTCCAGTTCTGCGAAAAGAGTGGCCGGTGTATAACCAAAGAGTAAATACTCTTTGGTATAACTCTGGGTCTTTTAAATTAAACCTAAATATTTCGCTATTTGCTTTAGGACACCACCAATAGTGTGCTGGCCAGCATTAAGGGAAATGCACTTTCCATGTCGGTATGTCAAAAAAAATCTTAGGCTTTCTGTTCCAGGAGGCCGAAGATTTACATATTTTCTGTATAACATGCTTGGCTTGAAGCTGCAGCCATCATCGGTTATGGTGAATCTTCTTGTTGTTAAATTTTTTGTTTGCCGCAATGTCACAATAACGTATTTTCCCATATCTTCTACATCATTCATGTTCAAGGATAGAATTTCGTCACATCGACAACATCCAAAAATACCAAATATTGTTACAATTTTCGCCAGCAACCACTGGTCATCAGGAGCATGTAAAAGAAATTGTTCAGCCTCTTCTTTACTTAATACCTTGGCCTTTTTTGGCGTATAACGCTCATTTTTTCGTTTCAGAAACGCTATTACCTTTTGAAATCTGCAAATGACAACTAAACGTCATATTTTTCAATAATTTTTTTAAGGAAAACAAACCTGCGAACAGAGGCATTTTCTTTCATTTCCAAGCAGCTTTTCAGCATAGACCATTTTGCCCATAAAGTATTAGGGCTGAATCTAGCTGATAGTTGATTCAAGTACACCAACAAAACATCTTCAGTTACCCCAATCACACTATTTTTGTTTTGTCACTTTTTGAAGTCGTCGTATTCTCTCTCGTACCTTGAAGCTGATTTTGCAGGTAATAAACTTGAAGCTACACTGCTGGCTGCCTCAATAATTCCTTTTGGTACATTCATTTTCGCTTTCGCCATAACAAATGTAAAGAAAAATAAACAGACATGTTTATGGCAACGCTTCCATAGCTTACGACATTTGCGACAAATTATTGAGATTTTTTTGGAATTTATCTAACCTTTTTACAAATGAGAAACAAATAAAATATAAAACAATACACTCAAGGTAACGGGTTTTACTGGCTCAAGGAGGTAACTGACTCGCCTGCGGCTCGTCAGTTATATCCTCCATTCGCCAGTAAAAACCCTGTTACCTTGCTAGTAATGTTATATCTTATATTTTCGCGAATTTTTTAAAAATACTTCTCAATCGCCTAAAAAACCAAAATTTCACCCACGTGTTAATCGATTTTTCCTCTTTTCACCCGTACAAAAATTCCCTCACTGTATCGCTATGCTACAAAGAGACTCAACGTGAACTAATCGAAATCATTATTTTGAAAAAAAAAAGATTTTTCTACCGGAGATTTTAATCTGTACTTTTTTTAGAACGTCTTCAGCAGTGTATAATATGGGCCAGTGACCCTGTATTATGGCCTTTATGAGTCATCTGATGGCTTATGCCAGAAACTTCGACAATAGATAATAAAAGTTTTACCGTTTAGCTTCAAACAATTTTTTTCGTCTTTTCTTCATTAAGACATAGCGAACCACATCCCATGAATATTCAGGAAGTGAATCGACTTCGAAAGACTGTAAGTAACCTTGCTTTATGTTTCGATTCCGATTTGTCGTCCTGCTCTAGCTCATTAAAGTGAATGAATCATTTCGTGTGTGCGTAATATTCAAATGGGCGAGAGGATTTGCTTCAGAATTTCGCATTGTAAATAAACTGGACTTTGCACCGTCCAGGCTGGCGCAGAGCCATTGTTTACAAATCAGAAATACTATTTTGACCTGCGATTCCCAAACGAAAATGAATATCGTCTATTTCCCGGGGAACCTTTGTACTTATGTATCAGTTTTTAATATTCATTAATTTTTATCGGTTCAGGTGTCTCATTAATAACCTTGTTGACACCATTCCGCTATTGAAATTGAAGGAAAACAAGGTAATTCGGATTGTTTTGCATTTCGATAACATTTGAATAGAAATGGAGAAAATCGAACTCGAAATTGTTTATTGATGAAGGTTTTCTCGGACGTATTCAACTTCAAAATTAGAATATTCCGGACTTTCTAGACGTGGTTCAATAGGGATTTCGCGTAACGTTTTGCATACAACTGCGGTAGGTATCTGCAGGAGTACCTCGACGATAGACCGCTCCGAATTGGTGGTGTTACTCAATAAAACTCTACTTTCGCTATTCCAGCATTTCCAGTATAAAATTTCTTGAATCACATACACATGGCAATTCACAAGATGAAGTAGTTCAGATTTTGGTTTACAGTTAGTACCAAATCATAAGATCTTTTTTAATGTTACGAATTCACACTAATTTCACAATAATTGAGTAGAGGGATGTGTGGACACAATGAAACACTACTTCTTCTCAGATTCATGACACCGTGGTTCAAAACCACAAAGGTATCACCCACATATCGTAGCCATTTTGTAGTTCCTTTGAAGCTGTTTCAATTGCATTCTTTTCGAATTTTTCCATGAAGAAATTTTTAATGGCAGGACCGAGAGGTTCCTTTTGGAACACGGCTAGAAAACCCGGAATGCTGGACTTCTTGTGTTGATATCTGGGTAGGTTTTCTATAAACCTTGTGTCCTAGTTTGTCATTAGGCTTCTTAGTAATCAATACTTCCAGGAAAGGTAGTGCACCAACTGTTTCTACTTCCATGGTGAATTTAATGTTCGAATGCCTGCTATTGAGGTGTTTAAAAAATACATTTAGTTGTTCTTCACCGTGAGTCCAAATGACGAAGGTCTCAACTACATATCGCAGCCCCTCATATAAGGACTGAACGAGAATAAATTCGCTATCACAAAAACGCTTTTATCTTTTGAACCACTGGACAGATTTCGAAAATCAAACTCATTTTCGAATCATCTTCTAATTCTAATTAAAACTGTTTTTACAATTAAAAAACCAAAACTATTCGTTACAAGATTCATGGATTTTTTCTGGAATTCTACCAATCATGCTTCTTATAGTGTTCTCAGTCACTTTCTGGGGTGCTGTCTTCCACTTCTGCTTGAATTCCGCTAATGTTTTCGTCTTCTTCAATTCTCTTTTTACCAGGGCCCAATATCATTCGATTGGCCTGAGTTCTGGGCAATTTGGTGGATTGGTCTCTTTGGGGACAAAAACCACCTCATTAGCTTCGTACCATTCCTTGGTGGCCTTGCTGTAGAGGCATGAAGCTAAATCTGACCAAAAGATTGTTGACACATCGTGCTCACGTAAAAATGGTAAAAGTCGCTTCTTCAAGCATTCCTCGATGTAAATCTTCGAGTCAACAGAGCCTTGGCCAACGAAAAATTTGCTCCTTTTCCCACAAGTGCAAATTGCTTGCCAAACCAGGAATTTTTTAGGAAACTTTGCTTGTTTCTTCACGCGAAATTGTTCGTCAACATTTCCACGAGAATCTGCACTATAAAATTCCTGACCAGGAAGTTGCGAGAAATCAGCCAAGACATAGGTTTCGTCGTCCATCACGCAACAGGAAAAATTTTTCAAGAAACTTTTTTTTAATTTCTTTGCTCTTGATTTCGCTTCTTGATTCTTCACAGCGTTTCTGTCTGGCACTTACTGCACTTTGTATGTTCTAAGCCCACAACTCGACTTGATTTTCTGAACGGTTGACTGCGAACAACCCACTATTTGAGCCACTTTTCGTCCTGAAAGGTTAGGATTCTTCTGAAAAAGGCTGATGGCTTTCTTCACTTTTTTGGGCTATGAAACCCCTTTTTCCTCCCGGTTCCTTCCTTGCGGTTAATTGTAAGATCTTCGTTGAAGCGCTTAACAACTCTTGATACCGTTTCCGGACGAACGCGAGCCTCTTTTGCGATTCTTTTGAACCTCAATTTTTAATTATTTTGAAAAAGTTTCACTCTAAATTCTCGTGTTTTCACTTCGCTTGACATTTTGCGACAGAGAATTGGAATATCTATGAAGTAAATGTTCCACATGTTTCTGACGTTCATAACAAAGCTAACTATGATCAAATTTTGATTATTTCTCAATTGGTTCAAAAGGCGTTTTTGTGATAGCGAATTTATTCTCGTTCATCAGTCCTTATATCTAGTTGGATAATATAATGAAATTTCCATGAAGTATTGAATTTCATCCATATGAAGACTTGGGCATAAAGAATGCTCCAATCCAAAAGTATAGGTCAAACTTTTGCTGAGAAACAGGAATTGAAAATCAAAAGCGATTTACTAACACGAAAGTAAAGAGCACCTTCATCAGTAGGAAAAACTTTGAATTCGGTACGATGAAACTATATGGCGATGAGAGAATATTGTACGAATTTTCCAGAAAAAATAGCATGAAAATGTAAGTTGCAAAATGGCGGAGGATTTGTTGTAAAAGAATACTACTTTTTCGAAATAACTTTTTTCGTGTATCTAATGAAAACGTTGTACGAATGAGGTCATTAATGGTGTCAAATTATCGTCCAATAAAATGAAGGGTTTCATTCTCAGTTATTGTGCATTTCTAAAAAAATCGAGAACTTGCTGATACATTCAATGCTTGTTCTTGTAATGCAGATATGTTTAGTGTTTCGTTGTGGCAATTCAAAATAAAATTGAAAAGGAAATTGATCGATCAGAAGCTTTCTTCCACTGGGTGATTTTTTTTTCTGTTGTATTGTATGTATATGGATTTTTGTATGAGTGGTCTTGATAATGATGATCTTTGGTCTTAATAAAGAAATAAATGAATACATGCCTGTTTTCATGAACAGTTCTGTTATCACTGCTGCCATTGGTCACCTGGAATTCACCAAAGTAATATTTTTTCGTGTAACAATCATCCTTATGTTGTCCTGCCCAGTTGTCGTCCTTTCGAGATTGTAAACAATTCTATATAGGTTTTTTCACCTTCGAGGCAAGTGTAGTGCAATTAAATGAGTTCGCCATCGAAAAATATCTAGGAATGTTGTAACCTGTAATTAATCTAAATGCACTCCAGACTTTTTGTTAGACGTAGTAGATAGTTGATACGCATATTTACAATCATTCGGAGCTGTCAACCGATACTATCTTCAAGGACAAATATTTTCATCTTATTTGTACTTAGTTATATATAACGAAGTTATCTAGTTTTCTCCTATTTTCGCTTTTTCGGTACATACTTGACTGATAATGAACTAATGTTGTGTATCCGATAAGTAATTTTATTTTTCTATTTTTACTCAAACTATATCTAATATCAGTGTTAATCCAGGAAAATTCAAAAGTCAAAATATCTCACCGAAAATGGGGTTTTGATGTGCCCCTAGTTTACCCCCCATTTTGAAACTTAAGCGTTTCTTGTCTCCTGATTTCCTGAACAAAAAGACTACTCGAAAAAAATTCCAAAAGTGAAAAGAATCCGAAATTGGTCACTTGAATGCTGTCGAAATTAAAGCATTTTCAAATTGAACATGAGATGTAACAGGAACGTCCTATGCATCCTATATCCAAATATCTCATGGAAAGAAATTCACTCGATACACTCCAGCTATTTCTGGAAATGCGGACAAATAATAGGACGTGGATCGGTAAATGGAAAGTTTAATCCAAACAAGAAGTGAATAATGATTGGATTATTATGAATACGCAAGATTGTATCTCAGATTGCCTGTGATCATTTGTATGAGGCGCCGAATAGTTCCTGGTTGCATAGTGGCGAATGCGCTAGGTACGCGCATTCGCCATTATCTGACTTACAATAAAATTTTACCATTGTATCTCAGGTTGCCTGTGCTCATTTGTATGAGGCGTCGAATGGTTCGTGGTTGCATAGTGGCGAATGCGCTAGGTAGTCTACCGCTAATTTTTGACTTTTAATGAAACTTTACCATTTACGCTTCTGAATCGATTAAGCAGCAAATAATCAAAATGAAATTTTTGTCATATTCAAACCGGAAGAATTCCAAATCTTTGGATATTTGGCAAATGTGTTCTTTATTATTTCATTGACACAATAATGCATGAAGATATAAAAAGTAATAGGAATGCTGATAATTCTATAGAGTGGATTAATGATTTTATATGAACCACGAAATGTTTTGAGTGTTTTGAAATGACAGATATACAGGGTCTTTCACGAGGAACCTCACCCATATTTATACGGGAAACTACTGAACGTATTTTCATGAAATTCTGCACTTATAAGTATTTCACGATGCTGATGAAATCTAAAAAATTTTCAAGGCATGAGCACCTCCGGTTTTTCCGGAAATGACGTCAACTTCCGTTTTTCAAATTAGAACACCATTTTTTTATTGCAGAAATAGATTCCTTAGAAAATTTCAAGTTATTTTGATGTAACATTTTTCAGTTTTGGTTGGAAAATTCTCTCTGAGCGGGAAAATTCGAAAAAAAAATCGAAAATAGAGCTCCGCTGAAACAAGAATAACTTCGAGGTTTTTGGATGGAAAATTTTCATTTTTGGGATTTTTCAAGATGTAAGATTGATGTATCCACTTTAAAAATCGAAATCGCGATTCATGATACAGGGGGTGAAAAAATCACTTTCAAAGTTAGGGATGACAAAATCGTGAAAAATCAATTTTTTCAAATCAGAACCCCATTTTTTTATGGCAGATATTGTATCTACGTTAAAAAATAATGTGAGTGTATGCATCACACCCTTGCCCTAAAATGGATATTTTCTGAGTTAATATCCACTTTAGGGCAAGGGTGTGATGCATACATTCACATTATTTTTTAACGTAGATTCAATATCTGCCATAAAAAAATTGGGTTCTAATTTGAAAAAATTGATTTTTCACGATTTTGTCATCCCTAACTTTGAAAGCGATTTTTTCACCCCCTGTATCATGAATCGCGATTTCGATTTCTAAAGTGGATACATCAATCTTACATCTTGAAAAATCCCAAAAATGAAAATTTTCCATCCAAAAACCTCGAAGTTATTCTTGTTTCAGCGGAGCTCTATTTTCGATTTTTTTTTCGAATTTTCCCGCTCAGAGAGAATTTTCCAACCAAAACTGAAAAATGTTACATCAAAATAACTTGAAATTTTCTAAGGAATCTATTTCTGCAATAAAAAAATGGTGTTCTAATTTGAAAAACGGAAGTTGACGTCATTTCCGGAAAAACCGGAGGTGCTCATGCCTTGAAAATATTTTAGATTTCATCGGCATCGTGAAATACTTATAAGTGTTGAATTTCATGAAAATACGTTCAGTAGTTTCCCGTATAAATATGGGTGAGGTTCCTAGTGAAAGACCCTGTATATGGAGGCCATAATTATAGGAATGCTGCTATTTCATTAAAACATATAATTTTCCAACAAGAGGTGTTATTTTGGAAAATGCAGTTTTTTTTAGATAAATGATCGGATGTTTATTTCATTGTAAAGAGGAAGGTATCCCGTTAATAATCGAAAATAACATCAGCCAAATGACCACCACGACTACAGGACCATATCTTTTTCATGAAATTTCCCATAACCAAATCGCAAAGTGGATGTCCCATGTCCGCGATAGCCTCACGAATTCCATCTTTGAGGTCTTGAATCGATGCTGAGCTCTTGGCGTAGATCTTCATTTTCACATGGCCCGCAAAGGAAGAAGTCGCCAGGTGTTAAATCACAAGATCTTGGTGGCCAATTCTGATCTCCTGTTCGAGAAACTCTTCCCGTAAAAGATTAATGGTTTCGTTGCTTGTGTGGCACGTAGCGTTGTCTTGTCGAAAGTTGTCCAGATCAATACCGTCTAATTCCGGCCAAAAAACCATTAATCATCTCTCGATAGCGCAATCCATTCACCCGTACTGTTGCTTTAGCCAGAAAAAGTAAGGTACAATGACTCCGCCGGACCATAAAACGCACCAAACAGTCACACGTTAAGAATAGGGATTTTCTTCAACTCCTGGGTGTTCCGAGCATGCGACAATTTTGCTAGTTGACGAAGCCGCCAAAGTGGAAATGGGCCTTATCACTCAAAATGATTTTTCGATGGAATTCCGGATCCTTTTCATGCATTTCAAGGACCCAATCAGCAAAGACCCGACGTTGTTGGTAATCGGCCGGCTTGAGTTTTTATGTTAACTAAACTTTATAAGCCTTAAGACCCAAATCTTCATGCAAAATACGTTGTAATGACGTATGTGGAATGCCTAATTCCAAAGAATGACGAGGAATGGACAAACCTGGGTTTTCTTCAACACTTTCGGCTACACAGCAGTATTCTCGGAGGTTCTTGAGCGACGTGCACGGGTTTCATTCTTCACATCACTAACTTGTCCCAACAGCTCAAATTTTTCTTACAATTTCTGTATTGCGGTTCGACAAGGTGCTTCAAGACGACCCAAAAATTTTCGAGTTTTACGAACCGTCTCTGCCAAATTTTCACCATTTTTATAGCGGATTTTAATAATTTCAATGCTATTTTAAAGCGTGTATAGTTTCATTTTTATTAATGGCGTTGTTTCTACTTGTCAAATGTCAAAAAATTACAGCTTCAAAAGTGACATCTACCGAAATAACTGGATATTCAGAATAACACCTCTTATAGGAAAACCCTTTATGTATTTCCAAATATGCTAGGAAACTGGTAACTGGCTAGTGTTAGCACAGAATGAACAAATAAAACTGAAAAGAGATAGAGTTGGGCCTTGAAGGCTATATCATCATTGGGCTTAATTGTAAACAACATAGTTTCTGTGTGCCCTGAAAATGTCAACTTTTGTAACGAATAATGTTTTTTTGCAGGTATTTTCACTTCATTTCTTCAATATGGATACAGAATCTGCTGAATGTCATCGTATTTCAGTGGAAGTTTATGGTGATGATGCTCTAGCTGAACGCACGTATCAGGGGTAGTTTGACCGGAGTGCCTTCAGCATTTATGGATGAAGAATTAGTGCCGAGCGAGAAAAACGGCCGCAATAAGACGACAGACATGACAAAGTTATTTTGCAGCATGAACATGCAGGGACAAATTTTGCGTCGTACTAAGAAACACTCAAATCGAAAGTCCTATACCACCGTACTGCTCAGACATTGTTCCTTCGGATTACCTTCTATTCAGATCGATGGAACATGGCCTGGCTGACCAGCACTAATTCAATCACGAATGAAGTCCGAAAATGAATCGATGCATGGATAGTGATGAGGTCCATCAATTGTTAGAGAGATTGGTAAATGTAGTGACTATAGCGACGGAGAATACTAGGAAAATTGAATGTATGGGTGTTTTTACACAATTAAGCTTGGATCTTCGAAAAAAAAAGCACGGATTTATTGATACTCCCAATAGTTATGAAGATTTTGAAGATTAAAAGGAAATGCATCCCCCCCCATTCCAAACTGAGTTTGTGCAATTATTGCCGAAGCCTATACATTGCAGATGAATGAAACACAAAAAAATTCTCATTTCGTCCACAAACTAAGAACTGAATGAGAATAAATTCGCTATCACAAAAACGCCTATATGTCTTGAACGAATTGAGAAAAAATCAAAATTTGATCATAGTTAGCTTTGTTATGAACGTCAGAAACATGTGGAACATTTAATTCATAGATATTCCAATTCTCTGTCGCAAAATGTCAAGCGAAGTGAAAACACGAGAATTTATAGTGAAACTTTTTCAAAATAATCAAAAATGGAGCTTCAAAAGAATCGCAAAAGAGGCTCGCGTTCGTCCGGAAACGGTATCAAGAGTTGTTAAGCGCTTCAACGGAGATCTCACAATTAACCGCAAGGAAGGAACCGGGGGGAACAAGGGGTTTCATAGCCTAAAAAAAGTGAAGAAAGCCATCAGCCTTTTTCAGAAGAATCCTAAACTGTCAGGACGGAAGTGGTCCAAATAGTGGGTTGTTCGCAGTCAACCGTTCAGAAAATCAAGTCGAGTTGTGGGCTTAGAACATACAAAGTGCAGAACGAGCCAGACAGGAACGCTGTGAAGAATCAAGAAGCGAAATCAAGAACAAAGAAATTAAAAAAAGATTTCTTGAAAAATTTTTCCTGTTGCGTGATGGACGACGAAACCTATGTCTTGGCTGATTTCTCGCAACTTCCTGGTCAGAAATTTTATACTGCAGATTCTCGTGGAAATGTTGACGGACAATTTCGCGTGAAGAAACAAGCAAAGTTTCCTAAAAAATTCCTGGTTTGGCAAGCAATTTGCACTTGTGGGAAAAGTAGCAAATTTTTCGTTGGCCAAGGCTCTGTTGACTCGAAGAAATACATCGAGGAATGCTTGAAGAAGCGACTTTTACCATTTTTACGTGAGCACGATGTGTCAACAATATTTTGGCCAGATTAACCTTCATGCCACTACTGCAAGGCCACCAAGGAATGGTACGAAGCTAATGAGGTGGTTTTTGTCCCCAAAGAGGCCAATCCACCAAATTGCCCAGAACTCAGGCCAATCGAAAGATATTGGGCCCTGGTAAGAAGAGACTTGAAGAAGACCAAGAAATCAACGAAAACATTAGCGGAATTCAAGTAAAAGTGGAAGACAGCATCCCAGAAAGTGACTGAGAACACTATAAGAAGCATGATGGGAAGAATTCCAAAAAAAAATCCATGAATTTTGTAAAAAATAGTTTTGGTTTTTTTATTGTAAAAACAGTTTTCATTAGAATTAGAAGATGATTCGAAAATGAGTTTGATTTTCGGAATCGGTCCAGTGGTTCAAACGATATAAGCGTTTTTGTGATAGCGAATTTATTCTCGTTCATCCTTACCAACTTTCTCGATATATGAATGTAACAGGACCACAAACAAAATATTGCTACCTCTGAAGACAACTACGAATGCAGATAATTGAAATGCTTCCTCATCCATTCTGATAAGTCATTGTGATAAACATTTTTCAAGATGTGGTAATGGCAATATCTCAAAGAGTAATATTGCTGCCTTCGGTGCCACTTTTGATGGTAGATTGAATGAATTGCGAAGAATTACTCCGGAAACGCCCTCTGACCTCTGACTGTGAAGATTCACTACCGGGAAAGCGCCTCAAATGTGCCGACTCAAACATTCACCTGTGCAAACGTCAATTTACGTGAGTGGTTGCTGTCATCAGAAACACCTCACACATTCCACCTCCATCATCCAAATCACTTCGCACATTCCCGCCGAGCAATCATCCCAATTTGTCGGCAATGAATCATCTAAATTAACGATCACCAACGCCAGACCGTCATCGCCCCAGCGGCAGCAGCACCAATTCCATCACCCATCCGAGAAGCGCAAATTGGCGGATGCCTTCCTTTCAGCGCTATATCAACAAATAGGAGAAGTTGAAAGGTTAATAACAAATCGGGAGAACAAGACAAGAAACTTGTATCCGACGAGCGTGCGCGACGAAGTTGAATTCAACAACGGACGGCAAGCTGCTAGCGCTGCCGCGGCCGCCTGTCTTGCCTTCGGCCTACACTTTTGCCGACGCTCAGTCCGATTCATCCGTTGAGTGTGCAACTTCTCGTTCCGTTGCAACCAACGAAAGCCGCACACGTGAAACGTCAAAACATAACCTACCATGCTCCTTTCTGTTGCTTTTTGTTGTTGACATTCTTCCGTGACTGTTTTGTTCTGTTCTTTTGTTGGTGTCCATGTGTTATTTTGTGTTCTGTGTCAAGTTTTGCGATCATTATGATCTCCGTGCTTTGTGACTGTTGCCCGTAGATTTCTGTGGCTTTTGGAGATACGGTCATTCTTTCTGGCGACGATGTCCAGACGCAAGCAGAGCAACCCCAAGCCCTTGAAAAGTAGGTGCTCTCATTTATAGCTTGTGTCTCAAAATCGAATTCTGAGTTTGGAACTGATCTTATTCCCGTCATTATGATCTGGACTTCAGAACTAAACCTTTCTGCCAGTTTTTGGAAGTTGAAAAAGAACCATGTGAGCTATTTTCAGAGCGCATTTTCTGAAAAGTTCTTCATGGTGCAGAAATGATCGAAATAGGTCCATCTAGAAAAAAAACAAGTTCACCATAGCTAAATCTTTAGCTCTGTGCTTCCGCTTCCGCTACCGATTTTTAAAGAAACTCAACCGTCAGCAATACACATATGTCCTCCCCATAAGATCTGCCTTGAGATGTGTTTTGACGCCTCGACAGGCCGGTTTCCTAGTCCAAGTGAAATACCAGATTGTCATAGGAAATATTATGATGCCTTTAAGAAGAATAAACGCACAACTTTTCGAAATGTATTTACAAACATTTTCGCACGCCTTCACGTCTTGAAAGCTCATCCTTTCCGCAAGAGTGCGGAAAAGTTACCTGCTTCGTCTTTTCCGCATGCAAATGAGTGCGGAAAAGTAACCTGATTTATTTTTTCGTCACGCAAATAAGTGTGGAGAAGTAGAAGTTTTTCTGCACGCTTCCGGAAAGGATGAGCTTTCAGAAAGAAAAGTAAATAGCTGGTAACTTTTCCGCACTGAGAACTCAGGTTGGTGCGTCTGTTAAGCTGACCAAAACATATGGAATATATTTCTGTTAATGTTAAGACTAATTCTCCTACGCTTCTGTTGAGTGCTGTAGGTATACAGAAAAAAAATGAGTCACCTGAAGCACTGACCTGAAGTCAGGAGAGCTTTAGAAAGCTTGTTTATCATTCTCCGATTTGCATTAAAGAATCAAACAAAAATTTTGTTTGCAATTGTCAAAAAACCAGCAGCAAGCAAATGAGTCGTTCATGAATCCTGATCTGTTATTACAGAAATATTGAGATTTATTCTATAATTTGCTAGGATTTGTAAGTTTGTAGTAACAGGACCTGAACGCAGAACAGCCAAATTTACAGTACCCCTGGTCGAATTTTGTACTGACGATTCGTGCAATACTGTAGCTTATCAAAAATAACAATAGTTGTTTGCCGTTGAGTGTTCAAACGCTGTTCAAAAACCACCGGAGTGTTTGACCTCTTCCTGAAAAGAGTAAGAATTTTTCAGTGTAACCTCTGTTGAACAGTTGGCAAAAGCTTAACCCTTCAAGATTGTATCACAAGAATTTGCATATGAGTTGATACTATCTGTGAAACACATTAAACGTCATATCTACCTATGCATCTCCAGTTTTTATTGAAGGTATTCGGTAATTTTCCAGTTATAAACGACTGAGTGCACCTATTATTTTGTTTAATTAATTTGGATAGTGAGGTTTAATTTGGAATTTCACATAATTTTATCGAATTTAATATTCCTTACGTTTCATTATGAATATTGGTTTTTCGACCTCAGATTACAAATATATTGAGTATTTGTATAAAATATTCAGATAGCTCTTATTGTAGTATTCCTCCCCTTCAAAAAAATCTCTCTTATCTACGAATATTGATAAATTGTATTTGTTTGGTATATTACGATGATTGTTACAAAAAAACTCTTTCAATATTTTATCTTATCGCTATCAATAACGCCGTCTGTTCTCCGGCGAACTTTTTGATGAAAGACTTCTTTCTCTTGGAAAAACAGGCTCCATGCAAAGTTCCTTTATTTAATCAGCCTTGTGCAGACCCATTTGGGTCGCATATAAATAGATCACAAGTTAGATATTCCCTTATCATTTCCGGCAAATATTGATCTCAGATCAAGGGAGACTTGTTTTGGTGCTCGTCTGGGCAAACAGAATGACAGAATTACATAAGTATCCAATAGTCAAATTCATGGAGAACAAACGTTTATTTTATTTACGATATTAGTACATTGTGAACGTACTATGCGACTTTTGAAAGAATCTCCTCAATACCTCTTATAATAATGTCAACATCCCACACATATGATAATATTTATACTAAGATGATCATTCGCATACAGAATGAACAATAGTGGTCCTATAATTGAGCCCTGCGGGACCCCTGTCAATATATTTTGAACCATGGAATTGTTGAATAGGCCCTAGTAAAATCAAAAGGATTTCCTCTAATGCCATAGAGTTTCTCATGGGGATATTTTGATATTTTACATCAGTAAGTAGTTATAGTTATTTACATGAGTATCTTTATTTGTTTCATTTTAAACTAGTTTCTTTTCAAACACTACGGAGGTAGCTACAAGTATGCATTATCTGAAAACAGTGTGAAACAAAGTGCTTTCAACAATGGAGTGCAATAAAAAGGACCTAGGATAATGAAAACTATCTATTCGGTTATCACACATTGTCACAAGGAACTGAGTGTTGTTTTTTATCTCCAGGAAGTGATAGTTTGCCCATCATGTTTATCTCATGATTGTTAATTCTCGTTACTTTCAAACATGGAAAAAGATTGGAAACTATAATGATATCGTATAAAAAACCAAATCTGAACACTCTGTTATCATTCCTATATCACCAGCCTATATTCTTTTATGGAAAATGTTTCCAAGCTAATGGGTTACCAATGTAATCATTTCTTTAATTGCCAACGTATCTCTGAACTTATATGGGAAATTCTGATTTTCACCATGAAACGTCAAATCAAAATAATCAGACGTAGATAAGGTCAGAAGACTTTTCATTGGATAACAGCAAATTGTTTATCGAAATACCTGTTTTATTTTTCCATTGAGAATGAATGCACTAAAGTTGGGCAGTAAACATTTATAAGCGAGATTTTGATTGATTATTTGTCATACCTTATTAATTTCGGCTTGAGAACAAATGGTATCGGTATTCTGGTGATTTTGAAGTAGGTATTACTATTCGTTAAAAGATAAGAGAAACTCATTAGCCCCAATGGTATTTTTATCAAGATAGCAAATTCTATAGGTAAATGGCACCAAACAGAACGTTTACTAGTGATATCAATACTTTCGTAAAATTGATATCTTTCATGTTATGAGAAAAGTAAATGGTATCTTTTGATACTGGAAATATGGAAACCATCATGATTGAAATATGCCTTTCGGCTGATATCTGCGAAAGTATACAATCCACATCCTGATGATCTAGATGAACTCAAATGCATGCTGTTTTATCTCGGTGGAATATTTAGATATAAACTGTGGGTTAAATGGAGCCAAGAAAAAAACTCACATGATTATCATTCATAATCACTAAGTATCACATGATTCGAAACAATCCCATTGGAAACTGCTGGAGTCGTTGAACTGAAATAAATAATCAAACGATTTGAAAATATTTCAGATAAATTATGTCGATTAAATAATCGAAATAATTATTTCTAGTCAATAACATCATTTTCTTGCGATAAATGAAGCTGTTAAACGATTACTGTCTAATCTATTTGATTTAGTTGTACGATTGAGATACTCCATCCGAATTTCCTGTATTTTGAACATGGATTATGATTAAACGAAGCGTTATGTAATATTCGAAACATAATAATAAGAAAAAATTCGATCTGATTGATATTGAATCGAAATTTAAATTGGATGCAATTAGAATATCGTAATGAATATTTTAGATTGGATTATCATAAAAGTATTCAGAGTACTCAATAAAATATCGAAACAATAGTTCGAATGTTATGCTTTTCCAATATTTCACCATATAATTCATTTACCCAGTATATTCTCCTTACTAATCCGTTATATTATATTAATTCTTTTTCTATTGCATTTCCTCTGTTCTCATCTCGGTTCTCATTGGAAGCAGAACCTCTTTACAGAGTATTTTCAAAGATGATACGATCAAAATTCAGATAGAGAATGCTATACTCGATCTATATGCAAAATTTTTCTCAGATCGCGTTACCAGGAATTATCGGAAAAAAATTCAAATATTTATTCTTGACGACCTCTTTGACAGCTGCTGTCAATATTTTTGACAGGCGATGTCAACTTTAATGACAGCTGTCAAAAATTTAATTCATTTGGTTTCTTGAACTGGCAAGTGCGAATATATCTACTCGGCGGATGAACAAAAGCTCCTGACCCAAGTGCTTACACTTACACAAATCAGAAAATAAGATATCAGAAAACTACGGTGTAGCAGCGCTTCATCATAGAATACCGGATAATACCACATTATGTAAGACGCGTAATAGTCCAACCAACTATCTTGGTGACACACATATTCAAGTTACATTCATTAACAGTAAATCTTACCGATAACAACCATTTTTCATGCACGAATGCTAATCGCTTCTGATTCTTATTCAAGCTAGAAATGCAAAAAGCACAATTAACTAGAGGTAATTGCGATAGCTCTAATCGGCCAACATGGTTTGACTCTTTACAGCTGTATACGAAAAATTAATAAATTATGTGTCTGATAAATATTGAAGATTATGTTCTGCATACCGTGGTACTTAGTTGTGCCCATTCAAAGGAGCATCTGATATGTATACATGATTTTTTGTGTTTCGGAGAATATGTAATCTCTGCCACGGTATTATTGCAGAGTTGAATATTTATGGCGTCGACTTTATTTTATTGTCTACCGTGTAGAAAGTAAAGAATTTATTCTTGGATAAATTTGTCGATCTTATTATTCCATCTGCGGTTTTGATGGCGTGAAAGTTATGTAGACTTAAAGGTGAGAGGTTGGATTTTACAAATGGAAATATGTTTGATGAATACAAGCAAGGATTCTCTACAGAAGGTATGATCTCCATAAACTGGACCACACGTATCGGGTGTTAGAGTTAGAGTGATAGAATTTTCGATAGGGAGAGTGATGCTCTCTAACCTTTCAGAATCCTTGTTTCAGAACTAAGAAACTAAGCTGAACATATACAGAGTGTAACAGCCAAATGGAATAAATTCGATAACGAATAAATGAGGGGGTGTTAGGAAAAACGCTCGGACACGTCGATTTGTAATTTTAAATGCGCATATTTTTCAAGAAAATGAAATTATATAGGGTGTTCCATGCGACCGTGGCCAATACCAACTTTCTTATTTCAAATGCAACCCTCTGTATATTATTTATTTTTTGGATTCTTCAGAAAATTCAAGATATAATTCATGTACAATGTCCTATACCTATCTCCAACTTTTTCGGAAATATCAAGTGTTGAATAACGTTAGAAGACAATTCTACACCAGATTAGCATGTTGCCAAGACGTTCGCGGCGAGCATTTTAAACATTTTTCCTACATTGACATTAATGTTTTTTTTTTGTTTTTTTTTCAATAATTAAGAAATAATCAGTATTACTTATCAGGTTTTATGTGTAATGTACCGAATTCGTGAAATAAAATAATTTTTCTCCAACCATCAAAAAATGTTGACATTTTTGTACTATTTTCAGGTGCAAAAGCCATCAATTCCCTTACCGTACAAAAATTTGCTCGTTGCTTAGCAACACTTTTAATCCTAGGATTAAAAACGCTACTTTTAATCCTAGGACTAAAAGTCATTGCATTTGAGCTCTCTAATTGAAATTTGAAGTCTACTGACGTCTACTTGACAATCAATATTTACCAACAATAACAGATATTTGACTAGGTTGGAGAAAAAATAGTATATATCATACGGACTAAAAGTGCCTATTTTTACTCGCAATTTTGCATTCGCTCGGCTGCGCTGCGCTCCGCCTCGCAACTGCAAATATTGCTCGTTAAAAAATTTGCACTTTTAATCCTTATAATATAATATACTATTTTATTTGAAACGTTGATTTTTTAAATAAATCTGAAAACACTTAATATTTCCGAAAATTTTGAAGATAGGTATAGGAACTGTGCATGAACTGTGTGTAGAATTCTATGAAGAATCCAATAAACAAATAATATACAGGGGGTTGCAAGAAAGTTGGTATTGGCCACGGTCACATGGAACACCCTATATAATATTATTTTTTTGAAAAATATGCGCATTTAGAATTACAAATCGACGTGTCCGAGCGTTTTTCCCAACACGCCCTCATTTATTCGTTATCGAATTTATTCCATTCGGCTGTAACACTCTGTATAATCCTTTCCATTCGCAGTTTGTATTGCCACTCTTTGCTGGCTATCATTTCTCGTCGAAGTGAATCAAACTGGAGGTCGATAAAATTGAGCGATTATACTCTATCTTGAAAATTTATCACTTCTTGATTTCCTTGCTTTTTTACAACACTATCGGTACAGTTATCGTAGCATGCACTGGGTATATGTTAATAGAAAATCATTAGAATAATGATGGCGGTTTAGTTCGTTATCGGCATCGAAATAATAAACAATGGGGAATATTGAATGGTATCCTCCGAACATCAAATTTATTTCGAAACGATAAGAACGATCGTTAGTGGTCATTTTTTGTGTGGAAGATTGTTCTGCATAGAAACAATCGTTGGTTGCATCCAGAAGGTTATTTCAACAGTATTGGTTCAATTCGAAATTCATGCCCTTAACTTTGAGCCAATGGATGTTCAGAACCAAGTCTTGATAAGTTTTTTTTGTAACTTTCCTAACGGTGAATCGTGAAGCGATGGTAGTACGATATGATATAAAATCCTGGGATAATCATCCATAACTAGTTCGAACTACACCTAAGAGGCCTCAGATAGATCTATCATTTACGACCACGTTAGAGCTGACTTTAAGACGGCTGTGGCCACGTTGGTGACGTGTGGATAGACGAGTACCTTATTTCTTAGATGAAAGGTACGAGGATGTATTGATATCTAGTTAGCCTAGACCAGTCCCATGCATAAACACAATATTGCGATACCATATAACGAACAATACCTTATTAGAAGTGTCAGTGTAGAGTTCGACGTCAAAAAAGTAAACCAGAGTAATAAATTAAAAAAAAAAGATGTCGACCAAAATTGTAAAAATCGAAAAATTGGAGTATCGAGCCTTCATCAAGTGTACCTGTATTTAAAAGAGTTAAGAGGTAAGCAGATTTACGAAAAGATATGCTTAATGCCCTTGGTGATCAATGTCCTTCGTATGCGACCGTGAAAAATTGGACTGCAAGCTTCAAAAGAGGTAAATTGAAGACATTGAAGATGATGACCGATCGGGAAGGCCAGTTTCTGTGTCAGTCCCCGAAAATATCGATGCAGTTCAGACCGTCGAATTGGGCTAAAACGGATATCTGAAGCATTGAAGATTTCATACGAACGCGTTCATCATATAGTTCACGTCAATTTGGACATGAGAAAATTTCTGCAAAATGGATCCCCAAATGTTTGAATGTTGACCAAAAGAGTGCAAGAGTAGAAGCATCGAGTTCGATCTGTGCTCGATTTCAAAACGATGTAGACTTCTTAAACCGAATTGTTACTATGGATGAGACTTGGGTACATTTCTACGATCCAGAAACAAAGCAACAATCGATGGAATGGCGACACTCTGGTTCTCCAAGACCTAAGAAGTTTCGTGTCCAAAAATCTGCTGGAAAAGTTCTTGCTTCAGTTTTTTGGGATTGCCATGTAGTAATCATGATTGATTTTTGGATTAGGGTAGAACAATAACTGGAGATTACTATTCGACATTACTGACCACTTTTCGGGAAAAAATTAAAGAGAAAAGACGCGGAAAGCTATCCAAAGGTGTTTCGTTTATACAGGACAACGCCCCAGTACACAAATTTCATGTTGCCATGCAAAAAATTCGTGATTTAGGGTTAGAATTACTAGAACACCCCCCTTATTCACCAGATTTGGCTCCGTCCGACTATCATCTCTTTCCTGAACTGAAAAAAAGTTTAAAAGGTCGTAAATTTTCTTCCAACGAGGAGATAATAAAAGCTGTGGAGGACTGGTATGCAGAGCAAGAAGAAACATTTTTTTTTTAAGTTCTAGAACCGTTGCAGGTTCGCTGTAATAAATGTATTCAATAAGGAGGAGAATATGTGGAGTAATAAAATATTTTGACATTGAAATTCTGTTTGGTTCTATAGTAGGCTAAGAATTTTTCAATATATCCTAGTATGTGCACCACATCGCTTATGGAATTTCTAATTTGGATGACGCTTATAGCCCAGCTCATAAATCACGCAGAAAATGAAATTCTCAATATTCGCCTCAAAGATCGGCTCCACTATTATCAGACGAAATAACGGAAGCCAAAGACTCCAAACGTCGATAAAATCACCCAGGGAAAACCTCGCCCATTCATGACATGGTAGTATAACCATTCAAATTGCATAATTATCATAATCTGAACTGAAGAAAGAACAGTGTGGCATCTTTACGTATGCAGAGTATATCGCTGATATCTGCCTTCCGGATCGATAGCGGCACCCAGTGCAGCGCTGGCTGAAACAATCGCCTTTGCCTCTAGGTGGAAAATGCATGCTACAATGGATGTGTCAGTCTATTCGATATTTCCTAGCTTTCGTTTCGAACGGCGTTATCATGGAGTTGAAGCAAGGAGTGAGTCTCCACAAAAGGCATGCCTCGGTTTCGAAATGATATCGGAATACAGATCGAATAATGATGGTATATATTTATTTTTGTGAAAAAGCAATACAGATTGTATGAAAAGGCGACAAGGAACAGATCTTAGATCAATCTGTTCCCTGCTCATAATAACAGTGTTAGCAGAGGAAATTAAAACAGGACACCTTACAATGATACAATAGCACAGATAAAAACTTCAGTAAAAAGTAAAGAGCTATAAGGGTAAATTCATCAATTCAACCTCAGAACTTGGCCATTGAATACAAACTCTCAAGATATTCGCTAAAACCTCAATATATTCACTAAAATCATTGTTCTCAGTTACTTGAGAAACTCTTAACGAAATTCATTGTAGCAAGGTTTCTCCATCTACAGGGTCCTGCAATAGTGCGTTCTTCTTCCATAGCTGCCGAACCAGACATCTCAGAGATTTCGTTGGAATGTTATTCAACAAATGGATGATTTTTTTAATGGATCACCCCATAAATTTTCACATATTTTCAATGACCTTCATTACCTCTTTCATGACGCAAAATCTTAGGGACATTTTTCCAATAGTTCAGATCTTATTCGAAGAAAACTGCAAAAAGGTGAGGGAAAAGCAGTTCTTCAGTAAAAGTCTTCTGACGATTTCCAGAAGCGATAGTAACATGAATTTGAACTAAAAGTTTTTTAATTGAAGGATTTGCCTTGACATGGTTCCTAAACGATCAACCTGTCATATACAGGGTGTCCGTTATTAAGGTCCAAATATAAAGAACTTAAAATTATTATTTCTCGATTTTTTCAAATAGAACACCCTATATTTTTTTCCACAATGATGTGGAAAATTGAATACCTTACATTTTCTCGGAAGTAACCTTAGGATTATTTTAACCCCCGCATCCAGCAGACACGAAAAATGATATCGCAAATGAAAATTTTATTCAAATAATAACATAATAAAACTAACGGACATTCAAAAGAGGTCAAACAATGAAATAAAACTGAATAATTATTGACAAACTTCAAAACCTTCCCAAAATCATATTTTCTGAGCATCATCATAAAAATGATATTTCTTTTCCGTACAAGCAATTCATATTGATCACGTATTCAACAAATTATATCAGTTTTTATCGGCTTTCCAAAAAAAATATTGATCAAGTTATTGCTACTAGAGCTCAAAGATACTTTCGAATACAGTCCTAAATCAGTATGAATTTTTGTTTCCTATCGGGATATTGGGCAGCATAAGTTCGACTTATGCCATCCTATTTTTTTTTCAAAAATTCATACTGATTCACTGTATTCGAAAGTATCTTTGAGCTCTAAGTAGCAATTTGATCAATATTTTTTTTTGGAAAGCCGATAAAAACTGATATAATAGGTTGAATACGTGATCAATATGTATTGCTTGTACGGAAAAGAAATATCATTTCTATGATGATGCTCAGGAAGTATGATTCTGGGAAGGTTTTGAAGTTTGTCAATAATTATTCATTTAGCTTTATTTAATTGATTAACTTCTTTTGAATGTCCGTTAGTTTTTATTATGTTATTATTTGAATAAAATTTTCAGTTGCGATATCATTTTTCGTGTCTGCTGTCTGCTGGATGCGGGAGTTGAAATAATCCTGAGGTTACTTCTGAGAAAATGTAAGGTATTCAATTTTCTACATCATTGTGGAAAAAAATACAGGGTGTTCTATTTGAAAAATTCGAGAAATAATAATTTTAAGTTCTCCATATTTGGACCTTAATAACGGACACCCTGTATATAACAGGTTGATCGTTTAGGAACCATGTCAAGGCAAAACCTTCAATAAAAAAACTTTTAGTTCAAATTCATGTTACTATCGCTTTTGGAAATCGTCAGAAGACGTTTACTGAACTGCTTTTCTCCCACATTTTTGCAGTTTTCTTCGAATAAGATCTGAACTATTGGAAAAATGCCCTTAAGATTTTGCGTCATGAAAGAGGTAATGAAGGTCATTGAAAATATGTGAAAATATATGGGGTGATCCATTAAAAAAATCATCCATTTGTTGAATAACATTTATCGGGGACACTCTGTATATCAGAAAACAATTTCCTGAGATGCAGAAATGAAGGTATACAAGAGGTCTACTTTCCAACGAAATCTGAGATGTCTGGTTCGGCAGCTATGGAAGAATAACGCACTATTGCAGGACCCTGTATAGTTTCAGTCCAATTTTCCCAATAAACCAAAGGCATTAGTGATATATAAGTGTTGAGGCATCTTTTTTAGGAAATTTATGAAAATGTATAGACCTGTTTTTACTTTTTCTTGAGCAATTGGAATCAAAACAGTTACAATTGCAAAAAATTTTTTTCAGCACTAGTACTCAGCTTACTCATTGCTATATAATCAATCCAGTGGCCCAAAACTCATATGTATTAGCATAAAAACATGAATCCTTCGCTCAGATACTTCACGTTTTTTAATTCCTGTCTAACAGAAAGATTGAGACACAGCTCGAATTAATATGATCAATTTCATAACACTCTTGTTGATAATAATGGAACTAACTCCTCTGACCAGCTAAAACAGCACCAGAAATTGAACTCAAATGAGACATGTAACCTGAAATATGATAAATTTGCGAATAATACTGATGAAAATACCTTCTCAAAAATTTACTCAGAACACGATAAAAACTTATATATCCCTCAGTAATACCTGGATATGAAACAAAATATCACAGCTTCGAAGCACGTAAAATAAACATCTCAAGACATAACTTGTTCGCTGAGTGGAATTTTGCCGAAAGAGCATTTTTTGATCTATAGATTCGCCAATACTTCTAGGTGAAAACATGGAACAGTGTTACCATTCAAAAGAAGAAAGGATTTAACGCAATTTTCAATTGAAAAGAAGCATAAATGTATCAATAAGAATGACAGCCCCATTACATTCTTTGCAACTGTAGAGCTCCTATAACGATCACGTCGCTCCTCTAGCGGACGTCACACGAAATTCTAACCTCCGCCGTCATAGGCAATCCAAAATGGTCTGTCGAGCGTATGAAGCCTTTCCTCCAGTTATCTATGCTAGGTTCAGACTTTCTCACTTTTAAAGATAAAAAACAGAAATCAATGAGGTTCATATATAATATTCCCTGATTTGTGATAAGACCTATACAGGAGAAACATCAGTACCATGAGAATTAAAAAAGTCAGAACATAAGAACAACGTAAAAAGGAGGAAATGGACCTTCCGTTTGGCCACCTAGGTCTTGTGATTCGATACCTTCAAACATTTTTATGAAGGTACATTAAGTCTTTGGTCTATGCCAACAATCTAGACAAATTATGTTCCTTGAAGCCGAAAAACTGCTTGTGCTTCAAAATTAAAACGAATAATTCTCGAGTGTGACAACACTTCGCATTAACGAAACGAATAGTCCATTTATCTGCTACGCTTTCTTATGCAGCACTGTTTTCAGCGAAATTCGCCAGGAAAAAACGAAATAAGGAGTGATAAAATCGAGACCAGAGTTCGTGTTCCATCCCGTGATATTGTCAGTGAAGTAGCAAACGATTAGTAGCGGCTAATGACATGTCAGCCAGGAGCTCTGTTCCCGTCCTTTATACCGCTATTTACTGCGCTACCCATTCAATAGAATGCTAATCTGGCTACGATTTTCCCCACTTTACGACACACGTCGTCTCTCATAGATAAATCCGGCTAAATGATTGTTTTCCTTATAGAGAAACACGCACGCCTGGCTTTCCTCGCCATGGGAAAATTCTGCGTTTAGCGGATTCTTCTTCAGTCCGCAGATGATGATGCTTCTGCTTTTTTGGAGCGGCATATCTGAGTCTCCTATAATTTAAATATACTGCTCCACAAGAGTTAGGGATATCGTATCAATCGTTTTTGAAAGTATGTAATCTTCGAGGAAATCGCTGTAAAATCATTTAAAACGCAATAACAACTTGAATCGATCCAATAGAAATCAGTATGAGACATTTCGTCAATCTGGTCGCCTTTTTTCTGAAGTTTGGTTCTTTGCATATGCTTCATGAATGTTCTTATTTTGAAATGAAGTCAGTTTATCAACGGCTTCGATTTGAAACGAGTTTTCCGAAAATGCCAAGACGTAAATTAACAAACGCTGAGGCTAATAGGGCTATCGGAATGCTACAGGGTGGCCTAACTCCGGTTGTTGTAGCGGAAAGGCTCCAAGTCAGCCAAAGTGTGACATCTCGACTTTGGAGTAGGTTCAGGGAGACAGGTTCCGTGTTGGACCAAGGTGGGCGACGAAAAACAACACCTGCTCAGCATCGTTTCATCACCGTTTCGGCGAGAATAAAAACCCTACATCTACGTGTAGAATGCTACGGAATACCCTTCAAAATGCAGATGGGGTCCAAGTTTCCATCAAAACCATCAGACGACGTTTGAGAGAGGTGAATGTAGGTTCTAGACGACCATTAAGAGGAGTTCCATTAACACGTGACCATAAGCGTCAAAGACTGGAATGGGCAAGGCAACATATCAATTGGAACGATCAATGGCGTAGTGTCCTTTTCACTGATGAATCCAAATATGGACGATTTTCAGATTCTCGAAGAATAAGGGTATGGACAATCCCACACATACCCCGTAATCGTCGCTATGTCCAAGAAGTCCATCCATTCCGAGGGGGTAGTGTTATGGTATGGGCCGGGATATGTTTCAACGAGCGCACAGATCTACACATTTGTCCTGTAGGGAGCATGTCATTGACAATGTTGTGCCAAATTTTCACGCTGCTCTTGGTGAAACTTTTCAATTTCTAGACGATAACGCTAGACCGCACCGTGCAGCCATAGGTGAGAATGCGCGCGAGGAGCTTGGTATTCCACATTTACCAATACCTCCGCACTCATCAGATTTGAATTGCATAGAACATGCATGGGATATGCTCCAAAGAAGATTAGATAATCATCAACCTACCCCAGAACCCTTAAATGATCTGAGAGAGCTTCTGCCCCGTTTATGGAACCAAATTCCTCAAGAAATGTTCAACAACCTCGTGTGTAGTATGCAAAGAAGATGTCAAGCTGTTATTGATGCCTGTGGAGGCCATACATTGTATTGATAGTTTTAAAATGCTTGAATTCTCTGGGAATAAAATTTCGTTATTTTACTCGATTTTTCTTAACCACCCTGTATACGCTGCAGGCCCACAGACTTAAACTAATTTTCAACTCGAAATCATATTAATATGAATTTTAATCACAAAAATCTTATTTTAACTATATTATTTTGCAATTTAAGTCATTCTCCCTAACTTATGTGAAGCAGTTTAGTTCCAACCTGAATTGAATACGCCCAGTATTAGGAAAATATCAATATCCAACAACTTCCACGGATGGTGGAAATGAAAATAGAACTTTTCACTTTCGTTAAATAGAACAAAGCTTTTTCGATACTTCTACACTTAAAGTGTTTTCCAATGAGCACCTAATAAATTCAATTTCCAAACGCTAATCCTTCGTTTTTCTATTGGAAACCGCAATATAATCACAGAATGTGACCTATTATACGATAATTCCTTACCTAGTGTAATGCATTCTCAGTTCTGAGCACTTATCTTGACAGCAACTACTACTCAGTTTGGCACACAATCACCCCAAAAAGGCTATCTTTCGTATCAATCAATATTTCAATAGATTTAAATTGTGAAACAATCGATACAATGCTGTTCACCTACGTCACAACAATAAGCAATAAATAGTCTGTTTTGCAATTGCGAAGTTTTCAGCCAGATATGGTTAATAGAGTTATGGTGCTATCTTATCCCTCCAATGGTATTGAAAACCATTCGAACATTTCATGTGATGAGAGATCAAAGAATAGAAAGCCGCCATATTTATCTAGGATAATAATGTGATGGGTAACATTGTCCGAATGGAGTTGTTTTAATCTTCATTGAGGGAACGAAGTAGATATCCAAGAATTGATTCTTTTATCAGAAGGACCCTTCCTGTCCAGTGAGAGTGGCGAAATCTAGGACGAATACTCCAGACTATTCAGCTCTAGCCACTTTCCATTGTTCTCTTCATCCAGTGATTGAGCTATTCCAATCTCTGGTTCAGGGTTGAATGAAGGGTTCTTTGCATAACTGCTGGGAAAGAAATCTGCTATTCCGATTCTCTTGGCCTTCAGCCTGTGCCTTCCTTGGAGGATTAGGATTGGATTTTTTATCTTCCAGTGACTCTACAGCAGTTTGGGTACCAGTAGACATTCACTTTTACCTGCCTACTCAAAAGGAATCCATGGCGAGTCTCACGGCATATCTGTAATCCCAAAACGGGAAGCCATTTATTTTTTTTTCTGATCGGAACAATATTGAGCAATATTTCCCAAGGGAAATATGAAACGTCAAGTCATATTTCCCTTGGGACAATATGATATATTTATATTTTACTATAAAAAATCTTTCATTTATTTATTGGAAAAAGAAAAGTGCAATTCTTAAAATTTCAGCTGAAGGTATTGTAACCAGATGCAAAAGATTAAATATCTTGTTCGCAATTCGTCATTTGGAGCTTCTCTCAAGAATTTCTTGATCTCCTCCCGAACCAACACTGCTGATTGTTTGGGAAAGTATCCTTCATTTTTATTTTTAACAAATGTTTCCACTTCATCGAATATTTTGACTTCAGTTTTTTTCTTCAAATGTAACATTGACCTTAGCATCGATAATTTTGGCCATAACGTGTTTGGTGAATATTTCTGCAAGTAGGGATCGAACAAATTAGTATTAAATCAAAAATATCAAGAATCAGAGCAACATACCAAATCTTCAAAATATGCTAACAAAATATTTTCGTTGACACCGTCCACCAAATTTTTTCTTCTCCACTACTGAAAGTCTTCATACGCTTTATTGTTAGTTTTAGATTTCTCCGGAACCAAACATTCACGGGCTTTTGCCGCTTGAGCTTCCACGTATTTTGACATTATTTCAGCAATTTTATTTTTGACAAGACATGAAAATCAAAACAGTCAACTATGATTTTCACAAACACTGCCCATAGCAACGTTTAAAATCCAATGAATTCAAAAATTTGCAATCTAATATTAATTTTTCCATTTTCAGAACAATAATGTGTTTCAATCAGAAAAAAACTATTGATTACAACACGGGAAATATGAATATATTTCCTCGGTTGTCAATACATCCCTCGGGCTTCGCCCTCGGGATGTATCTTTGACAACCTCGGAAATATACTATTCATATTTCCCTTGTTGTAATAATAGCTATATCACCTTCCTCCTTAATTCGCATCTTCACCATCGCTTCACCATTCGAACATTTCATGTGATGAGAGTTCAAAGAATAGAAAGCCGCCATATTTATCTAGGATAATAATGTGATGGGCTGCATTGTCCTAATGGAGTTGTTTTAATCTTCGTTGAGAGGATGAAGTGGATATCCAAGAATTGATTCTTTTATCAAGAACCCTTCCTGTCCAGTGAGAGTGACGAAATCTAGGACGAATACTCCAGACTATTCAGCTCTAGCCACTTTTCATTTTTCTCTTCATCCAGTGATTGAGCTATTCCAATCTCTGGTTCAGGGCTGGATGAAGGGTTCTGTGCATAACTGCTGGGAAAGAAATCTGCTATTCCGATTCTCTTGGCCTTCAGCCTGTGCCTTCCTTGGAGGATTAGTATTGGATTTATTATCTTCCAGTGACTCTACAGTAGTTTGGGTATCAGTAGACATCCACTTCTACCTGCCCACTCAAAAGGGTTGCATGATACATTGGTCCATAATCTCAATTGGATACCACTTCTGATTATGAACATGCCTGATGATCCTCTGCAATCAGGTGCTTCTCAGAGTAACTACAATGAGGTTCAAGTGGCAATAGCATTGGCAACAAAGTGAACAATTCTCACACTACCAAAACGTAACTGTTTCTTCAAGGAATCCATGGCGAGTCTCACGGCATATCTGTAATCCCAAAACGGGAAGCCATTTATTTTATCACCTTCCTCCTTAATTCGCATCTTCACCATCGCTTCACCATTCGAACATTTCATGTGATGAGAGTTCAAAGAATAGAAAGCCGCCATATTTATCTAGGATAATAATGTGATGGGTTGCATTGTCCTAATGGAGTTGTTTTAATCTTCATTGAGAGGATGAAGTGGATATCCAAGAATTGATTCTTTTATCAGAAGGACCCTTCCTGTCCTGTGAGAGTGACGAAATCTAGAACGAATACTCCAGACTATTCAGCTCTAGCTACTTTTCATTTTTCTCTTCATCCAGTGATTGAGCTATTCCAATCTCTGGTTCAGGGCTGAATGAAGGGTTCATTGCATAACTGCTGGGAAAGAAATCTGCTATTCTGATTCTCTTGGTCTGTAATCCAGATAACCTTCAGTTTGTGCCTTCCTTGGACGATAAGGATTGCATTTGTTATCTTCCAGTGACTCTACAGCAGTTTGGGTACCAGTAGACATCCACTTCTACCTGCCTACTCAAAAGGGGTGCATGATACATTGGTCCATGATCTCTATTGGATAACACTTCTGATTATAAACATGCCTGATGATCATCTGCAATCAGGTACTTCTCAGAGTAACTATAATGAGGTTCAAGTGGCAATAGCATTGGCAACAAAGTGAAAAATTCTCACACTACCAAAACGTAACTGTTTCTTCAAGGAATCCATGGCCAGTCTCACGGCACATCTGTGATCCCAAAACGGGAAGCCATTTATTTTATCACCTTCCTCCTTAATTCGCATCTTCACCATCGCTTCACCTTTCGAACATTTCATGTGATGAGAGTTCAAAGAATAGAAAGCCGCCATATTTATATAGGATAATCAAGTGATGGGTAGCATTGTCCGAATGGAGTTGTTTTAATCTTCATTGAAAGAACGAAGTAGATATCCAAGAATTGATTCTTTTATCAGAAGGACCCTTCCTGTCCTGTGAGAGTGACGAAATATAGGACGAATACTCCAGATTATTCAGCTGTAGGCACTTTTCATTTTTCTCTTCATCCCGTTATTGAGCTATTCCAATCTCTGGTTCAGGGCTGAATGAAGGGTTCATTGCATAACTGCTGGGAAGGAAATCTGCTATTCTGATTCTCTTGGTCTGTAATCCAGATAAACTTCAGTTTGTGCCTTCCTTGGAGGATAAGGATTGCATTTGTTATCTTCCAGTGACTCTACAGCAGTTTGGGTACCAGTAGACATCCACTTTTACCTGCCTACTCAAAAGGGTTGCATGATACATTGGTCCATAATCTCAATTGGATACCACTGCTGATTATGAACATGCCTGATGATCCTCTGCAATCAGGTGCTTCTCAGAGTAACTACAATGAGGTTCAAGTGGCAATAGCATTGGCAACAAAGTGAACAATCCTCACACTACCAAAACGTAACTGTTTCTTCAAGGAATCCATGGCGAGTCTCATGGCACATCTGTAATCCCAAAACGGGAAGCCATTTATTTTATCACCTTCCTCCTTAATTCGCATCTTCACCATCGCTTCACCTTTCGAACATTTCATGTAATGATAGTTCAAAGAATAGAAAGCCGCCATATTTATCTAGGATAATCATGTGATGGGTAGCATTGTCCGAATGGAGTTGTTTTAATCTTCATTGAGAGAACGAAGTAGATATCCAAGAATTGATTCTTTTATCAGAAGGACCCTTCCTGTCCTGTGAGAGTGACGAAATCTAGGACGAATACTCCAGACTATTCAGCTCTAGCCACTTTTCATTTTTCTCTTCATCCAGTGAATTAGCTATTCCAATCTCTGGTTCAGGGTTGAATGAAGGGTTCTTTGCATAACTGCTGGGAAAGAAATATGCTATTCTGATTCTCTTGGCCTAGAATCCAGATCACCTTCAGTTTGTACCTTCCTTGGAGGATTAGGATTGCATTTGTTATCTTCCAGTGACTCTACAGCAGTTTGGGTACCAGTAGACATCCACTTCTACCTGCCTACTCAAAAGGGGTGCATGATACATTGGTCCATGATCTCTATTGGATAACACTTCTGATTAAACATGCCTGATGATCCTCTACAATCAGGTGCTTCTCAGAGTAACTACAATGAGGTTCAAGTGGCAATAGCATTGGCAACAAAGTGAAAAATTCTCACACTACCAAAACGTAACTGTTTCTTCAAGGAATCCATGGCCAGTCTCACGGCACATCTGTGATCCCAAAACGGGAAGCCATTTATTTTATCACCTTCCTCCTTAATTCGCATCTTCACCATGGCATCACCATTTCGATCATATTATGAGATGAGAGTTCAAAGAATAGAAAGCCGCCATATTTATCTAGGATAATAATGTGATGGGTAGCATTGTCCGAATGGAGTTGTTTTAATCTTCATTGAGAGAACGAAGTAGATATCCAAGAATTGATTCTTTTATCAGAAGGACCCCTCCTGTCCTGTGAGAGTGACGAAATCTAGGACGAATACTCCAGACTATTCAGCTCTAGCTACTTTTCATTTTTCTCTTCATCCAGTGATTGAGCTATTTCAATCTCTGGTTCAGGGTTGAATGAAGGGTTCTTTGCCTAACTGCTAGGAAAGAAATCTGCTATTCTGATTCTCTTGGCCTGGAATCCAGATCACCTTCAGTTTGTGCCTTCCTTGGAGGATTAGGATTGCATTTGTTATCTTCCAGTGACTCCACAGCAGTTTGGGAACCAGTAGACATTCACTTTTACCCTCGCTTTTACCTGCCTACTCAAAAAGGGTGCATGATACATTGGTCCATAATCTCTATTGGATACCACTTCTGATTATAAACATGCCTGATGATCATCTGCAATCAGGTGCTTCTCAGAGTAACTACAATGAGATTCAAGTGGCAATAGCATTGGCAACAAAGTGAACAATCCTCACACTACCAAAACGTAACTGTTTCTTCAAGGAATCCATGGCGAGTCTCATGGCACATCTGTAATCCCAAAACGGGAAGCCATTTATTTTATCACCTTCCTCCTTAATTCGCATCTTCACCATCGCTTCACCTTTCGAACATTTCATGTGATGAGAGTTCAAAGAATAGAAAGCCGCCATATTTATCTAGGATAATAATGTGATGGGTAGCATTGTCCGAATGGGGTTGTTTTAATCTCATTGAGAGAACGAAGTAGATATCCAAGAACTGATTATTTTATCAGAAGGACCCTTCCTGTCCTGTGAGAGTGACGAAATCTAGGACGAATACTCCAGAGTATTCAGCTGTAGCCACTTTTCATTTTTCTCTTCATCCAGTGATTGAGCTATTCCAATCTCTGGTTCAGGGTTGAATGAAGGGTTCTTTGCATAACTGCTGGGGAAGAAATATGCTATTCTGATTCTCTTGGCCTGGAATCCAGATCAACTTCAGTTTGTGCCTTCCTTGGAGGATTAGGATTGCATTTGTTATATTCCAGTGACTCTACAGCAGTTTGGGTACCAGTAGACATTCACTTTTACCTGCCTACTCAAAAGGGTTGCATGATACATTGATCTATAATCTCAATTGGATACCACTTCTGCTATTGAACATGTCTGATGATCCTCTACAATCAGGTACTTCTCAGAGTAACTATAATGAGGTTCAAGTGGCAATAACATTGGCAACAAAGTGAATAATTCTCACACTACCAAAACGTAACTGTTTCTTCAAGGAATCCATGGCGAGTCTCACGGCACATCTGTAATCCCAAAACGGGAAGCCATTTATTTTATCACCTTCTTCCTTAATTCGCATCTTCACCATCGCTTCACCTTTCGAACATTTCATGTTATGAGAGTTCAAAGAATAGAAAGCCGCCATATTTATCTAGGATAATAATGTGATGGGTTGCATTGTCCGAATGGAGTTGTTTTAATCTTCATTGAGAGAACGAAGTAGATATCCAAGAATTGATTCTTTTATCAAAAGGACCCTTCCTGTCCTGTGAGAGTGACGAAATCTAGGACGAATACTTCAGGCTATTCATCTCTAGCCACTTTTCATTTTTCTCTTCATCCAGTGATTGAGCTATTCCAATCTCTGGTTCAGGGTTGAATGAAGGGTTCTTTGCATAACTGCTGGGAAAGAAATCTGCTATTCTGATTCTGTTGGGCTAGAATCCAGATCACCTTCAGTTTGTGCCTTCCTTGGAGGATTAGGATTGCATTTGTTATCTTCCAGTGACTCTACAGCAGTTTGGGTACCAGTAGACATTCAGTTTTACTTGCCTACTCAAAAGGGGTGCATGATACATTGGTCCATAATCTCAATTGGATACCACCTCTGATTATAAACATGTCTGATGATCCTCTGCAATCAGGTGCTTCTCAGAGTAACTACAATGAGGTTCAAGTGGCAATAGCATTGGCAACAAAGTGAACAATTCTCACACTACCAAAACGTAACTGTTTCTTCAAGGAATCCATGGCGAGTCTCACGGCCCATCTGTAATCCCAAAACGGGAAGCCATTTATTTTATCACCTTCCTCCTTAATTCGCATCTTCACCATCGCATCACAGTGAATAAAATTAAAATCCCAATGAAGGAGGCACTGCCATATCGGCCTCAACCAACCAGCAGCCCGGCTTCGCCAGCTTAAGAAGTAAAAACTGGTACGGGCCAGTTAAATGGGCAAACAGCCATAACTCAGATCGTTATAAGAGGGACCATTAGACGGTGTTGTGTACGGTTAAGTATCGCTAAGGAAGAGCCGGATAGCGATCTCAAGAATAAATCAGAAAGTTAACAAGACGCACGTTCGATTCGGGTTCATGAAGTGAGAGCCCCGCCCGCAGAGCACGACGTCTCCGGTCGTACCCGCCTCCCTGCATCATATGGGATGATAGCGGCCGAGATGCCACCAGATAACGATGCAATGGAACAATAAAAATATTTGCTCAGCAATTATTCCCCACTATCGTCGGAACGATACCGAACCTACACAAACGTTCACTCTGTTTTTGCGGACTGAAACCGAAAAAAGGTGATCTACCAGCTTTATGACAAACTTTGCCATATGAAAAATACAAATATCCGATTTGGCTCCGTATCGTCTATGAGGTTGCAAAATTGTGAAGGCTTCTGTTGCGTCTCACTTCGCAACAACTGGACAATGCCATATCCTTTGTCCACCAGAAAATAGCTGTCACCTTTGAAAATGTTTTATAGATAAATTGATTTTAACCATATGGGATCGAACCCTTGAACTGCAATATTGTTCCATATGGGCGATTCTCCAGAAACTGCCTCTAGTTACAATTCTCATTCTTTGTTTTAAAATACCCCTTTTCGACTGATTTATGGTCAGCTATTGAAAAGATTTCTCAACCCCAGAATTCAGGTCAAGTTTGGGAAATTCATCGGGTTTTTTGAGAAAATAACCAGGTCCGGTGAACCTTCATTCAGTTTCACCGTATAAGCTCATAAAACTAAATCCATATATGGTGACAATTTTATTGTAGTTCAAGTTAAATTTGGAAACAGATGGCAGGATCGAATACCAAACTCTCATTGGTCTGTAGATTCACGAAATTGGTTGTTTTTCCCACCATAGTCAAAAATGGCAAATGAGAGCCCTTTGTTGGCTTAGCGAGGCGTTTTTCGATTCTGACACCCAATCAATTTTTGATCTTTCCCACTTTTATTCAGAGGAATGAACCTCCCTTATCTTCCAGCTTGTCTTTGAAACCCTATGTTACATAAGCAGTAAAGTAATGTATTAGTAATTATACAGTCCGTTGTAAATCAGAACAACACCTTTCTATACATTTTCATATAGAAGGTAGGGGAAATACGTACAAAATGACATACATGGACAAAATGATAGAGGCATCATAACTTGAGTTTGGAGGTATCAAATGCGGAACTGCCTACCACATCACACGGCCCGATTGGCTTCTATTAACCTCTGAAAATTAGCAAGAGCTACTCTGGTTCATTCGGTCGTTATGAGTGATAAGAGGAATCAATAGGTCACGAGTGTTTTTCATTGCGCCAAATTAAAAAAAAAATGCCCAGTTTTCACCATTTTTTTCATTCGAATTGCATTCAATTCAAACTTTACTTATTTGTCATTGTTTTCACGAAGCTTTTTGTATGTTGAATATACTTTCCGTATTAATTCGATACATTTCTAGTTTTATAACGTTATATGGACAAAATGACATATACAGTGAACGGACAAAATGACATAGGTATTTCAGCTGAATTAACAGAATCAGGACTTGTCTTAACATATTCATAACAAAATATTCTTCTGCGGCTAATAAAGACAATGCATCTTAACCTACTCTTGCTGATCCTATGAGGAGGTTCCTCCAATCCCTAAATGACTGTTCATAAGTGGACAAGGCAAACGTGAGCCGAAGACTCGATAAACGTACTTAGTTTCAACTTCTACACCTAATATGATGGCGATCAGATCAAAAAAGAGCCCATACCTTCTCCAAAGACAAGGAAACAAGTCCCTAGGGCATTATTCAAAGAAGACAATGAAGAAGAAAATGTTCCTAGCAACTTTCGAGGACCCGATTAAGGTCTTCTCCAGGATTAACCCTGGAGAAGGCTGGTTACGATGCATGCATTGCTTGCATTGGGCTCACGCATCTTGTGCTGATGTTCCTAGAAGAACCAAGCGTTTCATTTGTGAACTTTGTCAGTAGTTTTGTAACTATAAGTAGAAAACTACAGTTGCCTGTTGCTTGTATGTCATTTTGTCCATAGGATGCGGATAAAATGATTTTTCGTTTATTCCAATTCATCTAAGAATATTTTATCTTTTGGTACCTTTATTTCATAAAGATTCATTAGATTTTATAAAGAAAGAACCAAAGATCATAGATGTAGAATATGACAATACTGTGATTCACTACTAACAAGTTATGCCTCTGAAATAAAACCCTATGTCATTTTGTACGTACTTCCCCTACATTTCATAATTCCTTCTTGCTATACATTTTCATATAAAAGGTTGAGTTTATAATCGTCGGTAAATAATCAGTACCTAAGTAAATATATCACTTTGCTCCCTTGCTATACATTTTCATATAGAAGGTGGAGTTTATAATTGTATACATAATACTTGTATAATCGTTTCATGCTTGTTACCTAAGTTGAATTGACAAGAAAATACAGTTTGTTGTTTGTTGAGAGTGCGTTCAAATTTCACCACTTCCTCATCCTCTCCGTAGTTCTTATCTGAGTACGAATAACAACTTATCACAGTAATCATCAAGATTACCATAGGGTGCTTATAGTTGGGTATACCCCCTTACATCGGTTGAGAAGTCACAACAGTTGATCATCGAGATTAACGAGAATCACCAGCATCCTACCAACTAGAAGCAGTGCAAGAAAACCATTATCCTGGTAAAACAATCAGGATACAAAAATAAAAAAAGAACAACCTTGGACAATTACACATCTTTTGCTTCTTGGGGAGTTCAGGGGCCGATTTCCAATACTTTGTTGACACATATTCTCAAAGAAATCAGAATGACTTCATGATGTCGACATAAATGTTGCACATGATGATCGCTTGCCGAGCCTTCAAGATTAGGGTGACAGGTAAAATATGTGTTATTCCTTTGGTGTGGAACTGACGCAATTCTGCGATGGAAAATTTAAGACAGGAAAAATTGTACGTCATTGGGGGTAATTACACTTATAGTGACTGTTCTCCTGTCGAAAACAAAACGATTTTATTGGATTTATCGAAAAAAATTCATATCAATTTTGCGTCAACTGATAATATTCTTTGTAACATGCCTCGTAGAACTTCAAAAAAAAACGGATTCAAATAGTAATAAGTAATGGATTGTTGCCAAATTACACCAGTACACAGTATTATATAAACTTACACACATCGTCCAAAGTCATGGCCCCCTTGGTTTCTCAAGCAATAAACAATCTATTTGCTAGAAATGGGATGAATATTTTCCTCTATTTCAACTGCAATATATTTTATAGAAATCTTTGTTCTGTCTGCTTTATGCAGGATGTGGCAAAATAGGAAAAATGAAAAAAATCTAAATTAAACGATTATTTATTTTTGATTAATTGTAGTTATTGCACAACTGAATCCAAATTCAATAGATTGATAGATAGATACATTTATTTCAATAATTGAGAACAATTACATGTTACAAAAATGAAACAAGACAAATTACCTTCGGCTAACTACAAAAATGAAAAAATTCTACAATATCATAAGGTTCACAATTCATTATAAGTTTATACAGAGGGTAACAGCCAAATGGAATAAATTCGATAACGAATAAATGAGGGACACGTCGATTTGTAATTTTAAATGCGCATATTTTTCAAGAAAATAAAATTATTAGGGTGTTCCATGCGACCGTGGCCAATACCAACTTTCTTATTTCAAATGCAACCCCCTGTATATTATTTATTTTTTGGATTCTTCAGAAAATTCTAGACATAATTCATGTACAATGTCCTATACCTATCTTCAACTTTTTCGGAAATATTAAGTGTTTTCAGATTTTTTACAAAAATTAACATTTTAAATGAAAATTATTTTATTTCACACTTTCGATACATTACACTCAATACTTATTTCCCATTTACCTCTTGATATGAAGAAAGTAATCAAAAACCATTACTGAGAAGAAATTAAAAAAAACAAAAACAGATTTGTTTATTCTCATATAGCCTTAGTACCACGTTATCTGTTTGTATGACAATAAGTGATCAGTGTAAGTGCTATTGTCTTTTGAATTTCGATAACTGTACGTAATAATATTAGAAAAATGGTTCATTCAACAGAAATGCACAAAATAACCATTCTTCAAATGATTGGTTATGGAGATTACACACGGACACAAATGGCAGTTTCGAGAGCTTGGTCATGTAAGACAAATAAAAAAAAATTGCTGCCAATGCAGTAAGTGATGATACGAAATTGGATATTATTGAGTTTCAAGAAAGCCCACATAATTCTGTTCGAAAAGTAGCCCCGCTGTTCACCGTCAGCCACACGTCAATATTTCGAATATTAAAGGAAAGTAAGATGCATCCCTATAGAATGATGGCAACTCAGGAGCTCATATAGAAGACGATTTCGATAGGAGAACGCATTTTTGCGAGCAAATGATGGCAATGCTAGATAACAATGTGATCCAATCAGAAAATGTTTTGTTTTCTGATGAGAGTACATTTACACTACACGGTCATGTTAATCGTCAAAATTGCCGCTATTAGTCTGATGAGAATCCTCACTGGATGAGAGAAGAACATACGCAATATCCTGAAAATGTTAATGTTTGGGCAGGAATTGTTGGAAATCATATCGTAGGTCCCTTTTTCATTGACGGCAACTTGAATGGAGAAAAATATACAGAACTACTCCAAAATAATGTCGTACCAACTTTGATAAACTTATATCTTATATCCTGATCCAACAAATCCACAAGTTCCTGCCAATATAATATGGTTTCAGTTCGATGTCAGAAGACAAGAAACGAAAGGAGTTTAATCAATGGCCAAAAAATAGAAGTGGAAATTAATTTTGGGATTGAGACACAGCAGAATGTACAAGTGATGTAAAAAGAGTAAACACAAACGCAGTCATCCCTTCATCACATCCGATATCTCCGAACCATAAGGACGGTGTATGGTACAATATTAAACCTTTCTTCTCCTTTAAACCTGTTTACATTGATGCTAAACTGTTTCTTACATGGGTTGAGATCTGATATCACGTAGTTTCCCAGTAAATACTTGCGTGAAATGAAATAAGATCTTGGGAGTTTGCTTACCTATATAGAATCTTGGATTATTCTCTCATGTTCCGACATTTTTGTGAATATTTCAGATTTAATCGTGACGAGGAATATTGTACACGCCTGGGACCTCTTCATCCTGCTGTGCGTCTCATTTTCCAATTAGCGTTGTTTCAGGATTATCCGTCGAGGATCGATAACTGTTTTATGGTCTGATTTATTGAATATCCGATTTTCTTCTATCCGGGTCTTCTCGTCTATCATGATCAGCGAGCTTTCTCTCGGATCTCAGTTTTCATTACAGAACGATGCTTGGCGCAGTCGATTTGAATCAGTTGTTATTCGATAACTTAGTTCTTTCGACAATGGGCAATGAATTGGGAAAATCAAATTGACGTCGAGACCTGAACAATTACACAGAATCTTCAGGTTTAAACGGTTGACACATTGGAAAGGAAACAGGGGTCTTTTTTTGGCCGAGAAATCAAGATTATGAAAAAATCCATCGGAACCGTCAATTTTGTTCTAGGAGGGGAATATTTTTCAACATAAAAACCTTCATAATATCCCTCTGTTTGGCAATCCCAACTCCTTGAATTCGAATAGGGAAGATGGATGGTGCTAGATGGTGTTGAGAAGGTCTTTTCCTTTCGAAAATAACAGAAATTTTTTTAAATATGAAATATCATCTTTATTCTTCAACACTAACAATTTTATCAACAAAACTCATCGTACCTCTTCAATTATGCTGTGTAGAAGTAAAAAAATCAATGATCTATTAGACTATTATAATAATCTGATGTATCTGATTTAATAATTTCCCTGAGGAATTTGCGAACTAACACAATCACTTTATTGTTCAAGACGCCAAAATTGATAACCTATCTTCAGCTACCATCAGATTTCTCGATACTGAATGGTGGTCGGATAGGTTAGCAAGACTGATATCAACTAATGGTGGTTTTTCCATAAAATAAAATCTAATCGTTTGATTGATAAAAGTTCAGATAAACGTTAGAAATGAGAACAATGATTCAACTTGAATGAGTAATCGGGTTGAATGGGGAATTTTAAATATTATAAACATATTAAATTATTTTATTTTATCATCAACTCGAAATATATTAGAAATTATGTGGATCTCTGGAAAGTCATCTAGTCGCTGAACTGTAGTGCCTCAAAGTATTCTGTCGTTTCAGAAATAAATTAGGAATTTTTTCTTCGGCTGTAAATTGTCGATGCAAAAAGCATAAAGCAATTGATTTTATTATTAAACCAACAAAATACGGTAGATGATGAAATCAATTTCCGTCTCAAGATGTGAAAAAGGTGTTTTGCATCTTATCAAAGTTTTTCTGATAAAAAAATTCTCCCAACATCTGTTATATTTTAACTTTGCTATCTTTATATTTGATATACAGTCATATTGGATTGTCAATGCCAAATTGAGCTTTAATTATTCATTAATGATCTGTGAACCTATATTTTTCCACAATCTACACTTTACATCACTGTCAGCCCAGTTTGTTTGTATTGTTTCTTGAGATTCTCTTAATTAATAATGATAATATTAGTATAATTTATTCCTACAAAAAATATGCATGAATTTAATTGCCGAATTGAAGGGAAAATGGTAATTTAAAAATAAATAGCTGATTTTCACACATATCTCCTTATATCTTACTGATCTGTTATAGCTCGTCACACAAAATTGGAATAATTATTGTATTGCTCTTCAACTAGTTTTGTTTTTGATATTTGATTTGTGTGTTTTTTCAACTGTAACTCATCGAATGAACAATTCGGATTCGTTTTAAAGATACAGGCTATTGAAAATTAATGAAAAAACACCTATTTTTCTATACCTACGACATAGTTATTTCGAATTTATTGAATTTCAGTGCACTACTGTCAGTTTTACAAATATTGATAAAAATAATAAATTTAAAACTATGGGAGATGATCCTCTAACATGAGGGGGTGCAAAAGAAATTTCGGCTTTTTCTGTGAACAAATTCATGATCATTTCACTTGCACTGAGAAACAAAGTATTTGCTGAGGTTTTTATGTGTGCTCTTGTATCAAATGTAGAAATGTATGGTACCTGTTTTTATTTTATCTGCTTATATGACTCGTATTTTTATTTTCAGCGAATAAAGATAATATTATTATTCAAAAAAATCTATCGAGTTGTCGAAAGAAGAACCATAAATATTCCTGTGATAAGAAATCCAGGATCATTGATGATTTCTTTGACAGCTGCTGTCAATTTTTTCACAACTGTCAATTTTTTTATGTAATATCGAAAATTATTACGTAATCCTTCATCGATGAGCTTTGCCCTTGTCCTTCGTGGTAGATAAATTCGTGATCATATTTTTCAAATGATATCAAATATCTTTTTTCTCCTTCACAATGCCAACATGGAGAATCTCCAAGGGCACACATCTGCATCGTTTTTCCTGTTATGAATGAGAGCTTTGTTCGTTTTGTTTCCTATCGAATTACGGATCGCACTGCCCCACAATTCACGAGATAAGAGAGAAGAAGCATGTTGGGTAATTTGTTTGGATTATCTGACCATCTGAAACCGCAGTTTGTGAGCTGAGATAAGCGGACGCAGAATTTTATACCATGCGTTGTTGTTCAGTCCGTCATCCTCTATTTGGTCATCGAACGTGGGTATTATATTTTAAAATGTGAACCGTCTACAAATTAACTTATCTGATGGTTTTTGAACAATTTATACATCGGGTTTAAACACGATATGTCGTAGATACTGTTATAAAATATCCATTTCATGTTCTCTTAGATTACACAGGAGGTCGACTGCGATAGTGGACCTGTAACGATCTCTTTCCTGCTCGATGGCGTTATTAATTTAGATCCCAATCGTAACAACGCAAATTCATCATGATTCATCTTATCCGTAACCTTACACGTATCGGTAGGTGGATACTCCCACTCATATTCAGAAAATTGGTTATTGTGATTCCGATAAGATATCAGCTATTTATTGTTCCAGGGAATTATGTGAAACATCAGCATTTCGATAAGGGATCTCGTGTTACGGGGGACAAAGCAGAAGAATGGGATGCATATCACATACTGGGTGTTCTCATATCTCAAAGTCTCACTGTCAAAAATTAATATTGAATAGGGATCAACTTTGTGATTTGTGAAAGGTATATCGGGCCCTTAACAATTATAATTCTCCTTAATAATGCGTTTTTTCGAAATACTGATTTGTAAAGCAACAATTATTTTTTCGGCCAGGCCTGACGATAAAAATGGCGGTGGGTGTTTATACAGAAAACAATCCATCATGTCTAATTATTACCGGCTATCTAGGTTATCATCAGTTTATTTCTCGTTCGTAGCACATACATTATGAGCACGCCCCCTACGATAATTCCAATTATCGACACTATCGGCGCCCGTTGAATAAAACCATAACTGAGAGATGAACGTCATTCAAAATATTTATTCATTTATGCGAAGACAATGGCGGCCCAGGAGCGGAGGTTGGATCCTTTCAATTTATAATTAAAACTTTAATTGTATACATTATATGGGGATGCTATCTAGACACCGACCGCTGATTCTGAAAATTGGGATATCATTTGTTCCCAATTATTTTTTATGTTGGTTATCGTGAAAATCGCATCGTTAACAGGAAGTCTAACGATTTGTGAAACATTATCCGAATTAGGAATTTCAAATGGAAGAAGTGATATGAAACGATATTCAACAGTTCTCATGAAGAAAAATTGGTCTCTTCACTTTCAAATTTCACTAAAGAATTATAGGCCTTTCTTGGGGAGTTATCAAACCACGAAAATAAATGAAAATTGCAACTTTAATAAAATTTCTTTCAGAGCAAAATGATTCTGATTTGTGCAGAGAGAATCTGAGTCAACATTATTTTGACGTTATGCTATGTGCTGGTTTTCTGCCTCGTGTATTGAAAAGTCTTTCTTGTCACGGAACGAATTCACTTTTTCTGATGCCAAACTAATTCAGTTCTCTGCATCATAGTAAAAAATAAACAGGGCGTTACATTTGAAAAAAAATCGAGAAATATCAATTTCAAGTTCATCCGATTTGGCAATCAATAACGGACATCCTGTGCATGGCAAATTATTCTTTTTGTTATGATGACTATATGAATCTTCCAGCAACCTAGAATTCGTATCACATTCCTATTATTTGTATTGTTTATGCAACCGTTTTAGGTCTTTCAGCGAAGTGCTGTGCGACCAACTTGATCCAGTTTTTTCTTAATAAAATAAACTGCTCCACGTGAGTTAGGGATATTGACTCAAATTGCAAAAAAAATATAGTTAAAATAGGATTTTTGTGATGAAAATTCATATTAATATGATTTCAAGTTGCAAATTAATTTTAGCCTGTAGGTCTGCAGCGAATACAGGGTGGTTAAGAAAAATCGAGTAAAATAACGACATTTTATTCCCAGAGAATTCAAGCATTTTAAGACTATCAATACAATGTTTGGCCTCCGCGGGCATCAATAACAGCTTGACATCTTCTTTGCATACGACACATGAGATTGTTGAATATTTCTTGAGGAATTTGGTTCCATAAACGGGGCAGAAGCTCCTATTAATCCTATCAATGGGCGTCTAGAACCTAGATTCACCTCTCTCAAACGTCGTCTGATGGTTTCGAGGGAAACTTGGACCCCATCTGCGTTTTGAAGTGTATTCCGTAGCATTCTACACGTAGATGTAGGGTTTCTTCTCACCGAAACGGTGATGAAACGATCCTGAGCAGGTGTTGTTTTTCGTCGCCCACCAAGCCTTGGTCTTTCCAACACGGAATCTGTCTTCCTGAACCTATTCCAAAGTCGAGATATCACACTTTGGCTGACTTGGAGCCTTTCCGCTACAACAACCTGAGTTGGGCCACCCTGTAGCATTCCGATAGCCCTATTAGCCTCAGCGTTTGTTGATTTACGTCTTGGCATTTTCAGAAAACTCGTTTCAAATCGAAGCCGTTGATAAACTGACTTCATTTCAAATTATGAACATTCATGAAGCATATGCAAAGAACCAAACTTCAGAAAAAAGGCGACCAGATTAACGTAATGTCTCATACTGATTTTTATTGGATTTTTTCAAGTTGTTATTGAGTTTTAAATGATTTTACAGCGATTTTCTCGAAGATTACATACTTTTAAAAAAGATTGAATACGATATTCCTAACTCTTGTGGAGCAGCATACATATGTACTGCTAGGAAAATATATTATCTAAGATTTTACGTTTTGATAGATGTTGTGAAGGTCATCAAAATACATGGAAATATAAGATTTAAAAAATCAAAATTTTTGAATATCTTTTCTGGGAACATTATGGATATTGGAAAATAATTTTTTCGGCAACCGTCCGGGATGTACCCACTTTTCGGACGCTCTTTCTTTGAGAAAGTAGCATTTTCCGGACTAGGCCGGAAAAAATCACGTTGTTGTCATTGTCATGATCATCACACTACCAACGAAATAACGGATGACATTTCTGTTTTGTTCAATTCAAATAAGAATCAAAATGTATAATAAAGAAATGTGTCGTCTCATTGATTTGTAATTCTACACGGTTGGCGAAAAATATTGTACGCAACACGCCCGAAAATAGTTTTTTTGGACTCACAGACATCCAGGACTCGCCTCCGGCTCGTCCTAGAATTTTGTCTATTCGTCCGAAAAAACAAGAAGCATGTTTTCGAACGAAATTTCTAAGTCCGGATTGGCAGCTATGGAAGAAGAACGCACTATGGCAGGACCCTGCAGAACACTCGGGAGTGCTTTCTGCATAATTAATCGTCAGAGAACGTTCCAAACACCCACCTGAACAACTTCCTCGAGATGTCGCACCATAATTCACCCACTTTTCTTAGCAGGAAAAGCCACAAAGAGGATAATTTGTTGCACTCCGTGGTGATATATGGTTCCATACTAATAAAGTAATCACTGTATGGTGACACCCGGGATTTACTGGAATGTACCTTGCGTTAACCGGCCATGCTGAATACATTCGTTAACCAGCAGGTGTTATAATTCACCTTTCAGTGTGTTTGTTGTAGATTGGCCAGATTAATGCTGTATCGAACAAATTGAAATGGGGTGGAAAATACATAGGTGCAGTGATTTTCATTATTGGTGTTATCAATCTCACTGTTGAAGATTGATGATGGATCCAAGTTTGTTTGTCGGAATTCTAAAATAATGGATATTACATGAAATTTATTAGCCGCATTAGATGAATCAACGAGGAATTGAGGAATATCTACCGTCTCATTTGGTGCCTCATGAACAAAATTAAGAACATTTTCTATAGCCAGAACATTGGACTTTTTCGGCTGATATCCTTCCAATCCTTGCTTCAAATATTCGATCAGGTCACGGTAAGTTCCGATGTTTATATTCCTGTTAACCATCAAACCCATAAATAACTTATAACAATAATAACCTAATTTTGGTGCTCTTTGACATAAAAGTTTCGTGACTTCTTTGGCAACAAGTTTTTTAATGCCTCTTTTGCTTATTCGGGAATTTCATAATTATCTTCCATAATTGTACTGTTTACATCTAAAGTTTGTATGCACCACGGGCCCAAAGAAATGTTGATATAAAAATCTACTTTGGTAGATAAATATCTAATATGTATGTGGAAATTTTCAGGTGTTGCGGTCGATTAAAATATCAGTTATTTAGATAAATATCTATTCGAAGAAAAATTAATGACTTCTATATTTCTTTCAGAAATGAAAGTTTTCTTTCTATCAGCTCTGTATGTACTATACAGGGTCTTTCACGAGGAACCTCACCCATATTTATACGGGAAACTACTGAACTTTCATGAAATTCAACACTTATAAGTATTTCACGATGCTGTTGAAATCTAAAATATTTTCAAGGCATGAGCACCTCCGGTTTTTCCGGAAATGACGTCAACTTCCGTTTTTCAAATTAGAACACCATTTTTTTATTGCAGAAACAGATTCCTTAGAAAATTTCAAGTTATTTTGATGTAACATTTTTCAGTTTTGGTTGGAAAATCGAAAATAGAGCTCCGCTGAAACAAGAATAACTTCGAGGTTTTTGAATGGAAATTTTTTTATTTTTGGGATTTTTCAAGATGTAAGATTGACGTATCCACTTTAAAAATCGAAATCGCGATTCATGATACAGGGGGTGAAAAAATCGCTTTCAACTTTAGGGAGGACAAAATCGTGAAAAATCAATTTTTTCAAATTAGAACCCCATTTTTTCATGGCAGATATTGAATCTACGTTAAAAAATAATGTGAGTGTATGCATCACACCCTTGCCCTAAAGTGGATATTAACTCAGAAAATATCCATTTTAGGGCAAGGGTGTGATGCAGCATCGTGAAATACTTATAAGTGCTGAATTTCATGAAAATACGTTCAGGAGTTTCCCGTATAAATATGGGTGAGGTTCCTCGTGAAAGACCCTGTATAGTACATTGTTTACCGGGTAGGAAAAGCCTTACGATTGTGAAGAGTCCAGGAATGTGGCTTTTCCTACGAGGTAAACATACTATTTTTCTGCGAATCATTTGAAATTCGACAGATTTTAATTTTGGAAAAAATCGAGAATGATTTCATTCATAAATAAATGGAGCTTTGAAATTCGGAATGGAATTGGTTGCGTTATTATGGACACGTATTAATGCTGAATTGTCAAACTTGAAGAATATTAATTTAATTGCTGGTCTTTTCGAAGACCAAACAGTGTAAAATGATAAGTGATGATGAATTTTCCATTTCTGGAACTTCTCCAGAGTTGGTTGAGGCAGTGAATACTGCTTCATTAGAATTATTGCCGAAGAAATCTAGAGAAAAGTACGAATATGCTTATGTAGAACACTGACAACTACAAGTAATGAATATTTCCTAACAGTGTTGGGAAATCTTGACTTTTTCTATGACTATTTCCTTAGTCTTAATTTCCACCAATCATAAACGCGCAATTTTGAATCACAAATGGTTTCTAGATGGAAAAAACTGTATGGCAGCAGATGTCAGCAGTTTTTTCGGTTTACTTGCGGCAAAACTGGACAGTTGTTGTCAACGAAAATTAATAAAACATACATACATAATGCATCCAGAATAATCTGTTACTCATGAAATAGTCTTGTCAAATACCATTCGGGCATGCAATTTTTTCCGGAAAAATTGGATGCCCTCATGATATTACTTACGACAAATTTTGTTAGGAATGTCAAAATTCCCTAGCGATTTGCGGAAAAAATGTTCCCTTCGCATTTTATGCGTTTTCTACTAGGATATCATAATTGAATTGGCCCTGCTTCTATTTTCTGTCGATCGATTGCTATTGAATCCATATCAGTGGGAGATATTTCTAAATTTCATCTAGGGTAGATAACTTTCGACCCCAGATAAAATATCTCTAGATTATGAACAGCTTATCTGGAGATACAGTTATTTGTAATGAGGACGAATCTGAATGGTATCATGAACTTTCGATAAGCTCAGGGAGGAATCAATATTATCTCCACATTATCTGTCGAAAACATCTATGGAATCGAAACTCCTGAGTGAAACGTTCTTTGACCGGATCATTCACTCTCTGAATGCGATCATTACAGAATGAAATCAAAGAAAATGACGTGATGTTGACTCAACCAAGTTATGTGAAAAAAGAAACATCAAAATTAGGTGAAGTATCAGGCCTAATCAACAAACTCACTGCTGAGATTATCGAGATTGGTTTGCACATATTGTTCTACACTTTCGGAACTGTACGAGTTGTTTGATGAAGATTTGGAAGAAATACAAAATATGGCAGGGCAGTATCAGCAATTTTTCTTACACTGTCTAATCTTAATCTATACTCTGTTCAAATCTAAGAAGGAGCAATATAAACAAGTTTGGCGCAGCGGTAGGAGGGTCTTCGTATATTTATTTTCCGTCCAGAGTCGAATCGAGGAGATTTCACACAATCGTTCAGTTTATTCATCCATGTCTCATCCAGATAATAAATTTTTCTGCCTTGTTCTCTTAATGAGCGGATTTTCTTCAAATAATCTCTTTTCCACACAATCATTTCATCCCTATCAATCAGTAGACTATTACGACCATGATTTTTGAACTTGAATTCCATTTTTTTCCATATTTTATAGAACGTTGTTCTTTTGAAATTTGGCAAACTGTCGGTCATCATTCACGATTTCTAGAACTTTAGAAATCGTTGGGATTTCATTCCGGAAAAAAAACCGTGGACAATTCTTCTGAAAAGGTTCATATCGAAATCGTCAACCGAATCGATTATTTTTAGCGACGGGGCTCTCCTCTTAGGTGGCGTCAATGTTTTATTTTCTTTATATTCTCTGAGAATTCTGAATAAAGCTGAATCACTCACCCCTGAGGATTTTGAAACAATTCCTACTATGTCTCTTTTCGATAAACAGGATGTTCTTCCAATTCTTTTCGAGAAATGTTCAAAATTATCTCTTTCTCTTCAGCAGAAAAATGCGACCTTTTGGACCTTTTTCGTGGTGGTCCCCACATATCACCCTCAGATGCAGTATCCGTTTCCGAATTTGACATTGTTCTATAAACACTATATAGACTTTGTCAAAAGATTTTCCAACACAATACACTTTTCACAACAAAATCTATATTTGAACAGCTAGACCTTCACAGTAGCTCTAGGTATTTTAACTGGTCTTGTCCATTTAAAACTTCGATATTTATGCAAATCAAGATGGCTTTAACCCATTGAGGGAAAGGACCCAAATCTGGTGTTTCCCGGAATTACCTTGTCGGAATCTTGAGCAGCCGACAAAGAGTTTCGTACAAAATAATAAGAAATTTTGGACCGAAACTAAATATATTTCGCATATTACAAGTAACATTATAAATTTGAACAGAGATCTTTCAGGAGTCTTGTCAATTGAAAACTTCGATATTTATGCAAATCAAGATGGCTTTCACCCATTAAGGAAAAGGACTCAAATCGGGTGTTTCCTGGAATTACTTTGTCGGAATCTTGCAAGATTCCGACCCAAATCTCTAAAACTCTGGTGATTCCTGGAATTACCTTGCCGCAATCTCGAGCATCCGGAAAAGAAATTATTAAGTAGATGATAATATAAAAACAAACAAAAATAGGGTAATTCGGATATAAAATGTTTATGACAGTTGCAAATCATAATAGAAACTTTGCACTAGAGTTTCATCTGATGAGGAAAAAAGTTCTAATGTGGGAATTGCTGACTCAAATTATTGAATCATTTCTATCCAGTACCATTCACACTCCGTTCAGAGTACGATCCTAGTAGTCTCTTATGGCGTTAAAAGGGAGCGTCGTAAAGACCAATAGGAGCTTTATGGTGCGCAAACCAGACGATTTTGTTTGTTTACAAAGCTCCTTCTTATATTTGAAAGGACTATAGATATGAACTTCAAAATTGGGTTTCTATAGGATGTTATATACTTGACTCCACTGTTAATTATACTAGGTGTTATCGTGGTTCCATCCAACATTTCACTGGAAACTCCCAATCGGCCAACAAGCCTCCAGAGACTGTTGCCTATCCGACTCTCCGCGTCTATTTTTCAACCGGCTGTCAGCGAACTGCATCAGGTCTTGTCTGATTAATGAACGATACATCTTAGCACCATGCCTGGAATTAATTTCAACAAACAAACGAGCCAAGCAATAGATAAACGAACGACGACGACGCAAGAACCGGTGGTGGACTTATCGGGCGCATCCTAGCGCTGGGAAAACGTGAGAATACGCGAATCTGATAAAAATATCGAATACGGCACGCGGTGTCTACTTGATCCCCCGCCCCCGCCGTTCCGATGGTTGACTAGATACGGAAAGGTGCGCCGGACATGGTTGCGAGGTGTTCCCTTAAGAACATTGTGGTCGGGTCGTTCCGCTGATCACGAAAATCTTGCTCAATTTCGATCTGGGGTGGTTCACGATGTTGAAACATCGAGAATGAGATCGGACTGATTGTTTGGGTCCTTGATGGTATTTCGAGATTGTAGTACCAGTCAAGAATAGAGAAATGAAAGTGAATATTCGTATCACTATAATGATATTTCGGAGGTAGTTACTGGTATCGTCTCCACAGTCAAGATCTGCCACAAAAAAATCTGCACCAGCAGGAGGGTGTTCTGTTCCCAACGTATTAATCAAGTAGAGCGAGTTTGAACTGTATGAGTTTGAGAATATGTTGCGTTAACTGATAAGCTCCAAATTTAAGGACTGAACGAGAATAAATCCGCTTTCACACAAACGCCTATATCTCTTGAACCAATTGAGAAAAACTCAAAATTTGATTATATTATGTAGTTAGCTTTGTTATGAACGTCAGAAACATGTGGAACATTTACTTCTTAGATATTTCAATTCTCTGTCGCAAAATGTCAAGCGAAGTGAAAACACGAGAATTTAGAGCGAAACTTTTTCAAAATAATCAAAAATGGAGCTTCAAAAGAATCGCAAAAGAGGCTCGCGTTCGTCCGGAAACGGTATCAAGAGTTGTTGAGCGCTTCAACGAAAATCCTACAATTAACCGCAAGGAAGGCACCGGGAAGAAAAAGGGGTTTCATAGCCAAAAAAGAGTGAAGAAAGCCATCAGCCTTTTTCAGATGAATCCTAACCTTTCAGGACGGAAAGTGGCCCAAATAGTGGGTTGTTCGCAGTCAACCGTTCAGAAAATCAAGTCAAGTTGTGGGCTTAGAACATACAGAGTGCAGAAAGTGCCAGACAGGAACGCTGTGAAGAATCCAGAAGCGAAATCGAGAGCAAAGAAATTAAAAAAAAGATTTCTTGAAAAATTTTTCCTGTTGCGTGATGGACGACGAAACCTATGTCTTGGCTGATTTCTCTCGCAACTTCCTGGTCAGGAATTTTATACTGCAGATTCTCGTGAAAATGTTGACGAACAATTCCGCGTGAAGAAACAAGCAAAGTTTCCTGAAAAATTCCTGGTTTGGCAAGCAATTTGCACTTGTGGGAAAAGGAGCAAATTTTTCGTTGGCCAAGGCTCTGTTGACTCGAAGATATACATCGAGGAATGCTTGAAGAAGCGTCTTTTACCATTTTTACGTGAGCACGATGTGTCAACAATCTCTTGGTCAGGTTTAGCTTCATGCCACTACAGCAAGGCCACCAAGGAATGGTACTTAGCTAATGAGGTGGTTTTTGTCCCCGAAGAGGCCAATCCACCAAATTGCCCAGAACTCAGGCCAATCGAAAGATATTGGGACCTGGTAAAAAGAGAATTGAAGAAGACTAAGAAATCAACGAAAAAATTAGCGGAATTCAAGCAAAAGTGGAAAACAGCATCCCAGAAAGTGACTGAGAACACTATAAGAAGCATGATGGGAAGAATTCCAGAAGAAATTCATGAATTCTGTGAAAAATTTTTTGGTTTTTTCATTGTAAAAACAGTTTTCATTAGAATTAGAAGATGATTTTAAAATGAGTTGGATTTTCGAAATCGGTCCAGTGGTTCAAAAGATATAAGCGTTTTTGTGATAGCGAATTTATTCTCGTTCAGTCCTTACAATACAAATGGTCTGGTAAATACCTACTGATCTTATAAGCCCTAACCAATATGGCGGTATAGTTCTGGTTTCCCTGTCGTCGGGCTGTCTTGCTCATTCCCAAGGATTGGTTACGATATTCAATTTTTCTACAGTTTTTCGATAGTTTGTTCTATTTCTAAGATGTGTAGTTTACCACAGTTATAATATCTCTTGAAATTACCATAAAAGTGACCTCAGGCATTCAATTCAGATCAAAATTGTCTTTCACACGATACAATTTGGAGTAATGGTTTCGCAGTTGTGATAGGCTCAATATAATCAGTTTCAAAGAGGTGAAACAGCGTTCCCCTATGGAGTCCTCACCATATAGTACTAGGGACACGTAGCCTTTGGAGTCTACGGAATCTGAACTCTCAAAACTGTGGAGTTGGGGTCATGCAGAAAATTGACCAAATGAATTTTAGAAAATCCAGTCTGAATCTAATCATGCCTTATTATTTTAAACTGCTTCTTTTCCTTCTTTTTTAGCCATATGGACCTCGATTTTTACTCATCAACTAGTTCATTGAAAACACCTATAAGATTGAAGAGAACAGATTATAGAAAAACAATAATTGAAATGATCTTCATTTCGATACGTAATCATATTTTCATTGTGCATGATTTCTTCCTGTAAAGTACCTTTTGTGTTTCCATAGAGATTAGTTATATGTGTACTTCTATATGTTCTAAATTTCTTCACTTTCCAACATTTTTTTTCAATAGTTCATGTTTTCTTACTCGATCTGAAGATAGAGATCTATTTTGCCATGGGTGCGAAATGGCGAATGCACCAGTAAGCATTGAATTTGAAATAGTTCTGTTTGTAACTTCTTCTTATGTTTTTTCATTTTGTACCATTTCTGTCATTGGTGTTGATATACAAGACCTGACGATGTGATATGATTGTTACATTCACATGATATGGATAAAAACAACACTTTTCAATTACAGTAATGTATGAATAATCCGAACAGAAAGTTGTCGGGACCCGTTCGGTTTCAAATCATTCGGATTATAGAAATCATACTGAATGATATCTATAATCCGAACACGTTCGGATTATAGAGGGTGTTTAAAAAAATGTGACCATGTCTCTAGGATAGGTAGAAAACTGAAAAATAATTGGGTTTTGCTTCGTGAAGAACTTTCGTTACGCCATTTATTCAAGAAAAGGTTGTTGAAGAAAAAAAAGTAATTGAATTTTTACGATTTTGCAGAAACTACGGGCCACATTGTAATGAAATTTTATACGAATGGAATATGATTTGGAAGCTGATACATCCAATGAATTTGTTTGTATGTTTCACTCTCATAGAGCGCGCTTGTTATATGGTTCGTAGCAAGTAGTATTGAACATAACTTTTTTAATATTAGATTTAGTGAGCAAAATTTCAAATGAACTTGAACATCCTTCAATTTTACACACAAAGGTACTCTTGGTAAAACTGTGTTACCGTATTCGGAGTATTTTGATTCGAAAATTATGAAGTAATAACCGATGCTGGTATGAAGTAATGATAAATGTATTAATTAAACAAAAAATCACAAATAAGAATTTAGAAAAAGAAAGTAACATAAAATAGAATTCAATTAGAGTAGGTGTTCGAATGTCCTCCGTTTTTCCGAATACACATGTCTAAGACTATACTTTTTTTCTAAATAATCCATTGCTTATAAACGGTTGGAAGTCAGCTATGAGGTTATTAAAATGATATTACTACGAAAACGGTGCGCAGTATCGAGTTGTACCAAGAGTACCTTTTTGCTGTAAAATTTGATGATGTTTAAGTTCACTGAAAATTTTGTGAGAGGAATGTTCTCTTTTAGAAGCCATTATTTCAACTGTATATGTGAGGAGTACATCTCGCATAAAAAAAACAAGATGGCGGGCGTTCGGATTGCAGAGTTCAGGCTGTTCGGAGTATACATATCATTTTACCAAGTGGGGGCGTTCGGATTATAGGATACTTCGGATTATCGGGAGTTCGGATTATCCATACATTACTGTATTTCAAAATTCTTAACACCCGAACTTGAGATTTTTTTCGGAAAAACTGATCTCATCATACGATGCGATCATTTTTTGGGAATTTTGATAAGTTCTGTGATTAGATGAAATACAAATTACACCTCACACCAAAGAAAATAGTACATTGTTTACCGAGTAGGAAAAGCGTTACATTCCTGGACGATTGTGAAAATTGCCAAGTCGAGGCGCAAGCCGAGACTTGGCAACACAGAGTCCAGGAATGTGTCTTTTCCTACGAGGTGAACATACTATTTTTCCGCAAATCGTTTAAAATTCGACAGATTCCAATTGATTTTGATGAGATCGCTAATTATTTAATTCATAAATAAATGATGCTTCGAAATTCGTATTGAATTTGGTTACGTTACTATGAAAACGTACTCATGTTGAATTGTCAAAGTTGACGCATATAATTAATTCAATTGCTAGTGTTTTCGAATTTAAAACAGTGTAAAATGATAAGTGATGATGAATTTGCTATTTCTGGGACTCCTCCAGAGCTGGTTGATGCAGTGAAAATACTACTTCTTTAGAATGAGTGCCGAAGGAATCATGAGAAAAGTTCGTATATGCATATGTCGAACCAACTGTAAGGAAATATCATTTCCTTACAGTAAGGAAATGAATATTTCCTAACAGTTAGGAAATCTTGACATTTTCTATGACCAATTTTGACTGGAATGTCAAAATTTCCTAGCGATTTGCGGAAAATTATAATTTTCTATTGTATTAGTCCAAAAGCTGACAGATTTGGGGAAAGTGCAATAATCAAAAATCAGTTCGATTTGAAAATCTCAAATGCAGAGTCGGCACTAGCAGGACTTCAGCAGTCGACAGAGAAACATTTTTTATGATAGATAGGCTTCATCCTAAAGATACAGGGTGTGTCCTCAGGGTGTGCGTGTTCTTGGATTGCAACATTGTATTAAATTATACAGAGTGTAACAACCAAATGGAATAAATTCAATAACGAATAAATGAGGGCGTGTTGGGAAAAACGCTCGGAAACGTCGATTTGTAATTTTAAATGCGCATATTTTTCAAGAAAATAATATTATATAGGCTGTTCCATGTGACCGTGGCCAATACCAACTTTCTTATTTCAAATGCAACCCCCTGTATATTATTTATTTTTTGGATTCTTCAGAGAATTCTAGACACAATTCATACACAATGTCCTATACTTATCTTTCACTATTTTGGAAGTATTAAGTGTTTTCAGATTTATTGCAAAAATCAACGTTTTAAATAAAAATTATTTTATTTCACAAATTCGGTACATTACACTTGAAACCTAATAAGTAATACTGATTATTTCTTAATAATTAAAAAAAAAACAAAAAAAAACATTAATGTCAATGTAGGAAATGTTCAAAATGCTCGACGCGAACGTCTTGGCAACATGCTAATCTGGTGTAGAATTGTCTTCTAACGTTACTCAACATTTCAGGCGTGACTGATCTAATCGCAAGCGTGATTCGGTTTTTTAGGTCGTCTAAGTTTTAGGGTTTCGTTTCGTATACAATACTTTTGACATATCCCCACAAAAAGAAGTCTAATGTTAAATTGTAAAAAATTGTAAAAAATCTGAAAACACTTAATATTTCCGAAGAAGTTGAAGATAGGTATAGAACAATGTACATGAATTATATCTAAAATTTTCTGAAGAATCAAAAAAATAAATAATATACAGGGGGTTGCATTTGAAATAAGAAATTTGGTATTGGCCACGGTCGCATGGAACACCCTATATAATTTTATTTTCATGAAAAATATGCGCATTTAAAATTACAAATCGACGTGTCCGAGCGTTTTTCTTAACACCCCCTCATTTATTCGTTATCGAATTTATTCCATTTGGCTGTTACACTCTGTTTTTATAGTTATGATTGTAATTTAGAATTATACCCCCAATTTAACACTTCTTATGGCTTCTGATTGGCCTCCAATTAGCATTTTTTCTATTTTCGGCATGATGTTTACGCAGGTTCATTTAGTGAAATAAGAAAATAGGTTTGCAGAATTAATTAAGTGGGAATAATGACAAAATATTCATTCGACTGAAAGTGTTCAACAAGATATTCTGTGATAAATTGAGTTCTTCTTTGACCTTTTAGTTGTATCCTATTCAATTTAACGAAGCCTAAACGCCGTGGGTTACTCAAGTCCGAACGACCCGAACGTATGTATCTGTCAGTTCATCAACAGTTTGAAATCTAGCACTTCCATCTTCGGAAAAACACACAACTGAGATAAGGTTCACCTTTCTTGAACAATGCTCCATAATGACGTAGATTGATGGTCTCTGCAGATAAGATATAAATTCAAACCTTGGAAATAACATTTTAAAATATTATACCTGTGTGCCACACGATTGTCTTCGAGAAATCTACCGATGCACTATAGCGGAGTCGCAGTTCATAGCTGGTGTTGCTATCTGTATCGTCATAGGAAGTTGTAATCGTATGAAATTTATCAAGTGAACTTTCGTATATCCGGACTTGTTTCATATTCTGTGGTATCTTAGATCTCTAGAAATGCTCCGCAATGACAAGTGTTTTGGTTCGAGGAGTTATCTCCAAGACACATTCCGATTCTAATTAGTTATACGAGGAGTTATCGAGAATTTCGATCGTTTCCTTCTGATTGCGTATGGGGAATGTAATCGGGTGTATCTGAATTATTAACTAGACACACTGCGTTGAGTAGAAAACAGCAATTCAACACACCATGCTGAAACCACTCACACGGGCATAGGTCAGAGCTATCTGGCGGTTATAAGTGCTAATCGAAGATTAATGAGATCTAAGAATAGTTGAAGGGGTTTTACCAAAGCAGATACCCGATGTGTGTGGTAATTCGCATCTATCTGCTGAAGCCATTGGCATTTCGAATCACTGAACATCAGCTCGTCTATACAGGAGGTCCACTTTGCACTTAGGACTTTTACAGTCGATAGAACAGCAAAAAAATATAGTTAAAATAAGATTTTTGTGATGAAAATTCATATTAATATGATTTCAAGTTGCAAATTAATTTTTGCCAGTAGGTCTGCAGCGTATACAGGGTGGTTAAGAAAAATCGAGTAAAATAACGAAATTTTTTTCCCAGAGAATTCAAGCATCTTAAGACTATCAATACAATGTATGGCCTTCACGGGCATCAATAACAGCTTGACATCTTCTTTGCATACTACACACGAGGTTGTTGAACATTTCTTGAGGAATTTGGTTCCATAAACGGGGCAGAAGCTCTCTAAGATCATTTAAGGATTCTGGGGTAGGTTGATGATTATCTAATCTTCTTTGGAGCATATCCCATGCATGTTCTATGAAATTCAAATCTGGTGAGTGCGGAGGTATTGGTAAATGTGGAATACCAAGCTCCTCGCGCGCATTCTCAACTATAGCTGCACGGTGCAGTCTAGCGTTATCGTCTAGAAATTGAAAAGTTTCACCTAGAGCAGCGTGAAAATTTGGCACAACATTGTCAATGACATGCTCCTTACAGTGTAAGGCGGTCATATTCCCAGGACAAATGTGTAGATCTGTGCGCCCGTTGAAACATATCCCGGCCCATACCATAACACTACCCCCTCAGAATGGATGGACTTCTTGGACATAGTGACGATTACGGGGTATGCGTGGGATTATCCATACCCTTATTTTTCGAGAATCTGAAAATCGTCCATATCTGGATTCATCAGTGAAAAGGACACTACGCCATTGATCGTTCCAATTGATATGTTGCCTTGCCCATTCCAGTCTTTGACGCTTATGGTCACGTGTTAATGGAACTCCTCTTAATGGACGTGTAGAACCTAGATTCACCTCTCTAAAAACGTCGTCTGATGGTTTCGATGGAAACTTGGACTCCATCTGCATTTTGAAGAGTATTCCTTAGCATTCTACACGTAGGTATAGGGTTTCTTCTCGCCGAAACGCTGATGAAACGATCCTGAGCAGGTGTTGTTTTTCGTCGCCCACCAAGCCTTGGTCTTTCCAACACGGAACCTGTCTCCCTGAGGCCTGAACCTATTCCAAAGTCGAGATATCACAATTGGGCTGATTTGGAGCCTTTCCGCTACAACAACCTGAGTTAGGCTACCCTGTATCATTCCGGTAGCCCTATTAGCCTCAGCGTTTGTTAATTTACGTCTTGACATTTTCAGAAAACTCGTTTCAAATAGAAGCCGTTGATAAACTGACTTCTTTCCAAAATAAGAACATCCATGAAGCATATGCAAAGAACAAAACTTCAGAAAAAAGGCGACCAGATTGACGAAATGTCTCATACTGATTTTTATTGGATCGATTCAAGTTGTTATTGAGTTTTGAATGATTTTACAGCGATTTTCTCGAAGATTACATACGATATCTTTAACTCTTGTGGAGCAGTATATTTCACGACTGTAGGACTTTTCTTCCTAAAGTTATCGTGTTAGTATGAATGGACTCAGCACTAAGCAATATCCAATCAGTGTTGGACGCCCATCACGATTTTTTTCCGTCTGAATTGCGTCATTTGCATTTCGTAAATACGTGTAGGTTAATCGTGAAAGCTCCCTGGATCTAACAAACAATGAATCTCGACGATATCCATACAAGGAACGCCATAAAGCGACACTTCTTAAAGAGAACAATGATCATAACTTATATTTATTGCCTCCAACTGCCGTTATGCGCCAGCAGATTTAATCTTGACTAGGTGCGTTATCTTAATTGAAATGGAGCTGTGACTATCAAATCTGGTCGCATAAGGAAATTGGAAAGTGAAACTCTTCAGGGAGTTACCGGTTTTTGCAATACGTTATGTGCAATACGTATGAAAATATGCATGCATTCCGTTTGCAGTATGGGAATCTTGGATGCAGGTTATGGTGGTAATGGGATTTCGATGTTCCTGGAAATTTTTCTGCAGAAGGAAATTCTCATGAAGCAGTGATTTGGATTTCAAGGCGATTAAGATGATGAAATGTGAATTGATCTTCTTTGCTACCTATGGTTTTAGCTTTCAGACAAATATTTTCTATTCGGGGTTATCAGAAAGACAGTGATAAGATAGCATAGAAATGCCATCGGTAGAAGTACGAACAGCGTGAAGAATTTCGGTTCATTTCATAGCAGAATGCTTGAAAAGAAAGAAATGCTGTGGTTGACGAAAATATCGAAATTCAGGTGACTCAGCTGTCGTGCAGCATAACGAGCATGCGTTGGGCCGTCGAAACATTGTCATGCGCAGTCTAACTTCTGTGATTACAGTAAACTTTGTCGATACAAAGCTCTGATTTGTACAAACACAGTTTTTGCCGAGAAATTTGGGTTTTTGGGCAATATTCGAACCTTGGCTCAGCTCGTCAATGTAGTCAAATAGCTTTATTGATTTGTGAACGCAAGTGCAAGGTGAAGCTTGTGTTTCTAGTAGGTCACTGGGATTTCTGCAAACTTACCTGCATGTGTGACAGTGTTTATTGCGCAAACTGGCTTGTGCAGACGTAGTGAAGATAGTATGTCTGACTGGCCCATAAAAGGAAAATCGTTGTTGTTATGATTTGAGATGGTCATGTTCTGCGAAAGAAGTTGAAATGAGTATCGGTGACTATACAGAGTGCGTAACAGCCAAATGGAATAAATTCGATAACGAATAAATGAGGGCGTGTTGGGAAAAACGCTCCGACACGTCGATTTGTAATTTTAAATGCGCAGATTTGTTGCAAAAATCAACGTTTTAAATAAAAATTATTTTATTTCGCAAATTCGGTACATTACACTTAAAACCTAATAAGTTATACTGATTATTTCTTAATCATTAAAAAAAAAACAATGGGATGCATTTTACTTTCCTTTAATATTCGAAATATTGACGTGTGGCTGACGGTGAACAGCGGGGCTACTTTTCGAACAGAATTATGTGGGCTTTCTTGAAACTCAAGCATAATATCCAATTTCGTATCATCACTTACTGCTTTGGCAGCAATTTTTTTTATTTGTCTTACATGACCAAGCTCTCGAAACTGCTTTTCTATTTTGCTAATTGTTCCTTGGGATATAGGCGGCAAATTTGGAAATTTTTCGTGAAATAAGCGAGAAACTTCTATTTGTGTCCGTGTGTAATCTCCATAACCAATCATTTGAAGAATGGTTATTTTGTGCATTTCTGTTAAATGAACCATTTTTCTTATATTATTACGTACAGTTATCGAAATTCAAAAGACAATAGCACTTACACTGATCACTTATTGTCATGCAAACAGACAACGTGTTACTAAGGCTATGAGAATAAACAAATCTGTTTTTGTTTCTTTTTATTTCTTCTCAGTAATGCTTACTTTCTTCATATCAAGAGTTAAATGAGAAACAATTATTGAGTGTAATGTATCGAATTTGTGAAATAAAATAATTTTCATTTGAAATGTTAATTTTTGTAAAAAATCTGAAAACACTTAATATTTCCTAAAAGTTGAAGATAGGTATAGGACTTTGTACATGAATTATGTCTAGAATTTTCTGAGGAATCCAAAAAATAAATAATATACAGGGGGTTGCATTTGAAATAAGAAAGTTGGTATTGGCCACGGTCGCATGGAACACCCTATATAATTTTATTTTCTTGAAAAATATGCGCATTTAAAATTACAAATTGATGTGTCCGAGCGTTTTCCCCCTCATTTATTCTTTATCGAATTTATTCCATTTGGCTGTTTCACTCTGTATGTATCGTGAAATCTACGGAGAGAAAATCGGCTTCCTTAAGCTATCATGTTGACTTGAACTGTGAAAACTTTCAATGCCACGAAAATGCTGTTATCCTCTTGTTCTTCCTGCAAAATTCAGTAACAGTAGTTTAGGCATGAATTCTCGATTGCTTGAACAGATACCAATCATCATTTTGCCTCATCCCCAAAGAACGGTCCTATTGTGACGAACAGAATTCATTATTCAAAAACGATCCCAATATTGATGTCCTTCATCCTTTGCAGAATGCGGGGGTACATTCCAATCCCATCTGCCAAACTAATCGGTTTCGCAGCTCTCGTCGCACCCATTTATATCTTCCATATTAAATCACACATAATATACAGTCATATAAGGTCTTTACGATTTGTATAAATATGCAGATTCGTTGCCGTTTCGTTTACGATCCTCTGCCGGAAGTTGTTGCCTCCATCTACAAGAGATGTAATATCCCGCTGTCTCTTCCTTTCTTGATTAATGATGGAAAGGATGACAAGATTTTATAGAATCGAAACGGCTATCAAGTATCTCTACTGGCTGGTCCGGAAATTATCGTCACAGCCGAACGTGGGGAATGTTTCATCTGAATTAATTGTGTATGTGACGTCAGATGGAGCGATATTTTGGGGATGATTCCATTAGTTGTGGCGGCACGGCGTTATCACCCGAGAAATCTGGAGGAGAAAATTTCCTCTGATATATTGATCAAAATTTCACTGCCGAATTCGACTACATAATAAGAAAATTCAGGGCTTCCTAGCTGTAATCTTATACAGAATGTAACAGCCAAATGGAATGAATTCGATAACGAATAAATGAGGGGGTGTTGGGAAAAACGCTCGGACACGTCGATTTGTAATTTCAAATGCGCATATTTTCCATGAAAATAATATTATATAAGGTGTTCCATGTGACCGTGGCCAATACCAACTTTCT